>CM032757.1:1852020-3052020 GCA_019155195.1 Avicennia marina | reverse complement strand
TTATTTAATTTCTTTTAATTGAAATATTATAAATCAATAAATTCACAAAATTAAGAACATCTGTAATTAATATTTTATAAAGTTCTATCATACACTCAAGTACAGAGTCGTAAATTAATAAAGTTCTCATAATTAACAAATGAAAAGAAAAATTATATATATTTTCACATTCAAAATTCCAAAATCCAATCATAAAACATAATTCCAGCACAACAATATTGTCACTGTATAAAAGGGCCGTATTATATAGGCACAGAAAATTTATCAATTAGATGTCTTCGTCTTATAACAACATGAGTTATATAAATTACAAGAAAAAATATTATGTCCACATGACATCCGTTATTACATGGACACGACTTCTTCAATTTCATCTATGTAGTTGTATTTCATACATGAAAATTTTCCCCACTTGTAGCAAAATTATTCAAAGGAAAAACTAAGGGATAGAGGCTGAGCTGGGTTATTTAAATCCAACAATTAAAATATTGATTGATTCTACATAACAAGCTCAGGTATTAGCATACATGTCGTTTGCGGGCAACACGGCGGCGTTGCAGGCGTCGACGCTGGCGGTCACCGGCGAGAAAAGCTTCGGGTGGATGAAGTTGTGCAATAGATACACCAGATTCTGCAGCCAAATTGGTGGCGCGTTGTTGTGTGGCTACGTTGCAGCTTTTTTAATGGTCATCACTTCTTCCTTCTCAGCCTATGCTGTATTCCGACTTTATTCACCCAAACACTTCCTTCTCCTCAAGGATAAACGACCTGGAAGTTCCAGTCTCTAAAGTCAATTGTGTAAGGAATATATTATGTTTATGATGCAGTTGATGTATTATGGGACATGAAAAGCGATTAATAATATTACATTACAAATATAATAACACTTGTGGTATAGTTAATTTATAGGACTATATCAGTACGTACTTTAGCCACGAGAAGAAACATTGTATTCGTAGAATTTGTACAATGTTGGTAAAGGGCAAGCTAGGTACCTTCATAACAAACGCATTTATATTCAATATGTGGGAATGTGTTCATATTGTCATTATGCAAGAGAAAAGGAGCCACAATCTTCACGGCCTAGTGATCGGAATGGCTTGTTATTGTTTTATACATGAGTAGTAAAAGTTTCACAGTCTATGGTGTGCAAATTTTTTTATTTTTATATTTTCAAATAATAAAAATAAAATCATTTAAAATTGAAAATATAAAGGATATATCAAATAAGAAAATAAAGAATGATCAAAAATTGAAAAAGCAAAAAATAAAAAGAGAATACAAATAAAAGTAATAAGTTAAAAAATAAAGAAATAGAAAAATAAAAAATTTATATTAGAAGCAATTGTTTAATTTTAAATTGTGTAAAAATATTTAAAATAATAAAATAAAGAAAGATAAAAATAAAAGGAGAGAAAATTTGAGAAAGATAGAACATAGAAGAATAAAAAGTTAGAAAAAAAGGAAGGACGAAAAGAATTGAAATAATATAAAAATTAAAATTAAAATAATTATATAAATCTACTTTATGCGACTAACAATCCTTACTAATAAAATAATATAACGTAGATTCATTATATGTTACAAAAGTTGGTTGAAGTTAAATAACTGAACACATTAATTGAAGATTGGTAGTCCAATCCATTTTTGGAAATTGCAGCTATGCCCCTACAACAATAGACACACACATTAATAATTATGGTACACTCTATGTATTTGTCTAACTTTGTAAATATAAAATAAAAAATATTTTTTTAATTTATTTTACTTATGATATATATAAGTTTATTTAAATATTTATTTTATACTTTATAAATTTGGTTGAAATTCGAAATATACTCATAATATTTCAACGAGGTTGTGACATGCACACAACCATCTATGAGTCACCAAAATTGTCAACCCATTTCAGAGTAATATTTCCTATATCTACGTGGTCTTGTCTAAATAAAATATTTCCATTGAACTCAAAAGGTAAAGAATTAACAACCAAAATACTTACATAATTCACTATTTAATTTCAAGGTTCTTGATTTGTCAAAATACAATCACAACAACTAACTCCATTGTAGTTACCTATACACCATTTATACTCAACATTCTGTCATAATGACTCATTTTTAGATATTTTGATTTTCAAATACTTTATTCACTTACAACAATATTATCAATGAAATTTAAGTCTGAAGGATAAGAGACTCTAACTTTAAAGCACTATCCCAGACTCTCACTAGTCTCTCTCAATTCTTGATATTTTTTCATATCTTTAACAATCTGTAGTGGAAGACGCAAAGTCCATGCTAAATTTGTCTATTGTGGTCCAGCATCCACACACCTAAAATTTAAGTGAATGTCTTTCTAACGTTGCTTGTTTATTGCCAACTAAATGAAAATGTAGAACTGTATCAATTTTAATTTTTTCATGATCCTTATCCAATCGATTTTTCTTCTTAAGAGATATCTTCAGTGACTCTGCCAACTTATTTGCATTATCTTAAAACTTCATCTAAATTTATCAAAGTCACTTATCAAACATGTCAAATTGTAAAATCCAATAAGTTAAAAAAATTTAGTCCAATCAATTATTGTCTATGATGTGTCAATACTATAGTCAACATACTTATCAAAATATATTATAATTAAAACGAAAAAAAAAAGATGATGATGATAATGATAAAAAACAATTTTGTCATCATTCACATATCTAAATCTACTTTGTATAGCCAACGGAGCTAGACTTTTGATACTTAGTATAAGAAATAATTCTATAATTAGTAAGTTGAAGATGGATATATATGTAAATCTATTTAGTGTAGCTACGTTAGAGATAAACTCTCAATATCGTGTAGATTAAGTTAAAAAGATGTGTGTGTGTGTGTGTGTGTGTGTGTAAATTTATTTAGTTCAACTAAAATTGCTCCAAACTCTTAACAATACAATAAAGATATATATGGATGTGTTTGTGTTAGCACGCATGTGCACACATATCTATATTGTATTATTAAGAATTTTGGGGCTAAGTTAATTACACATTAAAAATTTACGATATTACCCTTATTTAGTAAATTTACATTATTACTCCAAATAAAAGTGATCAAGCACATTCAAATGTAATGAACAATGTACTATTACTTTTTCTATACTATATCCCTAACATTATCATCATCATCATTATAATTAGAATTTTTCGTTACAATTTAAAATTATATAATTATCTTTATTTTAAATTCTTTTATTTTTCTACCCTTTTCTCTCTTCTTTTCTTTTTAACTTCTTATTTTTGTATATATTCTCTCTCAAACTTTCTTATTTTTTATTTAAAATATTTTTGTACCTCTATTTTTAAATAATTTTGTTTATATTGTTCAAAATACAAGAATTTTATAATTTTTAAATAAATTTGTACATGTATTGAGTGTGCAATTTTACAAGTTAAAGAGAAACGGATGTAACTGCTCTTAGAACATTGATTATCAATTGACATGAATACCCTCAATTTTTTACATTTTATTTTTTTCTGTTTTTAGTATATTTTCCTCCCATTTTCAACTCAATTTTTATTATTTATTATTTCTTCTTATGTTATTTTTCAAAGTTCCTTCCTCTTCCATCTCATATAATTTTTAATATAATTTCATTTATAAATAATTTATATTTATTATTAATTATTAAAATATATAATAATTTTTATATAATATTATATTAATAACAAAATTACATAAGTTTTATATAATTACTAGCCACTTGGTATACTCTACGTGTGTGCCAAAAATACATAAGTGGTATTTATGAATGGGTTTAACTTAGGAAATGAATTAAAATACCAAAATTTTCACATTATTATGAAACAATTAATAAATACACAGTATCAATAATGAGGGAGGTATTGATAAGGATAATAAAAAAATTTTACATTGTGTCAATCAAAAGTTTGAGCCTAGAAGTCAAAGACTTTATATATTTATATAATATAATTATGCATATACGCAGTGTGTGATTTTCAATAAATGATGAACTATAAAATAGAACAAAAACACAGTTAGAACTTCACATGTGACCAATGAACTACACTTCAAATTTTAGATACACACGTATCAAGCATGCACAAATGCGAATATAACTATCTAATTATTATTATTTTCTAGAAACGTAACTTGTAAATAACTGGATAAAGATCAGCTCAATCTTGCTTTTTCTTTTGATGGTGGTTTGTGGTTGTGTGGATGTACTAAAACCCTAGTGCAAACGACAACATAGTAAGAACAAGAAAGTTGAATTTTAATTGAGAAAAAAATATTATATATGGTTGTTTCCTGACAAAGGTGGAATTCAAGTGCATTAATTGACAATTTTGAAAAAACAAAGTACACAAATTGAGCATTATGGATGTCTGCATTTTAATGCCATCTAAGTTGGTTCACAATTTGATTTCGAATTTATTGTACTATGTTCATGACAGAAGTCCATATATATGTTAGACATGAGAATTGATGATCTGTGAACTCATGGAGTGCAGCTTAAAATTAATCCGTAAAAAAGGATATTTACAATGTGTTTGATTTTAAAAATTTTAAGTGGAAAGAAAATGTTAAATGAAAAGAAAATGAAAAAAAATTAAAATTTCATATATTGTTTAGTTAAAGGATTTTAACGAGGAAAGAAAAATTTTAAAAAGAAATAAATAAAATTAAAAAAAATCTCAAAATTAAAATGTTTTATAATTTGAGATAAAAATAACAGCAATAAAAGAAATATAATTAGTGAAAATTTTGGAGGCAGAATAAGAGTTAAAAGTGGTTTTCCTTCCAGGCGAGGACAATAAATTTTCCCTCATAAGACTACAATCTTTTTTTTTATTTTCTTTTCCATCAAATTTTCTTTTTTAATTAAACAATTAAAATTATTTTTCTTAATTTTTTCTTTTCTTTTTCTCTGCAATACAGGCATCGAACACGGTGATGGTATATGCTTGTGAATTCCAGGTCCCAACTTTAAAATTCAAAGAAATAAAAATAGAAATTAAAAAAATCCAAAATTATACATATATATGTGTGTGTGTGTGTGTGTGTTGTTTGGTTCGATGATTACAATGAGAAAAGAAAAATACTTGAAAAAAGAAATAAATTAAAAATTCAAAAGTTTATTTTATTTTTTCATTTTGTAAGAAAAATAATGAAATATGGATGAGAAAACAGAGGCAGTGAATATTTTCAAGAATGTAAGATTATGAAATTAATCTTCTCAGCATCCTCACTTTTTTGTGATAAATTTAATATTTCCCAACTTCTATTATATTGTCCTGTAATTTGTTTTTTCATTATAAACTAAGTAATGAAATCATTTTCTTCATCGTCTTCTCCCTTTGTCTCTAAAATCTCTAAATGTAGTGTAAGTGAATATCATACCAGCTACATATATAATCCAAAGACCTCATATTTGATGGCTTGTAGGATCGAAACATGAATACCTGTTCGAACTATATTTCAAGTGTCGAGAGCTTTGACAATGAAAGTATTTTTCAACAACTTGCTCCTTTTATTTGATTAATGTCATATACTTTCAATTCGAGCGTAACATGACAGTACTTTCAAGATGAGATGTGTATCTCAATTGATACCAAAGTCTAATAATCAAAGTAACTAAACCACAATAACTAATTATCATTCCAACAAGAAAATTATGTTACAATGTCGCAATAGAAATACACAATTAACACTTCCAAATACATTTATTATTACGAAAACTCTTTTCTTTCTATTTTCCCTCACTTTACCACACCCAAGTGTTCTCAACCTCGTCATTATCACCTCCAAAAAGGTCTTCAAAGTCTTGTGAGCAATTAATTGCTTAATAAAGGGATTACCAACCTTTGGGAATGTGAGCGGAAAAACAATTTTTTTGTGCAAATCACTTGCAATAAATTTTAAAATTCATAGTAATCATTTCATAGTGAAATAAATAAAACATTTGGTTTCACGTGTGTTTACGGTGATCTTAATTTATAACCTCAATTAAGAAGGATCATGTGACTTAAGTATAACCTCAAAAGGGTTACTTTGCAAGTTCACAAACTGTAGGCCTTTATACTTCTATTCTAATTGGACAAGTCTTGATTTTTAACTCCAATTAATAGGATCATGTATTTAAATTTTAACCTTAATTGGAAGGTCATATACTCAATCTATTATTCCGATGGGACAGTCACTTAACTTAATTTATAACATCATTTGAGAAGGTCACTTGACAACTTTTATGCCTGCTTAAAGGTTAGAACCCATTTCTTTACATTAATGTTCATTACAAAATCATGAGCAATTTCATCAAAATTCGGGATATGTTAAAACATTCTTAACAAAATTTCATTGTAAATGGATCTGTAAGCTTACCCACATCCACATCTTTCATTGTAAAAGAAATTTGAATTTTTTACAATTCGACATGTCAAATCTCGTTTGATAACATCGTGGAATTACATAAATAACGAGGGGAAATCATCTTTAATTTTGGCATAAACATTTCAAGCATGATAAGAAGAATACTTTTTGCTGGGCAATTGGATAAATTTGGCAAGATAACACCTTCACATAGTAAAATTACATTTATATGGTAAAAGCAATTTCAAAGGCAATTGCAAAAATAGCAAGATGGACCGATTTACCTGGTGTTAGTTTTTCATGATTCGGCTATTTATTGGTTATCGGTCCTTAAGTTTCTATTCAATAAAAATAATTATCATTTAATCCCTGATTTAATAAAGTTCTCCTTTTGCAACCTAAATCTTTGAATCGTAAGGGTCACTCTTCGCTATGCAGATTGCATTAATTCCCACATAACTCAATTGATTTACACCTAGTCATTAGAATTTTTTATACTTGGTTCATATAAACAATGGTTAACATTTGTCTAGAACAAATACTTGTGTGTGTAAGGTGGTTGAAAACACTAAAAGGCTGAACAAGTTTATGATCGATTTTTGGCATTAACAGATTGATTTAGATAGGTTCAAAATTGATTAGGGGTGTTTTGAATTGATATCATCTTGGGAAGGTTCTGTGATTTATCTCTTTCGATCACACTATATAGATTGACTGGGATCGATTTTGCCATGCGAGGGTGTTGATTTGGGCCTTCCATCTCAAAAACTCGCCAAAATCAATCCCCTAATAATGATGAGCCTTGATCAGCCCCATCATCTTCTCCATTAACCATGCTTCTTCCACCATCAACCCACAATCAGTCTTCCAATTCCTCCATGCACTAATAATGTTGCTTGACTAGTCCTTAATCCCATCCTACATTCCTTTTTCCATGCAATACTCACTTAATATTAATAATTGTCGTCATTTTCATGACATTAATCACCATTATGATAGCCATTATTGCACGACATTTCGAAAAATAATCTGAGCATTACAATTAATTACTCCAAATTTATACCCTAACATTTTCACCATATAGAAATTATAACAATTAAATAGATTCCATTTAGCTGACATATAAACAGTTGAAAATCAAGAGATTATGCAAATTATACCAAACATAAATTATAATATTTAACTAATAAAAATGCACACACACACTCTGTGTGTGATATTATTTATAAATTATAAAATTGTCAATAATAAGAATCATATTATTTAAAATTTTAAATAAAAATGTTTAAAATAAGAAACTATAAAAAACTGAAAAGAAATTGAAAGTGAGAAAATTAGAAAGAAAACACAAATAATGATAAATTAAAATTTAAAAACAAGAAGAAAGAATAGAAAGGAAAGGATCAAGAGAACTTAAATTAAAAGTGAATATGTAATATTTTATTGTATAACTAAAATAGGGTATAATTGTCGTTTTATATTGTATAACCAAAATGATTTCAAACACTTGGTAATATAACTAGTAATATTGGCACGCTCGTGCAATTTTTTTTGTAAATTATAACATTTAATTAATTGTAATTTATCTTATCAAAAAAAAACTAACTTAAATTTAAAAGTATAAAAATTTGAAAATAGTAAAATAAGGAGAGTGAAATTTTCTTTTGGAGTCTTAAAGAGAGTGAATTGAAGATATTAAAAATATGAGAGAAAAAATATAAAATTATATATTGTAAAAGATGGAGAAAGAACGAAAATAGAAATTAGTCAAAAGAAGTATTATAATAATTTAACATTGTTTAACTAAAGTCAAGTTATTAATTCTAATATATAGTGTAGAATATAGAATAAATAAAAGAAAAAAAGAAACTTTGAAGGAAAAATAAAGAGTTAAGAATATTTTAATAATTACACATTGTGCTGTAAAATATTTTTTTATGTTATTAATATTCAGTTATATATTAGAGAAGGATGAGAATAAAATATAGAAATAACTTATGGTATAGTAGCAATATTATTTGAATGCGTTGGGTCTTTTTAATTAAGAATAATCTTATCAATTCACTAATTAAGGAAAGTGAAGAGTAAAATAGAAACTGCAGCAAGTCAACAATAATTTGTGTTCTGCTACTTGATTAGCTCTACGCAATATCGATTTTATTTTTGATCCCTTCTAGATTTTATAATTGTTAGTCAAATTTGTTGAACTTGACAAGTTTTTATTGACTCTCCCTTGTGACTGTCAATAAAGAGGTTTTCTGGTTGTATTGTACAGTCCAGTGATTTTTTTTTTTCGATGTGGGTTTTTTCACATAAATTTTTATGTGCTCATTTATTTTATGCGTCGCTAATTATTTTTTGAGTTTGGTATTTTGGTTGGATAACTGAGCAATTTTTAAAATTTCCATATTAATTCAAAATTAGTTTGCGAGAAAAGAATTTTAATTTGGTTGTTTCATTTAATTGTCAAATTAAATTTGGCATCGACCAATCCTCCAGTCTAATTACACTTTAATACCAGTTCATAATTTAAATTGGTGTAAATGGGTGAAATCCAATCAAGAATTGGTCAAAGGAGGATCGAAGTAGTCAAAATCGGTTTGTAGTATTCTTTATTGATAAAAAATATAAAAAATAAAAATCGGCCTTTTAAATAATAAAAATAATAAAATATATTTATATTTCTTATGATTATATTTTTACCTCCTAAACAATTTAATAGTATATAATTTTCATTATCTATTTTTTACTTTGGCTTGTATTATTTCATTTTTTAGCTTTATATTTTTCTAATTGAGTTATTGAAAATTTAAATATTGCATCTTAAAATTAAAATTTTTCATATTAAATTATATTTTTCAATTTCCAAAAATCATTTTTTCAATTTTTATATTTTTCTTTGATTTTAATTTAGTTCTTTTTATATTTTTGTAATATTTTTTTATTCTTATTGAATTATTAAATTTTTAATATTAAATTTAAAACTTATCATTTGGCATATATATAGAAAAATGAATTTATTTTATAAAATTATTTTTATATTATTATATGTACATACATAATATTATATATAATTTAAAACATTCGGTTTTCTGAATATGGTTGAACCAGTAGAATTAATAACTTAGTAACAGAATTAGTTCTCTGATTTTATTACTAGCCCGACTTTAAAAATATGTTTTTTTTCAAATTATTATTATTACTATTATTACTACTACTACTTGTCTCACAATACCCTCCCAAATTATAGAAAATTTGAGCTGCAATAAACTAGTTTGTCTTTTCTTTTCTTTTTTTCCGCCTTCTTCCATAACAGTTTCCCAAAAGAAATTTTTTTGGCTTTTTAGGTAAAGCTTTCAAGTGTGCTGTTTAGTAACTTTTACATTTCAAATTTTGTAGTGGCTTATTTTCATCAATTAACTTTAATGCGATAAAAATTTTTATATTTTATTTTTATTACCAATTTGACCAATTAAAAAATATATATATGCGCATTGTAACGAAATCATAGACACTCATGTAGATAAAGGAATAAAAAAAATAAAAAAAAAAAACAGAAGGAGGTTTTCTCAATTCCCAAATAATGGTCACTACTCCACAATTGAAGGTGCAAAAGTGAGACAGTACCTTGGGAGACATATGACTATGACTTGCCTAAAATATATTTTGATTGTGAAGTTACGGCATCTAAATATAGCTTGTATAATTGTAACTACTAAGTAGACGATTACTAGAAGTTTTTATGCTAGAATCACTAACTTCCTTTTGCAATAAAAATATGAAATACTCTTGATAAATTCTTATGAATCTCCACAATATTTTCAATCAAATTCTAATTGCATGAATCCAAACTCACCGTAGTTGCTTTTGGGTCGATTCCATCCTAGAAGTTATGGGCCTGAAAATTATTTGGGCTCAAGTGGGCCTGTCAAGTGCGTATGTGACGTTGTGTTGATGCATGATTTACCCTGTTAATTAATATGTGTGTATTACTTTTGGTAACTAGTCTTTATAGTTATTAATCGAGATAATATGGAGTAAAATTTGGAAAAATAAGATTAATAATTATTACATATTCTTCACGCGGGCGCGCGCACACGCAAGGATGCATACATCTTACTTCCTTGTATTTAGTAAATTGTTGTTATACGTATAAAAGGAATATGCTATATAATCCGATGAATCAAGGTGTCGAAGAAGATTTATTTTTCTATTGAATAGAACCACCGAATAAAATAATAAATCTATCAATCTAAAATAATAAAATTAAATCAACCCAAGAACACAGGACGAGAATATAATAGGAGAAGGAAAAATAAATGAAACTTGCAGAAAAGTACAGAAACCCTTGAATTTTAATTCACCACATGAAGTAATTTTCTCGTAGAACTTCAATCTCAAATCTGAAGTGGAGTTGATATATTAAAATATAGAGCTAGCTCTCTGTACTCGTTGGATTAGTTTTAATCAACACGTACAAATTAACTAATCTTACCATACCACTATCTGTCTCTGACAGTTTGAACAGAATATTTGGACCATCGGAAATCGGACAATCAATAAGTCGATCACCATAATTAACATTATCAAAGCTTTAGAGACAAATCAAGCTGGTTAAGCTCCTCTTGATCAACGCTCTCAGCACTACGAATCCAGCTAATACCATGTTCATAATTCAAATCTCTTCTTCCCAACCTACCAACCTGACCCTGATGGCAATCAAGCCCGGCAGCGAGACCATGATGGCTGGATCCTGGCCGCTGGTTGGAACCCGAGGAGTGGGGCCTGAAAGTAGAGCTTAGTTCTCGGCTTTTCTTCGCCAGGGTTCTCTCCAGTTTGTGAGCATTCTGGTGGCCGCCAAGAGCTTGAGAACTGTAGAACTTCCTTCTGCAGTAATTGCAGGAAAAGACCCTTTGCTCGGCGGGGCTTAAAGGCGGTGACATGGAAGGTGAAATTGGACATAAAGGGTGGTCTAGAACCAGGTCTAGGTTAATGGTGCTACTTCTTGATCGTAAGCTCAGATCGAGGGTAGCGTTGGCCTGATAATCCATGGTTAATAAGATGGTTAGTTCAAGAAGATGGAAGTGATAATCGGAAAGAAGAGAAGAGGAGATCGATCAGGCTGGTTTGTGGAGGAAAATTATTGTGAATTTATACAGCAGTGGGAAGCATGAAAGCTGTAAGCAACTGAGGTAGGTTTTAAGAAGACTTGGTTGTACGTATATTTATACTGGGAAATACACCGTGCACACAGTGAGACGAGGTGGGGGTTAAACAAGCGATGGAAGAAACAAAGCTCTGCTTTTAAGTATTTTTATTTTAAAATTATATAAAAAAATAAAAAAATATAATAATTAAATTTGTATTATTTTTAAAATTTACCATTCGGAAAAAAAATACATTGTAAGCTTACAGACACACACACATGTATACATACAAATGGATTGTGGGAATAGTTTTCCCTACACTACAAGCTACCCCAAGGAATTAGCTATGAAGAAATAGAAAACAATACGCCAATCTATTAGAGAGAGAGAGAGAGAGTTTTGCAGAGGTGAGGAGGCAATCAGAGGGCTGTCGCCTCCATGAAAGGCAGCAGAAGAGTCCCTTGTCGGGCCATAAATATTTTTTTTTTTCTTTTACTGCATTCTTGAAATTCTTAGTCGACTATTCATGAATAAATATGTCGAAATAGTTTTTTTTTTTTTTAATATACTTTCCCCATCTGTTGCATATGTACATACTCCATTTTTCTTATGTATACTTGATTATTGAGGTCAGAATGCAGACTAGAGATGAAGACGGGGCGTCACATGCCCATCCATCATATCTAATCAGACTCTAATCAGAGCTTATTTTGGCTTTATTGTTTCTATATCACCTTGGACAAACGGCGGTGGAAGACCTTGCACTCGTTTTCCAATTGCAGTACAACATGCAGATTGAAGATAAGCCTTGTTGACTCAATCAATTACGTTAAGTAATAATAGAGTCTTTCGTGAATACAGACACAGAAACAACATCAACGCCACTGATTCATGAAATTAACACACCTGGGCTATGTTTGGGAGAGGAGTTTTTGTTGAAGATAATGTTTGATAAGAGATATATTGAGATGATTAATATGTTTGAAAGAAAGGTTTTGATGGGATGAATAGTATAATTTATTTCAATATATGTATAAAATATATAATAATGATTAGATGATGTGATAATATATAGAGATAATAATTAAAATTTAAGGTATAAATAAAAATAAATATGAGTATACATGTGATATATATATATATATGTGTGTGTGTTGATTTGATTGTTAATAGGTGTAATGATTGAAAAATAATTAGGTAGTTATATATATAAGAGATGAAAAAAATTGAATTTGAATTGGATGAAAGTTTTATTGAGTAGTATATTTAGTAGTGTCATATTTGAAATGTTTTAAAATTGAAAACTAGCTTCCAAACATAACCATTATATATAATTTAAAAAAAAAAAAATAAGGGAAAGCCCTTGTGCGTTTCTCCAAAGCACTTTGATTTATATTCACGATCTGATTTAAAGCATTAATTTGTTAGTGTGATGCTGACTACCAAATTATAGTATGATGGAAAAAGGCATGGGGGATATATGCTAGGAAGCTTCAAGATCCAAGACCAAGGGGTGTATTCAGACATTCAGCACGGCTAAGAGACACAGTCTGCCCAGTTTATTTTAGTATAATTATCTCAATTTTGCACACTAATAACCGAATTAAATCTGTTTAATTATTTAATAATGCCATACACTTCTTCTGGACTTAATTATGATGAGCAGCAGTGACTGATCATGACTGGTTAAAACAACACAGCACATGGGATATGGTTTAAATAACAGTGGAAAAGGGGCTACTAAAAGCCCATTACACATGTCACAGAAGACCCACCCACTAAAATGTGCAGCAGAAGGGGGGCTTCACCAGCATTGGCATTATGTATTTAAAAATATATCTAATTATATATAGTGAATAATTAATTTGAAGAATCACATACGGTGATATTGGCTGTCGGCCGTAGCTGTGGGGATTAGTGCCTGTCATTTACAGACCCAACATAATGCTGTACAGTCACATAATCTGTTGGGATGGATATTTTTTTAGACCTAATATTCTCAACTAGAACATGAATTCCTCTGAAAATTGTATCCCAACTCAATGGATTTTTAAGTTGTCTTCCCCCTGAACTTGGGCGGGGCTACAGTACATGACCAATGCCTTCGTATGGTCAAATAGAATAATCGTGTGTTATACTTAATACCTTTATCAAAATAAGAGTTGAAATATTATAAATGTAGTATATATATGTTATATAGAACATCAATAGTTAATATATATATATATATATATATATATATATTAGTTGGTTAGTTGGTTTGATTCGTTACGATGGAAGTTGTGACGTATCATGAGTTACTGCAAACTTACAAACACAGTGGAAATGTAAAGTAAATATTAAGAATTTGTTCATATAATTTGGAGATAATCTTTCTACGTCTGCAAGGTCTCGTTTAGAAAATTACACTCACAATGATACAACAATTGTTAGAACAAATTCGTCAAAACCAATAAACAACCACTTGCCTGACCCAAACTCCTTTTGATGCTAACTAATTAATGCGTTTCCAACCTAAATTCCCTAGATTGCAACTTTCCTTACCTCTGCTTTGCCAATACTTTCTCTTAGCCCCAACTTCTAGTATTAATCAGCGAGTCTCCGTCTCTTGGGGATGGTTCTTCACTTGTACAATTTAGTAGGTGGTTATGGACGGACTTGAACTTTGTAACTCAATCAGTCATCTTCCATTCTTTCTTCTCAATGATAAGATTAGTGAAACATTCTTGAACTCTTAGGTTGAATTACTTAAACATATGTTCTTTAAAGGCTATGCCAAGAGTTCTTTGAAGATGAATAATCTCTGGTTCGACCTCTTCAACTCTCTTGAAAATCTTTTGTCCTATCAGCTTTTAGGATTGGGAAACTATCTCAACAAAAATCTGTCGAAAAACTCCTAGATATTTGAAAATGATATTTTCCATATTAGATCATAAGTTTCATCAGTTTTAGGATTGTTTCCTTCTTGGATTTTTGGATGATGAATCATCTGTTGTAACATGAGAATTTGGACTCCCCTTTGGGCCCCAAAATGAAGAAGGGCGCTAAGTGGAACATGGTTATCATCGTTAGAATCAAATTTTGGCAATGAAGGTCCAAGTGATATTGATGTCTTTGTGCTAAATGATCCCGCCTCATAGTCATAGTACTGACTTGATAAAACAGGTGGTAAGGAAAAGCATGGTATAGCAATTTTCTTGTCTAGCTTAAACTTCTTATCTTGTAATGCTGGGATTTGAAATTCCAAATTTTAAGAGAAAGAGAGACAAGGGCAGCTAATGTAGCTTTAATGGTTGAGCCTATGGAGTTGGTGATGTAGCTTGTTGTTTTTGAGTGGCATAGGTTGGAAACTCAGCACTTAGGTTAAGATAATTTATCTTACCAGTGTTGAACAATCTTGATGTATAACCTATTAAAGGACAGTTTGAGGAGAGCTCATTCCATCAATTTTGAATCCCTTGCTCTGCTAAAACCCCTATGGTCAACCTAAGGTATGGCAAATGCCTAAATATAGTCCTTGCATTAGCTTGTGATACAACATTATCATAAAATAGACATCCTAGATTCATTTGCAACCTCAGCTTCAAACAAAAGAGTAGTATCTCAGCATCTTTGGTCACAACATAGTAGTTTGTGGAGGATAGAATATTTCAAGTGATCAATCTAAATGGCAAATAATATTTAACAGTAACATTTGCAGGCAGCATCGCCATTCCTGGTGGCTATTCAACTTCTTTTCCTCCTGTGATCACATTGATTACCTCATCAAGGTTTGGTGTGAAACTTGGTGGATATATTGCTAAGAACCTTAGATTTTCTAGACCAAGAAAACTATTGACTCTTTTAAGTGAAAATTCAATGACTTACGCCTGACAATGAAATGGTGAGTTATAATTAGAAATAGACTCATCAAGATTACGGTAGAACTCACAAACTAGTTCTTGATTATATGTGGTAATTGATGTTGTAATATTTCAGAGTTGCAGTAAATCAAAAATTGCAGAAAAAACTAATATCATTGAATACTTATTTATCCACCTTGCGTTCTATTGCCTCAGGCTATCGTACTTGCACTTTAGGTTAGCAGTGCACTGATGTAGGAACATCACTTTAGTTCTCTTTCTTTTTAAGCTAGGTGGCAGTGATTGTGAAGGTGAGGGTGTTATAATCAAGCACCTTTTCAATCACCTTTTACGAACAAAGTAGGGTGTCTCTACCTAAATAACTACCTCGTGACTGGCTTCAGGAATTTCTATTGTAACTAGTGACACATCATTGCCTGTCTCTATGCTGGCGAATGTTGGAACATCAGGTTTTCCAAGATCAATTGGAAAGGTTTCTTGTATAGTTTCTTGATCTTGGGCTACTACTCTCCTTATTTCTGCTGATTCTTATTCCTCTATTATCTTTATGAGAGGGACTTCTGATAGGAGAGACGCCATTGGTGAAGCTTTAGCCAGTGGTTCAAACACGACTATGGCAAGTCTTATAATGTGCGGTGATATGAGTTCATCAATAGCTTCAACCCTTACACTATTATTAGAAGAAGAAGAACTTCCCATCTAGCTCTCCAAGATATGCATCAAGAATTTGAGAGGGAGAAATAGTTGGTATATGAATTTAAAAAATATGTAGCATACCTCTTTATATATAGCCATTTTGAGTAACCTTTTGTCACAAGGAAAGTCATATCATATCTTGGCACAAAATCTAAGGAATTAGAACATAAATGGAAAGGCATGATTATTAGTCGATTTGGTGGTTATAGGGTGCTAGGAAATTATAGAAGTTGCAGATTTTCAAATCTCCTTAGAATTCAAATCTACCCTCTACCATGTCATCTGATTTTACCGCCTTTTGACTATTTGCTAATCATCAACCTTTTAGAAAATCCAATGGTTAGGACATCATTATACTTTCACCAAATCTGGTGGTCTAAATGTGATCATCCTGCATCATCCAAATATTAGCAAAAAACCAAAAATAATAAAAGATACATATTAATAGAATATGTTCAAAAATTTTATCAATGCATAAGAATTTGCATTACTGGTGTAGGTATACGTTTATGGAACTTCGAAGTATCTTAAACCTTAGTGCATCAAGGGCTTCAGTGAATATGTTAGCAAACTGATGGTGTGTTGTAATATGTTTTAGCACAAAAATCTCAAATAAAGTAATGATGGATATTGATATGCTTTGTCCTTGAATGCTATACAGATGCTGATATGCTTCAGCCTTAAATGTTGTACAGGAGATGTTGCCACATTCTTTTGTTTTGCTCTTGCATGCGTATTTAGTTCCAATCACTTTCACTCTCTTAGGCTTTTCCACCAACTCCCATACTTCATTGTGCTAGAATTGTGCCAATTCGTCTTGTATAGTTGCTATCCAAAATTCATCATTTAAGGCTTCATTAATGTTTTTGGGTTCAATAGAGGAAATACAACATAGATATCCTATTAACTTTCTGTAATTTATTCGTGGAACATTTCTTGTTTTCCTTCCATCAGCAATGCTTCCAATGACTGCTTTAGGTGGTTGGTTATATCTGATTGTCCTAGATCCTTCAAATATTTCTAGTTCATCTATTGGATCATTGCTGGGTGTTGCACCACACGTTGTATCATTTGTTCCAGTAATTGCATCAGGTCCAGGTTCTTGTGCCTTTTGCTCTTCCTTATTGCATCCTTTTCTGGTTCAACCTATATACACTTCCTTTTGGACTCAATATCATCCATAATGACATTTATGGATTTTTATCACCGACTTTGTCCTTTTATTGACTACTTTATACACTCTGCTTGTTGTTGAATACCCTAGGAAGATCCTTTCATTTAACTTGGATGTAAATTTGCTAAGGTGATCACAATTTTTCAAAATTTAACATATGCTCCTAAACACATGGAAATAAGTTACGTTTGGTTTCTTGTTCCTCCACAACTCATAGGGTGTCTTGCCGAGCATCGGCTAAAGATTGACTCTGTTGATGACATAACATGCCGTATTCACAACTTCAACCACCAATTCAAACTTAATCCTTTTGCATGCAACATCACCCTTCCTATCTCCTACAATGTTTTATTCTTTCTTTCCACGACTCCATTCTACTGAGGAGTTTTAGGGGTGAAAACTCATGCATGATGTTGAATTTCTCATAGAAATTTGCAAACTCTTAATTCTGAAAGTCCTTTCCATGATCTGTTCTAATCCAAGCCACTTCAACAATGTGAGCCTTTTCTATGTTAAGTTTAATGCATAAATTTCGAAACACCTAAAAAGTATCAGACTTATTTTTGATAGTCTACCCATGTGTAATGAGAGTAATCTTCCACACATACAAATTTGTAATGGTTACCTCGATCTAGCAAGATCTTTATGTAGAAGTTCAAGGACTCTGAAAGTTTTGACATGTTATATCATCTTGTGGGACATTTGTGTCTGTTTCCCTAATTGGCATGCTCTGTAGAAACTCTTGTGTTTTTCTTTGCTTAGAATCGATAGCCCTTAAACTGCTCTACTTTTAGATATCTTAGCTAAGGTACATTTCGTTTCTTGTCATATGGTGTGAGCAACCGTCGTTGAAGTACCAGCTATCACATAATGTGACACATGGTGATGTATTGACCATAAGGCACTTTTCTTCACTTTTCTAACCTAAACACGTTTAAAGAAACTCTACTTAATGGGAACTTGCCTTGCTTCTATCACATAATTTAGACCATTTAAATAACAATAAGTACATAAAAGCCTTTCTTTTTGAATGATCTTGTTTGCTTCTTTGTTCTGGACAATGTTGTAACATCTATAGGCTCAAGTATACACCATGTTGGAACATTTTCTGTGACATGTTCTGTTTCCTTCATGAAATTTCGCCTTATATTTTCTACACACTTTAAACATTCACCAGTGTATCTAATCCTATGATGATTTTCAGATGCCTTGCTCATAGCTAAGATATCCTCTAGCTATGCTTTTCTAATGTTCAGCTTGGTTAGCGACATAGCAAATTGTTCTATCTCATATTGTACCTTCTAGTAGGACAATTCCAGAGCATAAAATTCCTCTAACATCTTAGTGTGGGAAGCAAGTGCTCTTTCTTTCTGTCACATCTCATTCTCCATCCTTAACTTATTGTTGATGTTGTGGGTAGCTGACAGCTTTTCAACCAATGTCTAATTCATACTTGGTAACTTATCATAGGATACATTTTCATCATCACTATTACTGAAATCAGAAACATCAGATGTTATAAGATGTGATATATCATCAGTTGCAACATTACCCTTATTTTTCTATAAGGTGGAGTTGAACGCCATGTAGTTGCTAGTATGGCCATTATCATCCTTGCTACTCACCTCAGACCCATCATCACCTCACATGGTTGTTAAAGATTTTCCTTGCTTATTTCGGGTGTTGGCACATTCTGATTGTATGTATCTGTATCCTTCACATTCTCTGTATTTATGCCCTTTCCCATTTTCAACATTATAGGTTTCTATATCTTCTTTTGACTTTTAGTAAATCCTTCATTTTTTCTTTTATTATTATTGGAAGTGTTGGGACCTATCTTACATCTTCTTACAATGTTTGCAATTCTTCTCGTCACACAGGAAACTTTGTCCTCTCCTTCAATGAAGTCTTCTTCCTCATCATTTAAATGTCGATTGAATGTAGATGAGTGTAGTTCTATTTCTTTCTCCTTCTTAGTATACGTAAAGTTCATCTCGTATGCCTGCAGTGATCCTATCAGTTTATCCAACCACAATGATGCAACATCTCATGCCTCTTCGATGGTCGTGACATTCGGGGTAAACCTTTCTAGCTATGATCTCAGTGTCTTTCACACCAGCTTCATCTCTAAGTATTTTTTCCCCTATTAGTAAGCTTGATTTGCTATATCTCTCAATTTTTAGTTGAACACAGCCACTATCTCATCTTCAGTCATGCAATGGTTCTCGAATCGAAAAGCTAAAATCAGTAATTTTAACATATGTACTGAGCTTGTCCCTTTGTGCACATTCTAAAAGGTCTTCCATGCCTACTTTACTGTATCTCATGTTGCAATAAGTTCGAACTAATCCTCATCAACACCATTAAAGATAGCATTAATTACACGACTATGTTTGAGAGTAACTCTCTCTCTTTACTGGGACTCCATTATTTAGCGTCTTTCTTGAAAAATCAATCGTCAACTTCTTCCATAGGTGGTATCCATCCTTCTTCCACAGCAATCTATGCATTTTCATCCACTGACTTAATTGAGGCTCTCATCCTAACCTTCCAATAGGTATGGTTTGACCCGTCCAAGGGGGCTGGATGTGACATAGATGCTCTTTCCTTGGTGATCATACTATCAACCAACTATTGAATCTCTCTTACCTAAATTAAAAGCTTTACCTAGGTGACTAAGATTTGATGCCACTTATCTATCAATTTACCACAAACTCACACATGCAGTGAAAATATAAATTGAACACCAAGAATTTATTCATGTATTTTTGAGATAATCCTTCTACATCTATAGGGCTTTGCCTACAAAATTTTACTAACAATGATATAACACTTGTTAGGACAAACTAGTCAAAATTAATAAACAACCACTCACTCGACCTAAACTCCCTTTGGTACCAACTAGCTGATGCCTTTCTAGCATAGATCCCCTAAGTAGCATGTCTACTTGTCTCCATTTTCCCAAGACTTCCTCTTAGCCTCAACTTCCAACATTGATTGGTGGGTCTTCTTCTCCTGAGGATGGTTCTTCACTTGTATACTTTAGTGGGTAGTTTTAGACAAACTTGAACTTGACAATTCAATAGGCGATCTTCCATTCTTTTTTCTCAATGATAAAATCAGTGAAACACTCTTGAGCTCTTAGGCAGAATTACTCAAACATGTGTTCTTTACAAGTTGCGCCAACATTTCTTCGAAGTATGAATAAACTCTCTCATTGTAATCGTTGGTTCAACCTGTTCAACTCTCCTGAAAATCTTTCTTCCTGTCAGCTTTTAGGATTAGGAAACTATCTCAATGAAAACCTGCTGACTCCAAGATGTCCTAAAATGATACTTTCCATATTGGATAATGAGTTGCATGATTTTTGAGATTGTTTCCTTCTCAGATTTCCGAGAGCTCCAACACCAGTCCTTATCCTTTGGAACTAAAAATATTTGGGAGATCTTTCCATATGTGCCAGATTTGGTTGGATATAGGAAATGGGAAGATATGGCCAACTCTGTAGATTCTCCCATATCTTCTAGATAAGGCAAGTCAACTATATTTTAACCACTTAGTTGAAACCCATTCAAATCCTCTTGAATTAGGTAAATCAGCCTACCATAATCTTCATTAGAAAGGAATAAATCAACTAACAGATACTTAACAAATTTGCATGATCTTGATACGAATTGTGTTGCAACATATCTTGGTGTGACTTTAAAATGCTTTTTTTGGCATAACTTCGGGACCATTTTTTTGGCATAACTTTGGGATATTGCTTTTTTGATACGGCTTTAGGACAATACTTTTTTGGCATGGCTTTAGAATGGTTTTTTAAAAAAAATTTTGGCAATTTATTATATTGCATTGTGGATATTGTTCCTACCCATTTTTTGCACCGAATGACATATGAAGTTAGAAGTCAACAATAGAAAGTCATAGAAATGATTGTTCTTAGTACAATGGCACACAAGCATGGGACAATAGCCCTAGGTGGGCATCCATCAAAGCTCTCCATCTTCATCCTGCTTATCTTTGCCTTCACCATTATCCTCACCTTCATCCTCGTCTAATAAGTCAATGCCCAAATGTCTAGCAGTAAGTCTCATAAACACTTCTGCCTGTGCTTTAAGATTATCAAGTTGATGAAATCATTACACCTTAGAAGCTAAGTTCGTGAAGCAAAACATCACAACTGTGAGATGAGACACTAGAACAAGATATCGAACTACGATCATGCATGAAATTTTGAGGGCTTTTTCATCTTTTCATACATGTACACAAACCCTAGGCACTCTCCATATATATATTTATATATGTTCCCCACAATTCATAAAGAAATTCATAGAGATTATGAGGCTTAGTTTTACTCTCTTAATCACTTAGAACCTTGGGAACCTAAGATTGTAAGGCTTGGAGTAGGAGAAATTCACGAAAAAGGTTGAAGCATGTTCATCACCACGCAATGCAAGACCTATAGACTAATTTTTCCATGCTTTATCTATTATTTTTATGTTTGTTTGGATGATGAATAATTTGAAATTAGTTTTGATTGAATTTAATATGAGCTACGCAGTTCTTTTATAGTTACTTGTGTTCGTGCTTAGTGAATTATGTATACAGGAATCATTGATTAACTGTCCTTACATGGTTTATTCGTAATTATTCAATTGAATAATAATTATAGGATTTGATCAACCTTACAATTAATCTATGGTTATGCAAGAAATAGTGAAACTTGTGTACCACACGTACATTTGTGAATACTAAATTTGTGAGAATTCTAGGAGCAAAACTATAAAATTAGTATGTGTAAATATTATTAATCACAAAAGTTGAAGTCTTAACTCAATTTAGCTTGGGAAAACCAGCAAGAATCTTAAGTCAAAGCTTTAGAAGAATCTTGGAGGATATCATGAAGACATTAGAAAACCAACATAATATAAATAGCTAAACCCTTCAACTACTGGTACTTCATCACTTTCATCTTAGTGTTCTGTTCTAAGTGCTTGCTTTTATTTAGTTATTTTCCCACTTTTGTTATGTTCTTGAATGTTAAATTAATAGACACAAAACCCCTCCTTATGGGATAATACCTATACTCACCAAAGTACTAATCTAATTATAAATTTGATTTTGATATGGTGATGACCGATGTTAAATGGAGGGCCAATTGTTAAGGTGTCACCTATATCATTCATTTATAGCCTCATCTGCCTTGAAGCCACATTTGGCTTAAAAGAGTATGAGATAAAGGTGTCTGTCTCCTTCATTATATATGCCTCAATAATTGACACCTCCATATGAGCTTTGTTCTTCACCTTTCTTTATAAATTATGTAGAATCCTAAATGAAAAGTTACAGGTAGTGCATATTGTTCCAGTTGACAATTGAAGCATAGAGGAAATATGTAACATATCCACACCTCTCAAAAGGATACATCAATCTGCATTAGATAAGGCCCCCCATCCTGTCTTCAAAGGAGAGATGCACTATCAAAGGCTCCATGGAATTAAAAAACGAAGGCAGAAATATCTTCTCTAAATTGCACATTATATGCGGTACTTTATCCTCCATTTGCAATAGCACATCGGTATACAGGACAGGCATACAAAGCTGGTAAAATAGTAAGCTCACTTCTACTAAAGCACTTCGCACAAAGTTGGGAAGCAAGTCCTTTAACGCTATGGGCAGCAACCTCTCCATGAAAACATAACAATCGTGAGACTTTAAACAATGTATTTTCAACTCGATCATGTCAAAACATCATTCTATGTTGGAAGCATAACCATGTGGAAACTTTAGTCCTTTCATCTACTAGTAATGCTTGTGTTTTTGTTCTTGAGAAAGAGTGTGTGTAACTTTTGGCTTCGAACCCATACTATCCAATGGCATGACTATCTCGGGCTGGTTATATGATGCCCAAATCTGTCTAAGCATTAAGATTATCACACCTTTAACATCCATAATCATGTTGATAATGTTATCAAATACCTTCTTCTCTATATGCATAACATCCAGATTACGTCGTAGTAGGTTTATCTTCTAGTATGGCAACTCCCAAAATGTATTTCTTTTGTGTGGATCATCCGCAACCTATGACGTGCCCGACAAAGTCAAAAATTTGATCACTAGTCTCTTTCGAAGGCATAACATGTTTCTCAAGCCACACCTTTGTGAAAGTTTTCCTATTCATCCGATATGGATGATTGGCTGGCAAGAATTCAAGATGACAATCGAAATAATAAGACTTTATTCCATGGCATAAGTAAAAAGCTTTGCTCAAATCAATACAAATTAGATATCCCATCACTCTAGCTACAATCTATTCAAAAAGCATGGAATATGTGGCAAGTTATTGATTATCTAAAGTATAGTAGCCTGTATATTAAAATAACATTGCCAGTGAGCATCATACATCACTATGCCTACCATCCACAATTGCAGCAACTCCTCGATAAATGGTTGGAGGTACACATCTATAAGTATTTTTGGATTTGACGAACCCAGAATTACCATTGTCAGAAATATGTACAGATACTCCATGCACATTCCTAGAAGTAGGTTATATGGTATAACCACAATAGGCCAACATGAATAAGCTTTCTTGTATGATTGATGAGGGGCAAATCCATCTGTGCACAAGCTAAATTGTACGTTACGAGGATCAGATACAAAATCTAGATATGCTTTGTCAAAGGGCATCCATGCCTCGGCATTTGAAGGATGGCATATGCAACTATTATCTATCTTATGATTCGAATGCCAAGTCATATAATCAGTTACCATTGTTAATGCATATAATCTTTGTAGTCTTAGCATAAGAGTCAAGTAGCACAAATGCCTCTATGAAATTCACTTCTTATGTGCCAAGGGGTTCCTCATCACTTTGTACCTTGCCTCTCAGCAAAATTTGCAATGTTATAAGTCCTGATTCTCTTTCTAATACAACATGCTACCAAACTTACAATAGTCAATTTGCATGATAGGCTAACCTAAATCTCTTATTATCCTCTTAGTATTGTAGAAATTGAGAGGAATTCAATGATCTTATGGGAGCATCTCACCAATCAGTTTAGAAATATCATCATAACAACTTTTTGATATGTTATGGTCCAACTTAATATTCACCAATCGAGCAACTATAGACAATTGTGAGAAATTTACACAATTGATGTATAGTGGTTGGTTAGTTGCACACAAAACATCTAAAAATTTGTTTGTCAACCCATCCACATCTGCTATACCATAACTTTTTCCCCTTCCACAAACGGTGGAGCCCATGTCAAGTTCACTGTGCTACTCGTCCCATCCAAAGAAGACCCCACAATCACATGCACACTGCTTATACACATTATGGATGCATCATATACCAAACGGTACTCCCAGCTTGTGTTCTCCATTAGTGAAATATATGTTGAGATTGATGGGGCTACTTTTGTACTCTAGTCTACATTTGTCATCTCCATATGCTGGGTTTTGCCATGACTTATCCAGTTGTCATAATTTAGAACAAAACCCCTCCTAAATAAGTAGACCTTAACTTTATTGAGCTCCATAAATTTGGCGTTCTTACAACACGAGCATAGACATCTAATTTTGTTTCCATTCATGTACTTATGTTGATTTGTTGCATAATCAATAAATTCATGTACCCCATTTTTGAATTCTAGAATCAAATCCCTTCAGTTGGGCTAGTTGTTATTATATATTCATGTTCTAATATTATATAACAACTTACCTGCAAACCATAAAAAATAATTTCTCTTTCCATTAGAAACCTAAAACTAATACTTATCACCCCATTAATATTAAAAACAAGTCTGCTACAAATTCATACACCATCCACAAAAATATAATTGCTTCAACACGAAAATATATTTGCCAACATTTTCATTGCGAAGAAAGTGTGCAAGGGCTATGAATTATTCCAAATTTTTGCAAAATATTTTAACACAAAAAATATTAGGGACGGCATTGGGATCTAGGGATGCAAGTCGGCTTTGGAATTTTCTCTTTTTTTCAAATTCTTTTGGTCATTGTTTATTTTATTAACTTAAATATTCTTTATACTTTTAATTCATATAATTTCATTTCTATTATTTAATATACAATAACTTTATAATTTATAAATAAATTTGCACACGCATAGAGTTTGTGATTGTTACTAGTTTAGTTTAATAAGGAGAGTTTTATTTGATTAATTCAAGAGTAGTTTGCAAGTCTTATTTAAATTAGTGTTATTGTTTAAGATTGGGGTGAAATTTGAGAACATGTTGGGAACAAGTTTAGATGCTAGTAGATTGCAAGGCAATGTTGGAACAACTGTTTTAACATGCACCAACACCAAAAAAACAAAAAAATGAGACGCTGATGTGTTTATGCAATTCGGAGTAAATTATCCTACATCTTAGGTTCTTGCCCAATTCAAGCATTTTCTACTAAAGCAAGTGAAGTGATCACAAAGTTCTATCCTCTCAACCTAATCTACTACTCTAAAACAAAGTTTGCGATTACTTAGAATACCAAATTCAAAACTCTTATTTTGTACACAACCTAGCTCTTTCTTTAGATCAAACCTTCCATCATACTAGATTTCACATAGGAGGATGACTTTCACAATTTGACAATCAACAACTAGACTATTGTGTGTTTACAAGTAAAACACATCACTTAAAGAAACTCTTAAAAGGCATAAAAAGCACTCTAGCCTTTGAAATTCAGTCTCTTCTTCTCATAGCGCAACTCCATGAGTTTGTTAGTAAAATTTCTTCAAGACAATTGCCCCAAACTTCACTGAAATCAGCAACTTGACCAACATTTTGGTTGTTTCCTGTTATGTTGTAATACTAGTTAAATAAGTTTGGACTCTTTGATGTTCATCCAATAAATTGTCCATCCTTCTATGACTCATCTTGGAACTGTCCAACTCGTTCAAAACCTCTTAGTAGTTGATTTTTAACATTCACATCTTTCAAAATTTATCTAAATTCTTCCTTGAGGATTCTTACAATAATGTGCAATAATGGCATATTGTTTGGAAAAATGCCATAATGTGCCAACTAAGCATATTACCAAACTAACAATCTCCCTTGTTGATATTATGGCACAGAATATTTCAAGATTCCCTCAACATATCTTCCTTTCAACCCATGCCTCAAAAAAGATAAACATTTGACATACAACGTTAGAATTTGCTATGATGACTGCAAATAGTTTTTTCCCTTTGCATGTTTCTTCTGCTTGTTTTGTTCAATGTTGCAATTGTATTAAGAACAATTAATGAAAATTTTTTCATCAAACTTTATCTCCTTACTTTTAGTTTAACTTGTACTATTTTTATCATCTTCAGTTACATGTTTACTAATATGCCTTCTTTGCATGGCACACTTCAACAAAGCAAAGTAACTTGTCACAAGATGTCCAATTCTAAAATAATAATTGCATGTAAGTTTGAACTAAACCTGTTATTATTTATTGCTTTGGTTAATGTTGCCACTATATTGGCAACATCCATTAAGGATTACTTGACAAACTTTATTTCCTTACATATATCCTAACTAGTACTAGTTGTTCAAAAATTCCTAATCCACTATGATCTTTTGCAAGGTTTTCCATGGATAGAATCTCCTCTAGTTTTGTCTTGTTAGAAGTTAATTTATTTTGTGCAACTTTTTTAGCTTTGTGATATAGCCTTTTAAATTTTTTGCACTTTCTTTTTGAATGTTGTCGGCATTTTGCAACTACTCTTTATCTTTCTTTTGTGAATTATTATCCGGACCTAACATTACAAATTTAATGAAATCCTATAGATCTCTCTTGATGCACTCACTTATACTAGTGGAGGATAGTATGATATCAAAGCCTATGGAGTGCAGAATTCATAAACACTCATATTACATCTAGAGGTTGCCAAAAGTTTATTGTTTATATAAACCTATTTAAGGTGAACTTGATTATGCAGGATGAGCTATTCACACAAACATAGGCAGTTTGATGCATAAAGGAAACACATTAATGATTTTTTGGTGAGTGTGTCATGAATGAATTACTTGAACTGTATTTTGATTATGATATTTAAGACCTAGACTTTACCATGTTACTATTTGAAGTGGAATAAGGTGAAAGTGATTCATTTGTACTTTGAAAGAATGATCAAGGTTTCAACTACGTTGCTTGGTTTCATTATTTTACTTACTTGAGGATAAGCAAACCTTTAAGTTTGAGGGTGTGATGACTACACAAAAAGAGTCATTTATCCAGTGAATTTTGTAGATTTAGGCCTGAATTCTTAAATTTGTGTAACGACATTTACATATTTTATATGAATAAGGAGAGTTGAGCTTAATTTATTTAATTCTTCTATAATTTTGGTTAATGTAGGTATTTTTATGATTGTTTTGTAGGTTTGTAAATTTTTAGATATTTTTAACTTGATAGAAAGGGACAAACTGGTGCAACACTAGAAATGAAAGTTTTAGCGGCAACATTAAAGGGCCACCACAGTTTGATGCAAAATCCAGTTAAGCTGATATTTTACAAGATAAAAGAAGAATGAACTAGCTTTCAAATAGCGTGAAAATCAGGTCGATTAGACATTGGAAGAGAAAGTAACATACAAAAGAGTATACCCTGCCAGAGTAAAGGCAAATAGAAGCAAGAATCCAATAATTTCAAGCTAGGTATTGTGGATTGAAGCAATGTCAAGATTAGTATTCAAAACACATAATTCTAGAATATGATTTCTTTTTCCCTTATTTTTGTGTTCTTGAATTATTAATTTATGTTGAATAAAATTATTCCTTGTGTTATTATTAATATTATGTGTGGCTAATTTAATTATTTCTGGGGACTTATAATTGTGTGATTAAATATAATTGTTCAGAATCTTTTGATTGATCCCCTTGTTTTTATTCTTCTTATTTGCACACTTAATCTTCTCTAAATCTTGATCACACTTAGATTGATCTGTTGATTTAGGATAAATAAAGAGAGTGAAATTCTTGAAATAAAACAAACAAGCAAGAACACATAATTTAGAAGAATAACAAAAGTGGAATCATAATTGTGTGTGAGTTATATGTTATTCAAAGAGCTTAAATTTCCACTCGAAAAAATAGCATGTTACTTTAGGGTACATGAGTATTTGATTGTGAAGCTTTATTAGAGTTAAATATAGCCTAGTAAAGAATTTAAGAATAACATATAGAATAAAACACAATTGATCTAATTATTTATTAAAAAATGTAAAAGTTAATTCTCCATAAAATATAATATTCCCAGAGTCCAATTCATTTGAATAAATCCAATACATTCTTGGTCTAGAGTTCTTGTCTTCTTATTTTTTAATTTTAGTTTTTATTACTTTTTCTTGTTTAATTGGTCATCTTAAATAAGTCTTGAATCAAATTATATGGACACTTACGTACATCTCGTGAAAATGATATCCTATTTACTCTTTATTATTTGAAAAACATTGTGCACTCCCAACACATTAGTTATGTAGTCTAAGGGAGAGATTGTTGGGTTGTGGATTGCATAATGCTTCTACATGTTCTTGACAGTTATGTATGGTTGCATGTGCAACGTAATTTTAATCGCACATTTGGGGATATATAGGTGCTTGCATGACGCATTATAGACAGCACATTAATAAGGTGTAGATGCATATGCAATGCATTTTAAGCAACATGTTTAAGGATATGTAAAGTGTATACACGACGTGTTGTGAACTGCACAGATCATGCTCGAGCATGTGGATGCATATGTGACATGTTATTGACCGTATATTTATCATTGTAATACAATTATGAGCCCCACTCAAGTTATCAAATAAAGCTATATTTTTAATAGAGTCCAATTATTTAAAATAAAGTATGAAGATTTGGTTGAATACAAGTAAAATGCCATTGCCCAATTGCCAACTTGATGATAGGTCGCGCTGACAATTAAGCCCATTAAAATTTCTATAAATAAGGGTTTGGTCTCTAATATAAACTTCATTCTAAAAACATTTAATTGAGTTTTTATTCATAGAGTTTTCATCTCTCCGTGGGTTATTAAATTGAATCGACTCCAATATATATATATATATATATATATATGCTCAAATTCAAACAAATACAAATGCCCTACAAAATTTTATAACGAATACAATTTTCACGCCTCCCAAATCTTCATTAATTTCAGCCCAGCAGAGTAAAAAGGCAAACATTACCATTACCATCAGAAGCACAGATGCAGTGTCAATTACACAAATATCAACTTTTTCTTCATAATGTCAAGCAAATTCATAAGTCCACAAATTCGATTTTGATTAAATCCTTGCTCGCAGATTTTTCCTCAAAATTTTACCCGATGGAGCTTTAGGAATTCCATCCGTGAAAAAAACACGATGAATGCGCTTGTACGACACCACCTGCATCGCAAAACACGAATCTTCAGACCACACTCTTTCACCATACAGTGATTCCGTCTCCAACTTCTCTTGAGCAAGTAATCTGGTAAATGCCGAACAGTGTTTCTTTTATTTATTTATTTATTTGTTTAAGGTACCTGGTTTGAGATGTACTGCTTGATTTCGTGTTCGGAGATATTCGAGCCATGAACTCTGACAACAAACGCGACTGGAACTTCTCCAGCAGACTCGTCCCTCATACTGCATCATAATTATGGGAAAAAAGATTTAATGTGCAAGAGTTAATAATGTCGAAGAGGAGGTATCATGGAGTTACGACGAGCTTGGTCCCATGAGTAAATTTAGGACAGAAATACTCACGGCACAACAGCAGCTTCAGATATGGAGGGATGAGATATTAGCAAAGCTTCGAGTTCAGCTGGGGCTACGTGGAAACCTTTGTACTTAATCAATTCCTTTAGTCTCTCCACGATGAACACTTCATCGTCGCCGTCCACATACCCAATATCACCGGTGTGCAGCCATCCTTCCCCATCTATTGTTGCCTTCGTCGCCTCGGGATCGTTTAAATAACCTTTCCCAATATCATGATGAATTAATCACTGATCATGGAGAGATACCTGACGTAATTTTGACCAAGGAGACGACACAGAAACGCATGTTTTTAGTACCTTTCATAACAGCGTCACCTCGAATGCAAATCTCCCCCGTCTGATTTCGAGGAAGAGAGGCGCCCGTCAAAGGGTCGACAATCTTCATCCGGGCATTTCTAATTACAGTTCCACATGAACCAGCTTTAAATTTCATTGGTTTTTTGGCAAATCCTAGGCATGTTGATACTAGTCCAGCTTCTGTCATTCCATAACCCTGTGCCCCACCAATATATTGATTACTGTGTATGTATAAACTTATACACACGCATTCAAAATATGAAGATTCATCCATTACATCTAAAGTAGTCATCTGAACTAAATGGGTAAGCATACGAGTCAACTCTGTGTTTGAAGCATGAGACATGCTATTCACAGTCACATGCCGACACATGTCTTGGTACTGGACTATTTTCTCCCGTTAAAAAACTAATATAATTAAAATAAGAAGGTTATTGAATCATTTACCCTGCTATTATAGTATAAATATCCACAAAATCTAGGCAGCCTTCAACAAAGTTTAATGTGCACTCATAAATTGTGAACTTCTCTCATAAGGCCAGACCTAACCATCAGCATTTTCCACTAGCCTTTCGCTTACTCTACAGCAACGTTTTGTTTGCACCTTGCAATCAAAATTTGGATTTGGTATTACTATATTTAATTTTTGGTTCGCTGAGTTGAACATTAAAACTTTCTAACACCATCAATGGATGACGGATGACAGAAAATAAATATGTTCTGATTACCAAGAAATTAAAATTTTCCTAAATCTAACTTTCTTCTCTTCAATTTCCCATATTTCAACCAAATATTAAAAGAATATATTCTTTGTCACTTTGAATGTGGCTTAAACTATCAATCACTATAATCTCCAAATATTTTTTCCATTATTTTAAATATATATTGGACAAAGGACCCTTGTAAAATTAGCTTGCATGACACCACTCTTAATAATTTGGTTAAATGTGTAGAAAGTAACGCTAAAATGCAAAACAGAATAAAATTAATCAAATAATAAAAAATAAATAAAATGAATAAAAAATGTATTATTTTTAGTAGTAGTAACAAAAAAATTAAAAATATTTTATGATAAAAAATCCACTTAATTATATATCATAAGTATGTAAAGTGAATAAAACTGAAAAATTGTAGAGATAGATGGTTGTTCCAACCTTTTTCTATAATTTTAATCTTATAATCAAAAATATTTTTTTATAGAAAGAAAAAAAAAAGATCACATTAACATACCAACAAATTCATTAGATCTCTAATACTCTATTGAAAATGTAATATTGGAAAGCAAAAGGCACTTTATTTTTGATGTAGTTTTAATATATATTTGTTGATGTTGCACACTTTGGTTATGTTTGGAAGCTAACATTCAATTCTAAAACATGATCTCAAACATTAAACTACCAAACATGTAATTCAGCAAAGTTTTTATTCAAATTCAAATTCAATTTTTTCTTCTCTTATCTATGTAACTAACTAATATTTTTTAATCATTACACTTATTAATAATCAAATCAATATCTATATATATCACGCATATACTTACATTTATTTTTATTTATACCCTAAAACCTAATTATTATCTGAACACTATCAAATTATTCAATCATTATTATATATTTTATTTATATATTCAAATAAATCATATTATTCATCGCATTAAAACTTTCTTTCCAAACATACTAATTATTCCAACATAATTCCTACCAAACATTTTCTTCAACAAAAACATTTTCTTATGTATGCATAGAGTTATGTATAAATTTTATAAATTTGTTAATTATGGTATGTCATAAAATTATTATATTTTAAATAATAAAAAAACATTCAAAATTAAAATTATATTATAATCATATGGAAATTGAGAATGATCCCATCACTATCGAGGGTCTGAGAAGAACGATTAGCATCAATTCTATCCTTGCCACAATGTCCATAGACGAAGTGCTTCATTTCAGATCAATTCTTCGTTGCAATTGCTTCGATCCACCCCCTCGAAGAACAAGAGTAATACGTCCTACTGGCCGTTGCTAAAAATGACTTTAATTTCTTTAATGCTTTTGCAAGTTGCAAATAACCAACAAAGCCTAATGAGTTGATTCATGAGATGAAACTATACCAGCAAAGACAAACACACGCATCACTTATTTTGTGTTGTGGTTGATCCCCACCTTTGATTATAATATCACATTATTTATGTTAAATTGTTATCATACTAAAACTATTGAAAATTTATTTAACCAGTTACTAAGGCTGATACAGGCAAGCTAGACACATTTCGCCAAATTTCATGCAATCTTTTACCATTGTTGGCTAACAATATTCCATCCTTCTAATTCTAAAGTGAAGTTTTAGGCCAGACTGATGGACACCACAAATCCCAAAGTGTGCATCCTCCATAACTTGTACAGCTTCATCATCGCCCAAACAGCATAGAAATACTCCATCAAACAAATATCTATACAATGTGCCCTTGAAATACATGAAACGGTTTACTCGGCCTTGAATGTCTACTTTTCGGTGTGAGTCTTCTGACAGCTTCTTATATTTTAAGTAGTTCACAAATGGTTGGCACCAATCTTCTTTTTCAACTTCAAAGACTTCTACAGAATAATTCTTTTTTTGGTCTTCTTTATCCTCGAGTGCTGGTGGCACTATGCATTTCTTGTATATAGGCATATGGTATTCTACTGTGGGTAAGGACAAGGAGGAGACAAGCTTGGCTAATACATCTGCTTACTTGTTTTCCTTTTGTGGCACATGTTTAATTGTGACATCTTTAAGCCACCTATGAGCATATTAGGGTAATTAAAATATAGAAATAGTTTAGGCTTTTTAACTTCATATTATCCTAATAGTTAGTTGACCACCAACCCAGAATCTTTATAAACTTTAAGGTGTAGTTGCTTGATATCTACAGCCTTCTCAAACCCGATAATCAAGGCTTGATATTCAACTACGCTATTGGAGCATCTTTTCGTTAGGGTGAATAAGTGAGGTAGAGCTTCTCTTTCCAATGTCACAGATACCACCTCAACACCAGCTCCTTCCCTATGGGAAGCTTTGTCGAAGTACATCTATGGAGGAGTGATTTCCACTATCAAGGCGTCCTCATCAGGTAAGTTATCGAAATGATCCCATTCAGTTAGAATAAGATGGTCTGCTAAGAAGTCGGCCAATACTTATTTCTACAATTTCAAATTGTTGGACTTGAAGGTAACACCTTGCGAGCCTGTTAGAAAGAACGGGCCTTGTCATGATATACTTTAATAGGTTAGCTTTGGACATTAAATGAACCGTATGAGCTTGGAAATAGTATCTTAACTTCTGGATGGTGAAAACAAATGCCAAACAGATTTTCTCATTCTGTAACTACTTTGATTTATTTGGTGTCATCATCCTACTTAGATAATACAAGCCATTTTCTTTCTTTTTGTTATTTTCTTGTGCCAATAGGGCTCCCACTGAGCATTCTTGTGCAGGAACGTAAAGGATCAACGAACAGCTAGGCATCGAAGCCACTAATACTTGGGGCTTTGTCAAGTAAGACTTAATGCTCTTAAAAGCCTTTCTGCAAGATTCATCCCAGTTAAATGGCACACCCTTCTTCATAAGTCGAATGAACGGCTGACGATAGCTTACCAGATTTAAGATGAACCTTCTGATGTGTGCTAACTTTCATTGTCGGTTTTGAGTTCGTGAGTATTATGAGTCCCTAGCATCTTCAGAATGTCGTCAATCTTTGCTTGATAAATTTTAATGCTTCGATAATAGACAATGAAGCCTAAAAACTTGACAGAGACGACCCTAAATGCACATTTTAACGAGTTCATCCTCAACTGATATCTTCTCAAGTGCTCAAAAATTTTCCTCAAGTCGTGCAAATGGTCTTCTCTTCTCTTAGACTTTACCACGAGGTCATCAACATAGCATTCAATATTTTTTTGGAGTATATCATTGAAAATTTTCTGCATGGTTCTTTAGTACATGATCCCAACATTTTTTAAGCCGAAGGGCATTACTTTACAGCAATATATGTCTTTAGGTGTGCAAAAGGCTATCAATTCTTCATCTTTAAGTGCCATACATATTTAATTATACATAAATGATCAATCTATAAATGAGAGCACTTCATGTCCTGTAATGGCGTCAATTATAAGCTCAGTGATGAGCAAAAGGAAATCGTCTTTAGGATATGTCTCGTTGACATCTCTAAAGTCAACATAAATCCGGTTTTGTCCATTCTTCTTCCTCACTAAGACAATGTTGGAAATCAATGTAAGATATTTGACTTCTCAAATGAATCTAACCTCAATCAACTTATTGACTTCTGCTTCAATTTGAGGAAGGAGTTCTGGTTGGAATCCACGCTATGCTTGCTTAATCAGACAAGCTCCCTTCTTCACAGCTAAGTGATGCACGGCTACTTTCAAATCCACACCACCCATCTCTTTGTATGACTAGCAATTCTATGTACATGTCGGCCTCCTCATTTGTCATCACGACAACGATGTAGATGGGACAAGAGTAATCTTTGTCTTTCAAATTCACTTCCCTTAGCTCATCTATAGTGGATTTAGTTCTTACTTCTATGTGGGGTGGTGCAATATTGGCATCTTTTTCAAGAGGGTCACTTTCTTTGCTCAAGGTGATGTGATTTCATGGACCCACACTTTCTCTATCATCATCTTCTTTGGCTTAAGTTTTGGTGAGGACAACAGTCTGAAACTTAGCTTTTAGAACTTTGTCGCATAATACAGCCAAGTCTATTTGCCGCCGCATGCGAGAAGGGATTGTGCTTCAATGTTTCTTATCTTGCCTTAATGCTTAATGATGCCCCCTTCACCTTTCAACACTTCTACTTTTTAAGTGGGCTAAATCTTCTGAAGATTAACACCTGTGCTATTTTTTTCACAATTTTCAAAGAGCAATCCTCCTTAGTAATATTATTGGCAGAAGCTATTCTTATGCTAATATACACCAGACCCTTTGGTTGCTCATATCCAAGGCCTACTTGTGGGTTTTGACTCAAGGATTTTTGAAAAAGTTTTTCCAATGGTGCTCATGTGGGTTATATGCAATCTTCATGAGGAGCTTGTATGCCTTCGAATTGAAACACTTTGCAATTCTTAGCTCTCGAACCTCCTGACATTCCTTCACAGCCTCTTTGGACAGTTGGGTAGGTGCTTCACTATTAATTTGAGTTAAGAGGAGCGTTACACCTTGAAGAGTATTATTAATTGCTAGCTCTTTGCCATGGTAACTTTAGGGATGCACCTGGTCGGCCTCTTCCTTCTTTGTCGGGCCATCGTCTTGTTTCTTCTTCTTTTGGGAGTTACTAGCTTCGAAATCTCAACCTTAATCAAGTAACACTTTGCATTGGCAAGGTGGGACTTACCTTTAGTGAAAGGTTTGTAGTCGCCAAGCACCTTTTCATAATACTGTCATATCAATATTTGAAGCATTATTGCCAAGTAAAAGGAACTACTCCATTTTCATAAAGCTACAACTGGCCGATGAGTAGGTTGTATGATGTCTTAACGTTAATAACGTGGAACAAGTCATTTGATTCCATATCGTCTATGAGTAGCTTCATTCTTATAGTGCTTAGGACCCTTTACCCCCTTGATTGCCTCCTTAGATCATTAAGCTATTATTTTAGAGGACATCAGTCAGGATCTCTAGTTCTCTTAATATCCGTAAGGGCAAAATGTTGACTATTAAACCTCTATCGACTAACATTTTGTTGATTTTTTGCTCATAGGCATAACCAGTGACGAGCAATGACCTGTTATGGGGTTGAGGTCTTCATTGGTGAAGACCATCGCAGTCATGCAATCTTTAACGAATTCTTGGCTTTTCTGATGGTAGTTGCCAGCTTCGTTAGAGGAATTGTTGGCTTTATAAACTCCATTTATTTGATGATCGAGGATGACAGTGTTTACATTTACACTATCATCCTCTAATGCGATTTTTCCTTAACGAGCAAGTTCTATGACCTTATCTTTGAATATAAAGCAATCATGGATGGGTTGTCTAACCAAGCGGTTGTCCTTATAGTATTTGGGATCATCAGTCTTCTCAACTTTTGCAGGCCGCTTCATTTTTTGTACCTCAATAAGGTTGGCCTTCAGCAAATCATCGAAGATCCCTGAGACATCCAAGTCTAGGAAAGAGTTTGATTTGGCCTGCATTTCTTTTAGTGTTGGTCTTTTTGGCTTATAGGGAGTTTCTTTCTTTTTGACTACTTTTTCCTTTCCTTAGACGGTTTAGCATGTACTGTCATGGATTCTTTGTTTGGATTTTTGGTGCGAGGCTTACCCCCTTTCTTCGCTTCTTGCTTGTCTTTAAGCTTGCAAAGCTTAGAAACATGTGGTCCATCGACACCACTAGCGGCTATACATAGCTCCATATAATGAGTTTGCGTAGCCAATTCTTCAAAAGTTCTAAGCTTAATTCCTTGGAGAATGTATCGTAGTCCCCAGTGCACACCTTGTATGCACATCTCTATGTCTGAAACTTAAGAGAATCTATCCTTGCAATCCAAACTTAGGTTCCTCCACCGATTGATGTAGTTGACGATTGGCTTATCTTTCTATTGGTGGGTATTTGTTAGCTCGTTCATGCTAATGGCCCACCTTGTACTGTAAAAGCGGTTGAGGAACTCATGTTCTAGTTGCTCCCAACTATCGATGGACCCAGGCTCAAGATAGGTGTACTAGTCGAACGCATTTCCTTTTAATATGTGAACAAATTGCTTAACTAGATGGTCTCCATATGTCTCGACATTATTGCATGTCTCTACAAAGTGAGCCACGTGCTACTTGGAATTTCTTTTCCTATCAAACTATTGGAATTTAAGAGATTGATAGCCTACCGGCATCTTCAAGTTGTCAATCTGGGTTGAGTAAGGCTTGGCATATGTTAGAATTAACTTAACGCCTCTATCAAACTTGTTCTTGATGGTGTTTTCTATGAAGTCTTTTAGTTGATTGACATGGATCAAGTCGTCAAAGAAAATTCAAAGCTCTCTAACTACAGACTTCTTTCGATCTTCAATCGGTTGCTTAGTAGATGTTTCAACCTCATCATGGACTTTGAGTGTCTTTTTTATTGCTCTATCAACCTCGAGATCTGCGAGTCTTGTTCCTAGACATATTTAGCTAACCCTTCGATGACTTTGGTTGATTAATGCAGCAATTTGGTTCTTTAGGCTTGAAGCGTTCGTGGTCATGACTAGCGTCATATTGGAGACAGATAAGGCATTAGAGCGAGGGCTTGAAGGTATAGAGTCATCATTTTGTTACCTTCACTTGCAAAGAGAGGATTGTTGACAGCCTTAGGGAGAGGAGTTGGGCTCAGAGTATACTAGTCTTCCTACCATACTTCGGGTGATAGCACCAGTGCTCTTTGCAGCAAGCTCAACAGTAGTAGCCTTGGAAGACTTTCTCTTGTTGCTGGTCATGGTGACTTATTTGTTAGAAAAGAAGAGATAAGAGGTAGAAAGGTCCCACAAAATGTGCTAGAAATATGTAGGACAAAATTCTTGAATTATAATAAAATTAGTACAAGATTGAATCAATTTAAAATAAATTGAATTTTTTTGGGTTATATTCTCTAATTTTAATCCTCTGATTCTTCCTTCAAGAATACTAATTCAAATTTTGAATAATATTAAAGGAAACGGCTTTCAATTGATCTTCTTTGAGAGTTTGTTAGATCTTCAATAATATTGACTTCAGGTTTAGCACCATAATTTTGAATCAAATGTTAGATTTGGAGACTTTTGATAAAGAATGTATTGAATTTGGTGGTGAACTCCTTAAATTTGATGAAAAATGTCTTGAATGTTTTAGGAAATCCCAAAAAAAAAATTGGATAGTTTTCACTACTTCAAGTCTTCAACTCCATCTTCTGTTGTCTTCCACTGTAAGGTTTTGGCTCTTATTTATAACTGTAGAAAAGACAGTGTGCTTGTATCATCATGCTAACGTAGCACAATTTTATTAACCGTTGCAATTTGAAACATATTCAAAAATTAACTGATATGCTTAATCTTGTAAAATCTCATCTCTTAAGCTTCTAATAGGAAGCCGCCACTTGTTGTAATTTGATTGGCTGATTAAAATATCAATTTTTATATATTCATTTTAAGAATTATATTTATTTAAATTCCTAAAATAAATAGAATTCATTTAACTAATATTTTGTATCATATTTTCCATGTGAAATCATTTAATTAGACACAAAATTTTATGTGTCCACAAACCTAATCAACATATAACATCCCATCATAAAAAAGACAAGGCGAAAATGTGCTTTTTAGTCTTACCCTTGTAACAAAATATGTTCTAAATTTTTCATTTTAACAAGAAGTTCAGATTTTGGTTGTATATATACGTATAAAATAAAAATGTTAGTATACTTTCATGATAATTTCTAATCTATCATTATGAATTTAACCATACATATTTGAAACCCATCTATCCAAACTCTTAATAACATTCTATTATTAAGTGACATTATCTTCTATTGAGCTAAAAATTAAAATAAGTAATACAATAAAAATACCTTTAATATTTAAGAAAATGATGATAAAATATTCTTTAACTATAACACATGAAAAAGAACCAAATTTCACTAAGTAGCAGCTTATTTATGCAAAATGATTTTATCGGAATCAAAAATAGGTAGGTTTTATTTGTTTTTAAATTATTTATTTTTAAAAAATATATATTCAATTATTATATTTATTTTTTATTTTTTTTCTTTCTTATTTTTATAGATTCATAAGGTAAAAATTAAAAAAAATGGGATAATCACAAAACAATCAAAGCATAATAATCGTATTACCTGCCCCACAGTGGCGTTGGGAAGCTTAGCTTTGACTGAGTCTTCGAGCTGCTTATCCATGGATGCCGCACCACAAACCACTCTCCTCAGCGACGACAGATCATACTTAGCCGCCGCTGCCGGGCTCTTCGCAATGGCCAACAGTATTGGCGGCACGAATGGGGCCAATGTCACCTTGTACGTCTGTATCAGTTCCATTAGCTCATTGATTTCAAACTTGGGCATAATCACGACAGCGGCACCTGCTCGCAAGTTGCAGAGAAGCACCGAGATCAAAGAGTAAACATGGAACAATGGCAACACGCACAGAGTCAGATCTTGGGGTTCGGTGTGGACGGCAGGGTTTTCGCCGTCCACTTGCTGCGAGATGCAGGTCACTATGTTCTTATGGCTCAGCATCACTCCCTTGGGGAGGCCAGTGGTGCCAGATGAGAACGGCAGCGCAGCTGTATCTTCAGCGTGGATTTCGATTTCCGGCATCAATTTCTCGTCGGATTTCCTCAGTTGGGAGAAATGGAGAAATGGCGGCGACGGCGGAGGATCTATGGTGACAATATTCGCACCTTCCTCTGCGGCGAAGCGCCTTACCTTCTCCACATAGCAAGCGTGGGTGACGATGAGCCTCGGTTTGGCAATCCTTGCTTGAACTGTGATTTCAGTAGCGGTGTAGAGTGGATTGGCCGGGGTAGTAATGGCGCCTAGGAAGGAGGCGGCGAGGAGCGAGAAGGCGAATTCCGGCGAGTTGTGGAGGAGGAGCATGATGACGTGGCCTTTGCGGATGCCGAGATTGTGTAAGCCGGCGGCGACTCTTCGGGCGGTGAGGTAGACGTCGGCATGGGTGAAGACTTCACCGGTGGCGCCATTGATTAAAGCCGGCCGCGAGCGGTGGTCGGAGAGGTTCTGGAAGCAATATTTGTGTATTGGGAGATGGTTTGGTAAGTGTATGTCCGGAAGTATAGAGCGGAAGATATGTTCTTTTTTTACTTTGAATTCCATTTCTTGTTGTCGGCGTTCTTGGTCAGGAGGATTTGGGGCAGCGGCAGAGATGTTCTTGGAGGACAGGGGTTTTTTAATGTTAATACAAAATTTTTATTTCATTTTTTTAAATATTTTAATTTTAAAATAATTGATAAATTTCACCCAATTATTTCTGTAAGTTCATCCCATTGAATTAAAAAAAAATATATATATATATATATATAAAGTAAAAAAATATATAAAATTAAAAAATTTGTAATGCCATAATTTGAGTTCACAACATGCAACTTATTTTGCAAGTTTTTTTATTATTTATCTTAAATTTTTATTTTTTTTAAATTATCCTCATTTTAAAATTATTTATTAAAATAAATATTTAAAAATAAATAAAAAATAATTATTATGTAACAAAAAATACACAAATAAATATAATAAAGGACAAATATGATATAGAATAAAATATATCTATTTCAAATATTACATAAATATATTAAATAAAAAATAACGAAATTAATTGTATATAAAATTTCTTTATGATGATATGGTGATTAATTTTATTTTTATCGACAATTTTAATTTCTATATCAAACATCCAAATTATAGAAACTAAAGTTTGTCAATTTATTATTCACAATTATTATACTTTAATATAATAATTGACAAAAAATTTATGTAATAATTTCAATTAAATTTATCTAATATAAATATTCACATATCGATAATAAATTATATTTTTTGTGTATTTTTTGTTGCATGATAAATTATATTTATCACAAACAAATAAAGAATAGAGAAATTGTAATTTTCTTTCTTTTTTTTCAATTTTGTGATTTCAAATCATAGAATTTGATTTCCATGATTTGAAATTATATAATTGGGTCAATTTCGTAAATAATTTTAAAATATAAATATTTTGAAAAATAAAAAAAAATTAAATTAAACAGTAAAAACACCCGGAGGATTTGGCACTTGATAATTAGATCCAGTTAGGGGTTCGATCAATTCTTAAAAAAGGGCACCAAGTACTTTCTTGTAAAAATTATTATAAAATTTTAAATTAAAATTCAAAAAATGCTGAAATAGCATATTTTTTTAAAGAGACCAATAAAAAGGGGAGAGACAAATGAAATTTAAATTTCAAGTCTATACAGGTTATGTTTGGAATAAGTGGTTTGGTGATGAACCATGTTTCGTGAGAAATGTATTGAAATAAATTATATGTTTCTAAAAAAGATTCGAAAAGATAAATAATATTATTTATTTATAAATATATAAAAATATAGGATAATAATTAAATAATATAATAATGTATAAAAATATTAATTAATTTATATAATATATATATATATATGTGAGTGTTTACACGTATCTGTACAGGCATTTTTGACAGCTATAAAAATTATATATGATTTTGCTTTGACTCTGTCAAGGCTAGCACCGTACGCTCGAAAATGTTTGTCCATTTGCAATATTGTAGGAAAGTTTCCCTTAAAACTTTTTGTTCACCCAATATTTTTTTTATCCCATCTCCACTCACCACTTTTATATTTTTCCTAACCTACCGTATCTGTACAGTTGCACCTAGTATTATTAAATATAATACCAATGATCTTTAAGCTTTTAATAATAAATCCAATTTTTCAATTATTTTAAAAAAATTGTCCCTCTTGGTGAAAATTCTAAAAACCTGTCCTAATTCTAGAAACTTGGTTTCCAAAATTAATTCCGAAAATAAAACTATAAGCTTGAAGAAATGATAGGAAAAATAACAAAAGATCAAATAATTAAGAGAGAGAGAGAGAGAGAGAGAGAGTGGGACAATGAATAGAGCAAGATTCTCACAATGTATAAGTTGCAGCGGGAAAGTCAAATAATTCAGCAGATAGCAACACTGAAAGATGGATATGATTTGAGGAGAAATTTTTGCATATTCAAATGAATATAACATTCAAATGAACATGAAATTCACATGAATGAAAAATTTAAAGCAAATTCAAATAAAGATGCAATGTCGCGTCATAAACATGGACAAGATGTACGGAGGAGCGTAGGTATGATTATACTTGCACTCATTCCTCCGGCCAGTGGCCTTCATATACTCCTATTGAAACAAAAACTTGTTCTGAAAAATCTTAAAATACTAGTAAAATAAATATTCTAGTCTGGATTAAGATTATGATTCTAAAAATAAATTTTTTGCGTGAACCAAGTCAGAAAAGGATCTTTTTTTACAAATAATTCATGAAGAAACCAAAATTTTGCAATTCAAGTTAAAATCTACTATTTCAATTTTCAAGTACTTATTTAAATTTTTCCTAACCTACCTTACTTTTACACTTTCACCTACTATTATTAAACAGAATACCAACGATCTTTAGGTTTTTAAAAATAAATCATATTTTTTAATTAATTTTAAAAAATTGTCCCTCTTCGTGGGAATTTTAAAAAACAGTTCTTATTTAGAAAACCTGGTTTCCGGAATTAATTCCGAAAATTGGTTTTTAAAAATAAAGCCCAAAATTTGAAAAATGAAAACAAAAATCTTGAAATCACAATCTAGGGTTCAGGATTTATGCGGGGCCAAATTCGGAATCCAAGCTTCCGGTTTTTGACTGCAAAAAATTGAAAAAAAAAATTGTGATTTTATGTATGTAGGGATAATATTTAATTTTTAAAGTATAATTATATATAAATTTGAGTGCTTGTTTGTATGTATAAATATTAATTTGATTGTTAATAAATATAACAATTAAATATCGAATAGCTGAATATCTATGTAAGTTAGGGAATTATTTAAATTTAAATAAATATTTTGAATAATACAATTTGCATTGTTCATCAAAATCACCAACCAAACATGGCATGCATGTATAATTAGATTAAATTCGAACACGTTAACAGGCGGAACAATTATTACTCCTGCAATTCTGAAAACACGTGTCCTTTCCATAATATAAAGCTATTTTTTTAATGTTTTAAGTAACGTGTAGGTATGGGTGTTTGGCAGTTTTAAATTAAATTTTAAAAATGCAGTATTGTTTAATATTATCAAATTTATAGAACATGGAACATTATCATTTTTTTTTTTTTTTGAAAATAAAAAACAAGTTTATTCAAATCAAACTTCGAGTGGTTACTTCACAGACTTTCTCGGAAAAGTCCCCAGACCAAACATAACTTCCCTCGAAAAATATAATGACGACTTTGACAAAACGCGTGTAGGAACATTACAACATATTGAAACTCATCTAGCAAAGTTCTAATGCCATGAATAAGTACCAGCAAGGGACAAATCAAAGTTACCAACTTTTTTCATTTTTTTGGACTAGACTCAGAGCATCTCCCTCTAACAAAAGGTGAGTAATACCAGATCCTTTACAAACCGAAGAGCTACTAATAAAACAACAGACTACATATGCAAGGTTATTAAATCCGAATCGGACCGATCAATTAAATCGGAATTGGTCAATTTTCTGGTCTAGACACTTTCTAAAGTTGGAGCTCTTTTAAACCGTTTGAAGCATTGAAAACTAGTCAAGATCCGATCAAACCAACCAAATATCGGCATTGAAAACTAGTTAAGAATCAGTCAAACAAACCAAATATCGGTCAATCCGATAAAAAAATTAGTTTTGTATTTTTAATTAATTAAAAAATTTCTATATTTAAAATAAAAAATAGATGAAATTATAAAATTTTTCTCATAAAAAATTATTTTTATTGATAATTTTCACTAACTAGTTTTTTATTAGTACTATTTAATTATCTTTTAAATATATATTATTCTAACTGAGTTATTGAAATATTAAATATTAAATCTTACAATCAAATTTTCTCATATTAATTATTTTTTTTTACCAAACTAAATTTTTCAATATTTATATTTTTGAATTTGAATTTAATTTAGTTTCTTTCATACTTTTATAATATTTTTTATTTTTATTGAATTATTAAATTTTAATTTTATATCCAAAACTTATCATTTAACATATTAATAAATGGACTTAAATTTATTTTGTAAAATAATTTAATATTATTATGTGTGTATAAAAAATTATATAAAATATAAAATAAAAATTGATTGAACCAATCAAATTAGTGATCTACTTAATTATCTAATTCAATAACGGGTCTGATTTTAAAAATATTGTCCACATGGTCTGCATTAAGTGCTCCATCTAGCTTTCCAGCCAACGTGGGCATGGTCAATGTGATTTCTAACAATAATTCCAATCGCTGCACCTTCCTCGGCACAAATCCCATCCACTTCGAATTTTAATCAGTTCTTTGGGGGAAGACATTTACATTGTTTAGGATAACTGAGTGTCTCGAATGATGTGACATCTTCTAAACAAGAGGTTTGGTTTTTCAATACAGTGTTTATCTGCTTTGAAGGATCCACATCTCAGAGCCCGAAGTTCATAAGTACATTAAACTATTTATATGGCTGAAAACCTTTACAGCCTAAGCATAACAGCATAATTATCAAGGATGCACTCTACCACTGAACTGATAATCTATTGTGCAAGGTTCCATTGGGAGCCCACTATGCAAAAAGTGAGAGAATCCTTTCTCTTTGAAGCTGGTGTCAAGCCTGCAAAGTGAATCCATTGGAGTGCTCTAGTGGACTAATAACTAGATTACATACAGCCTAAGAAATTGAAGGAAGCAATGGCGGGTTTAGTTCAAGAGATTTATGAAGTTGAGCACATGGAAAGAATTTTAGAGTCCGAGGACGAAACTTGCATCGACATACTGCATTGGACATCGAAGATGAACTGGACCAGTGGTCCGATCAATCACCCACCAAGGATCGCCAATGGTCCATTTTTGTAGAAGATTAATAGACATTACAGATTGATAATTTTTAGTGGATCAACTTGGATCGATCACCATAGGCAGGCGATCGAAATTTCAAAGAGGTGGTTTTCTGCAAGAACAACCCCAATTGATTGTCCAATGCCAGATCCAGATTGTGATCAATCACAGGATTCGACATATTTTATTTTTGGGGTTTTCCTGAGCTAATCCGATTAGGCCTAAATCTCATTTAGCTTAGTTTAGGCTAATTTTAGTTTATTTTAACGCTATGTAAACACTTTCGGGTGACATTACTCATAAGTTTTAATCGACAAAAGTCAAATTTTCTTGTTTCCTGAAATTTGTGAATTTACTCAAATTCCCGTAAATATAAATTTAATGTGGATGTGCTTTTCGTAACATTATCTTATAAATAATAATTAATTATTCTTGGCGTACAACATGACGGTGTCATGTATTCGTATGTAACACTTAATGTAAATGCATCAATTATATTTTGAACAATAACAAATGACGACAATATCATATGAAACCCGACACGTTCAAAGTCCACAGCGAGGGGAAAAAATGGCTGTGCCGCCACTTTCTGTCTATTTGTCTAGAACCAAATAAATTGAAATATAATTAATATAAACTAGTAAAAGCTATACAAATTTTGTGGAGTAAATTTAATTTAGAGCCTCCTTGGACTTTTCATCTTCTCAAGATTTCAATTACGTATCAAGTTTGAGAGGTTCACCGGTGGGGAAGCAATTGTGGGAACATACTCCTGGTTATGGCAAGTCCGACCCCGTCTAGGTTCAAAAAATATTAATTATTTTCACTATTTATTTTTAAGTATAATATTAAGTTACATTTATAAAATGTAAATAAGTAATTTTTTAATTGATATTTAAGATTAGTGTTTGCTACTTGTCATCGTTTGATTGAGCACAAGCACAAAATTTTATATAAGAAGCCTACTAAAATAAGCCCAATGGTAGTTGAATGATAGCAAGAAAAGATCTCTACTATCACGTTTGGGGCAGCATTTGCTCGGTTGTAATTAACTATAAAGTGTACTCGTAATCAGTCATCAGCCAGTTTGTTAAAACTTTCATTGTTCCAAAATAAAGTGTCTGTCATTCATCATTGTATTTTGGTCCATTTTAGTTCCACATATTAGAACAATACACTTAGCCCTTTTAGATGCATCCTTATATGTAGTTCCCTATTCTTTTCTATCCTTTATAAATCTTTTTTCTATATTATTAAGTATTCGACCTCAATTTGGTTACATAAAGTAACATTACATGTTTATCTTTTTTAGTTACTTAATATAAAATCACACATTTAACTTTATTTTTTTAATTCTTTATCCTTTTCTACACTTTATGATTCTTTTATACTATATTATTAAGTGTTTGGCCCCTAATTTGATTACATAAAGTATAATTACATATTTAATTTTTTTAGTTGAATAATATAAAATCCCACATTTTCCTTATTTTTAGCTCTTTGTCATTTTCTATCCTTTATTATTCTTTTTTTTCTTTTAATCTATATTATAATATTAAATATTTAACCTTCCTTTTGGTTGTATAACATAAAATTAAATATTTATTCTCTTTAGTTGCATCATATAAAATTACACATTTATACTTTCAATTTCTTTTCATCTTTATTTATATTCTTATTTTAAATATTTTTATATTTTAAATAATATTCTTTTTATTATTTAAAATACAAATATTTTATAATTTTACACACATACATTAAGTATACCAATTTTACTAGTATTATTACATGTGTGTGCATGTGCACATGTGAATATATATATATATTGGACTTGGAGAAGGATACCTCCGAATTCTAATTTAAAAGCATCTGTTAGGACGACGTTTGAAAGGTTTGGATTTGTTATACACAAACATGGGAGATGAATGTTTGGCTTTTAATGTATTGGACTATGGCTGTATGCTTACTAGTCCAGGGGATTGAGTTCTTTTTGAGACGACCATGTAAAAGCATTGCTAACCTATTTATATTAGGAAAGAAATTTAAGACATAAATTAAGCATCCTAAAAATTTTTGAAGCTATTTTTTGTTAAGAATTTGATCAGAGAATTTTGGACCAAATTGTAGACATCTTTCTATAGGAATAATCGTGTCTTGTGTGATGTAATGACCTAGAAACCTTATCATTGTTTGGAAAAGAGAAATCTTTGATTTTGAAACAACAATACCATTTTTATTGGAAACTTAGAGAAATGTTTTTAAATGTTTAAAGTGTTCATCAATGGTTTTGAAAAGATAAATACATCATCAATGTAGACAATGCAAAATTTTGAGTAACCAGAAAAAATATCATTCATTATTCTTTGATATTTGGAAGGTGTATTTTTGAGACCGAAAGGCATGACATTCCATTCAAATTGCCCAAATGGAACAGTAAAGGCAATTTTGTATATGTTTGTTGGAGAAATCTGAATTTGCTAGAAACCAGATTTCATATCAAACTTTGAAAAGATAAAAGAATCAAACAATTTTTGAAACAAATCTTTTGTGTTTGGGATTGGATATCGAATCCATTTGAGATCATTAAGAGGTTTATAATTGATGACGAGTCTCGAGACTCCTCTTTCAATCTTAGAGGCTTTGTTGAATAAAAAGCTGCACAACTCTATGGGGAGCGTGATTTTGAAATGAGTTTTTTATCTAGAAGATCCAGTATTTCTTTTTTACAGTGCTCTTCTAGTTCATAGTTCATTTGAATAGGAAGGGCTTTGGTAGGAATTTATTTTTCAGTGAAAGAATCATTGTAAGAAAGATCAACAATATATTGTTTTTTATTCCAAAAGGCATTTGGAAGATCTGCACAAATTTGTTTTTCAATAGAATTTTGAAGATTTTTGATCTGCTTTTTGACAAAAAAAAAAGGTGTTTAGTTGTTCTTAAATCCTTTTAAAAGAAATATTTTTGTGAAGAATCTTGAAATTGAAAATCTTTTGCTTGAATAAGATTGTTCAAAGTATTTTGATGAATAGAAAGAGCTTTTAAATAATCAAGATTTCGAGTTTTTAGCTTGTCAAGAAAAGGAAATGAAAACTTTTTGTAATTGATGTTAAAAGAAATAGAATCAGATTTGACTTTGTAAGGAGTTATGATATTAATAAAGGGTGTTCCAAGAATAATCGAATGGTGTATATCTTGAACAACAACAAAGGCTATTTTGAGGAAAATATCATTTTTAATGATATTTGCAAAAGTTTTTGACTTAATGCAAAGTTTAACATTGTTTTCGATTGAGAGTTTTTCTTGGGATTTTTCAAAAAATTTGTTTGGAACCATGCCAGACTTAATGTAGTTTAAATCTGCACCAGTATCAAAAGGGCTATAGTATCGAGGCAATAATTACAAGAAAATTCAAAAGTAATTTTGATCATATATTTTCTTGTTGTAATTTCTCTTAGAATAAAGAGAAATACCTTTGGTATTTCTTGGACGGTTTGTCTCAATTGGATTATCTTCATTATTTGACGAAAATTCTTCATTGGACTAATTTTGGAGAGGATTTGCTTGATAGGTTCCTCCTCCTGCTTTTGTTTCTGTTTGAGCTCTCGGAAATATTGTTTAACAGTCCCAATTTTCTTTTGGAGGTCTTGGACTGTTAAATCTTTGGATTAGCATTTTTGTTTGTTTAGAATACTTGTAAGATCATAAGTATTCTTTGATATCATAGGCTAGGATGATGATTTTGATTCTCTTTCACAGCTAGTGAAAGTTTTGAGGAGTTTTTCAAATATTCTTTCCTTAACTCAGGACTGTCGATCTGGTTAATGATGTCAAAAATTATTTGTTGTTCTGAAGTTAACACATGGACTGAAAGTCCATTATCGTCTTTAGAAAAAGTCTTTTGAGAAGAGATTTGGAGGTTAGAAGAGGCTGCTTCATCTAATTGAAGACATTTTTGATTTTCTCTTGAAACAGAGGAACCTTCTGTTTCAGAGTTTGAAAAATTTTCAAAAGTACTAACAAGAAGGTTTGAAAGTTTATTAAGGACGTCTTCTCCAAAATCCAATTCATGAATCTTTTTGTTAATTCTACAATATTTTGCAGTGTGTCCAAATTTTTGACATTTGAAGCACTTGACATCCTTCAGAGATTTGGAGGAATTCTTAGGCTAATATTTTTTATTTTTCTTAAGAGGTTTTTTGTAATATTCCTCTCTTGAGGATTTTTTGTAGGATTTGTAATTATTTTTAAAGGGTTTTTTGCAACCTTTGGACTTGCCACGGCCACAATTTCCTTGACAAGAAGAATGTGATTATTTGAAAGGATTAATATCGTATTTTTAGCAGAATGTACCCAAATCAATTTTGATTTGCTTCATCTCTTTTTTGAAATGCTTTTGAAGTTTCAAATCTTAGCAGATTTTTAAGCCTTCATGTTGGATAATACCAACAAACTGGCTATATGTATAATCTTCGTAAGGAATGATTTTCTTTTGAAAAGTTTCTTTGATATGATTCCAAACCTTCTCACCAATAAGTGTTGAAAGTCCAACAAGGAATTTTTCTTTTCAAAATGGTTGATTAAAATCTTCTCGAAGTATGACTCTAGTTAGGAAGATATTTTTGTATGACTAGAAATGACTAAGTTTTTTGCAACAAAAATTTGAAAGAAGTTCAGCATTTTTATCTTTGATATGAGAAAGATCTCTAATATAGTGTAGGGAAATGGTAAGGATCAGAGTGGAGAAGGCATTCTGTTGAGGATTATCATTTTCATCAAGAATGAAGTTTCCCTCTTCATCTATTTTGTATGCATTGTGGATTTCATTTTGCTAGTCAAGATTAAGGTAATTATCCCACCATCCTTTGAGTTGACTAGAAAATCCTGCAATTAGAATTTTTGCAATTGCTCTGTCAGAAACATTGTTTTGAGTTCTATAAGCATTCGCAGCCATCGTCATTTGCTGGAGGGTTGAAAGAATTTGATACGCAGAAAAGTTGTCAGTGTTCCATTCATAAATAGAAGAAGCATTGAAATGAAACTGAGAAATTGGCTTCGCCGGAACAATGTCAAGCACTGGGTTTATTAGCATTGTAGGCAACATATTGATTTGAGGATTTTTGAAATGGTCAGCAGTTTCATCAACTTATGACTTTTGGGAAAGAGTATTGATGATTGGAGACTTACTAGTAGATGTTGGTGTCTTAAGGACAATATTTGAATCACCAGTTGAAATTTTTAAAAATTGATTTTGAGAGTTGCACTTCTCTCCTGAATGTTTTTAACAAAAGTTTTGGAAGCCAAATAGGGGTTAAAAACAAGATTTTTCAAATCTTTTTTGCTAAGTTGAATATGTTACTTTTGAATATATTTTTCAATACGATCAAGTTGTTTCCCAATCGTACTAAGATGAACGTTTGAAAATTTGTTTTGGGTGATAATTTTTTTCAAATTATCATCTCCTAGAGTTTTAAAAGGAGATGCTTTCACAGCTTTGTTAGAAACAGTAAGCTTGACATTTTGCAGAGGATGATGGTTTGAAATAATTCTTGTCCCTACAGAGGTTTCCCATTCTATTGAGTGTGGACTTTTGTTTCTCAAAGTAACTGGATTTAAGGAATTTTTGAAAGGATATTTGATACCATTATTGGTAACATAAATTTCAAACAAATCAAAGAAGAAAATATGAATTTTGTGTTGAATGATAAAATCATAATATTCTTTTTGAATCCGCTTTTTTGTTTTAGGAAAATTTTTGAAAAACTAAAATCTTTTTTTAGAATTTCTTTTGAATAAAAATCAATTCGCAAAAATTGTTTGTTGACAACAAATTCTTCTTCAAGAACATTGAGTTTATTAGCCATTAAATTTTCTGTTACAGCAAAAAAATCAGGACTAATAAGCTCAGATTGTTCAGAATGAGACTTAAGTTGCCTTTCAATATTTTGCACATAAATTGGTTTGGGAATTTAAGTGTTGTAATTAGCATTTCTAAAGTTTGAAGTTAAAGGAAAATCTTTTGGAAGATTTGAAGTGGAGAACCTTGGTTTTGTTTCTATAATAGAAGGAATTTGAGAGATTCTTCCCAAATCAATGATACTTTTTGCAGAAGATGCTTTAGATCTGGAGCTAGAAAATGAATTCGTGTGAAAAGAGAGTTTGACCCGGCCATCAGCAAATTGCTGAATGTTTTTGACCTGAGTATTTGGATGAGTAGGCTCATGAGGTTGAGCTAGGATAACATTTTCAAGATCCCATTCCTGGGATAACATTTTCAAGATACCATTCATCTGGAAGACTTACATCTTTCCATTAAATAGTTTTGGTGGTGATGGCATTAAATCCGGTCAGATTTGTTGTAAAAGAAGAGTCTCTCCTTTTGTTGAAGATATCATTTTGATTTTTGAAGCAAAAGCTAAATGCATCATTTTGAAACGTAACCGATAGATGATTGCTATTATGATAGATCTCTCAAACATTTTGTAATTATGAGTTTGGATTTGAATAACTAGATATTTGAGACTATTTCTGTCCTTCAGAGAAATGGTTAGATTTGGATAGCAATCAAATGATATTAGACCTCGACACAGACTATACTCTATTGAGCTGAGTAAAGAATTAGCAAAATTTGTGAACTTAATGTCTCGAAGTGCTACAAGAATTGAAGTGTTTAGGCCTTCTCTGGTTAATGGTTTGAATCCAACTTCGACAAGTCCTAGATGGATCAATTTAAAACCTTTTTCAGAATATTTTTGAAGAGTTTTTTACGAAAGAAGAGAAATGGTTTTAGAACTTTTTGAGATCGGAATATCCCTTTCCTCGGTTTTGATAACAAAATTATTTTTGAAATTAAAAATATATGATTTTTCATAAATCTCATGTTTTTTAACCTCTGGAATTTTCCAAACATCAATTGCTTTATCAAAATTTTCTATTATAATCTCCTCAATGTTAATTGCTCTCTTTGTAGAATCCTGAGAGATACTAGACACAAAATTTGAAGAAGTAAATCTGTGGGACACTGGCTCCATGACTATGACTCAAAATTGACACAGGTAATCAACTATATTACGACCCTAAGCTATTCTTATAGGGTTTACCTCCTTATCATTTTTCGGGATTTATCATCCTAAATCCGGCATAAGTAACGAAGCGACTCCGACTCAACATAAGACAAGATTTTGTCATAAATAAAGAAAACAATATCTCACAACTCTACCCCTCTAGCTCTGATATAGAGAGAGAGAGAGAGAGAGAGTTTTGTGTGTGTGTAGATTCTTAAATATGCTAGTTGAATTTACTTCGACAACCACGATAATTAGTTCAGGTGAAGGGTTGCATCGATTTACTAGAAACGGAACAAAATAATTTTTATAAGAATAATGACTAAATTTTTTGTAAAAATTCAAAAAGGAAGAAAGAGCTGAATCAGTGCTTTTTTTAATTACAGATTAATAAAGTGTAATGTGACAAATGAACTTAATTAAATTTCAAGTGCAATAACAAGCACCTGAATTTAAATTTCCGTATTTCTTCAAACAAAATCTCCATATAATTAGATTATATACTAATACATTGATAAGAAGACCAACAATTACTCCCGCTGTTCAAAAATGTGTCCTTCCCGCCGTACAAAGCCATTTTTTAAATCTTTCGTGTAAACTACTAAAACAGGAAAAAGGCAATTTTAATGAAATTAAAATTTAAAAATTAAATACTATTTAATATTGAATTTATACATTAAGAAATCACGATTAATGAATTTATAATTATAATTAAAGATAGAAATTTCGCCTAAGTGCTTCATTTCCTTGTCTATGAAATTAACCCTTTTCCTAAATTCTAAGGGGGAAGAGATTATAATTGGGGCGTTCTACCACATATGCTACAATGTTGGATCGGACTGCCAAGTTCAACTAATTCCATCGAGAATTAGCTAGTTCTCCAATCTAGTTTCACTCAAAAATCATTTTTGCCATTTGAACCGTTAGGAACCAGTCAAACTTAATCGAAAACCAATCAAAACTAAGTCAAATCGATCAAAAAATTGATTATCTATATTTTTGTTGATAAAAAATTTAAATTTTTTTGACTTTTTTCCAAAATAAAAATAAATAAAATATTTCTTATATTGTCTTATGATTTTTACCTCCTAAACAATTTATTAGTATGTATAATTTTTTCTATCTATTTTTTCTTGTATTTATTTTATTATTTTATCTATATATTTTTCTAATTGAGTTATTGAAAATTTAAATATTGCATCTTGAAATTAACATTTTTTTGTTAATTGTGTTGCTATTATTTTCCAAAACTCATTTTTCAATATTTATATTTTGCTTTGAATTTTATTTAGTTTTTTTTTATATTTTTATAATATTTTTTTCTTGTTAAATTTTTATACTTTTAATGTTACATTAAGACCGTATGGGCTATGTTTGAAAGGAGCGTTTTTGTTGGATATGATGCTGGGTATAACTTGTGTTGAAATATATACTATGTTTGGAAGGAATATTTTAATGATAAATAGTATAATTTATTTGAATATATGTATAAAATATATAATAATAATTGAATGATATGATAGTTATAAAAATAATAATTATGTTATAAAGTAAAAATAAAAATAAATGTGAGTATATATAAGATATATATACATATATATATAAATATTGATTTGATTAATAATTAAAAATAATTAGTTAGTTATATATAAAAGAGGGAAATTTTAAATTTGAATTTGAATGAAAATATTATTGAATGATATGTTCAGTAGTATGATGTTTGAGAGGTTATTTTATAATTAAAAATTAGGACCTAAACATAACCATAATTTGATATATTAATTGATCAATTTGAATTAATTTTATAATATTATTTTAATAGTATTATATGTGTATACATAATATTATATATTTTTTTAAATAATTGATTTTTTAAAATGTTGAATTGAGTAATCCGATTAATTCTCAAGTTGGATAATTGATCAAATTTTTTAAAACATCAATATGGTATGATCACCCCACATGGGGCAGTTCACACCACAATGATGTTTTATTATATTTAGGTATTTTAAAATTTTAATATATATTTTTATTTAAAAAATTATATAAAAATAAAATTAAAAAAAAAGGAAAAAAAATAATAATTAAATATACATTTATAAAATACATAATTACAAAACAAACGTGGCATTGTTCTTCCACACTTACCAAGAAGAGAAATTAAAGTCGGCAACTTTAACGCCGCTAGTTACTTTTATCCCAACTCCCTTTTGTATATAATAGTATACCATTCTTCGCATTCCAAGAAGAAAAATGATTGAGCTGTCACATTCCTTCTACTTTTCTGGAACCACTAAAGTTGAGTTATAATTAAAATAAATATATACTCGGGCATACACGAGTAGAGTATATTTTTAATGATCATCTATATAAAAATATTTTAATAAGTTAAATTTGAATTAAATAACAGTTTATATAAAATTAAAGATTATTTTTTACTAAAATTGTTTTGCAACAGTATTGCTATGAAGGGAATTCATGTTTTATTAATAATAATGTATGTATAGATCTTGTTAACAATTAAATTTTTAATTAAAACAACAATAGATAAAATTAAACATCTTTTATTAAATTATAATGAATAATTGATAAAAACAATAAATGATTGCATATTTCTGTTTAATATATACAAAGAATTACATGTTGCATAAAAATTAATATAATCATTTTACATATCTTTGTTTTTAAAATGCAAATTGAATACTAATAAAATCAACCAAATTTGTTCAGATTAAAAAAATCACGACCAAAATATCAATTTATTGTCGAAGTGAAATCACAAATAAAACTCCTTATCTATCCTGTATAGGTGTTTGACCTCTCCTTAGTTCCATAATGTAAAGGATACATTTATCCTATTTTAATTATATAATATAAAATTATGTATTTATCCTTAATTCAAGTTTTTTTATTTTTTTCTTCTCTATTTTCCCTTTTTCAGTTTATCTTTATTTTTCTTTCTATTTTTTTTAACTTGAAGTATGCTCCATATTTTAAGTTTTAAATGGCATTATTCCTATTGTTTAAAAAATATGACAATTTATAAATAATTTTCCACATGTGTGAAGTTTAATAATTTATAAATAAGGGCAAGTTGTGCAACGATTGAGGGGTCTTTTATTAAAATATTCAATTTTAATTAAGTTTTGCCAAAATGATCCATTTGTGTGAAGTTTGGCTAAATAAGACAATCTGCTGTTCGAGATGACGGAATTAACATACTTCATCGTTATGAGGAAATTGAAAATTAATTCCAGCCCCTCTGAGAGTGGAATTATCTAAATTCATATTTTTTCTCAAATTGAATTCCAACCTCCTCTTAGAGGGCAAAATTAACTTCTATCTATATATATATATATATATATATATGTATATTGGCTTAGGGTTTTTTAAGTTTAGTAGGATTGATTGTATGTAATTACATTTTTTCACAAAAAAATTATATATTTAAATTTTAATATATTGTTACAAAATCATAATGATAATCTTCAAATGAGAATAAGAAATAATATAGACTAGCCCTTCTAATTAACGACGAAGTATAATGCAAATTAACAGAATTAAATATTAAATGGTTTTGATATTTAACGATATATATTGTCCTGTGATAATTGTTTTAAATATTGTGTTTTAGAGAATGATATATAAATTATAATAATGTAATAAATTGTAACAATTTGGATACTATGAAGGACATCTGTAAATGATAAATTGATTGATAGTATATAGTTAATATATTTATTTATTAGTAGGAACAAGAAATAAAATATAAGCTTTTTTTAATTTTTAATAATAAAAATTATTATTAATTATGTATAACGAATACAGTTGCACTGTAATTGTTTATTTTATATGTATCATCTGTTTACATCTAATGATGGAAATCTTAAGGAATAAAATTGGGAAGCACACTTGAGGTAGATCGTAGTCGTACAATCAAATGTGAAAATAATCAATCTAAATATGATCATTTATAGAGAAGTGTGCACACATCAAAGAAAGAAGCGAACATCGATAATTCATTTCTATAATGATTATTCATCTTCATCATACATGTACAAAAATTTGTGAAATGTATTAACATTGAAGTATTATGTTACATAATGAAGAATTTGATAAGAAATTTTAAGAATGTAAAATATTAAGAATGTTTCATACATCTCAATACACAAAATAAATATAGTGGCAACAAAAAAAAATACTAACAAGAAGTCCCACCAAAACAACCCCTAACGTCACATAAGGTTGGTCTAACAGTCTATCAACAATGACGATGACATATTTGACTTGGTTCAAATGCAGCATTATCCTCAAAGTCATGTAGTCCATCTATAGATAGAGAAAGTGAGAATCCTTTTAATGGAATGGGTGACGCATCAAAATTTCATGAACTTAGTAGGGTTGTATATCTAGTTTGAACTAGCATAAATCCAAATCCCAACTGAGGATTTGTATAGACATTGCTACCATCTAAGGGGACATGAACTGCTCAACTAGGTATAGCTTTAGGGTGTAAGTGTCTGGTTGGTTGAGTATGTAAACATCAATGTGAACCTCCGGGTAGTATAAAGTGGAAGGGTCAAGCATATTTATGTTATAAGACGTAGAGAGATTGATGCCTCCACTTGATGTAAAGTAAAGGGTCTGGGCATATTTGCATGACAAGAAGTCGGAGACCAGCATATGCCCATGTTTCCTTTATGTGAAGCAAGTATGAGGGGCCAAGGACAACTTTATGTAGTCTGAAGTTTTGGGTCATGCGTGACACACACATAGCATGCATACCCTGAAAGACACTGTTGTCATTGCAATAAATGATTAAGTGATCGATCAAATTCGCTTGAAATAAAATACCATTAGCCAAACACCATAACATGTATAAATAAAAAAATAGATATGACATCATAACATTTATAAATTAAAGTTTCGATATATAATCTTATTATAGACCAGATATGCCAAAATGCTGCTTTGATCTAGCTGGTAGCATATGTCCATGAACATGCTATCGTAACTAATATACTAGCATGTAACTCACTCATATCATTTAGCGTATCCATCCACTACGTGAGCTACATGGCCATGATGAACCTCTCTTTCAATGCATTGGCCTTATCCTTCTCATTATGCAATGTAGTCCACATAGCGTGTGGACTAATGTACGCGCACACTGCCATTATGAGAAACTATGTGCAGTGCATCCTCCCTTGGGGGGTTATGTGGGATGTATTGCACAATGCCAAACTATCGTAGCACCCTCTTCACATGGTGCATCTCGACAAATGTTGTAAAATATAAGTGGCCCTAAATAAGTCCATACTTGCCAACTAATGTGACTAAGCAGCTAAGCATAGCATACATCAAGAAAAAGCTACTAAATGAACTGCCACGCAATGAACATTTATTAGCAATATGACAAAACCATTATATTCATATACTTGACAACACAAAAATTTAGCACTCACCTTATTGTGTGCCTCACTATCCAAAATATCTCATATATATAAGGTGTAACTACCTATCTCAAAGTAGTCTATCCCTACAACCCCCCCCCCCCAAACAAAAAGGCATTGCTTAGTCAAATTGGTAAAAAGTAACACACAATGCATGTAAGTAAATGAATACAACAACAAAGTAAAATTTATATTACCGTGCACCATAAAGCGCAGTTGGCAACTCGACACCAGTCGCCTGAACTGGGTCTATGTAAAATCTCTCATGCTGACCTAGCATATGAGCTAAGCTGGAAATCCTAATTCATACCCACATTTGTAACATAATCCATACACTATGTAAGATTTTTACTTACACAAATAATAAGTACACTTGTGCGCAAATAGTAATAGTATTAAAATTAGTACGATGTGCCTGTAAAAGCATGAGAGGACCACTCATAACGAACTTTTGATGTTGCAATGACGTAATAGCTTGCAGTAAAGATGCATGAGCATAGCGGAGCCCTAATTGAAATGATGCACCATGTACTGGTCCTCCAACTGTTGCAAGTATATTAACTTCACCCTATTATCTAATAAATTTGGCTACTACCCACGTCCTAATAGTTGTAATGAACAGCGGCTAGTATACTGTGCAACCTCTATTTCTGTTCTTTGATCCCATAAATGGTGATTTTTCAAGTGTTTAGAAAGTTGCCTAGTTGGATGGTGGCACCCTTACTAACAAACTTCACAAGGTCAGGTTGGACACCCAATCATGTCTCACAGTACATCTGCCACACTCATTCATCCCTACAAGGTCAGAGCTAGTAACTAATGCATTGATGACAAGCACATGCCGTATAACAATTACATGTTGTATTATAACAATGGCCTTATTGTTAAAGATATGCCCTCCAATGCCAAATTATCAATCAGGGATACATTGAGGGATATTGGTTATAAATACTATTGTTCTTATTTAATAAAATATTGATGATTATTTTATCAATATTCTGGTATATTTTCATGCATGTAAATCTTGAATTACGTAAAGTGTTGCATATGCTCATGTGAGTGTGTTAAAAGGTCTTAGTTATAAGAGGTTATAAATATGAACATAAGGCTGTCTTAATACACAATCATTAAAATCAATATGCGAATCATAAATACTCTAAAGGGTATTAGAGAGTCGATATAACTTGCACACATTGTATTTGTACGGTGAGTATCATGCCATTCAATATGAGATACTAAGACTATATGTATGTGGATGCATCGTTAGAGAATGAGCTTTTGGACATAACTTACAAACGAAACAGACATATAAAGTTTACTCTTTGATGTCAATATCTTGCTTTATAATTATGTTAGATGTGCATGACTTTAAACTTGAGACAACATGGTTGTCTTATACACATGATGGTCAATGTGTTATTATGGCATTAATGACCAATACATATCCTAGTATAGGATAGGGTCATAAGCCCAAAATGCCATTGCCTAAGTGCGTATAGAGGCATGTGTGGATTCAATACAAGATTTTGTCTCCTTATAAATGAGTAAGGCATTGGTTCTATGCAGTTAATATTTTATAAGACAGAAATCCTTGGCCAATGTAGCATTGAATAAGAAAGGAATTTCCTATAGAAACATTAGTCTCATTAGGAAATATCAATTAGTCATGTAACCAAGTTGTGAGTTTAACTAAATCCACGGCTCTCGCTCGGTTTGGGTTAAGTAAGAAAATGTCTATTCTTACTTTGAATGTACAACACGTGGACCTACCTATTCTTCAACTGCATTTTTCCAAACCTTAGAGTATAGCTCCAAGTGAGTAGAAGATCTACCCAAAGTTATTTCTTGGCGTATTTTAAATCATGTGAGATTAACATTTATATACAAACTTTATGACGAATAAAATATGCTAATACAGATGCGAGGTTCACCAAACAATTGCCATGAGCTAACATTGATATAGATTTGCCTCGATAGATCATCGAAGCTGAGGCAAAGTTAGCAACACAGTTAGTTTTATTTTTATTTTTTGGGAGCCCTTGCCTTTATATGTCCTACCTTTTATAAAGCTCTTCGAGTCATACAATACAATGACATGATAAGTTAGATGTTGTTATCCAAATGACCAAAACTTAAACTAACATATCATTTGACAAGGTAAGCCAAAGCAACAACTTATACCAAGATATCAACTTATACCAATTCATACCTACATATCATTTATGCATTTTGCATTCAAAAGACTAAAACTTCTAACAATATAACAGTTGACAAGTTTAGCCACAGCACCATAAACAATATAGTCAAACCACTGCATAAACTATAAATCAATTTAAAACCAAACCATTATTAGTGTAAATTACACATGATGTGACCTAAATTCTTTAAGCCAACCTTCAAATAAATTGTCTCCAAACCAACACCAAATAACACATCTCGTCCTTAGTAGCATAAATAATTTTCAAATGGAATTCATAACACAAGTCACCATCTAAACTTTATTCCCAATTGAACTCTAAAATCAATATATGACATCATTTTCACAATACACACCAATTTTCCAACCTAAACATAATAATGACATAAGCAATTCATTGCAAAAGCCATCATCTTAATTTTATTTCAAATTTAACCCTAAATCTAAAATTTCACAATTACAATAAGGCAAATATTATAAATTTCAGAACCCTAAACCCTATACACCAATCACAAACTCTAATGAAAATAAATGATATAACTTCTTGACATCAATATTAGATCAAATTTCACAAAATTATAGATGATTATTGTTATAATTATCACAAAAAAATTAAAATATTGTGTACCTTGAAATGTGGAAGAAATGAACTTCTCTCTTCAAAATGTTTTGATTATATTGAAGCTTGTAGTATGTTGAATGAGAGAAAGTTTAAAATTTGAAGGACAAAATTCCTATGAAGAAGGATTTGGTATGGAGATTTAAGGGAGATAAGGGTTTTTGGGTTGAAAGCAAAGTTAAGCGGGAAAGAAATAAGGGAGATTGATGATTTGTTAAATATATGGAGTTTAGGTACGACTTTGGGATAATAAATTCAAAAAGGTCACCCCTAATTAAAATTTTACTTTCTCATAGATGCACCATTGAGCCTGTTCCTTTAGACTATATGTCAATGAACCAAATTTTTCCTCCAATGGCAACTGTCGAGCATGATTGCCTCGATGGAAAGCTCGACGATCATCCCAGAACACTCTGAAGTGGCCATTGAGCTAGTCGTCGAGATGATTGTGCTCGACAACTACTCCAGCAGACTTTAGGTTGGGTATCTAGGCAAGCTTGCTCAGCTACTGCTCTAGCAGACTTTGGGCTGGATGTCGAGCCCCTACGCCTTGATGGCAAGCTTGACGACAGCCCTAGAGGCTGCTCAATGGCATTCTAGGGGGGGACGTCAAGTGAGCCATCTTGACAAAATTGCTTAATGGCTGCTTCGAAGTCCTTTGGAGTGGTCGTCAAGGCGATCATGCTCAACGACCAGCAAAGAAAGACATCATCTAGCTCCTCATCTTGACGATGCCAAGTTATATTAATATAACACAAGGTCAGTTGATGCAACCTCACCCAAATTGCAATTCTACCTCTAACTCATGCCAATTTCTTCCTTCAACACTTCATTTATTTTTCAAATCACGTATGTTATCTTACTTATTTCGCATTTACTTAATTTTTAACATGAAATACATTGAATTCATTGATATTTTGCATAAATATATTGGTCTACATTTAAGATTGTTTATGTAATTGTTTGCTTTATGGTTTGTGGGATAGTCGTAAATATGATATAATGTATATTATGGGAGATGTTTGAGTGTTGGTATGAAGTGTTTTTTTAGGTTGATTGAAAGACAAAACTTTTGTTGTATTAGTGATAACAACCTTTGCTGACAAAGTGTTCAATGAAATGCAAGATAAAAATGTTGCTTTCAATTATAAACTAAAGTGATTTTTTGTGTAACAAGTGCGTGAGTCATGGGAGTTGTGGGATTTATGGATCATGGGCAATGTGTACATAGTGGATCTATATACTAGTTTTCATAAGATTTTAAATTAGAATGTGTATTTTGATGAATATGACTATATTAACACGGTATATTGTTTTTCATAGGCAAATGGTTCCTAAGAAATCACGAGTAGAGGGTCCCTCGTATGACCAAACTAAGTATTTGTCCCAAGAATGTCAAAATAAGATGAACAATGTAATTGTCAACTGAGATGTAATTCCCAAGTGTGGCATAGCAATGGAAACGAGGCAGCATAGGCTTTATAGTCATACCATTGAGACATTTAGGTGGAGGTGACTTACATAAGACCTAGAGTACCATGAGGTAAAGCCCATCGTGCTGGAGTTCTATGCCAACATGCCTAGCCACAATACAATGCGTTTATGGGTGTTGGGGTTGGAGCTAACTTTGAACTTAGTACAATCAACTATATTATTTAGGCAAATGATAGGCCTCACAGCACATGGTTTGAGCAGTTGTGAGAGATGAGGCAAGCCATAAAGGAAGTGGCTCCTACACTTTGTCTCGATGGAGTTATGTATACAAATTTCTAGGTCCCGTCTACTTTTAGAGCCATGTGACTTAATGATGAGGCTAGGACATGGTGCTATTTTGTAGTGGCACAAGAATGTCCTATTGACCACCACTACAGGATGATGACAATGTGCCACGGAGAGAGGTAGGCCCCGCACATCCTACACTAGCCTTATCCCCACTCCATTAGCGTCAAGGACGCTTAAAAAAGCTGATTTTGACCCTTTCTGACTAAGTAGGACAATTCTTTAGGCGCATGGACACCATAGATGCATTTATGCATGACCAGCAAGCATATAAACAAATCTTGGATGCACACAAATCGCATAAAGATTCAACGAGCTGATATGTAAAAGTAAACAGGATTATTACTATGGCCAGCAAGACGAGTATTGGCAATATGCTATTAGGAGGGACGAGGTCACATTTGACTACTATGAGATGATGGCCCAACACTAGAGTACTGGCCCCATGCCCTTTTGGCCCCAATGATTTTGTCCCCAGCTATACCTGTGGGAACCACCACCCCCATTACCATTGGAGAGTGCATGGGACTTTAAGTTGTAGAGACCAAATGATGCCTCACGTCCAGATGAAGCGTGATTAGATTTTCATTTTGTGTTTTGCTTATGTCATATGAATATTTGTAACCATGAACAATTTAATTTACATTACTGAGAAAATTTCAAACATCATTATTTTGTGATGTCTACATTTGTGATAGTTTTTTGTTGTCATATTTGTTGATCTTAAGCCTATGTCTACAATAACTTAAGATTGCTATACTTGATATATTTGACCAAAAAACTCTATGAAGAATAATTCTCATCGTTACTATCATCATCATCATCATTGTCTTCATCCTTGCTCCCATGAGACGAGTTGTCATCATTAGAAGTCTCTCCACCACTAGAAAGGGAATTTAGGTCATGATGCGAACCTTGCCTGGCCTCATTAAGGTTGATGGAAATGTGTATACCTTCAGGGTCATGTAACATTGGCATATCGAATGATGTCATCCACAATGGGTTAATGTCCTTGTTGTTTGGTCAGAAAGAGACTTCAATCCACCGCACTTTGACTATACTCTAAGGTTTAGTCTTACATACTACCTGCCAATCATGCTTGTCCCATCTTGTGTTCAGATAATCGACATAATACACCTAGGCTACTTGTTGGGCCAAAATAAATGGCTCATTTGTTTTATGTGTTCTTAAGTGGTTAACATCGACGAGTTAATATTTGGGATGCATCTTTTAACCATGAACTAGGTACCCACTTGCATTTGAATAACATAATATGCATATTAGGCATCTCTGAATACTCAAACTATAGTATCTCTTCGAGCACAAAAAAAAAAAAAAATCATACACCAAGTTGTTGTAGCATGACAAACATCCACAATCAAAGTTCATTGGCTCTCTCCCTATCCCATACTTAGCATTTTGAAACTTATAAGCATTGAAAAAAATATTCATATAATACCATAACGTGATTATTTGGATCCTAAGCTAAACATAGCATTAGTAATTCACCCATGTGTGCATAAGATTCTCAACCTGCAAGTAGATAAGATAACACAGTTTAAAGAAGAAAACACATATACTCATTTATGTCTCACAGGAATTGCTTATTCACCTACATATGACTGAAACCACAATAGAAAGTTTTAGGCCACAATCTTATCCATGAAAGGGTCATCCTTATTATACTAACTTACAAAGATCATACATGGCATACGTCCTAATTAGGTACATAGTGAGAAACTAAAAATGTTGTAAGCATACAATGTGATACCTACCTATAAAAGGGTTTGACTTCGAGATAGTTCAAAAAAATGTATGTCTCTACTGTATGTCGCTTAGAAGCGCTAAGAAAGTGAGGCTGCTGTCAATGGAATATCCTACTGGAAAAATTAAATATGAACAACAAATAGCATGGTCCAATCATGAGCCTTAGAGCATTGTGCATGAGTCTTGTTCTCCTACTAAGGACGTGGGACTCAAAATAGTACAAGACAAACGTAACTATCTCCTCTATAATATAAGCTTCATATATTGAAGTGTCTACATATGCTTTATCTGTAACATTCTTTGTCAATGTGCAAAGAAACCTAAACACAATTTACAAAATTATAATTATCTCACGAGTATGTCATTAAAACAAATGATACGAGTGAGCGAACCACTAACTTCCCGAATAGGTACATCTACCTATTGTGTATATGACCTCCAATCCTTGCTTCATATAGAAGATGTTTAGTGAGTTTCTCTATTAAGTCAAAGAATGTTGGTAGAAATATTTTTTCCAAATTGCAAACAAGCAACAATACATGTTCCCCTAACATCTGAATTTGACTTAAATTTAACACAAGTACGTAGAGATGTAGAAACAACAAATTAATTTTTGTCAACAATTTTTATATAAATTCTGGCAACATCTCTCTGAATGCAATAGGAAAAAACCTCTCCATAAACACATGACAATTATGACTTTTCATACTATTTAGTCTCAACTCATTCCTATCCACACATTACCTAATGTATGATGCTTTCTCATGTGAAAATTTCAACTGTTTGAGCCACCTGCATATTATCCATTTTTGTTTCCTATTTTGTTTCTTGCTTCGAAAAGGTTAAGGTATAAAAATGAGCATTTCAACATTTTTTTGGAAATTAGGATAAAATAAATGTGAGAAAATATATTTACAAACAAAAATTTATATTATCAAATTTTCTTACGATGTGAATGTTTATTAAAATTTTGTTTACATTTTGTATTATGATTTTCTATTCCATCATTTTTACTGAGTATTTTATTTATTTTTGATATAAAACGGTGAAAAAAGAGATCTATATTAATACTTTAATTAAACTAACACAGTATACATATGTATAATACCAATGTTTTGTATTATAATTAAAATTCGGTGTAATTTAAGAATTCCAATCACAACTTTTATGTAAGATACATACTTAAGATGACATAAATAAAAATATATCTTGGTAAGATATTTGATCAATATGATTAAAAAAAATTGTTTTGATTGTATTATTCAATAAATCATCCTGTATCTACAATTTTAGGACAGTCAATTGAACCAAACTTGTTTGAAGCCCAAATATTCAACCCTATTATATATAAGTTAAGCCTAGTTAAACATAAGCAAGATTAGGCTTGAGCTTTTAAATTAACTGCAATAAATTTTTGAGCTGAATTTGAGTCTAATAAGGTTCAATCTGAATAGACCCCAACACACACACACACAGTTATGCAAAGCATGAACCCCTCATAAAAAGATGTCATTTGTTCACTAAATCTAATTACAAATTTTGGCTTATTTCTTTTCTATAAAAATAATAATCAAAGATTTAATTAGTAAAATTTCTCACCAACTTGCAAAATCAGTTGTATGAGAAAAATACTACCTATCATGCATATTGAGTTTTTTTCTCTGGTTGGAATTCAATAAGGAATAAAATGCAAGCATTAGTGTCAATTCCAAAGTAAAGACATTCTGGAGGTACTTTTCAAATTTTTATATTATGTTATAATTTTCCACTATTTTAAACTTTTACAATCATTATTCAACACTTATGAATTAACTTTTAAACAAAAAAAAAATTATTTACTAATTTTATGTTGTCATTACAAGTTAAAATTTTGAATACATTTACAAACTTTTATACCATTAATCTAAGTACGATTTAGTTCAACATATGCTTAAAGCTCATAAAAATATACGAGACAAGTTTGCTCGAAAATGAAAAAATATATATGAATTTGTGTTTGATTTTATAACACGATGGTATTGAGTTAGAGCCAGCTTAAATTCAGCTCGATTGACACCCCCTAATCAATGTAACTGTATTAATTATAAAATGTATACTTAAAAATTTCAAGATTTATTAAATCATAAAAAAATTAGACATCTAAAATGCATACTAAGTGGGCAGACTATTAAACAATAGTAAATCACTTAGAACAATTTTTTCTTATATGCCAAATCAAAAACATAACATTATTTTAGTGCAAAATTTGTTTTGTTCTTTTTAATCTCTTTATTTTTCTTTCTCTTGGGTTCAGTGAGTTCCTAAATTAAAAGTTTAAAAGAGGGAAATTTATCACTTAAATTAAACATCCTTCATCCGTTCTATTTTAGTATTTTTTTAAAAATTATCTTGTAATTTTCTTGTTGACTATTGTAATTTCCTAATTGATGCATATTTAATTGGCCAAGTTAAACATGATTAAATATGTAATATATTATGTAGTCAAAATCTAAATTTTTAATTTTCACCATATGTAATTATACGTAATTAAAGTTAGCAATTACATTTAAATCAAATTTTATTTATTCCTTGAATTTTTTAAGTACTAAACTACTGTCCTCAAACGAAGAAAATTTTTTATTGTGAAGTAAATTTGAAAAATTAATGCTTCCATCGTTCCTTTTTTCATTTGACAAGCTTTTTCAATTTATTATTTAATGGTTCAAAACGTACCTAATTTTAATGAGCTTAATCAATCGATGCATCTGTTTAATGAAAATAAACATAAATCAATTTCTACCATGTCAGGAGAAGACAATAATCCCACGCAAGCACATGCACAAGTAATTTATTTATTTTTCGTCACATCCCTCCTCCCATTTACTTTGCAGCAATTTCTCAATTTTTAATTTGCACTTTATTCAGCACGATTGAATATATTTGAATTTCAAAATTTTATATGTTATATGCTGTCCTTATTTCAATAATATTATTTTATGCTTTATTCTCACTCAACTTACATGAAAAGGACAACTGTTCTATTTTTTGTCGCAAAATACAAATCACACATACAAATAAAAATAATCAAACAGCAACAAATGAGCACTTAAAAATGTTAACAACGGTATTGAATAAAATGAAACAATCAAACACTACTCAATGACTGTTTCTGTGCATAAACTCGTTTGAGCTAGGCAACAAAGAAATTCAAACTGGTGGCTTCACAACATGTAAACTTTTCTGGGCTTCATAATTCTGCATGATGAATATGCCATTCTCACAACACTTCCTACCTGCGTAGAACTGCTTGGATAAACGGGAAAAACGAAGAGGGTAAAAAAACTCTGAGGGTGTTTGGGCAAGCTTATTTTTTATAACTTATAATATCATGTATCTTATAAGATATTTTTAAAATTTATAAGCTCATAAATTTTATTTTAAAAAAAAGTTAACAAGGCGTTTGGCAAGATCATCTTACAAGATTTCATTGAAATTTATAATTATAATTGATTTTAATTTTTTAGATGTAATAATACTGAAAATAAATTAATACTTACTAAAATGTAATTTAAATATATTTATTTTACTTATAATATATACAATGAAGTGGTTTATAAAATATATGAAAATAAGTTATGAATAACAAACTTATTTTTAAAGAGTTTATAAATTTCAAACATCTTATTTTTATAGATCATAAGCTCTTTTTTCAAAAAAATTATCAAACACTCGTAAGGAGCTTATAAGCTCACCCAAACACCCTCTCAATCTAATTAAATGTGGGAAGAAACGTTGATCATGAGCTTGTCTTTGTGTGTCTACATGGAATGGGTTAAGGATTGTTGACTTCGAACTTAAGAGTAATAATTTAATTTTATGGTCTATGTTTGGTTTTTTTCTAAACAACTTAAGGCATGATTGGCATATAGACATGAAATGGGAGAATGGAATGAATTCAAAAATGAAATAAAAATAGAAAATGAATGAGATTTTATAAGATATCACATAATTGGTATGTAAAAGGAACAAGGATGGAATAGACTGATATTTTCATTTGATTATATATCTACTTAAAAATAAACAATGCAAATATAGAAAAGTTATTTTTATAGTGAAAATTACATCCATTCAAAACATTATATAATTACAAGTTTAGCAAAGATCAGTCTAAAGCCTAAAGTTTTCCTATTACTAATCAAACTTTAGGATAAAAATTGATATGGAACATATATGATAATGCATAATATAAAAATATGAAATATGTTTTATTTTCATTTTGTTGATATATATATATATATATATATTACTACAAAATAATGTTTTATTAATATACAATCAAATATATATTATTTTATTATGTATGATAAGAACATCAACATATTTGTATAACGAGTACATAAAATAATTAATTTTTTTATAATATAGTAACAAGTTTAAAATTTTAATTGATTAGCTATCTCATATTTTATTAAATTTAGTAGAAAAACTTGACAATAATATAAGAAAGTTATTTCTAATATATTAGGATTAGATAAATTCATGTTTATGAAAGAAAACATTGATTCCACATTTTTAGGAATTATGATTTCAAATTGAACGATCATTTCTAATCTAAAATAATACCACTCATGTGCTTGGAAATAAAATTAGTAATGCTCATTTTATTCAAATTTCATTTCATCATACCAATCATGATAATTGTAATTACTTTTACTAAATCATCGTAAATGAACACCAATTAACTATTTTAAATTTATTTAAAAAACTTAAAGTTCTATAAAAACAGAATTTTATTTAATTGTGTGGATTTGGTTAGCGACGTCATTATCCTATTACAAATAGATATAGATATATTATTAAATTTAATATTTAGCAGCCAAAAAATAAAAAAAAATCGAAATGTAAGTTAAAATTAGATAAAACCGTTAAGATTATAGTTATTATATTAATGTGTTGGCATGAACATGGTCAGGCATTAAGAAACAGCACTCTTTTTTGTATATGTGTTGTAACAAAAAAATAACACCATAACGCGTTGTAGATAATTTTTCATTATTTAGATGTTAAATTGGTTTAAGTTCACTCAAACTCCCAAAACACATTCACACAATAAACTAAATGAAAATAATGGGATGAACAATGGAAATGTTTATGCAGTTCTGTATAAATGCACCAAAGTCTACAGGTCACACTCAGGCAAATTGAGTTTAATAGAACAAACGAGTTATACACACTAACTCTTACAGCCTAATTTCAATCTCGCTTAACTTGTTGCCCTTCTTTACAACCCAGATTTCTAACTCTATAGAATTTTACAACGAGTCATCCTTGTTAGAATATAGACTTAACTCCACTAGCTCCTACACTTTTATCAAAGTGAGGACTTCTTTTAAGGTACAAAACTTGAACTCAATTCCCAATGCAAAACAATGTATAAACAACACTTTTCAAAAACATACAAGATAAATACTCAAGCCTCACCAAGCTAATCAATCATGACCATTCAAGACTTTGGCAAATCGCACACACTCTCTCTCTAAGCTTAGTTGATGCATTTCTGGTATCTTCAACATTTGTAGAAGTCTCTCTAACAACTTTTCAAAAAACTCAAATGTCTAGATTTGTCATGATCTATTTGATTTGCTTAAGTCTAAAATTTCTATATTGGTTTCCATGGTGTAAAACAGAATTGACATTCTATCTATACCAAAATTTGTTACTTGTTCAAATAATTTAGACTATGGTTGGAAAATCTTGCCAAATATTCATTGATATGGTCTAATGTTTTTGGGCAAAAATCTCTACCAGTATGGTCAATCTGTCCTCCTTTGATGTGATCACAATATCTGCAAAAATTTGATCAATTTATCTTATCTTCACAAGCACAATAATTAGGAAAAAATTATCAAAATAATGTCATTTAATCATGGCAGTAATTTGATAACTTGAACTGCCAAATATGTGTCATGTAAGTACAAACACACTATTATGCCAACAACATAAATGTCAAGCAGCACTAAATGTTTTGTCTTTTTATAACAATAATTTCTATAAGTTACATAAAGATAATAATTATATTTCTAATTAGTGTCATTAGATAATAGCATTTATGCATAAAAAGTCTCTATTAGAATAAGCATAATTGTAGTCGAATAATGACAAGAAGAAAAATTTATACTATCACGTTCAGGGCAATGTTTGTACTATTATAAATTTATCATTTATTAATCATCGTACAATAGCAACTCGTCTTTCAAAAAAAAAATAATAATGGCGACTTCATTGGTTAAAACTTTCATTGTCAAAAATAAAATAAATGTCAATCATTCACTATTGATCACAATTTTGATAATATCACTCTAGCTTAATATATATTTAGTAATTAACGTGTGTATGTCATGCCCCGTTTTCAGAACACAACATGGAAGTACTTTAGAGACACATATCTCAAAGAGTACTAAAACCCATTTCATCAAAGTGTCTAAACCATTAATTAATTTTCATCTCACAATATGGTATTTGAAATACAAAAAAAAATATAAAGTCGCAGTGAAAAATATTTAGTCGCATTCCCAAAGTTGTGCTTAGCCAAATAATACAATAATCAAGTTTCTCTTTGCTTCTATCTTAGCATTATACAAACTCCAGATGCCCTCATCTTCATTGTTGTCATATACAAAAAGGCTTTGAAATCTTTGTGAGCGACTAATCGTCTAGTAAGGGACTTACTTACCTTTTTAAGATGTGAGCATATAAACATTCCTTTTATAGCAATAATTTGTAGGAAATTTTCAACTCCTCATTAATCTTTGCATAGTAAAACAATTAAAACATTTATTATCGCATGGTTTTACATGGCTTACAGACTTAGGACATCTTATATATCATATCCATTTATCAGGGCCTTAGTTTATAATCCCTATGAAAAGGATCATATTCAGTTTTATCAATTATCTCAATTTTTAACTCCAATTGAAAGAGATACATGGCTCAATTTAATTTTTAACCTTGATTGAGAAAATCAAATTTTAGCTAGTTGAAGACCTCAATATTTCTACCTCGATGGGGCGGGTTAAAATTCGTTCACCTACATTAGCATTCATTACCAACGCATGAGCAACTTAATGTTCTTGTCACATTCAAAATCGTTCATAAAAAATTTAGGGAAAAGTAGATATTCATATAAGCTCACATCCACAATATCTAAAAGAAGTTTTGGATTTTTGTTTTTTGATGAACAAGTCAATTTGAAAGTTCAGTAAACAATTTGCTAACATAATTCAATAAGATTTCATAAATAGTTATAAAGATTTGTACAATAACCCACTTACATAGTAAAAATTCATTTATATGCTAAAAGTTGTTTACAAAAACATAGTTGCAAAAAAAGCAGAATTGACCCACTTACTTGGTATTAGTTTTCTGGATTCAATTGTTCGTAATAATGTTAATTTAATCCCTAATTTTATAAAATTTACCTCCTTTACTTTTTCCAAATGTAACATAAATCCTTGAACCATAAAGGTGATTCTTCCCTGTGTGGCTTTACACTCACTCTCATTTAATTCAATTGATTTTCACTTGTTTATTAAATTTTCTATCATTGGTTTGAGTAATCAATGATTTTCATATATCACAAATGAATATTTGTGAGTGTACAGTAGTTGAAAACACTAAATAGGTGAAGAAGTCATGAAACTTGTGTTCTGGATTGACCCTAGACTAAGGTGGAATGATCTAGCCGAATATAGATGTATTGGGGCTTGTCGAATCGATTGGCCGGCCACTAGATCATCTTGGTTGAGTTTTGGAATTACGATACGATCGGATAGGATTAGCGCACCTTGTGAGAGCATTAAATCCCGAAAACTCTAGATTTATGATCGTCCAATTTGTGCTTGATCTCAATCGATCGATCAACTCATAAATCAACTAGGATTGGCACAGAGGGTTAGCAAGTTGATCGAGAGGCTACTATCTTTACGATTATGGCCTCCTGCAATCGACCACTATCGACCACACTGCCTAAATTGATAGGCATCGATCCAGTTCCATCCAAATTGTCTTGACAGTCTGAAATTTTTCAATTTTTCCATTTTCTTGATAATTTTCCAATCCAAATCCACATTTAAGTTCATTTTACACTCTAACACATTGTTATTCATTATATATCCTAAAATTAACGAGGTTTGATGAATCACTAATGAACGTGTCATGTAGATTTGAAAAACAAAAAATTCAAGTCACTCCTCTACGTGCATTCTTATACCTCAGAATTCCTTCATGTATACCCCATGAAAAATCAACATTGATGCACAATAATCGATGTCCTTGCATCTATCGTTCAAATGCTAATTTGTCGGTACAATTCGAATTGAAATAACAAGTTGGTCTAGTGATTACCTTGATGTTGCATTCGAAAGTTCCTCTTTATTCTTTCCCACCTATCAGCCGGTTGCAGAGTATTTGGGATGCAGGAGGTTTGGATTTCTACAGCACCCTTTTGTGTCCTTCATAAGCTCTTATTGGTAGGGTGATTATGGATGGATTATCACTTACTAAACACCACACCCTCAGCATTAAATTCACCCCTAAATCAACCCCCAGCCTTAATGCCTTGCTTTGACCGGCTAACTCATCGTTAATTCAGCCCATCATCAGCCATTTCGCTTGTTGACCTGCCCCACCATTTTCTCTATCAGCTCACAATCAACCCTCTAATCCCTCCATGCATTCATGGCGGAACTTGACTACCCACAAACCCTTCCTTCCCTTTTTCTATGCTAGCTACTTGTATACTTATCATTACTGCTACAAGTATTTTAATTATTATAGTCACAAATAAAAATAAAAAATTACTATTACTATTATTACAAAACCGGGGTAGGAGCCGGCCATTGCAGTGTATGCAATCTTGAATAAGCTAATTGAACATTACTACAATATTCAAGATAACACCTAAACTTATTTTTGTTAGATTTGAGTTTAAACACAATTTCCTCACCCCAAATTGAAAATGATTGTTCAAATGGAACTTTCTAAAAAGAACCAATGGGGAGTATAAAAGAGGCGCCTCTTTTCAGAGCGAAGAGCCCATAGAACATGCGTGGCCTAGATTTCATGGTAGCACATCTTTTGGTCTTCAACCTTTATTTATTTACTTTTTATTCTTTTGATAAGCTGCTCATAAGGTAGAGTTTACATTTACCCTTTGTCTGAAAATTATGAAAATTTTGCTTAAATTAAATTAAACTGATTACATAAATCATCTTGTAAGCTTAAAATTATTCACCTTTTTATTCTTTGAATGCAATGAAAATTAAATATGAACTGATTAAAACCATGACTATGTAATGTTGAACATAGAAAAGTAAGTGCCAATGCTTTATCCTAATGAAGTATATTCTAAGTGTATTATCCAACAAAATAAAACTTGTTGTCCTTCCTCTCTCCTAAACTGTGCAGTCAAATTTTTCATCAATACAAGTTGCATTCCAAAGTGAATTATGTAAACAGTAGCGGTGAATCAATATTCAATACAATCTTCAAATATTTGGTTTATACACAATCGATGCATAAATCAATAGGGAGGAACAATCCCATTAAGACCCTCAACAGGAATGACCCTGTAAAAATATTCATCATTCCATCTTATGCATACAAATCAGCAATCAAAAAGAAACTATAGACCAAAAATCCCTAACGAAGAAAGAGCATAGAAAATGAAAGAAAATACGCGTACACATCAAAATTTTTATATTTTTGGTGATGATGACCCATAGATAAAATTCAAGTCTCCACCACAAATTAATGAATCCAATGCCCCAACAGATAAAGTCTGCAACGGCTGCTAAGTGCAATTCTTCGTCTCCTTGACGAATCTTGATATTCAAAAAGCAACAAAAAACCAATCTTTCCTTTTTCACTTAAAAAAAAAAGTCTTCATCAAACCCCCAAAAAAATAATTCAACCCAAATATAGTGAGCATGATATCCATCATGGAGATGCTTCAGAGCCAAAGCTGTTGCCCCTGTTGTACCTCAACTCCAATGAAATCTGCCTTTCCATCTTCAGCTGCTTATAGAAATTGGATATAAAAGCATCGGCTCTCTTATCAACGTCGTCCTCCGATGGATAGCTTATCGTCCTCTGAAGACTCCCTGAGAATCCTGGATCGTCACTTGAATCAGAATCTTCGACACAAGCTCTCAATCCAGGCCTGCTGCCGAAGCTCAATCTTCTCTTGCTCGATGAGGCCCCAATCATCGACGCCAGTTTCCATCGATTGAGGTTGAAATCGAGCAAGAACGTGATCTTCTTGACTGCCCTTTTCAGCCTGCCTAGCAATGTCCAGTGGTGGTCTTCGGCCATGTCACAAAGTTGATCGACGAGATACTAAATGATCAGGCTGAATAATGATGTTAGTGTACAGAGAATTGGGAGCGGCGAGCGTATGATTTGATTCTTGGTTGCTAGTAGAAATTTTGAGGATTAATTTGATTAGAAAGTGGGCTTCTCTGTGGAATACATATATATATGTAATAATAGCTTTGGAGCAAATGTGAAATGGTAGATTGCTTGGGAAGCTGCTAAGTTGGTTGATGGAAGCGTGTCATAGGAAATACTTGGTTCGAAGGTTTGACTAATTACTTAATTAAGTTGAAAAGGAGAATTGACGTGAATCACGTTACATCTTATTGATTATATATTTTTTCATGGTTTACAGAATCATTATAATAATAACATAATTTTGAGAAGCGTGTTCTATTCATAGTCGTTTAAGTTTCCCGTGTTCTGTTTTCTTATAACTTAGATAAACCAAGCCCTAGTTTTCTAACTCGTAATCCTATGTCAATTAATTACTAGAAAAATATGAAACAAATAAAAATTGTAGCAGCGAATTTCAATATAAAAAATGTCATTGGTCACACATTGTTTCGTGGTTTAGCAAAATAATAATAATAATTTTGTGGGAAAAATCAATTCATAACTATTAGAGGTTGTCGTTTGCTGTTTTTTTTTCTTTTTTAATTCGTAAAACCTATGTTAATCAAAATGCAAAAAACTAAAAAAGTAGTCGTAATTTAATGTTTTTATTATAAAAATTCGTTGGAGGATGAAACACGAAGCCTGGGAGGATAAAGTTGCTGGATTCCAGAAAAAAGAATACAACAACGCGCGATGGCTTCGACGGCGAGGTTCAACTAAAACTCCACGTTTGAAAAAGTCGATGTCAACTTCTTCATTCTTTAATTTATTTCCATCTATTCTGTGGCTCTTGCCCACGTGCTCTGTAATAATTTCAGTGGACAAAATAATTGGCATGCAAGTTGAAATTTAAAAATTATTAAATATATACGAGAAGATTTAATGAAGATTTGTTTTTTAAGTTTATTTAATATTAAATATTAGTACATTTATTTTACAACCGCTTGTCTACGTAGTATCATTAAAATTTTAAGTTTATCCATATCTATACTTTTTACTATGCAAGAGTTTTCTAAATATAACTCAGGTCATTTAATATTTTTTCTAAAATTTCTTTCTAATAAAAATATATACTATTTATTATAAGTAAACCTCCTATAATAGATACTTTTGGGACTTCAACTAAAGAAACAAAATTGTCTCTTTTTCAGTTGTTTATTCCTCTTTTTACTTTTTCCCACATTAAATTTTATTTAATTTATTTCTTCTAATCTAAGTTCTTGAATTTTTCGCATTCCATACGCATTTTAAATATAGCTTAAAACATTCCAATTCATATTTTATTATCATTCATATCATATATTTTATTACTTTTAAAACAAATTTTTTTAAATGATAAACAATAAAATTCAAGAAAAATGCACATTGTTTAATATATTTATAGAATAAAATACAAATTATACGTAAACATAACGAATTATGTTCTTAATATTATATGCATGCACATTAAGTGTGCATGAATTGCTAGTATTTAATTTAAAGGGTGGATAGTGACCGCTTTGATAACTTATTTTTATTATTAAAATTTTTAAAATTATTAAAATTATAAAATTATAAAGTTATAGTTTATTATCATTAGTAATAAATTATGCATAAACTTAGAATGTGTAATCTTTCCTAAATGATAAATTGTAGAATAAATATATGTGTAGCTAGCTATGTTATTAAGTGGGAGAGCTTTAAAATAGTTAATATTTGGTCATCAACTTTAAATTTTCTTTTCAATTTTATTTCTTAACTCTTTTTCGCTTTTCTTTCTGTAAATTTTTTTTTTTATTTACTCTTACCTCTTAATTCAGGAATCAGGGGGCGAGGCCGTGATCGTTGATTACTTTTCATTTGTCCGTCGTGCATAAATTATTGACTTCACAAAGGTACAAATAAATATTCATTCTTGATAAAAGAATAGTTTGAAATGGAAAAAGTAAGCCAACAATTGTCAGGCTGACAAAATGAACAAAAATTGAGCATCAATATAAAAAGTGAGAAAAACTAATATGAACAAAACTAGCGTTGATTAAAAAAACTACAATAAAATTTTAAAAAATGTAGGGGAGAGGAGAGAGGAGAGAGAATACAAATATTAGTCAATGATTTCATTTCAGTTGACCCATCGAATTTAATTAAAAACAAGCCGCCTATCTAGTTTGGATGTTGGTTGAACTCGATATATGAATATAACCGATGGTTAAAATATATATATATATATAAACAAAAAAAAAAAAAAAGAAATGCAAAAGGGTGCAAGACTCGGAGCAGAGAAGAACGGAGAAGAACTTGAGCCAGAAAAGAACGAAGAACTCTTCCACTCTTCCTTGTGCCGTCTCTTCAAACCAGAGAAGAAGGAAGAAGAACTCGAGCTGGAGAAGAACGAAGGACTCTTCCACTCTTCCTTGCGCTGCCTCTTTTGGGTTAAGTTTGGTTGCAATTTGCGAAGGCTGCGTTTGGTTGCAGACTAGAAAAAGGAAACAGTCTAAAAATTAAACTTTTAGGAACGCACTGTTTCTGTAAACTCTAAGCTACATTTGGCCGCAAACAAGAAAAAACACAATATAAAAATATGGTAGTATTAATTTCTCAGTTTAATTTTTAAAAACTTTAATTCATAGTTTTTTTCATATATTTTTGTTGTTATTTTTTGTTTTTTAATCAATTACTTTTATGTATAAAAAATTTATACAAAAGTATATTACTATATATGTCAAGTTGCACTTACATATATATATATATATATTATTTGTATAGTTTGGATAACTAGTTTTTTTAAATTTATTAAATCGATTAAATTAGTAAGTCAATTCATTAAGCTATTTGTTGAATCATCAATCCGGTTTGAAAACGTTGACATTAATTAGAGAATCGCTTGATGTTTGGAGCGCACCTTTTCATATCCTGACATGCCATCGGCTTAATGTAACGTCACTGTTCATAACTTTGAAATAAAACTAATGATTACTGGCATACTTGATGTATAATTATATAAACAAATTAATAAGATTTTATATAAAGTTTATGTAATTCACAAAATTAAAGAAAAATGAAATTTTAAAAAATAGAAATAGAATATATTAAACTCGATAAAGGATATTACAAAAAATATTAAAAGAGAGGGAATAGATTGAAATAGTGAAATTAAGGAAAAGAAGGTAAAAGGAATGTATATTATAGTAATTGAATATTGTGTACAAAAAAGTCGTTTACATCATTAATGTATAGGGTTGATATCATTTGTTATCTATACGTATGAGTATGAATTGTCAAAACATTTAAAATTTTGAGGGGGTTTCTGATAAAAACTTTTCAATGGTGTGATAGGGGAAAGCCCCTATAAATAGTTGAATAATGTAAATATTGCCATAAAAAATGATAGTGTCAAATAGTTGGTTTCTTAGTTATTATTATAAATTGTGATATATCACGTGTTATCACATATTCACACACGCAGCAGCGGACGTTTAAAAATATACACGAAGAATTTGCTCACGTGGTACGAAAAATAATCCTGTTACATGTATGGAGCCACACTTAGAAAATTCCACCAATAATGATAAAGTAATTGTTAGGATACAAACGCTTGTCTTACCTAAATTCTTATTGGTATCAACTAGTTAATGCGTTTCTAATCTAATTCTCTTAGATAGCAAGTCTCATTGTTTCCATTTTGTCAAGACTCCCTGTTGATTCCAACTACTAGCATTGATCAACGAGTCTCCTTTCCTGAGAGTGTTTTGCTCGTTTTATCACTTAGTAGATTTTATGGTAGATAGATGTGTAGGAACAAATTTTTGAATAATAAGAAAATCAGTGTAAGAATAAAATTTGGATCAAATTGAATTTTTATGAATTCTATTCTCTAACTTCAATTCTTTAATTCTTTCTTTAAGAATGCTTTGCTTAAAATTTGAGCAATCTTCAAAGAAATGACTTGTATTTGATCTTACTTGAAGGTTGTTAAATCTTCAGTAACATTGATCTTTAGGTTTAATATTACAATTTTGGATCAAACTCTAGATTTGGAAACTTTGATGAAAAACGTTTTGAATTTGGTGACGAACTTCTTAATTTAATGAAGAACGTGACAAATTTTTTGAATTTGATGGAGAATGCCTTAAACTTGATGAAAAATTTCTGGAATTTGATGAAAAATGACTTGAATGTTCTTAAAAATCCCAAAGAAAATTTGAGAAGAACTCTTGTTGTTTTAAGTCTTCAGTTATTTCACACTAGCTTCTATCCCTTTTCCAATAGAGTTTAGTCCCTATTTATAGTTAGAGGAGAGATAGAGTGGCTACATCATCTTGCTGACATGGCGCAATCCTATTGGTTGTCACAACTTAAACCCGATCCAACAACCTGAATAGATAGGTTTAATTTTGTAGAATCTTCATCTCTCCTACTTTTAACAAGATTTTGCCATTTATAACTATTTGATTGGTAGATTAAAATATCAATTTTTATTTATTTATTTTAAAAATTATATTTATTTAAATTTTCAAATAAATAAGTGAATTGATTTAATTAATATTTTGATGTATTTTTCATATAGCATTATTTAATCGGGCAAGTGATTTTAATGTGTTTACAAGATGAAACTTAGCAATGCATTCGGTGTTTTTGTAATCTTCTTTCTCAAAGATACAAACAATAAAAAACACTTTAACTCTTGAATAAAAACCAGTTGAATTTCGGTTCTCAAAGTAAGATCGTAGAGTTTTTCCTTAAGTAACTGCATTCTCTCAATGTAATCTATTCACTTGGATTAAAACTACATCTGTCCTATCAACCTTAAAGTTTAGATCCCAAGGAAATCCGGCTACTATCTTCAAGATACTTAAAACTGTTACAATCTATGTTGGATTATCAGTTGCAATAATTTCGAGATTCCTTCATTCCTTAGTTTCTAACAGCTCAACAGTCTTTCCTCGTCAACATGAACTAAAAATATTCTACAAATCATCCAATATGTATTCAAATTGGATTGGATATAAGTAAAGTAAAATATGATCAATTCAATCATATCTTTTTGAATAAGATAATTGAATAGCAAATCATCTTATTTAGGAAAGAACAAATTTAGCTAATTTATCTTAACAAATTTGGTAGACCATATGACAAAATCATGCCACAACGCCTACTGGGACAAGTTACCAAAAGTTCAAAATTTCCATGAGTAGTACCATTTGTCATGTCAACCCCACGTTAGAGGTTGTGAGACGAACAAGGACAAGATATCAACCTTCGTATACAGGACACACATATAGCTCTAACGTTGTCCATATTATGATATTAATAATGTCAATTAAAAGAGGAAAATACTGGCCTTTTGACACACTTGCTCTGTGTGCAATAAAAAAATAGTCATAACTAAATTATTTGAATAACATATATTTTTATGTCGTTGATATAAATTAAATATTGATAGAAATATATTTTTTGTGTTATTCAATTTAAATATTACAATAAAGTTAGTGTCAATAAAAAATCGACAAGTACAAGCATTTTGGCACATTGGTTGTGTGTGCAATAAAAACTAATTTATAATAAATTTTTGAATAAAATATATTTTTATGTTATTATTATAAATCAGAGAAAGTCGTTCAAAAAAATAAAAATAAAACAGATCTAAACTATTAAATATAAGTTTAAAATAAATTTTAATGAATGATAGAGGTTTTTTTACAAATAAATCCTTTACTTCATTTTTTTTTTCTTTGAAAAATATACAGAAGCGATTATAAATGAATTTATTAAATGACAAAAATTAGTTATTATACATAATATATGTTTTTCTTAAAAGATAGTGTTTATTTTAACCAATAAACCCTCTATTTATTTTTGCATTAGAGAATACAAAAAAAAGTGGTTATAATTGAATAATTAAAGAGAATACTTTAAGAAATATATTAAAAACTAAAAAACGTCTCATGCATTCTAAACAATATAAATTATACTAAATTCACAGATAATTATGCCAACACGTACAAAGCCAAAAAATAAAAATAAAAACTGTCATAGACCATTAGCTTCAAATAAATAATAAAGTAATAGACAAATTAATTATGACAAAAATGTCAGAAATAATTTTATTTTAAATCTTTTTTGAACGTAGATGAAAAAGAATAGTGTAGGAGGAATCGTCACACTTTCAGTTAGATTAAATATTCAATTAACTTTAATTCTAAGAGAAAATGTATATAAGAATCAAAAGTTGTGTGCAGCGGAGCAGCAATTACTTTATTATCGAAATTGTTGAGATTAAAATGTTATGAAGAAGACTGAGCAGAGTAATCAAATTTGAATTTATTATAAGTCAATAGGTTAATTAAATAATGAGTATCAAGTCATTTAATTTCAGCTAGAGAAAGCAACATTTAAAATAAAGTATTGATTAATAATTCAATAATCATTTAATAACAAACATGATATGAAAATTAGTGAAATTTATTTACTTTATTAGTGAAACAATCCGTCACGTGTCATGTAATATTTATACCTAAACTTCTTTTTCATAGTTGAAAGTTTTGAAATTGTAGGTTGAAACCTTATAGATCTCAAGACTAATTCGCTGAAGCTCATTTACATTTATTTTTTGTTTTTAGAATGGGGACAAGGTATTAGTCAATCATTTGTTGGATGAATATTTTTGAATAAAAATTCATGTGGAACAGTAATTTCATTCAATTTTAATTTATTAAATGTAAATTGTTGAAAAGTCTACTTCTACTTGGAAGAGAATTGGTCCTCTCTGCGTGAAGGGGGTCCCTAGGAATTTTAGATTCGACTGATATGACATTAATCTAAAATGAATTTGACAAATTATTGCAAAATTTTTGTAGAGATTTTCAAATTCATCCCCCTATAAATAAATGTCCAATACTAAAGTGTTATTTATTAGTGTGTATTAAATCCAAACTCCCCAATATTAGCCCAAAATACCTAGATTGAAAAATAACTATTGTTATCCTAAAATATGAAAATCATTACAATGAAAACTCCCTTGCAGGGTTCTGTTAAAAATTTTGAGTAAAATACGAAAGTATTCTTACATCAAACAAGTTGGAAAATCGATCAAATTTATCAAAAATATGTAGATGATAATGGCCTTTGGATTTGTTGTAATATGATACAGTACCTGAAGGACCTACATGAGAGTTATAATATTAAAATAGATTAAATTATAATATCCATAAAAACTTAACAATATATGCAATAGATTTAAGGCCAAATATTTATTTATCTATTTATATAATATTTATTTAAATTTTTAACAAATCCTAAACTCAATATTGGTAGTTATTTTTAAAAGCCACAATTAAAATTCTATACAATTAAAATATCAAGAAAAAAATACATACTTGTTCTTACTGGAATAACCAATTATGATTTTTGTGATAATCAGTGAAATGCATCAATTTTGATAATCGCGTTAATGATAATCTAATTATCATTGTGGTCTTGACCGGGCGGTGGAGGCTAGCATGAACGGTGCAGAAAATGACTGAGAAATGGGGCTTAGGGACTAGCCAAACGGGTCATTAGAGAAGGACTAATTCTGTATGCTGATTTTTGGTGAATTGAGATCAAAAGTGGGATGTAATCACGGCGGAATAAGGGGAAAATGAAGCTGAGAGGGGAGGGTTCAACTGGTCCAACACGTCATCAATGATTAGAGAAAATTTTGGTGCAAATTAAGTGGACCCACAGATTGGATAAGGAGCTTCCGTAGGACAAAAATATAACTAAAATTCCACTCGAACTGAAGAATTAATGAGCTCTGAAACAGAGGGAGAGAGAAATTTTCCCACACCAAAAAGCTACTGGTGCTAAGCTAACAAGGGGAGAAGAGAAATAGGAACTATTCCCAACACATTCATTAAGGCAACCCACTCATCCGAGACCCATATTTTCAACTAGAATTATGTAGAAAGATAGAAATGTAATTTGTAGAGTTTTTTCATGTTTGTAGGTAGATTTTCGTATAGGAATTCTAAAGGTATATATACACACACATGGAGACTTGAATTTAGGAAATCAAAGCGTACATGATAGTAGTTCATAGTGATTTTATCAAGTCTTAATAACTATAAGTGAAAATCTTGAAATATTATAGATTTATGCATAAAAGGCCTAAAAACATGAATTTGAAGTAAGAAATAGTCAAGAAAATGAAATATATCAGAATGCCCACACTACTAAGACAATCTATATTGATCCCCATCAATTCAAATACTATGATCAACAGGGGGGATAGATTATAGATGGCTAGATAAAATCAATGGCCACTGAATCGATCTACTAACCACTTGACAAATCCCAATCGATTGAGGAGTCACGCAATCGATCACAAGCTGGGAATTGTAAATCCAATGCTTCTTGGATCGACCACCCGCACATGGAGTGATTGATCCTATGATATCTGGGTAATGTGATCAATGGTGATTGATTGCAGGGTCTCTGAATCATAAATCCAGAATTCCCCCAAGTTAATCGCAATGCTAGTGGATCAATTTGGTGTACCTTGATCAATGTAGACGTAGCCAAATCGATCAACTTTATCCAGGGTCGATCTAGAACATATTTTTGGAATTTCTTCACTCAATTAGTGATTTTAACCATTGTTCACTTGCAAATTTGCATCTGGGACATATGGAAGACACCGATTTCTCAAACTAAGTACAAAAAACCTAACAATTAGGTGAAATTTAACTCGAGTTAAATATGAATTAATGCAAATTTGTGTAGGGAGAAACCATATCACAATTCAAAGACCTTGGTTATGTTTAAGAGAAGTATACTTAATAATTTTATTAAATTTAGGGATTGAACTGAAGATTACTTTGATTGAATAGGCACTCAAGAAATTATGATTGGTGAACAACCAGATCAAGTGAGCTAACACCAAATTAGTGGATTATCTGCAAGATTTTCTACACCTACCTTCAAACTTTTTATTTTATCATACCTACAATGTCCATATAGTAACTTCAAAGTTTAAATTCCTATTGTGATACTAGACAAAATTGCGTTAATTATTAAAATTCAAAAATACTTTCTAGATATTTGGATGTGAGTATGTGTGCATGCTTGTGATACACTACACTTCTCAATAAATGATTTTGAAATGTGGCAAGTGGTTTTAAATTGCTCATGTCTTGAGAATAAACACTCATGTAGAGGAAAGAGTTTTTAAAATCTACCCAATTAAGGTAGAAGTATTGGGTCATTCAACCAGTGATAAGCTGACCCTACCAATTGAGGTAGAAGTATTAGAGCCTTCAACTAGTGAAACTACACATGACCAATCTTAATCAAGGATAAAGATTGAGACTAATCCAATTAGGGAAGAATTTTTGTTGCTTAGAACCAGTTAGTTCGGACGTGATCCTTTTTAGTCGAGGTAAATGACTAGAGTTTTGATTAGTGAAAATGGTATATGAATTATCTAAGACCCATGAGCAAGCAAACAAATAAATGAAAATACTCGGTTTCATAGTTTCATTAAAACAGATGGATTTATAATTTTTCTCTGAGAAATTACCAAAGTTATAAGATTTTATTAGAATACTTTATAGGAAAAGAAAATTTTATGCTCATATTCTAAGAAGGCAAGTACATCCATTTATTGGATGATTAATCACTCACAAGTATTCATCCTTTTTGCAGATGACATTGCTGAAGATAAATACACTTGGGGTTGGTGGTGCTAAGAGAAAGGGAAGAGATTTATTTTTATTATTGTTTTAACCTAATTGTTAGGAATATTGAATGTAACCAAACGAGTATTTTTCCATGGCTACAATGTAATTAAATTGAATTAAATTACCCCTAATTTTGGAATGATTGTTCAATATTGATTTAGAAACTCTGACTTTCTAGGATTTTGTACCTTTAAGATGATTGTCTCGAAGGTATTGCTATGTTATAACTTCAGATTGGGGTGTGACAGAGAATGGTGTCAAAACTAGGGTTTGATCCTAAAGGCATAAGATTTCTAAACTTAGACATTGATTATGAGACTTTAACCTATGGGGCATAACTCATAGGGCCCGATTACTATGAATTTAAGTGATATAAGATATTGATCTGATTGAACACATAAGAAATCTAAACTTAGACACATAAGACACTTGAACTAGACTTTAACCATAAGATTATAGGACATAAGATAAGATCACTCTTTCATGTGCACATAAGACTTTAGTTCAACTAGCCACTAACTTAGTTTAACATTGTGACTTAGATAATGGATGAAGCTAGCTGTTTAGGAAAACATACCCCTTCAAGCAACAACAACCTTCCCAAGGAAGTTATAGATCATCTCCTTACTTCCTTGAGCCAAGTAGAGGAGGTGATTGCAGTACTAGTCAAGTCACAAAACTACTATGACAAAGGTAAGGCCAAAATAAAGCGCTAAAGGGAGAGTTGGCCAATGATAGAGGGATCCATGGCAAGCTCAAGAGAAAATACGCTGAAATGGAAACTGTGCACAGAAGCTCTAGGAAAAGCTTTAAGACACCAAACTGGAGTACGAGTTTAGGGTGGACGCCCTAGAGAGGACATGACAAGCCATAACTCAATAGGTTAACGCCCTCCTCACAGAGAATTATAAAGCCAAGAAAATTATACATGTGCTAGTGCCAAAGCTGCATGAAGACCTCAAGAAAGACCAAGAGAATCCAAAGGAAGACTTGGAGGAAAGGGGTCAGACTTCAAGTATAGAATAGGGGTTTAAAGTTAGGAAAACTAAGTTTTAGTGAATGTAGATGATTGGTGGATTTCACATGAATAAGAAATGATTGTGTGACCATATTTGAGTATAATAATAATAGTTGATTTTCATATAAGCTGTTTATTTAACTATTTTTCTATACATTACGCATTCATAAGACATCTATTATCTATCGCTAAATATAAAAAAAAAACTTATTATATAGGAAATGGCCGATGGACCATGACGTGCCACTCAAAACCCTTAATACACTTCACCTTTCAATAGCGAAAATGAGCAACCATTTAACTACCTTCCACCTTCACTCCCTGTACAACATCGACCATAGCCTCCTCTTAGACAAATTGGGTTAAGGTAGGAGAACTCGATTGCCATAGCTACCATGGTGGCTCAAGTAGTAGGAATCCAATAGTAATAGACCCAAACTCTAGCTCTGACACAACACAATAGGGGAACAAAGGCCCATTACGAGGCTCTGAGAAGGGCCTATGTGACCACGTTTGAAAGGTCATATGACCTTAAAATAGTATAAAAATAGCTCAACAAGATAGAGGATAACTTTGATTTGATGAAAGTGCCAACCAAAGTGTGACCTAGAGACACAGTGACCTTCCTAGTGGGTGAAGCAGGTTTATAGTGGAAGAGATTTTCCCCCAACTTGCTAGAAGTGGGCTTAATAACATGAGACAAATTGTGGAAAATATATCTCAATCATTTCTTCCTTAACTCCATAAGATTACAAAACATAATTGAGTTCAATAACCTAGTGTTAGGGCTAAATATGATAGTAGTTGAGTATTCCACTAAGTTTCATACTTTAGGAAAATATTAATTGATAGTGATAACATACCCTACCTTGAAGATACACAAGTTCACCAAGGGCTTAAAAAGCTATTTATAGACTGCACTAGGCTTGTATAAGGCCAGAATATTTGATGAATTACTAGGAGTCATTATTCAAGCAAAGATAGACATTAATGATTGGCAAGCTGAAAACAACCTAAAATAACCTAAGCATCGTTCGAGCTCAAGAGTTAATCAGCATGGGCACTTGGCCTCGCCATTGGCCAATAAAAGGCCTAATCAATTAGCTTTGCCTCCACTATCGGAGTGTAGCCTCTACCACTACAGGCATAGAGGAATATGCCATAGGATAACTAGAGCTTATTTTAGATGCGGCAAGCAAAGTCATAGAGCCACACAGTGATAACAATGATATAAGTCTTGCTACCAACAACAATAAGAATAATAACCACCCCTGGCCCAATCAAGCAAACACAAAGCCAAAGAGGAATGCAGAGTGTTTGCTTTAACACAAGAGGAGGCCAACAATGCACAAGACGTGGTGATAAGGAATATTGCTATCAATATTTCAACAGCTTATACATTAGTTGACTGTGGTGTCACACATTCATGAGCTTGTAGTACTAGACTAGCCATATAAGATACCCATCCCTAGAGGTGAAATACTAGCAACCAACTTAATGTATAAGGATTGCACTATAAACTTTGACAGGGACTGAGTTACCTTGATATAGCAAAACATTTGCGAGTTCGATGTGATCTTAGTAATGGACTAGTTTGCAAGAAACCTTGCCCACATTAATTATAGAAATAAGATGGTTAAATTTCATCCATCCATAAACGAGGAATTCTATTTTTGTAGAGACGTAAGAGACCAGCCTGATGAGGTTAGTCCAGCCCAAGCAAAAAGGGCCATCAGGAAGGGTTGAAAAGCATACTTAGCGTGTGTGGTGGAAATGCAAGAATGTAAGTTAAAGCTAAAAGACATTGTGGTAGTTAGGGAGTTCCCAAACGTGTTACAAAAGATTTGCCAAGACCACCCCCAGGCAGAAAGATTGAATTCGAAATCAATTTAATATCGAGAGCCGTGTCTATAACAAAGGCTCTATATAAAGTAGCCCCAATGGAATTGAAGGAGCTGAAGGTGTGGTTGCAAAAACTCTTAGATAAGAAGTATATCAAGTCCAGTGTATCACCTTAGAAAGCCCCTGTGCTATTTGTAAAGAAAAAAGATGGGAGTCTAAGGTTGTACATAAATTACAGGGAGCTCAACAAAATTTCGATCAAGAACTAGTATCCTTAGTTGAGAATAGATCATCTCTCCAACTAACTTAAAAGGCCCAGGGTGTTTTTGAAAATCAATGAGGATGTGGCATTACCAATTGAAAATAAAGGCTAAAGATATACTTAAAACGTATTTTCAAATGAGATATAGGCACTATGAGTTCCTAGTACTACCATTTGGATTAGCAAATGTCCCACCAGCTTTTATAGATCTCATAAATAGAGTGTTTAGACCATATTTGGATAATTTTGTGATGGTGTTCGTAAATGATATCTTCGTCTACTTGCCTAACGAAGAAGAGTACAAAAGACACCTAAGGATAGTCTTGTAAACACTTAAGGAGAAGCAACTATATGCCAAATTCAACAATTGTGAATTTTAACTAAGGAATGTGGTGTTTTTGGGTTGCTTTATATCTAAAGAAGGGTGTCAATAGACCCAAAGAAGATAGAGACAATTGTATAGTAGCCAAGGCCCACTAATGTAATAGAGGTCAGAAGCTTCTTAGGGCTAGTGGGGTACTATTGCAAGTTTGTCGACAGGTTCACTAGAATAGTAACACCCTTGACTAAACTTACCCAAAAATAAAAGAAGTTTGAGTGAAGTTTGGAATGTGAGAATAATTTCATGGAATTGAAGGAGAAGCTGACTTTGGCGCCTATACTGGCCCTATCCAATGGAGATGGAGGATTCATCATTTACAGCGATGCCAGCAAGAATAGACTCGAATGTGTTTTAATGCAAAAAAATAGGGTAATAGCTTATGCTTCACGACAATTGAAACTCTACGAGCTCAATTACCCTATGCATGATTTATAGTTGGTGGCAATTTTGTTTACTTTTAAGAATTGGAGACATTGCCTATATGGAGAGATGTGCAAGATATATACAAATCACAAAAGTCTCAAGTATCTCTTTACTAAGAAGGAGTTAAACATGTGGAAAAGACCATGGTTAGAGTTCATTAAAGGCTAAGGTAAACCAAGTTGCTGATGCCTCGAGTAGAAAGGCAACTAGTAGAATAGCTGCTTTGCTAGCAAGAAAACTCAACTTATTGCACCTGGAAAATGGTGGAGTCGACAAAGGTAAAGCTCACCTCTTTGAGTGCTAAGCCTCTAGTCTATGAAGAGGTCAGAAGGTCGCAAGATCTTAACCCTAAACTCAAAGTTCTCAAGGATAAAGTCAAAATAGGGTAGATGTAGGAATTTCAAGTACGGAAGGACAATGTACCATACATGAGAGGTAAACCTTGTGTCCTAAAGGTAGTAGAGAATAAAATCATGGAAAAAGTATACTAGTCTAAGTAATCAGTCCACCGAAGGAGTACGAAGATGTTCAAGGATCTAAAAAGGAATTTCTAGTGAACTAGAATGAAAAGAGAGGTAGATGGCTTTGTGGCAAGATACATGACATGCCTAAGGATCAAAGTTGAACACTAAATACTGAGAAGCTATCCCCAACCCTTAGAGATACTCAAATGAAAATGGGAGATCATCACGATGGATTTTACGGTGCGATTGCCTCAAACCCCACAAAGCTATGATGCCATATAGGTGGTGGTCAATAGACTGACCAAGTCAACTCATTTCCTCTTGACCTGGATACGTTGAGCGAGGTATATATGGACAATGTGGTGAGGCTACACAAGACTTTAACCAATATAGCGTTGAATCAGGCTTCCAATTTGTGTTAAGATTTTGGAGTAGCTTCCAAAAGGCTAAAAGGATAAGAGTAGATTTGAGCATGACCTATCGTCTCCAGATAGATGGACAGTCCGAAAGGATGATCCAAACAATTGAAGATTTGTTGAGAGCTTCTATATTGCACTTTAAAGAGACCTATAGCAAGTACCTACCACTAGTTAAGTTCTCTTATAATAAAAAGCACCACGGCAGTATAGAAATGAGACCCTATGAGGCATTGTACAAATAAAAGTATCACTCACCCATATGCTAAGATGAAGTAGGAGAGAAGAGAGTGACAGGACCAAAATTGGTCTAGGTAATAATTGAAAAGGTGGCAGTGATGTGAATGAGACTTAAGGAAGCCCAAAATAGGCAAAAGAGTTGGGCATACTTAGAAGAAGACCACTACAATTCCAGCCAGGGGAGAAGGTATATCTCAAAATATCTTTGATATAAGAAGTGATGTGTTTTAGTAAGGCTAGAAAGGTTAGTCCACGCTTTATTAGACCCTTCAACATACTGGAAAAAGTGGGCAATGTGGTGTATCAATGTGGTGTATCGCCTTACATTACCTACAAATTTGTCCAGAATGCATAATGTATTTCATGTGTCTCAACTTAGAAAGGATGAGTAGGACCTAAACCATGTATTGGAGACCAAACTGCTAGCGACAAAAAAAGATTTGAGTTACAAGGAGTTCCCAATAAAGATAGTAGACTGAATGGAGCAAGTCCAGCAAATCAAAGTTATTCCATATGTAAAGGTCCAATGGTCCAATCATGCCAAACGCAAAGCCACATCGGTATGGGAAGAAACTATGCAAAATTGCTTCTCACAATTGTTCTTTGAATGATGAACGATAATTTTGAGGAAACCTTTTGTAGGGGAAGCATGTAATGATTAGAGCAATGGACCAATTTGGATAATAGTGTTAATGATAATTTGATTATTATTATTATTATTATAGTCTTGATCTTTAGGTAAAGGCTAGCATGAATGGTGCAAAAAATGATTGAGAAATGGGGGGCTAGAGACTGGCCAAGTAGGTCATTAAAGAAGGATTAATTCTGGATGTTGATTTTTGGTGGATTGAGATTAAATGCGGAAGGCTATCATGATTGAATAAGGGGAAAATGAAGTTGACAGGGTAGCGTTCAGTTGGTCAAACACATCTTCAATGACTACAGGAAATTTTGGTGCAGATTAAATGGACTTACGACTGGATAAGGAGCTTCAACAAGACAAAAATATAACTAAAAATGCACTCAAGTCGAAGAAGTAAAGAGCATCGAAATTTTCCAACACAAAAAAGTTGCTGAAGCTGGGCTGCCAAGGGGAGAGAAGAAACAAGAACTATTCTTAGCACTCACATTAGGGTAAACCACTCATTCGAGATCCTTTTTTCAACTAGAATTAAGTAGAAAGATAGACATGTAATTTGTGTAGATTTTTCATGTTAGCATGTTGATTTTCATGTAGGAATTCTGAGGTATATATGCGCCCACGTTGAGACTTGACATGAATTTAGGAAGTCAAACCATATATGGTAGTAATTCATAGTGATTTTATACATAAAAGGTTTAAAAAATATGAATTTAGACCAATAAATAGCCTGGAAAATGAAAGAAATTAGAACACCCATACTGCCATGACCATTTGGATTGATCCCTATCAAACTAGATAGTGCGATCAATAGGGGGATAGATCACAGATGGCCAAATTGTAAATTCAGTGGCCACCAAATCGACCTATTGATCCATTTGATCAATCCTAGTCGATCGAGAAGTCACGTGATTAATCGCAAGCTGGTGATTATAAATGCAATGTTTCTTGGATCAACCCACCTAGACACTGAGCGATCAATCCTATGGGTACTGTGATCAATGGCAATCAATCACAAAGTGTTTGAATTATAAATCCATAATTCCACCAAGCTGATCCTAATGCTGGCAAATTGATACAACATGCCTTAATCGATCCACTTTAGCCAGGGTTAATCTGAAACATAGTTTTCAAAATTTTATTCACTCGATTGGTGATTTCAAACATTGTTCACTTACAAATATGCATTTAGAACAAATGGATAACAACAATTACTCAAACTAAGGATAAAAAAACACAACAAATAAGTGAAATTCAATTTGGGTAGAAATGAATCAGTACAAATCCGTGTAGGGAATAATTATCTCATAAGTTAAAAGACTTAGGTTACATTTATGAGAAGTGTAGGTAATAATTTTATTAAATTTAAGGATAAACTAAGAATTATTCTGATTGAATAAGCACTCAAGAAATTGTGAATAATGAACAACAAAACCATGCAGGCTAACATCAAGTAAGTGGATTATTTGCAATATTTTCTATGTCTGCCTTTAAAGCTTTTGTCTTATCATACCTATGATGTCCAAACAGCAACTTAAATAATTTAAATTCCAATTTTGATGGTTGATGAAATTGTATTAATTATGAAAATTCAAAAATCCTTTCTAGATCTTTGGATGTGATTATGTGTGCATAATTATGTTGCACTGTACTTTTTGATAAACGATTTTGAAACATGACTAGTGGCTTTAAATTGCTTGTGTCTTGTGATTAATACCCTAATTAGTGAAAATGATACACGAACTGTTTAAGACCTATAAGCAAGCAAACAAACAAGTGAAAATACTCGATTTTATAGGTTCATTAAAACAAATGGATTTATCTTTTTTCTCTAAGTAATTGCTGAGGTTATAAGATTTTATTTGAATACTTTACATGAATAAAAAATTTATGCTTGCATCCTACAAGGGCAAGTATATCTATTTATCAGGTGATTAGTCTCTTATAAGTGTTCAACCTTTTTGTGGATGACATCATTGAAGATGAATACACTTAGGGTTGGTAGAGCAAAAAGAAAGGAAAAAGATATTTTTTGATTATTGTTTTAGCTTGACAATTAGGAATATTAGATGTAACCAAAAGGTTTTTTTTTTTTTTTGCTACTATGATGTAATCGAATTGAATTACCCGATGTTTTGGAAAGATTGTTCAATATTGATTTAGATGCTTTGATTTTCTAAGCTTTGATACCTTCAAGATGATTATCTCAAGGGTATTGACATGTTACAACCCTGAATTGGAGTGTGATAGTTTGGCATCACATTTATTGCAATTTTGGATTTCGTCCCAACTTTGATTAGGGCTATCAATTATTTTTAGACCCAAAGGAATTCTGCCATTAAAAACTTACAAAAAATTGGGGGAAATGTGTGAGTAATGCAAGCCATTAGTTTATAAATTATGAAACAAATAAAAAAATTTACTTTATTTTTATTTTATTTTTAAATTTTAAGTATTTTTGTCATACAAAATTAATGTTTACTATAATTATAATTTTATTATATTTTTAAAATCAATTGTGAAAAATTATTAATTAAAATGTAAAAACATAAAAAAAAACAAAGATTAAAAAATAAGAATACTAAAATTGAAGTCTCTCGGAAAAATGCAAATGTATAATAAAAATTAAGTTCCTTCAAAGTTGACGTTCTATTTTTAATAAGAAGTTCATATAATAAAAATTTAAACTAAATAAAAGTGTTCCTAAAAATTGTAAAATAGAAATAATTTTTTGGTATAATTTTTATTCAATTGAACCTTTTGTTGTGTATTTTTTATTTCTTGTCATGATTTACATTTATAGAACTAATATTTCTAAAGTAAAATTGATTTGATTTAATTTAATTTAACATTTAAATGAGAAAACATAAATTCATGAAAATTATTTTGAATGAAAAAAAATCTTAATTTTATAAAAAATAAAATAATATTTTTTGAATCAATTTGAAAATATTGATATAATTTTGTATGAAATCAGTATTAAATTGTTTTCAATAATTTCTAAAATTAAAAGAAAATGTTTGATTTTAGTAAAAATTTTTACTTAATCTATTTTCGCTATATGTCTATACAAAATTATGTTTAAATTTTAAATTTTAGAAATGGGGTGTTTTTTTTTTTCCTCAATTTGAATAAAACTAATAATTAAAATACAAAATGATAGTTTGGATTGTGGTTTTTAAAATATTTTTATATTTTTTCATTTTTAGCCCATATTTTTTGGATTGTGGTTTTTAAAATATTTTTATATTTTTTCATTTTTAGCCCATATTCTTTATTCAATTAATTTTCTCATTATATGTTTTGGGGAATAAAATGTTTGTTGGTTTCTGGTGAATTAACAGATATTATGAAAAACATTGACTGACCAGCAAGCGTTGTTAAGTCTAGTTCCTTAAGGCAAAACTTGAAATTATGAGAAACCATAAATGAAAATATATAATTTTTAATGTTTTGTTTTATTCATGAAATTTTAGTTTTATTTTACTTTCGGAAATAAAATTCTAAAAATATTGATTAAAGGAAAAAAAATACAAAAAATGTTAAACAAAATACAATATTAATAAAAAATTAAAATGAAAAAAGTTTTAACTATAAATATCCATGAAAATTATTTTTAAATGAATCTTTTATTTATAATAAATAATTTCATTTTCGACCCAAAAGAAGTCACGTGCCTTCTCTATAGTTAGTGTGCGGCAGACACGTTTTTCCCCAATTTCATCGTTTTGTTTCTAACGGTTGAAATCTCGTGGGACTATAAACAACAAAAATTATATTCCAATTAACCCCAACCAAAGTCGGGATAAAATCTAGAATCACGAAAAAGAGCAAGACCATAACCATAATAAGGTATTTTTATGGGATTAAGTATACATTTTTACGTAAAATGTCATAATTAAGTTTTTGATGCTTGCTTATAAAAATTCTTTTCACACAATTTATAGGTTATGCTCCACCAAGTATGATCTTTGCAAATAAAAACAAATATTCTAATAAATATTATATAGATATGTAAACAACATATTACAAGATATTTGAGAGTTTATAACTTATAAATTCTAAAAATAAAATATTTATGACTTATATAAGCTGTTTGAAAATAAATTAGATATTTCCAACTTATTTTCAAACATCTTATAAGTTACTTCATTTTATATTTTAAAAACAATATAAATATCCTTAAATTACATTCTATTAATAGTATTTAATTCATTTTCATTATTATTACATCAAAAAAATTATAATAACTTACAATTATAAATTTCAATAAAATCTTGTAAGTTGAGTTTACCAAAACTTTAGTAGCTTATTTTTAAAATAAGATTCATGAACTTTTAAACTCTAAAAATATTTTATAAGTTATATAATTTTATAAATTATAAAAAAATAAGCTTAGCCAAAAACCCTCTTAATCTATTCTAATATTATATTATATACAGGTCTTTAGGACATTGTATTATATTATAGCATACTCAAAGAGCATTATCGTCCACAAATCTTGGCAAAATTGATCAAATTTCCAACCCATTTAACAAGGGCACTTTTGGTATTTAAAATTTTTCATCGGAGCCTTCTAAGAGAGTTTCCATTATAATGATTTTGGAGAGTTAATGACAATTGACTAGAAGAATTATAAGCAAACCTTAAGAGGACTAAATGTAATATATCCTATTAATAAATTCATAAGATCTATAGAAAAAGTTCGAGACACAATTAAAACACATGAATCCATTACAAACATTTGTTCGTATCATCAACAATACAGAAGATTTATATCTTGAGTCTTGTATCCATTAAAACTAAATAAATTGGAGCATCTACTTCCATATGGGCTAAAGGTTTTAACAACTACCTAAATTATCCCATGATAAATATATCTATATCCTTTCTTTGGAGTTATAGAACGTTGTTTTGAAATGAAACGAGGCTAACAGATAGTCTGTGTTTGTTGTTTTGAAACCATCCAATTTAATTGTACAATAATGCTAGATTTAGAGCTAGAGCCTCGAACCAAAAGAAATACAGTCGAAACCCTTTATTACCAAAAATAAAAAAAAAAAAAGATATTTTAAAATTGAAAATGATGGCAAGTTGTCCAAATATTAGGAAAGAACATATTCAATCTCTTTCAAGGACTTAAAACATAAAAGTCTACATCATTTGAAAGATCAACTACTACTAATCTATTTAAAAAATCATGTGCTCATATATTTTCTCCTCTCTTGATATTACAATAGATGATTATGATTATGTTTTTACTCGTCCTCTTCCTCTCTTGATATTGCAATGTATGATTATATTTGCACTCATCCTCCTGCCAATTACCTTCATATACTCCAACTGAAACAGAAGCTTGTTCTGAAATATCTTAAATACTAGTAAAATTAATATTCTAGTCTGGATTAAGATTATGATTCTAAAAATAGTTTTTTTTGCCCTGAACCAATTCAATTACCAGAAAAGGATCTTTTTTTTCAAAGAATTCAAGAAGAAACCAAAATCTTGCAATTTAAGTTAAAATCTACTATGTCAATTTTCAATTACTTATTTAACAGCTATTTTGAATACTTGATTTCAATTATTTATTTGGTTATTCTCATGCTATGTTTTCAAATACTTAAAATGATTTTAAATATTTCCAGTATCTTCCAACCTCTTTCAAGTACATAGTTAACATAGCAGGATTGACAAAATTGAAGAGATCTGAAGCTAGGAGGAGAACTATCGATAGATGAGAAAGACGAAATCGCGTTTTCAGATCAGTACAAGTTGGCAAGACTCCTCATGCGACTTTATAAGATTTAAGTATGTCGGGAATAGGGTCAACTCTTTGCCGTCAAGACAATGAATAAGAATACAATTCTCGATCACAAGATCGCTGAACGTGTTATTAAACTATTCATTTACTATGTTTTTTGTCTTCAAATATATTTTAATCTTTTTACACGATCGTGCTTGGATGTGCAATAGATTTGAATGCTTATTTTTATTACTGCTTAATTCTTCCAACTGTTGTTGGTTAATCTTCATTGTTATGTTACACATCCTCCTCGGTGGATATTGGCAACAATTATAACTCCTTTATGGCTCTCAATCCATATTCACGTACTTGCTTTCTATTAATTCAGAACCCCATATGATTTTTTTTTTGTCATTTTTTTAATTATAATTGTTTAAGGAGGAGAGAGAAAGGGGAAGACTCTTCAAGTTGCATACTTAGATGATGTCCGACTGAATTTATTTTTAATAGTTTATAAAATTATACAATTTATAACATATTTTTGAAATTTATAATTTTATTTTAAAATAAATTAAAAAGAGTTATTCTGAATTTATTTTTAAATATTTTATAAATACCTAACATAATATTTTTAAAATCTATAAACTCTTTTATAAAAAATTAGGAGTCTACAAGAAACACTATCGTAATAATCAGATTTGGAACTCCTTTGGCTGACAAACTATCCAAAGAGCGGTCGAGATAAAAATTCACTGTTGAGTTTGTCAATGAGACAACTTAGTTTGATCTGCTGCATTGTCTTTATTCCAAACTAGATACCCTTAAGATGTTAATTCACACCTTCACTCAAGAAGTGGCACTATGTTTGGAACCAACTTCACTTTCTAAATCAAAATTTTAAACTTCACCAAGCATCTTGCTTAACAAAATTTTTATCTAAATTTAAATTCAAATTTTTTATATCTTATATATATAATTAAATAATTATTTTTTAATCATTACACCTGTTCATAATTAAATCAATACATATATATTGCACATATATTTACATTGATGTTTATATTTTAATTCTAAAATTTAATTATTAACTCTAATAACCATCAGATAATCTAATTATTATATATATATATATATATATTCAAACAAATCATACCATTTATCTTATCAAAACTTTCTTTCTAATTGTACTATTTATTTAAATACTACTTCTACTGAATATTGTTTCTAACAAAACTCTTTTCTCAAACATAACGTGAATCATTGTCAATATCAATCTTAAAAATGATTCTATATTTATTATATATAATCTACTCACCTTCTTGAAATAACAATGTTTTGTAGTTAAATTAGACCAGTGACTTTTTTAGTATCAAAACTTGATCAGTGCGTTAATATTTAAAGAAAAACTCGTTATATAACAACTCGAAGAAGAGGGTCCTTGTATACATTTGTGCTCAAAAGAAACAAATATCAGGAGGATTACAATACATGCAGTAAGGACATGCATGAGTTTTTATTAAGAAAAATTGTGAACCCTTATTGTTATAGAAACAGATCAAAAGTCGTGTCACATAGCGTTGGTGCTATGTTCGAGCAAAGCTTGAGGGCCTCATAATTTATTGTGACGGCCATCCAGCGCCCGAATTGCGGAGATAAGGGAAAACAATATATATTATTATTAGAGGGGAGCTTTTCCATCTAATGTAAGAACTTACTTCACGTTATGGTTGCTTTGGCTTGGCCTGTCTTCTATATTGGTTAGTGAGTATTGGAAATGTTTTTAATGTGAATTAATCAAAAAAATTACTTGCTTTCTTTGCAGACACTCATAAGAAATTTCTTTTCGTTTATTGGTGTAATTTACAAAATCTCCTCACTTTAAACTATTGTTTATGAACTATAATTTGAGTTAAAAAAAAAAAAATTCTCGCAAGCACTCCCAATTATAAGTTTCTAAAATGCTTCTACCATGCCCCATCGCCAAACATGCCCTTAGTCTCTTTCATAACACGTCCACTTGTCAATCTTTGCTTACTTCGTTCCGAACTTAAACAAAACAAAATCTGCATCGTAAAAGGTACGATAAAACCCCTCTCTCGCGCTTTCGCCCTCATCACCGTCGCATTCCGCCCCACCCCCACCGATGACAACCGCCGCTGCAAAATCTTAGTTCTCCCAGATCGAAAATTCAGCTAAAACACACGCAATACACCACCGGAAACACGTACAATGTCTTACAGCGACACGGTCCCGCTGCACCCGAGCTCCCAATCCGACATCGATGAGATCGAGAACCTCATCAACGCCAACCCTTCATCCGTCCTCCCCGCCCACCCACCTTCTCCACCACGCGCATCCATCCCCGTATCCTCCGCTCCCCCGCCTCCGCCCGCCTTCATCCCTTCCAATCTTCCCCCGCCCACGGTCCACAAACCCACTCCCGTCCCCTCTGTCGCACCCACCGTTCCCGCTGTCCCCCCTCCTAACCCTTCTATCCCCCCTCCACGTGGATCCACCAGCGGCAGCGGCGGGATCGCGGGATCCGCGTTTGGGTCGGCCGCAAACACTCTGACGGAGCCTGTTTGGGATACCGTTAAGAGGGATTTGTCGAGGATCGTCAGCAACTTGAAGCTGGTCGTTTTCCCCAATCCTTATAGAGAGGATCCGGGGAAGGCATTGAGGGATTGGGATCTTTGGGGGCCGTTTTTCTTCATTGTTTTCCTTGGCCTCACTCTGTCCTGGTCTGCTTCTGTTAAGAAGGTAAGCTGTAAATAGGTTGTTTCAAGTTGCAGTTAATAATACCTTTGTTTTGCACTGATTGTTCGTCTTGAATCTTGATGAAGTGGTGCAATAGAAGGTACGGACTGAGATTTTTTTTGCACAGTGCACGTAGGAAATGTCTGGGCTAGATTTGGACTTTGTGGATGCTGTTGTTTAGATGGTATTGCTTCAAATAGAAAAGAAATGTATATCTCTATGCATTGGAGTAATCCTGAAAGTTTTGTAAATTTGATATAAGGGTTTATGATGGGATACTTTTGATTGGCATTGGTTTGATCTTGTGGGCGTAGTTGCAAAAATCACTGTATTATTGTAGAAGTGGTGATATTGATTGTGTCCGAGTAAGATTTAATTCCAAAATGGAAGTCTTATGTCATTGGTGATCTACCTCTATCATCTTTAAATCTTGATAAAAGTGTTTAGCTAGAAAAATAGGAACTGAAAATAAAAAATCAAGCTATGTTTTTGATAAAGGTAATGATGTGTTTCATGTATGACTTAATTAGAGTATCTCAGAGTATGAAATTCTTAATGGTTGTGAAAACTTCTGTTCTTTTCTTTTCTTTTTTCTTTTGCTTTCTTTCTTCCGTTTTTGTGTTGGGTTCAGGGGTGGGGGAGGGGGGGCTGTGGTTTATATATGGTTTAGTGAAACAGAAAACTCTTGCTCATGACACATATGCTCTTGTTTACTGTGTTCTTTCACTCACTGGTTACCAGCTTTCCTGATACAGATATTTAGAAGATACTGTTGTTCAAAGTTCTTTTATTGATTAGTTCTTTAGTAGTTTGTTTGTTGGTTCTATTGATACAGCTTGTGCGATATTTATTTTATTTTTCATTTCTGTTGCGCAAAGTGTTGCACAATTATCGTCAAGGGGATGATTGTATGATTTTGCCGATGTTTTATTTTACCGATTTGTTGAGAATTTTCTTTAATCATGAGACTATGGGTTAAGTAGAAATTATTGTTCTATCAAGCCAGTAGAATGTGATTAGGTTTTACCTGAAGTTAGCATTAACATCATTTGTGTAGTGGTAAATTCGTAGTCCATGGAGTCAAATGATATTAACCCTAGGTCAGTAGGTCTCCATGGCAGTGTTGGCATATAAAGTTGTAGTTATTATTTCTGTCACTTAACGATAAGCTAAGGAGTTTCAGAATGGCTTTTGCACTATTAAGATTTCTTGTATAGATTAGAGAGAGAGTGAAAGGCATGGTAAAAAAAGGCACTGCAATCCGCTTCTCAAATCTCTAGTTTGGAGTTTTCTACCTGGAACATTTGTATGTGGTTAACTTGTAACATACTGTATTTGTTAGCCTCTTTGGCAATGAGATGAATGGAATGGGATTGGAGTAGAAGTTATCACAAGTTAGTCTGAAGAATGAGCACAAGTCCTCTAAAATATCCAGTCGCCATTTAGAATTGTTGTTCTTTTGGCCTATCTGGATTTGAAATCTATTAATGGAGAAAAGACATAGTGTTGAACTTTCATTCAAGGAGCAATTTTGGTAGATCATTGACCAAGGAATAGTATTATTAAAATCTCATGTTTCCATGGATGTATGTACTTTGAATTTCACTATGCATTGCTGTAAGGGCATTCATATGATATCTTTGTGGTGCTGCTTATGCACTGATTGCTAGCTTTAACTGAATTATTAACTTTTTGTTTGTCTTACCTAGATGTTCTGGTGAGCTTCAAAAGGAGTCAACAATAAAACTTCTTTTGCACATTTAAGTTGGAACCAGAGATGGTCACTTTTTTACATAATGAACAAGCAATTCTGTCTTCATATTTCTGGTTCTAAATTTTCTACAGCACAACGCCTGTTGCCACAGTTAACTTGTTCAATGGTATCATACCGGATGAAAGCATAATGTCTTAAATAATGAAACATAGATTATTAAGATTTATTCTATTTCTATAATAACCGTATTTCGGTAAAAGGGCCCTGGCCTTATAAAAATGCTTTGCTTTGCTCAAACACCTTGGACTACAGCATTAGGTGAAAATTGTAGCATGAACCTTTGTTGTGGGAAGTGATGCCTTCTCTTTCATGACTGACACTAATTACATTTTTGTAAAGAGTATCTTTTTGTTTTGGAAGTAAGCTTGATTTGCAGAAGTCTAAAAACTAAATAATTTTAGTAACTGTTAGTTAAAGTGATAGTGTGTATGGTGGTTGTAAATTGAAGATTGAAATTGTGATGTTTACTATGGAACCAATTATTCCAAATTAAAAGTGGGGAATGGAAGCCTATGTTTACTTTGTTTGTGACAAATTGCATGGAAAATAAATTTTAATCAACAAATAATATTTAATTGAAAATATTTTCTTTCTAAACCTTTATAAACTAATGCATCAACTTCATTTGTGTAGTGCATTCTATATTTGATAGTGACTTAACATTGGGTCTTTGTTTGGATGCAAATTATGGTGAGGAGGATGGAAACATAAGACTATGTAAACTATGTAAAAGTATGAGAAAGAAAGAGATAAAAAGGGTTATTTTGTTAGGTAGTATGTTTGAAAGTATAGATCCTGATGGGAGGAAAATTGATATAAATTTGCATTCAACATAGCCTAGGCCCCTCTAACAACTCTCTTGGGTGGGTTGGAGTTTTTGAATTTTGAACAATTTATATGAGTTATTTTTTTGGGACTAAATGAGGTTTTTAAACTCAATGAGAGATACTTGTGATAATAAAGGGAAGAAGTTGTTGTCCATGCATAACATTGTTTAAAATGGTCAAATAGTTAAATCCTTGGAAATTTATAAAATAAATAGATATTACCATAGTTTTTGATGGCACAAAATGGCGCATGGCGCAAATGGCTTGGCCACGGCGTCATCCATGAAAAATGGCGGCCACCTTCAATAAGGCCCCGCCATAGCGCATGGTGCATGGGACTATAGCACACGCTATATTGAAGATGGCGTTCAAGAAACTTTTTTTTATCTCAAAATTTTTTCTTGAAGGAGAAGAAAAGCCATAAAACATGGAAATTCACTTGGAATTTGTTAAATCTCATTTTTTGCCATAAAAAAGTCCTAAAACACAATGATTACTTTTTCTATTGCGTGACATTGCTGCATTTTCAATGACTTCAAATAAAACCTAAAATGATTTAACATTTTTCTTAACATGTTTCTTTTTCTATCAACAACTGTTGAATAATTTAAGCACGCGTTATTCCTTTACTCCTCTTTTCTTTTATTTCTTCTTCTTATATTTTCTTTATCAGTTTTTATTTTTTTCTTTTTCTTTTTTAGTGTACCTTTATTCCTTTTTTCTTTTAGTCTACTTTATTTCTTCAATAGGCTAGACAATATTTAAATTGTAAAAATTTTTATAAATTATAGTTGTTTATTGTAGAAAATTCAAATTTCTACAAATTAAGTGATCAAGCTTGTTTAGATTTTGAAATTTTCCAAATTAAGGGGCAGAGTATTGATAAAATTCTCAATTATTTTTCTTTAAATTATAAAATTTTTAATTTTCTTACAAATTTAATAGTTTGTTATTCACTAATTCTTTGTTATTTGTTTTATTTTAAAAGTATGAAGTTGAAAATAATTTGCAACTATTATTCAACATGTAAAAATTGTTTATATTATATTTTTGTAAAAAATTGTTGGCACTATGAGCATATTTCACATATTATATAGTGTCGCAACATGCTTCAATATGGCGCGTGCTGCGCCGTGTGCCGTGCACCATGTCTCTAAGAAACCTTTGCACCTTATAGCGCCATTCGCCAATGACAACTATTTTCTTTACATACCTTATAGCGCCATTCGCCAATGACAACTATTTTCTTTACATTGCAGAGCTACTCTTTGTTGAATCAAACACATTACCTTGGAGTCTAGTTTTGTGGCGCTGATACCATTTATTCTTATATTGTTCTCTTTCAATATCAGTTACTGTGATGTTCTCGTCTGCATCATGTTGACATGTTTTTTATTTTCCTGATAGCAAATTAAGTGTGTGATAATGGCTTATTTGGCATCCATGACCAAAGGAATTGTGAAGTAGAGAATTTCTCTCCCAAATTATGGTGACTTTTTTACAATAACTATCATAAACAGTTGTAAGTTCTGAATCTAAAGTATTGTTCTTAATATAGGGAAATTATCCACTATCAAATATGACTGAATAAAGCACTGTATATGTTGAGTTAAACACCTATATTGACCAATATCTAATAAAGGTAATGGTATTTGATGTATAATTGGTTGTCCCCACAAACTATTTGTAGAATAGAATGTTTTTTCAAATCAATGATGACTGATGAAATGCCATTAATTGAAGCTAGGTTCTTTAGACATCTCAACATACTAGTGGATTGTGTAGCAGCGTTGATCTTAGTAGGGCACATTTTCATTGTTGTTGGATTGCATTTTTGGTAGTGTTTGACAATGAAAGGGTCTGGAGTCAGAGAGCTAGGTTTCTTTATGGGGCACAAAGCAGTAGATACATCACCACCACCACCCTCCCCCAACCCTACCCCCAAAGAACATATATCCAAATCCTCATAAACCTGCATTGGAATCCCAACTGTTGGCAAATCTATCTTGAAACTACGGCTTACTGGGATGAGGACATTATCTCAAAAAACATGGAAAATTGTAACAAGTCTTTCCTGAAGTGTTATGAATGAATAAAATGACTAACTATTACTCGAGATTGAAAATCCTATATCCAATAATTCCAAAGTCATATGCCGATAATTATATTGGCAACCATAGTGTCCTTGTTCTACTTGTCTTTCAAAATGTTTTATTTGCTGCAAAGTTTGTGATATATGATATTTTGCAAGTTCCAGTTTCTTCAGGTTTAGGTTTTAAATGACATGCTGCTAGGTGTTGAGTAATTTAGCAAAAATGGAAACTGTAACCACAGAAAGTACTCTCGAGTTGTGTGTGTGTGTGTGTGTGTGTGCGCGCATGCTATTTCTCTTTGTGGTTGAACTGAGGAAGAGGAAAGTTATTGTCTGGTTGAATCATTACATTCAAAGCAGCTGCCCATATTTTCTTCTTACCCGTGTCCTGCCTATCATGGAGATGTGTTTGGCTGATATTCCTTTTTCCACATGTTTTTTTCTTGCAGTCTCAAGTGTTTGCTGTTGCATTCGCATTGCTTGCAGCAGGTGCTGTAATTTTGACCTTGAATGTGTTGCTGCTGGTAATTTCCAATATTTTTCGCATTCTCAAGCACACACACACGAGCAATTATTTGCAATATTTTGCACGAACATCTTCCTCAAGTAATACCGTTTTCTGGGGTTATGATTGCATGCGTGTGTTTTAGGGTGGTCAAATCATCTTCTTCCAGAGCCTGAGTCTTCTTGGTTATTGCCTATTCCCACTGGATGTTGGCGCCTTGATATGCATGTTAAAAGACAATGTAATAATCAAAGTGGTTGTGGTCACCCTGACATTTGCATGGAGCTCGTGGGCCGCATATCCATTCATGAGCACTGCTGTCAATCCCAGAAGGAAAGCTCTTGCTCTTTACCCCGTTTTACTTATGTATATCTCCGTCGGGTTCCTTATCATTGCCATTGACTGATGCGAACAAAATGTTGTTTAGTCCCTGAAACGATGGGCATCGGATATACTGATCGTAAATGGAAATTTTGCAACAAAGTTGGACATTCTATGGAGTTCTGCTACTGTGATCGTACGTAGTATTCTTTGCGTTGTTGAAATCTTGTCCATATGGCACAAACGTTGTGGTTTGTTCAAACAAAGTTGGTGAACATTATGTTTTCAGAAGACGTGCATTTTAACTGAAGTACGAGCAATCATGAAATGGTGGCTTGCTTCAACTCTTGTGAATGGTTTCGGCATGGTACCCATATTTACGATGCACGTTGGGTATGTTTGGAGCAGGATTTTGGTGGAGGATGATGTTTGGTGGGAGGTGTATTAGAATGAATATTATGTTTGGTAGTAAAATTTTAATATTTTGAAAATTTTAATTTATTTAAATATATTTATATAATTAATGATAATAATTGAATGATGTGATAATATATAGTGATAATAATTAGTTTTTAAATTATAAATATATATGTAAATATAAATATTGGTGTATGTATTTATAAATATAGATATTAATTTGATAGTAAATAAGTATAATGATTGAAAAATAATTAAGTAATTATATATATAAGAAAAGAAAATTTTGAATTTAAATTTGGAAAAAATTTTATTGAATTGTTTGTCTAGAAGTATAAAGTTGGATAATAAGTTAATGATTGAAAAATGGGTTCCACACAAAGTCATTATTCATTGCTATTGGAAATCTACCTTTTACTTGAACGAGATTGTGGTGTGTAGCAGCTTTAAGCTTGCCTTTTTAGTTAATTATATTTATTTGTTCAAGTTTGATTAGTGATTAAAATTTGATAACTACTCAGAATTTAATTTAATTTAATTTTACGAATTTCGATTTCGAGTTAGAATTTGAATTTAATAGTAAGATTAAGTTTGAAAAAAAAAAAATTAAAGTTCAAGTTTAATCAGATTTAAAAATATTTTGAGTTTAAACAAGCTCAATTCAAATAGTTTGATTTATCAATATTCTTTACTTGAGTAAAAGTAAGCCTTATATAGCAACAATTTTAAAAAATAAAGAGCATTGAACTTATGTTCTTCATTAATTTGTATAATTAGTAGGTTCCTGATTGGATAACTTCCAACATTAATTATGTACTTTAGTGTTCGTTAAAAGCAGTAAGTATTTTATGATTATTGTTACTGTCCACTAAATTCAAAATTACCTAACCATTATGTAACATTATTTCAACAACTGAGACACGTTGCAACTTTCTTGGGGCTAATAAGATATCCAAGAAATAATTACTGGCAAAGTTCGTTTCAACATTTTCCCCCTTAGTGCGTGTGTGTGTGTGTTTTGGGTCTAAATCAACATATTAAATTTATATTTTCAGTTTCAATAATATTTTTCAAATAGCTGAAACTTTTATGTAACCATTTAGAAATGCATGTCAGAGTAACATCCATCTCAGTTTGTGCACAGGTTATTCACCTTCTGCGTCGGTGAGTTCTATAAAACAGATACTATGGCAGTGTTTTTTTCAAACTTTACCATTATGTCCTTCCCATCAAAATTTACACAATATAATCATATTATCTTAAAAATTTTGTTTAAATTTTAAATTTTGAATTCGAATCAGTCCCTCCTATTCGCTTCAAGATTTAATAATTACGTTTACTTATAATCAAATCAATAAAATATATACATACATGCATTGACATTTATATGTATATTTATACTTTAAAAATTAATTATTATCTTTAGATGTTATCACATCAAATAATCATTATATATATTATATATATACATATACATATGCAAATTCAAAAAAAAAAAAAAAAACTTTTTATTTTCATCAAAATTTTACAGTCCAATGTTATTTTCATTTTTAATAAAATCTCCAGTACATTTATTGCCTAACAAAATTAACAAACAGACACTGCCTTTGATTCTCTTTTAAAAATACAACCAATAATTAGAAATGAATGTATATAGAAAAATATTAGGAATACGAAATGTGATTGTTGACATAATGTTTTGTTGACGTATTTATTAACAACATTCCGTGCATGGTAGCGTAGCATTTTTATTCAATTAGAATTTATGTTGAAATACATTTAACATTGTGTGAATGGAAGAATGGAAATTTATATTGATCTTATACAGTAGGATATTCTTGCACATATGAAGTGCACAGAAATATGAAGAAATTGAATATTAGTCTAGAAGAAGTTGAGATCGAAATTGGATACTTGCGTATGCAAGTGTGAAGAAATTGGGTACCAATCCGATCTCGATTCATAGTCCTAAAAATTACACATTACGCGCATGTATAAATCTTATGTTGTAAGATGTTGCTTCTGAGAGAAATCAGATACCAATATGAAGAAAAAACAATTGATTAGAAATATATTTATTATATATTATAAGAGTTCAATTTTTAATGATGCGGAAGAAACTAAGGGAACATTTGTTTTGCTTCATAACATTAAAAAATGCATACTAAAATCATTATATATTTCAAATTTTATCTTTTTCTATCCTTCACTTTTATACACTTTTCAACAAAACACACACCTAAAAGCATAAACAAACATAACCTAACTTTTTGACAAAATTGATTTGTAATGTATTAAAATTAAATTATAACATTTAAAAAAAATGATGATTTACGAATATTTCATTTTATTTTTATATATTGGACTGTGGTTTTAATAAATTATTAATATATTTTCACAAGATTATAATAATATTTTTTGAGTGATAACAAATAATAATATTTATTATGTATACTATACTTTAAAGTAGTATCATATATTTTAACAAAATATGATCTTGAATTCATAATGTATTTTGACAAAATATACTATACTTGATTATAATTTTTTATTACATACTTATCATTAGCTTAATTTTAATAATGTAAAATATATTTCTTTTGATAAATTTTTGAAATTTAAACAATAAAATGTATTATAAACATAATTGTAATTATCTGATGAATCACAAAAATTATAGCATCATTTGTTTAAAAAATATGTTTAAAATTGTAGCATCATTTTTGTACATATTTTTACATTATGATGCTATAAATAATAAACGTACAAAAATTATAGCATCATTTTAATTTTACTTTTTCTATATTGTAATCATCCCATTTCATTTCACTTAGCATATTTGAAGATAACCTGACAAGAGGGGGTCATACTTACATAGTCCTTAAACTGGAGCTCCGGTCGATTCGAGCATGCACTAAGTTATACTAAATGTTTAAAATTATAATAAATATTATAAATTTATATTTAAAAAAATAAAAAATTAATTAAATGTTAATATTATAATATTTATCAAAACCTTATTTACACTCTACAGGACTCAATGACTCCTCTCACTAATAAGTGTAGATGGAGCCCCCATGAGGAGTCCACCTTGTGGAACCTACAACAGGGTTGGTTTGCTGATGTGTAATTTTTTTTCAGAATAATGTACCCCATAGTCCCATACTACCTAAAGGCCAAAATATATGCATATAGAAAATGAATTAAATTGATATACACATTTTTATATATTTATACCAGTAAAACTCTATATGCTTTCAAACCAATACTACATATTATATACATATAATAATATTCAAATTAAAAAGAAAAGAAAATTTTTATTCCCAACAAAATTTTACTATCATATATAATTTTTATTCCTTACAAAATATTTATTATTTTCAACCCCATCCAAATAAGCAACAATATATTAGCATTTAGACATATACTTCAATTTTTTTTATATGTTGGTACTTTGAAAGAATTGTTTTTTTTTTTTAATAAAAAATGACTAAATATTTTAATTAGAGATATCTCAGTTTAAGAGACTGGCATTTAGACATGTACTTTAAATTTTTTTCTATGTTGATACTTTGAAAGAATTGTTTATTTTGTCAAAAATGATAAAATAATTTTAATTAGAGATGCCTCAGTCTACGTTTCTAAGATGGCGTTTGGATGAGTTTATAAGCTTTTTAAAATATTTTATAAGATAATTGAAAGCTTTATATGAAAGAGTTTATAAGTTTTAAAAATAAAATATTTGAAACTTATAAGCTCTTTAATATAAGTTAGTTATTTTCAAATTATTTTTAAATATTTTATAAGTTACTTTATTTTATGTATTAAAAATAATATAAATATTTTTAAATTACATTTTATTTATAATATTTAATTTTTTTCATTATTGTTACATCAAAAAATATAATTAACTACAACTATAAATTTTAATAATATTTTATAAGATGATCCTACAAAATACTTTATTAGCTTGTTTTTAAAATAAAACCTATAAAATTATAAGTTTTTAAAACATCTTATAAGCTACATAATCATGTATTTCAAAAATAAGTTTAACCAAATGCCCTCTAAATATAGCTATCTGCAATAATGATCTGGCCTTTCAGCATTCATGTAGAGTAAATACAAAAAATTAATGATTCAAGATCCAAAAAAATCCCGTAGCACAAAACAAAGGATGTGTTTGTTTTTTTAATTTAAGTGTGTATTTTCTAGTGTATTTTTTAATTGTGTAAAAATATGAGATAGAAAGAAATAAAATTTAAAAATGTAATTATCTCTGTATGTGTTATGATTAAAATCTTTTGTGATGAATATAATGAAGATATAATTTGAACAACATAGAAAAATAAATAAGGTTTGATTATTCAATTTGCACTTATAGATTAATGTCAAAAAAAATTTGAAATATGTCTTTTATGTTGCTTTAAGAATGCAAAGAACAATTCTTTATATAGCTTAAAAGTAAACAACAGCAAAACTGAATTAAAATAATATTATAATAGATGGTGCGTAATTTTACGAACATGATTTGGATTTACTTGATCAATTTTTTGTACTTTCTTTTATATTTTTATATTATTTCTAAAATTTTATAGTTAAAGCACACTAATTTAACCTTACAAATAACTTAAATGAACATAGTTATAGTAAACTCCAGACATCGAGTGGAATTTTTATTTGAGAATAAAAAAAAAACAAGAAAAGAAAGGGAAAGAGGAAGAAGATATGTCCTCCTTGAAGATTGTCATTGAATGTGTTGTCTCGCACAAAGAATTAAGTTTAATTTCATTTTCCTTTACCTCTTATTTTAAATCCAAAACTAAAATAACAATTTACAATATCTCGAGATTATGATAAGATATCATGAATTGGATTTTTGTACTATTAATCTACTTCTAGAATAATTTATTTGGATCTTTCTAGGAAAATTTAATTTAGTGAAAGGAATGCTGATCCAATTGAATGTCGCTATTGATGATAAGATACCTATATTGATTAATTAGTCACCGTCAAACATGATTAGCAGCTTTTTTTTAATATTTTAATTATGATTATTTATCATAAAAAGATTAATTTAAACAGGACAATATCATATGATGTCCAAAAAAGTGTTTGAGTAAATTGCATCCTCCATTAATTGGAAATGATCAATTTTAATACGGGAAACATTTTTCTTGCTTTTGATTTTCAAAACCATTTTTCTCTACTTATGAAAAGAAAATTAAATAAAATGAAAATATTAGAAATATTTCACTTTTCACTCTTTATTACCTTTAAACTGGTGCTTTATATTGCGTTAAGATTGAGATTGAGATTTCATTCCACAAATAAGAAACGCATTGTAATAATTATTTTAATGATTTTAAATATCATAGTGACAATGAAATTAAATTTGGTGGTGAAGGTGTGAGATCAAAATTATATAATATTTTAGGGTTGAATCCATAAAAATATTATTTAATTTTATCTAATTATATGGTAATAAAAACTCCTATCATACCTATATGGTATAAGTGATTATGAATACATAAATAATACTCATATTTCCATATGCACAATGAAATTGCCTAGTCCTTGCATTTTTGAAGTGAAATATATATTGCTTGTGCTTTATTTATTTTGCATGATACGATGATTGATATACTCCATAAATAAATGCTATTTCAAAAATTTGAAAATTGTATTCGTTATGATGGGTTGGTGATTTTGTTAGGGATAAAAATGATGAAAATTTTGTTAGATAAAGAAATTATATGTGGTCGGAAAATTTTGATAGCTGAAAATTTGAATTTAATTAAATTTATATATTGAAATATAATACATTGCTGGATGGATAATGTAGGAGTACGTGTAACAACAATTAGTTTCTAAAGTATCATTTTCTATAAATGTGTATATATAGGTGTGGATTTAATTATTAATAGATGTAATAATTAGATTTTAAATATTTTTGCTTACTATAAAGAATTATTTGAATTTAAATTTTAAAAAAATTGTTAAAAAAAATATATTTTCATTGTCTGAATTTTGATGGGTTTGAAACCCATCAAAATCTACAAACAAATATTGCCATCAAATTCATTACTGAGTTTTAACTTGATGTGATATTGAAAATGAAAAAAATATTATTACTAGGTGATAATTTAGTTTTGCCATAATTATAAACTAGACAGTATAATATTATGTACTAATAAAACTTGCACACTATGTGTGTGCATGCTTATAAAAATTTATATAATTTCATGAATTATAATAAAATATAAAATTATTATATTTTTAGCAGTCACATAACAAAATGAAATTATATAAACCAAAATATACATAAGTATATAAACATGATAAATATTGTAATAAAAGATATATGGACTAAATATTATTAAAATTAAAATGAAATAAATTTGTAGAAGAAACAACCTCTGAGTTAGTAGCTTAATTGAAGAATGAAAGTGCTTACAATTAGAAGGGTATTTTATAAACTTGATTAAAAGACCAATTGCTCTCTCCTCCAATCAATGACTGCAAGTATAAATATTTTAGTAATAATATCAAAACAATATCCACATAATTCTGGACTGATTTAATGTTTGTTTTCCTTTTCAAGTGTATTTTAATATATATATTGTTTGAAAATTAAATAAAAATAATAAAAAAAATTAAAATACAATAATTATAGCTTGTTTTTATTGTGCGAAATTGCAAAACAAACAACACCAAAAAGTTTCTAAATTCAAATCCAAATCTCTTCAAAAAAATTTAAAAATTGAATATCCTTATTATCTACGGGTTATTGAGAACTGTGCAATGTTGCAATTATTGCTCAATAATTATCAAGTGTTATGATGATTGTTAATATTATTAAAGTACTGTATCAAGTAGTGGTGATGGGACATGGATGTGTATAGTCTTGTTTGGTGAATTTAATTTTTATTATGATAAAATTGTCCCACCCCACGCTACAATCCTATATAGCTTTCCTGCGAAAGCAAGCCTGTTAAAAAAATGGGCCACACCCTTCATTCTATTGAGTATTCGCCCAACATATTAAAAAATTATAAATAAAAATAAGAAAATGATGTTTGTCACAATCTCTATAGATTTAATTCGATGGTGCATTTGGAGCAGTTTCACTATTTTAGGTGTAGCAAGTGTCGACACTTGTTAATTTTTTTTCTTTCTATTTTTTAGTTTTAGAATTTTTATAAATTTTAAATATAAAAAATACTTTAATTGAAAATTTTATTTTTTATTTTTATGAATTGAGGTTTAAGTAGCATTTATTTTTATTTTCAGTTTAACAGTTTTTATTTTTTTCTGTTTTTTAGTTTTATTTTTTTATTAATTCTAGCTATTAAAATAGATATAAAAAAATAATATAGAACATACTAAAATTACATTCAATAATATCTATAATTTATGAGTATCTATTTTATCATTTTGTAATTTATGTCGATTACATTTAAGAGAACTATTTAACAATTTATGCAAATAATATTGAATAAAGAACTAAATTATACTAAATTATTATTTATAAAGAACTAAAGAGCTATAAAATTTACAATAAGAAATTTTTTTTAAGATAATTCATGTAATATTTATTAAAAATTATATAATTATTAGAAATAATAAAGTAACATGACTGTAATTTTAATATGCTGTACACCATTTTTTATAAATCTATTTGAATAGTATTGAATATATTTGAAAATACAACAAAATACATAGATAAAAAAAATAAATAAATATCAAATACAATTTATTTTTTATGTTTTAAATAAAACATATTTTGAAAAAACTGAAAAATAACAAAATCAGAAATAAAAAATAAAGAGAGTTGAAAGGAGAAAAGGCCAAGGACACTTGTCCTTCGCTGCATGTGTGGGTGCACTGGCCGCACGACCAGCATCCACTAAACCTAGCTTTCCCTGCAAAAGCAAGCCTGTTAAAAAAATGGGACACCCCCTTTGTCCTGTTAAAGTATTCGCCCAACATATTAAAAAATTATAAATAAAAACAAGAAAATGACCGTTGTCATGGTCCCCTCGGAGAGGGTTGATTCGATGCGGCACTCTTGACAGTCGTTAAGATCTCTCTCTTTTATTTTATTTAAAAAATAATTAATTATTTTAATTATTAAAATACTTTAATTTAAAATTTTATTTTTCATTTTATTCATTATTTCTATTAATTGAAGTTTAAGAATAATTTATTTTTATTGTCAATTTAGAATTTTTTAATTGATATATTATTTTTTTTCTACCAAATATTCTCGTGCATTAAAATGTATTTTCTCAATTACTGTATAAAAACAAAAAATATGTACTTCAGGTTAATGTACCAAAATTATTTATTGTTATAGGTTTGACTTCTATTTACATGCACAAATATTGATCAACTATATTTAACTATAAATTAAAAATTAAAATAAAGCATGATTTTGATAAATTTTTTGTAGAATTTTATATTTACAATTGTTAAGTTATAACATAATTAAAAAATTTTAAATCTGCTCTAAAACTTAAACGGCTCGAAATAATACAAATAAAAATAAAACAAAAACAAATTTTAAATTAAACTCTTTAATTAATTTTTAATTGTGCAAACACACTTTAATGTATGAGAAAATGGTAAAAAATAATAAACCAAATAATAAGTGCTAAATTGAAAATAAAAATAAAATACACCTAAATCTCAATTGATAGAAAAATAAAATAAAATAGAAAACAAAATACTAAATTAAGGTATTTTAATAAAAATAAAAAATGCTAAACTGAAAATAAAAATAAATTATACCCAAACCTCAACTAATAGAAATAAAAAAATAAAATGAAAAACAGAATTTTAAATTAAAGCATTTTAATAACTGAAATTAATTTAAAAAAATCTGAAAAAAAAAGGAAAATGACAAAGAAAAGACCTTGACAAGTGTCATTGCATCGAATCGGCCAACAGACGGGCCAAGCGAACAGCACAAAGCACATGGCAACAAAGCTACACTCATATATGCCAATTATGAGCTTCCAGACCTATTTGTGAGCAAAGCCACTCTTCTAGACTGATCTTTTTCTCTCTTATTTTGCAATAATCTGGGCACTGATTATTTTAGGGATAAATTAATTATCAACCCAACGGGTACGGTACGAGTTATGTCGTTTTTTAATAAAGGAGAATTAAATAATAGTCGTGTGTGTGTGCGTCTATATATATATATATATATTTGTATATTACTACGGATCAAAGGCGGAGACACTGCGAGGACTGTGCCTAGCAATTAGGCAATAATATCCAGAAGGCTTTGGGTCAGAAATCATCATCAAGTCCCTCATTTTGCTTCAATTCTTCTTTTTTGATTTTCCCCCGGATTTTTATTCTGGTGTTGCGAGATTTTCTCCGCTGATGGAAGCAACGTGAAGGACAGCAGACAGGAAAAAAAGTGAATAGATCGGCCCACTTTGAGTAAAATGCCAATGCCATAGAGAGGAGCCAAATAATGCTTTTGCTTTTCTGTTTCTTAACTGGCTGGGTTTTGAATAAACGTGGTCAGAAAAAAATGCTGCCCTTTCCGTTGTCTGATTCCTAAGTGATCGACGTGTGAGTTGGCGACACTAAATCTAACATAATTTGACTTCATGTGGCTTATGATCTGCAACGGGCCGCCCTTGTCTGTTTGCTTCTTGAATATTTGCTCATCAAATGCAGATTGTTATTTTAAGAAGAATTTGATCCGTGTAAGAGAGAGGTGTTTTCACCTATGTAAAACATTCAGTCCGAACTGCTAGATATAGATTAAATGCTGTGTCTGAAGTTACCATGGTACTCAAATTTTATAGTATAGATGGAGACTGGAGTTGGCAGTGGTCTCCAGGTGGGTAATATTACTAATACAGGACTGATGCAACAGCAGGGCCTCTCTCCTCACAATCTGCCATTCAGAACGCTCCACGGCATCGTACTACTGGAAATCAGCCATTGTCCCACTTTCTTACATCCCAGATTCAGGCCCATTTTGTGAACCCTTCTCCCGCCTTTATTACACAGTCCTCCAAATATCCTTGTCGTTTTCCTTTTGGCCCTTCGGTGTATGCATACCCGTATGTTATACATGTACATGTCCCTGTCTTGCCAGCCCCACCTTACTCGAACTCAAACTGTCACCACCTTTTCCTGTTCTTATACGCATACATAAACTCTCAATCCCCTAATCCCACAGCACCATTTCATCCATACCACAGATCGTAAGCTCCCTACAAGATTCCATATATTACAAAAAGAATTACTTTTTAACACGTTCCCATCCCAATTCGAGATTGTGTCAGCTTTCCTCTATAAATTAGTCTCGTCATCGCTCCCTTCTTCACTTTTCCACAAGAAACCAACCCCCTTCTCTCCCAGTGTCCGTCCCCGCGACATAGCTAGACGCCACTGTTCTTTCCTCCAAAACGCCGTTTCTTCGTTCTTACCCTACCGTAAAAGCGGAAGATGAAGGAGATTTGGACAACCATGGCTTCTATGATGGGTGTCTGGGCCTTCTGCCAGAGCCTACTACACGCGATCTTTCCCCCGGAACTCCGTGTCTCTTGCCTTAGATACTTCTACCGCCTATGCAGCTCCGTCTCCTCCTACTGCTACTACGACATCACAGAGATCGACGGCGTCAACACCAATGAGCTCTACAACGCTGTACAGCTCTACCTGAGCTCCTCCGCCTCCATCTCCGGCACCCGCCTCAGCCTCACTCGCGGCCTCAACTCCTCGACCATAACGTTTGGCCTCTCCAGCAACGACTGCTTACTCGATACCTACAAAGGGGTCACCGTCCAGTGGGAGCATGTCGTGACCCAAAGGCAACCGCAAGCCTTCGCTTGGCGCCCGTGGCCCGAGGAGAAAAGAGGGTTCACGCTGCGAGTGAGGAAGATGGACAAACAGTTGGTGCTCAATTCCTATCTCGATTTCATCATGGAGAAGGCGAAGGAATTGCGGAGAAAGAATCAGGACCGGCTACTGTATACCAATTCTAGGGGAGGCGGCTCTCTGGATTCGAGGTCTTATCCGTGGGAGTCTGTGCCGTTCAAGCATCCCAGCACTTTCGATACATTGGCCATGGATCCTTCGCGGAAAGCCCAAATCATGGCCGATCTCTTAGATTTTGCTAGTGGGGAATCGTTTTACCAGAAAACTGGGAGGGCCTGGAAAAGAGGGTACTTACTGCATGGTCCCCCGGGTACTGGCAAGTCCAGCATGATTGCTGCCATGGCTAACTATCTTGAGTATGATGTTTATGATCTCCAGTTGACGGAAGTTAATAATAACTCCCAGTTAAGGAAGCTATTGATGAAGACCAGTTCCAAGTCCATCATAGTCATTGAGGATATTGATTGTTCCATTAATTTGGCAAATAGGCATAAGAATGGCCGAGGCGGCGGCAGTGTTAATTCCGTGGCGAGGAATAATAGCCATGACGTGGCCTCTCCGCCAGGTCCCAACGAAGATGAGGACGGCATGAATACCATTACGCTTTCCGGGTTGTTGAACTTCACTGATGGATTGTGGTCTTGTTGCGGGAGCGAGAGGATCTTCGTCTTCACCACGAACCACATCGAGAAGCTTGATCCGGCGCTGCTGAGAAGTGGGAGGATGGACAAGCACATAAACATGAGCTACTGTTCGTTCCCCGCCCTGAAGATCATGTTGAAGAATTATTTGGGGTACGAGGAAAGTGAGTTGGAGAGGGAGGTTTTGGACAAGTTTGAGGCGGTGATTGTAGAGGCCGAGATAACGCCGGCCGACATCAGCGAGGTGCTGACCCAGAACCAGCGGGACAAGAACAAGGCCGTGGAGGGATTGATGGAGACGCTGAAGAAGAGAGCAGAGAAGAACAGAACGAAGTCAAGGGAGAGAAATGGGAATGAAGTTGAAGACGAGGAGCAGGAGAAGAGGGCTCTGGACAATCCCAGCCAGGGATGTGATCAGTTGCAAGAAAGCTGCAGCAAGCGCGAGGAAAAAGACGCTGGCCAAACTGCCGAAGATGATGCAAAAAGGCATTAATCCTAGTGTTGTTTATCCTGTTAAGAGTTGAGAGAGTTAGCTGTAAGAAGAGATGAACAAAGAAGGATGTATGGGGAGGCAATTCAATGTCATTTAATGTGAACATTGGTTTTACTGCCAGAAGAATGAATTTGTGCTGCCTCCTAAAACATTTCATCGTTAACGTGTGCGCTTTCAGCTTACTAGAAACGGATTCAACTTTGCTTCCAATATTCATCATATTTCCCTTCTCACATGATGCTATCCTAGTGATGTATCGTGAGATTCATATGCGGAACATATGACTGGAGCCTTGTATATAATATAGCTGGATCAGATGCGACTGCAGCTAGAGAGGCACATGGGATTTGTACTTTGTGGTTGGAAATGTTTGGAATTTATATGAAAATTTTGGCAAATCGAGTTTTGCAGTGATTTTGGCACTGTAATTATCCAGCTCATTTTATGTCAAGGTGGTGGTTCTCTTGCAGCTATCAAAAATTTCGACAATAACAACGGAGAAACGACACCAAGAAGAATTGTATACAGCTATCCTTGGATTCATGCAATTCTATCAAAACTGAAAAAGTTGATTAGATTTTTAATAAGGTTATTAATTTAGAGGCACCTGGGCAGTTATAACCCCACAGGGCCTATGGTAATTATATACTATTTTTCTTTCTAAATTTAAGTAGAACTGGGAGGTGTTACAAGTGGATAAGGGAGAGTGTGAAAAAACGCAAACACCAAGAAGAAGCACAAAGGAAACAGGTCAACAATCTGAAGATTTTATGTTGGAAAAAAGAAAAGATTTAGGAGGAAAAGCGTGACCTAGAAAGCCTCTTGTGACGAGAAAAGTTGACACCTTTATTGCTCTGTCTTTCTTTTATTACTGGGTTGAAAAGGCAGATTTTCCTTTTTCCATTTTAGCCCAGCTTAGATCTGTCCCTTTTCCTACGTGGCACAGGCACAATGCTACTGTTTAAATCAAGCCATTGATTGTTGTGTGCGGCGCTGGCAAAAGTTAAAACCTTCATTTCTCATATTATGTGCTCTGGCTGAGTTTTTCCTACAGCTTGCGGGCATTGCAGACTCTTGACCACAGGCAATCAATCCAAAATATTTAGTATGCTCCTATTTGATTCTCTTGAGGTCATTTGAGTTGTTTTGTAGTTGAACTTCTCCTTTTGGTTCAGATTTCCACTTCAGACAGCAATTAAAATTGATGACAGCATTTCTTTGTTGGACTTGGAGAAGTTGAAATCTAACAAAGATCCCACGTATTAGGATAGGGATTATCCATAGCAGGGCTGCTGCTAGAAGCAAAAATTTCAAAATTTCATTGTCCCATCTGGTTAAGTTTGAAATTAAAATAACGTGGGCCTACCTTATATGAGATATTTTGAGGCTATGTTTGGAGGTGGGGTTTTGGTGAACAGTAATGTTTGGTGTGAATTGTGTTAGAATGAGTAATATGTTTGTTACTGTAATTTTGATATTTTAAATATTTTTATTTATTTACATATACGTATAAAATATATAATAATTAATTAGATAATATAATAGAATATAAAGATAATGATTAGTTTGTAGGGTATAAGTAGATATAAATGTAAATACATATATATATATGTGTGTGTACATATGTATAGGCATTGATTTGATTAGAAATAAATATAATAATAAAATAATAATTAGTTAATTAGAGACAAAAATTTTAAATTTATATTTGAATAAATATTTTGTTTAATAATATATTTGATAATATGTATTTGGAAGTATATTGAACGTTGAACATGAGTTACCAACAAAGCCTTGAAGTTCAAAGTTCGAAACTAATAAAATTGCAGACACTACTACCCTCGTCGCAGGCATCTACTTATTTTATATTCATTTCATGTGAATTGATATATTTGTTTTCCTTCTTCAAATTAATCATGGTAATATATTTATTTTGTGTGCAATAAAGTTGAATGATATTCATCATCACTCTTGCATTCTTGGGTGGTCCTTAAAAAATTCATTTCAATTGTCTGTTCGATATTTCTTCTTTTTTATTTCCTTAATAAATTTATTTATATTTGGCCACTTGGTGTAATTCATCTAACCTGCAGATCAGTTTCGTTGTCAAGACAAAATCTGCTACAGACCACCGCATACCTAATCCCACACCCCTTAAAAAAAGGGGCTTGTGATGACTTTATGATGGTGAGATGAGGTGTCGTTAATTTTAATTTGCCATTGATATTGAAAGTCCTTTTCAATAATTCCATGTCTTGTTAATACTATATTATTGTTATCATCATCATCATTATTGTTGCATTAAACTAATGGTTTCTAAACTGTGGGAATAATGGGCACGATAATTGGTAAGTACGGCAGTGTTGGTGGGCTTATTTGTTCCATATGTAAATTAAGATTAGTCGTAAAATTTAAATGAACGTAAAATATATAAATATGTTTGAATTTGAATATTTGTATATAATATATAATACAAATGGATGATGATAGTAAGTAGGATTTAGAGCGAGTGTGTGAATATACAAAAAAAAACAAGATATATAAAGATTGAATTTTAAATATATGTGATCAATAAAATTTAAAATTTAAATTTAAATAAAGATTTTATATATTAACTAATCGCTTTCGATGTCATTTTAGTGTAACGGCGGATAGAGAAGAAGTAACAGCAAAACCCTCGAAGAGTACCAACTTCTTCTGCCTCGGCCCTCCCATTGGATACTTGGACAAGGACAAGGACAATGGACAGTACGTAAAGCTCTTGTCAATCAACGTCTTTGCTTTTCAGTCCCGTTTCTAATTTTAACTTCTCCTTTACTCGGGGTTGGTGGACCATTGGACTCACCGCCATTCATATACTGGTTCTCCACTGTACTCCAAACATGAAATAATTCGACGAATTTCCTCCAATTATCACCATGAATGTCGAGCAAGGGTTTTGTGTGTGTGTGTGTGTGTGTGTGTTTGTGTTTTCATTTAAAATTAAAAGAGTGTAGGATATATCGTAGTGTAATTGACCGAGTGAGTTGCATGTCGGGTGCTGCATTATTGGCACTAATAATTGGCGACGATCAGAGGCCATGAATTTGTTGCAGAAAGTCGGCCGATATGTGGTTGGCGAATAATAATAATAATAATAATAATATTTGTACTGAAATCCATCACAAGATATGACATGCACGTTGGACCATTTTAACCAATCAAGTGATTTTTGCTGGCATGCACACTATTATTATATTCTTTTGTACTTTATCGTTTTAGTCAACAATAAGGAGATTACAATATGGCCCCCCACGAGATTAACCACACAATTTTCAGACCTCATCTTCTAACAGAGATTCAATTCAATTGTAACTCTACAAACTTTGGCACTTTCTAATAATATTTAAGATATATATATATATATATTCAAATTTCTTCATAGGTCATTAAAATTGCACTTTGGAATTATATTTGTATATTTTGATTTTTGGGCTCTGTTTAAATTCTTATTTTTGTCCCGAAAAATAAAATTGAATAGTTTGAGAAAAATTAAAAAAAAAAAAAAACACGCGCCCAGCAATCAAGAAAGGGATGTTCGTACATAAAGAAAAAAATAAAAAATAGAATAAATGATGAATAAAAATAACAAAGAATTCACGCCTCTTGAGTTCATACGTGACATTTGGTAGACCACTCACCACTGGCACTTTCTTATCAGTTATACATTAAGAATCCCTCGATTCCATGTAGGTAGGCCGTCAAAATCGAAACTTTGACACGCTCACGCACACACACATAGCAGGATTAGGCTGGTTAAAGAAATTAAATAATCAATAAGAATGTGCCAGGTATGCAGCATTACTAGATTTTACTTAATAATATGCGTATAATTATCTATAAGTAAAATGTGATAAATAATACTCAAATTTAAATTATAAATTCAAATTACTATAAATAAATCAGACGCTAACAAAAATAAAAATTACTACAAAATTAGTGTCTAAACCTCACCATTCAGCAATAACCAAGTCCCACTGAGTTCCTTATTTTCCTCCTCCCCTTTCCAGGTTGTCGGAAATTGAAATATATTTCAACTTTTGAGTTTTGACAGTGTTTTTGAATTGATTGAAGATTTTATTGGATGACATTTTTTTTTTACCTTAAATTGAGTTTTATTCAGAACACACACACACACACAGCTATATATATATATATATATATCAAGAGCATGTGTTTTGTCGATATTTCTGACTACTTCATAAATTTAAAATTCTTATATATATATATATATATGTATATATATCAACAGCATGTGTTTTGTTGATATTTCTGACTACTTCATAAATTTAAAAATTCATTTCTCGTCTACCACAAATCTGGAACCGCAAAATTTCTAAAAAATTATATATGTAATAATACATTTCGAAAACAACCCATCATTAAACATATTCGAATTATTTGTCGTCTTTAAAATGGATGAATAATTTATTCCATAAAAAAATTGAACCCATAATTTCTTCCATTAGAATAATAAGGGATGGATCAGTGTCAGCCCACTTGGGATGAGTAGCGCCATTGCGAGATTGGACGGTCATAAATTACTGAATTATTCCATGAAGATTAGCTCGTGCAGAGACCAACGACAGCTAGCTGTTTCTACTTTCAAGTGCACAAACAAATGCAAAGAAGATGAATAATGGCCATAGATTACCAATCCAATAAATGAAAACCTAAAATTATATAACAAAACAATATCTTATTAAAATATTTAATCAAAATATAATAAGACTTTAATAAGGTATTGTATATTTATTATGTTTTTAAGTAAAAAATTATTGGACAATTCAAATGGCAATTCATTTGATTCATCGAATGCTTTGCATAAACGAAAATGAACTGATGACAGACTACAATAATAAAACAATAATTGAATCAAGAACAATGAAAATTGCAATTTGAAAATTTATTTATTTATCAATTTGAACAATTCGATTTTTATGTCATGTGATTAGTTTGATTGATTTAGTGGTTCAATCATGAATTAATTTTACTCAATTTTATTGCAATTCAATTTGTTAAGTTATATTGAATTGTTTTTCACTGATCCAAGATCCAACCAGTTCAACTATCTAGTTTAATTCAATTTTTAAAAACCATTACAAAACACTACCTTTTTGTGATGATAATTTTAGTGATATCACTTATACTATAAACAATGATATAGTAACGATAATTTGTCATATTACAATTTAGTTGAAATTAATGGTGACAACATAATGGGCATCGTTTTTTTTTTTTTACTTTGGGTATTGGCGGGAAATATATATCGCCGTGAATACAAATTCAAATAGTAATGATGTTTATAGTCACCATTAATTATTTAACAATTTTGCTTTATTACTAAATAGTTGATACCATTAGTGGCAAAAGGTGTTGTGACTTTTAAATATATATGTATATATAATTTAGATATTTAGCATATTATCATAAGTTTCAATTTCATAGATTTGTTAGCATTTTGTTTCTTCAATTTTGAAAAATTATTTAATGTTTCTTTTTACAAAATTAATTGTTGATGATATCACTTTATCTTTTACTTAGTTACACTAATCTACAACACTTCTATTTGCTATTTGAGTCAAGATTGGGTTACGTTAGCATTAAACGTTAAATGAAAATAGAATTCAAGAAGACAAATATGTATCATTAAAGTTTGAAACTTTCCTAGTTAGAGTTGTGGATGGCTGAGCATGAAATCCTCCGTCCCTACAAAGTAATATCCCCAATTTCTTATCAAGACAAACATGTCGTATATTAATTTCATTGAACATAGTGACTATTTATTGACGAGATATACACGTGTCAATTGTATATGATTAAAGACAGACAGGGGCACACAGAAAATTTCAAAACGGATTATTAGAGGTGGGTTTGGTTGAGGAGGCTTTTGCATGGTAAAAATTAGAACAAGGAATCCGAAGTAGGCAAAGGTATTTGGTTGTGTCAATTTAAGACAAAAGTTCGATTCAACTAATACAACATTGAGAAGTGTAAAATTGGGACACGTAACTTGTTCTTTCAAATTGTGTGTTTTTAATGTATTTTTTTTTAAAATTATATAAAAATATGAGAGATAAAGAGACAAAATGTTAGAAACAAAACATAGGGATTAATAATCAGGTAGCCCAGAAATGTATAATGGGTTTGCTTGCGAAAATGCCCTACGCTTGCTTAAGTAATGAAAAAGTACAAAGCCCGTCTTCTATAAGAGGAAGCCATAGCCTATGACAAACCAATAAGCAATTTTTCTTTTCTTTTCTTTTCTTTTTTTTTTCCTTCCCAATAAGCAATATTCAGTGTTCATTGTGGGCGTGGGAGAATTTGTCCCTAGGAGACAGAAGGGGAGTAGTTGAAGTGTAACAAATGGTATACCTTTCCAAGTTCTAAGCCTGCTGCCCTTAATTAGCATTTAGAGGAGACTAACCTCATAAACATGGGACATCCAACTATTTGTTCTTTTGTGATGTGGGCTTTGTTCTAAATTAGCCCCATGTCTAATACTTATGGGTGCTTCACAGGGGCATCGATAGCATAGTCCAATAGCATCATCAATAGTGTAGCTCCACGTTTGGACAATTCGGATGCTAAGGGAAAATAACATAATATATTGTAAGAGCGCGTTTACTTTACTTCATAGAATTAAAGTTTTAAAAATGATTTTGAATGATAAAGTAATTATGAATAATTTACTAATGTGTTCATTAAATTGAATTGTTTAATAGGACTATTTTTTGTTTTTTTAAAATACCCTTACTTCAATTTTTTTTTAAAAAATTATATATATTTTATTTAATACTTATATATTCTCGCAAATCAATGTAGTAATATTTACTAAATAATTTCATTTGATATTTATTCAACAAAACTAAATTATTATAAATTATATTTATTTTTTCCACACTTATAAATAGTACTAGATTGTATTTAATTTTAAATATTATAAAAATATTATTCATTATCATATTGAGGGATAAAAATGTCTTGTAGATAAAATATCAAATAGACCAACTAACAAAATATGATTGTTTTATCACACCTAGTGAGATAGATTATTTATTCAAGATTTTGACCATTTAGTATTGGACGCATATTTTATCATAAACCTTATTCTTCCAGGTGAATATATGATTAGTATAAATAAATTAATTAATTAAGTCCAATCACTCTCAATGAACAACCCCTAAATCGATTCAAAATCTTTGTCTAGAACAATTATCAATATGATACACGAGTATTGGAACAAGTATATAGAAAGAAAATATATAATATAACAGATCATTAAAAATTTTGAATTCACATAGAAATGTATTATTAATATCTAATTTAAAATAATTTTATTTCTAAATAATTTTTTAAAGCAAAATTTCATAATTTGTAAAAAAGTTTAATACACACATTGAGTGTGCCAGCACTACTAGTTTATAAGTCTAATTTTAATAGCATAAAATTAGATTACTATAAAATTTTTATTTTAATGTTTTTATATTTTATTTTTATTCTTTTTAAATCTAAACTCTTTTCTTTCGTATTTTTTTTTTCAATTCGCTATTTTTATTTAGAAATTCTCGATATGGAGTGTTCTACTATTACTTAGGCATACACATGTATTTTTTAACAAATAATTTGCGTGCGATGCGATGCAAAACTAAGGATATAAATTTTTCTGGCTTAAATACAACTAAAAAGTATAGAAAAAATAAATAAAAAGAATAACACAATAATTTAATATGGTTTGGCGAATCAAACGTAGGTCTATGGAGAGAATTTGTTGAATATTTTATTTATGAAATAATATGACACAAAATACAGTGAAACGAACCTACTTATCCTCTTCCTCTTCTCTCCCTAGTTTGATATCTACAAGTTGAAGAACTTATACAAGAAGGTGATTAATTATCTTTTAAATCATAAAGTTAATTTCATTCAATATACTTAATGGGTATACTTTCTGCAGTTTGCAAGGTAACTGAATGTGATTGTCCATCTCTTAAGGGCCATAAATATAATCCATCTATGGAAGTAGAATTTCATGGCTTAAGTTGGTCCATGTCATTTAACCCATATCAATAGGTATTAATTGAAATAAAAAAGTATATAGGGATGTTTGGGAGAGAGGTTTTTGTTGAGAATAATATTTAGTAAGAGTAGTGTCGAAATGAGTAGCATGTTAGAAAAGAATATTTTGACAGGATAAAAAGTATAATTTATTTGAATATATGTATAAAATATTTAATAATAATTGAATAATATGATGATATATAGAAATCATGATTAGTTTTTAATATATAAAATATAAAATAAATATGACCAGATGTATGATGTACATATATTGATTTGATTGTAAATAGGTATAATAATTGAAAAATAATTAATTAATTATACATGTTAATGAGAGAAATTTTGAAATTTAAATTTAAATAATTTTTTTTTTATAATATATGTTTGATCATGCGAAATTTGAGGGGTTGTTTGGAGATTGAGAGTTGGTTTCCGAACAAAACCATAACGTGCAAAAAATCCAGTGCAAAACTGTCAGAAATGATTGGCCAGTAAAAAATCCAACTCATCAAGACATTTTTTTTTTAACTCACACACTATATCACACCTTCTCAAGTTTGAATTCAAAACCTCAAAAATGAACTGGTAGACTCAAAACCATTCGGGCCTTCGTTAGAGACTCCATAAATCCTTTTATTGCTTTTCTCTTGAACTCCTAAGAGGGCCAGTCAAGAATAATTCAATCAATTTGATTTATCCATTTTCCTGGTCAATTGTTTTTCATCTTTATATCCTAACATTTATCTAATATGAAATTATATTTGATTCAAACACATTCAATTTGTAGCAAAATATTCATGAAAATCATTTCCCATGTTTATTTATTTTATATGATAATACACTCACTTAATGTTTGTCTAGTCGTACAAAACCATTGCATTGTTTAGTTTATTAAAAAATATAATTATATAGATTTTTTTCTCTAATGCAATAGTCATGTTCGAAATTGAAAAATATCTCAAGAAAAAATAATTTATTCTAGCAATAGACTAAGAAATATATATATATATATATATATTGCATTTAAATTAACTCAAAAGTAAAAAAATGGAAGGGTGAAGAAATATTTGAAAAGTTAAAACTTATTTAGTAAAATTTAATAAAGTAATTTTTGATCAGCAGAAAATTAAAAATCAAATGTCAGACCAAAAAGAATAAAAAGGGTAGTACAATCAATTTTCCAGTTTTGCCAATTTGGAAACTATGATTTGTGGTCGACTTCAATTCAATTTTGACTCTGCGCATGCTTACGCTTGGGGAAAATTAATTATTCCCTCCAACAAAAAATGAATAAAAAATTAAATTTGGAAAAAATGATCTCTCGATTAGACGTGCAGGAGCCAACCCTAGAAAAAGTAATTACAAGATTCGTCCTTGCGTTTTTTTCTCTCTCTCTCTCTTTTGGCCTTGTATTCTCCGATCACTCAATTTCTCTCTTCCTTCTTTGCGTTTGCCTTGGCTGAGCTTGAGTTTGGAGGTTGAGATGTGGAAATGAAGAAAATTCAATAACAATACGAATTACCCCAATAGCCTTCTTGCATATGTTCTTTTTATTTTTTTTAATTCCTTCCGTCTTCATTTTAAATTCGTTAATAGTTCATCAGTATAATCATATGGTTTTCGTTGCATTAAATTATGTATTCATTTTGTGTTTAGCTCTTTGTGCTCGTTAGAGAATATTACCAAAAATCAAATTTCATGGCAGCCCACCACAAAGCGTGCTCTGCTCACCAGCAACCTTCCCTATGCCGGACGTTGGATTTGAAGTCAAGAAAATGGTCGTCATCAGTGCCACGCTCCCAATTGGAGCAGATGATTATTGGTCCTAATAGAGACTCCTTATCAAATGCACTGATAAGTAGGGCGGCAAGGCATAGGTAGGGCGGTAAGACATGGCGGCGATCACGTGGTAAAAGGAGAGGTTGCCAATGTGCGTGCGTGAATAAGAAAGAAACACGCAAGTTCCAAAACAAACAAGAAGGAAGCTAATATAAAGAAAATTAAAAAAGGAGAGGAACCGAGAGGGAAGAATCCACATTAGGTCTATTACAGGAATTTAGCCAGACAAGAGATCCCATCTCTTCCATAAGAATGTGCATAGGGGATCGAGGCCTCATTTTTGTGGTCAGAGATCGATTTGCTCCGAGAATTTTAATTTCTTTTTGAATGAAGAATATACCCTGGTAGGGGTGAACGTACGAAGAGCACTGATAAGGTTAAAGAGGTAGGGATTCCTTTCCTATTGATGTCGAATGTAGCGAATTACCGTACGTTGGCGGCTATACATATTGCAAAAATGAATTTGCAATAAGAAACTAGAATTTGGGTGGTTTTAAGAATGACAATTTAGTATCCCGAAGAAGTGGCATGGCCTTTGGATCCCAGTCACCGAATGACGGCAGAAGAAGTAAGGTGTGCCACTGATGATGCATACCTATGTTATGAACTTAGGAGGATTTTGCACGCCTCCCACCATAATCTTTTGTAAGTTTTCAAACATTGTCGTGTCATCTATTACTGCGATGGCTGATGATATGTTTTTCTAGATGTTGACCGGCAGAACAAATAGAAGAAATGTAGTTCGCCATCAACTGCATATATGGGTTGTGGGTCCTCGTGGAGTTTGTGGAGTAGTTTAGGGGTAATTGGAATTTGATTGACTATTAGATTAGGATTGATTTTGTTGTAATATTACTTCAAGTTTTCTTGAATTTTAACTCCTTTTGTCACAATCCATATTACTATGTTTTTTTACCTTTTGTCATGGTTCATTGATTGTAGTGGGCTCATACTCTTTCTGGGGTTTGTATAATTTGGAGGAAAATCGCAAAGTGAAGCTTTTTCTTATTCTTTTGGTGGTTGGGTTTTCTTGTTCTTTAAAGTTAATAAAATCATCTATTTGAGGGAATGATAATTGGTAAAAGGATTAACATATCATATATTTGTCAATACGTATGTTCAAATGTGGCATGTTGAATATTTCAAGTAGAAAGAGGAAAGGAACAAAGGCCAGCTGCATGTAATTGCATTTCTGGGAGATTGTCTTAGAAACTTCCATTTGCAAGCTCAGTTTTCACATACTCGATTCTGATCAAACTGGGATGCATAAATCCACCCTTTGAGAATCTATTTTCTTTGTTCCTTTGATATGGATAATTTTTTGAATATAATATAATTGTTGGAGCCCAACTTCAAACACAAATTGAATTCATTGGATTTGGCGGTAGAATCCAACTATAGTGACAGCATTATCTATGGACAATATTTATTGAATTTAAATTAAAACTCAATAAAATTGGAAATAACTATCTATGGCCTTGTAACATCATATATTAATTAAAAACTTTAAAGTTGTAAGTTATCAATTAAATATGTACTCATATACAAATTAATTTTTATTTCTTCTACTAATGTGGGATTACATTATTTTTCTAGGTCATATTTGCTTTAAACAATCTCACATTTAAATATTAGTTTTAATTTGTCCTCCTTTAATTTTATAAAATCCTTTTGTATCTTACGACTTTTATCAAAATGTTCATTCATACCTGTCAATTTTATAGTCCTTTTATGGGACATGAGTCTCCTATGTAATTATCGAACACTAGCAGGCCTTTTACTTATGTGGACTTAACATGGATATAGGCCTTTCACGGGATCTTTTCGAGCGTTGTCTTCATCTTGTCTCAAAGTTGAACTACCAACTTTAATATTTGTTGTTGAGGTTGCGTGCATGCCCAACTTTAAGCTCTAACTGATTTGATCTAGTGGGCTTAGTGTTCAAGCTTAGTCAAACTAGGAGAATCAACTGTACACAATATTTGTATTGTTAAACTTAGAGTGGAACCCAACCAAACTAAGTCCATGGGTTTGCCTCAATAAAGAAAATGAAGGCTCGGATGTGAAAATGAAGAAAATTCAAGAACAGTAAGAACTACCTCAATAGCCTTCTTAAATATGTTCTTTTTATTTTTAAGTCCTTCTGTCTATGCTTTCAATTCATTCACAGTTCATAGGTATAATCATTTAGTTTTCATTGCATCAAATAATCTATTCATTCTGTATTTGGGGCTTTTTGCTCGTAAGAGAATATTACCAAAAATCAAATTTCATAGCTGCCCACCGCGAAGCGTAATCTATTCATGATTTAACTCTTGTCCAAGGAAGGATTTGGATCACATTCATCGACGACCTTCCGATTACGTCACGTTGGATTTCAGGTCGAAAATGGTGGTAACCACTGCCATGCTCCTAATTGAAGCAGATTGTCATTTATCTTGATGTAGTCTTTATCATATGCATCCAATGCACAGGCAGGATCTATGCAACTAGTCTGAGAACATAAGTGAATAGGTTGGGCAGCAACACGTAGGTAGAGCGGTAAGACATAGGGCGGCAAGCACAAGGATATGGTGAAAATCACGTGGCAATAGCAGAAGAAGCTCCAGTACATATGTGTGTGTGTATGTGTGTTAATAAGAAGGAAACACAAGAGTTCTGAGACAAACAAGAAGGTAGCTAAAACAGAGAAAAATAAAATACAAAGTGAGAGAAGAACCAACATCAGGTCTATTACTAGATTTTAGCTAGAGAAGAGATCGTATCTTTGCTATAAAAATACGCATGGGGGATCGATGCCCCATTTTTATGGTCAGAAATGGATTTTTTTTTGAGAGGAATTTTTAATTTCGTATTGAACGAAGTACATACCTTGGTTGGGGCAAACATGTGAAGAGCACTGATAATGTCAAGAGTGGTACAGCGGAATCCCTTTCCTACGGATACCGAATGTGGCCGATTTGCATGTGTTGGAAGCTACACATTTTGCAAATATGAATTTTCAAGAAACCCTTCAAAATTTAGTTTGGATGGTTTAAAGGACAGTTGAGCATCCTAAAGGAGTACCCCGACATTTGGATCCCCGTCACCGAATGACGACAGAACAAATAACGTGTGACACCGATGATGCAAACCTATGTTATGAACTCGTGTGATGTCCGGATTCGTTTGCGACCCCAATAAGGACAATAAATGAGAATTAAAGATGGCCTTCCACAGAGAAAAGGAAGTAGGAATCTATTAAGTGAGTCAACCCCCACATCAACGCTTGGAAGAATTTAAGGGTTGATGAAAGGGATGAGAGCCCCGACTGAATTTGGATGGAATAATGACTAATGAAGAAGAATGATGCTGGTCAAAAGAGTGGAGGGATTTTTGGATGAAAGGTGATCAATGAAATTGGGACTAGTTACTATATCCAAAATCTATTCTACTTCTAAGCGTAAGAGGGCACGAAAGAGAGAGTAAAAAGCAAAAGAGTTAAACCCCAAAACTCTTGGTCGACTGCAGTGGTTGAGAAGAGTAGAAAGAGTTCCCGGCGGCCACCGGTCCATCCAAGTTGAGGTAATTTTTGAATTTTATTCTGATAATCTCTTTAGATTAATTTATATGATAAGTGTAGGGACAACACATTTCAGAATTTTATATCAGTAGAGTTACTATTTAATTGTGAGATTACACGTTGAATAATGTTAAACCACAACGAATTTTAGGTCCTTGGGATAATAAGAGTTTAGCGGATGAATTGATGCTTGGTTAGCCAATTGGATAATTAACTGGTATGTGTGACGAACATATCAAAGAGTGAAGACGAAGGAAAATTGGATCCCCAATTCATATCTATGGCACATGCGTGTGGGAATATGATAGTTTAACCAAATGCAAGTGGAGTACTTTCTTTCCAACGAGGGGCGAGAAATTGTTCCACTGTCACACGGATGACATTTATGCATGTTTTAAATGTTCGCATGCATGTATCTATCGGGTCAGCCATTTGGACTTGCAAATCATGAATGCTTCCACTAGGAACAAGGATAGTTCATTAGAAAATGTACTTAGTGAATTTACATTGAAGCTTAAAATTGTGACAAAATGTAATTTTGTCGCAATTTTACATTGAAAAAGTAAGTCCACCATTTTACATTGAAAAACTTGAGTCACGCTCTTGTTGTCATTTTACATAAGTCACAATCTTATCACTTAGTGTAAATTTAAATGTACTATCTCCAATAACGTCCTGAAAGTTTTAAGTCTTCCACATTGGAAACAAGTGTGTTGTGCCGCCCGCCGGCCAGGGCTCGACGTGGCGGGTGGCCAATGTGATTATCGCAGTTCACGAGACTGTAGGGTGGCAAGCAGCCTTCAAGGCTCTCTTGACAGGCTTTTTTTTTATTTTTAAAAATATTTTTATTTAAAAATCATTCATCAAATTAGTTTAATTCTGCAAAATAAAATCATAAAATCACCATCCCATGAAATTGCTAAACAAAAATCAAAAAATACAGTTCCATGACTTTAGTTCAAGGAATTAGCACTATTCACATTTGAAAAGAAAAAAAAGTAAAATATAAAAATGAACAGTGGTGATCACGAAATCAGTGTTCATATATTTTTTAATATGAAAAAAATCTTGAATATTAAAAAAAGAAAAAATTCAAAATTAAAAAACAAACTACTCAGATTTTAAAAATATTTTGGAAAATAAAAATTGTGAAAAATAAAAAGGAAAAATGTGAAAACAAAAAAAAAAGCCTAAAAATTTAATAAAAAATCCTTAAAGTCAAAAAATAGAAAAATAATAAAACATTGATCAAAATCGTGAATACAATTCACGGTTTATATGATTTGTGTGAATAAAAAATTCATGAAAATTATCAAAAATGAAAAATTTATAAAAAAGAAAAAATAGAAAATATGGGCATGGAGGCAAAGGAAAAAAAATATCTGTAAATCCTATAAAATATTCATTTGAATGAAATTGAACTTTGAAATTAGATTATATAATAAAATATAATTAAAATTTTTTAAATAACATTTCATTCCATTAATAAATAAAATTATAATGTCAGTGAATGTTCTATAGGGGTAATATTGTTATTTGTATTGATAGAATTAGCTCGTAAAAAATATGCAGGTATCATTTCCGGATTGGGTGCAGGTGAAATGTTCTACAACATCCCAAATTATCGTAAAATTCACTCTGGTCTATGCGTCTTCATCTAACTAATTTATTGGGAAATGATACTTGCTGGTCCTGCACATTTTGCATAAACTAATTCTATTAATGTAAATAACAATATTATCTCCATAGAATATTTAATAACATTATAATTTCACTTATTAATGGCCTGAAATATTATTTAAAGTATTTTAATTATATTTTATTATATTATCTAATTTTAGATTCCAATTTCATTCAAAAGAATATTTTTATAGAATTGGTAGATATTTTTCCTTTTCTTCCATGCCCATATTTTATATTTTTCCTTTTTCTTAATCAAATTTTCATTTTTTAAAAAATTTTTATGAATTTTTTTTATTCACACAAAATCGTTTTCTGATAAATTGTGAATTGAGTTTAAGGTTTTGATCTATTTTTATTTTCTATTCTTTAACTTTAAGGATTTTTTATTTAATTTCTAGGCTTTGTTATTCGTTTTCCTAATTTTTCTTTTTAAATTTTCACAAGTTTTTATTTTTCAAAAATTTTCAGAATCTGAACAGCTTATTTTTAAATTTTATTTTTTTAATATTTAAGATTTTTTAATATTAAAAAATACGTGAACAATGCTCAATGAATCACTATTCATTTTTATTTTTACTTTTTAAACGTGAACAGTGCTAATTCCATGAATTGAAGTCACGAAATTATATTTTCTAATTTTCTTTTTAACAATTCCATAAGATGGAATCATGGAATTCTCCATTCTACGGAATTAGACTAATTTAATGAATGATTTTAATGTAAAGATATTTTGAAAAAAAAAAGTATAAATAGTAGAAAAAAAAAACCCTTCTTTTACAACGTGGACGAGGTCGTGGCTATCGGACTGGTCCTGCATCCTTTTCTGAGGACTTGGATTGGGTGGACTGCATGAGTATTGGGTGGACTGCATGAGTATTGATGCATCACAACCCTGTTTAAACCAATGTTCAGCCATCCTCTTATGTCAAGTCACCTCATTCAGCATAATTTTACATTGATTCATGAATTATATCCAAGAATTAGAGATTATTATGAAATAATTAGAGAACCCTTAGTTTGAAATAGAAACAAACATAAGTCCTGATTGGACCCTTTCATGTCTATCTCTCCACTTGTTCACACACCTCCAAAACAAGAAACAAAATGCAAACAAATCTATGAAAAATGCATTTGCATAGTGACTCTACTTTGATATGTTTGAATTAATCATAATTTTTTTTATATTTTAATATTTGATATGTGTGTGTGTATTTTTCATTAAAATTATATTTGTCTTGTACTTTATTTTAACAATTTAAAAATATTTTTTAATCTAATATATAAAAAGTATTTAGAGGTTATATATGTATTTAAAGGTTTTATATTTAGATTAATTATATATATCTTGTACTTTATTTGAGTAAGTGCAGTGCTTATGATGAATACATGGAGTTTATTTTAAAGATATATATAAGTTTTATATATCATTTTATAAGAATTAAATTGTCCATGCATAGTTTGAGTTAATTAGAAATTTATATTTAATAATGAAATAGTTTGCTTTATTCCTTGATATGTATGTATAAATTAATCAAAAATTTGTTTTTTATTTTACTATTTCATATGTATGTGTATATTTTTCACAAAAATTATGTAAGCCTCGTACTTTATTTTAACAATTTAAAAATATTTTTAATCTAATATATAAAAAAATATTTGGAGGTTATTTTAAATATCTATTTACATATTATATATTATTTTATAACAATCAAATAATCTTGAAAATTAGATTTAACTTTAGTTAGGTACTTTTAGATATTTGATATATGTATATTGGATTCTTTTTTTATGTAGATGGGGAGTTTCATTAGAAACTCAGTTAGGTACTTTTAGGTATTTAGTTGTTGGTAATATTTTTTTTTTGTAATTTGTTTTTATAAAAATATGCCGACTAGTGGAGATTATATGGAAATCATGCCCTATTGAGATGACACTATTTTGCAAGATGTAAATTTTGTTAGATATGACTGCGAGCCACGTACATTGAATATTATCTCCCGAGACATGAACTTAATACAACCATTCGTAGAATTGTACCAATTGAATGGTGTTGATAATAATCAGTTTGAATTGAAAGTTTATATGCCATTTGTACTGAGTCATGAACATGGGTTAGAAAGAACCACTGTAATTAACCTAAATATCAATGACAACCAACATTTTTTCCTAAACTCTATAAATAGATTCCAATTCCTAGAGCTATATTTAGAGTTCGATGAGATCCTACATCCTCTAGCAAATGATTAGTTGAGTGAGCTGTTTCAATTCACAGAAGGTTTAATATAGATGAGGGCTCATGAAAGTCTTGAAGGGCATAATTTTGATAAGGACCTTCATATATGGCTCTGTAGTTAGATGATACATTGGATAGAGAGAATGACCTAAAGACAGAATTGCATGATAATATGTTAGGGACATATGACGATATTTTTGAACAAGATTGAGGTAGCACAGATGCACTATCAAATGATGATATAGAGGAAGATGATGATGAAGGGCTTGAACACATGAGTACAATTGAACCGACATAGGAACAAATTAGTCAAGGGTATATTGGGATATCTAATCAACTTTATATGTGGTTGGATTTAGGTTTAGGATAAGCTACATACCCATTCATTGAGTTCTTGTAAACTATTTCTAGTGATTATGATTAAGATTCTCAGTATATTCCTCTTACTACATGAGGCCGATTTTATGAGGAGGACAGTGGAAAACTACTCATGGGTATGAACTTTGGTGATAAGAACATGTAATTTCCGCCATTAAAGAATACATATTTAGCATTGCACAGCGTGGATATAAAGTGGTAAAGAGCATATCAGTGATGTAAAGGGTGAAATGCAACTAAGATGAAGAAGGCTGTAAGTGGGGTTTGAGGGCTATTTTAAAGCTGAAGTTGGGTTTCTGATAAATTACAAAATATGAAGCTCCACAAACTTGTTTCTTGAGTGCGATGTCAGTGGACTATAGAAACCTAAATAAGAACACCATGTCTTGATTGCTTTTGGGCATGGTTTGCCAAAATCCATCGTATGAGATAAAATTTGTTATTCAAATAGTAAAGGACAAGTAAAAGCTTGAAGTTAGCTATGCTAAGGCATTGCATGGTTTAAGGCAGACTATTGAGATGGTGTATGGCAAATGGGAGAGTTCAGTTCAGAAGCTACCTGCGTATATGGTCGTTGTACAGAGTATAACCTTAGAACTATTATGGAGTTATGCTACATTAAGAGTGGTGCTTGGAGTTAGTACACATTAGGGTATGTTTTGTGAGCCTTCAAACCATATTTGGATGGGTTCTAAAACTACTGCAACATAATTAGTGTAGATAGGATGTATTTATTTCGAGGTACAAGCATAACATGTTAATTGCTTTGGCACTAGATGTGAATCACAAGGTGTTGCCATTAGCTTTTACTATTGTGGATGAGGAGATTACAGAGTCATGGTAATGGTTTTTGGCGTTAGTCAATCGTTATATTGTGCATGATAGGGAGCACACCTGTCTTATCTCTGATCGTCATGTAAGCTTGCTTGTAACTGTGGAAAGGGTTCTTACCTTTCAAAATCACGTGGGGCACAAGTTTATTGTTTGAGACATTTTTATTCAAACTTCAGTAAGGCATTCAAGAGTCAAGTTTTAAAAGATTTATATTAGAAGGCGATGTTTGAGTATAAGCTACCAAAATTCAATAACTGCATATAAGAGATACACAAAATTAATTTTGATGCATGGAATTAGCTGATAGTGATCAACCAAGCAAAGTGGACACTACTGCGTGATGGAGGACAGCGAAGAGGGATCTGGACAACCAATATTTTAGAATCCCTTAATGAAGTTTTGAAAGGTGTAAGATGGCTTCCAATATCCTCAATCATTCAACTTGTAATTGATCATGTTATTAGGTTCTTTTTAGATAAACTCACAAAAGCGACAAACATGAAGGTAGAGGGTCATGATTGGCCAACATGGCCTGCAAACAAATGCCGAGATGTAGAGAGGGAGTCCATTAGGCATTCATCGAAATTGATTGACAAGCATGTGCTTTTTATTAATATACGAACTGTGTACCACGGTGGTCTCTATGGGACTAGTTATGTTGTTTGTCTGTGGCACGGGTGTAGTTGTAGTAAATAGACTTCGAGCGGATTTCTATACTCTTATACTATCCATGTGTGTTGTTGATATCGTGTTAACCCGAAGGAGGTTTCAGTGTTCATTACTCACTTAATGCATTGGTGCAAACCTATTATAGCGAATTTCAAGCACTGTGCCTTAAGGGCTATTGGGACTCTATATTGTTTCAATTGGTGCACAATGCAAAACGTTAACGAGTTCGATACAACCCATTACAAATAAGATAGATCTTGGCCAAGTATGTCCTTGGCAAGCTTGTAGATGTGCAAATGTCGAAAGTTTGTGTAGGAGAATCTAAATAGTCAATAGTGATGCTCGTATTTTAATATATTGTTCACTACATTGAAGACATTTAGTTGAAAAATGTACAAGGTATGTAATTTTGTTCTGTAATAGAAATGATCAAATACCTGTTTAACTCCTATTTAATACCAGACTCTTATATCTATGTTTTTCTTTTATACACCAGCATTGGATTTAATCACTATTTCACTTATAGGTGAGTGTGATAGAAACTTTTATTAAAATAGTGTGGGCAATAATTTCAGCTATTTTGTATTTTAAAAAACTCAATCTTTAAGGAAAGTTTTATTTTCTATTTTTTAAATTTTATGATATGTGAATCAGTTTACATAAGTAATAAATATATTGTCTAGTAATAAATATATTTGATTGACAAATATTTTTTTGTCATTTTTTTATTTAATTTATTTCAAATATTTAAAAATATATTTTTAGGCTAACACTTATTTTTTGGTAAAATTATTGGATATCAGTAGATACTGATTGCTTACCTTGGTCCGATCATAGTTCAGTGTTACGCCTATAGGAGAATCATTCATTGGAGGACGTTTAGGTTGGCACATTTAATAGATGCCTTACTCCATAGGTCCTTGATAACTATTAACTATATTTTGAAGACGTGGACCCTATAGTACTTCAGATCCCATAATTCATAGAGTTGCACTCAATGTATGCAAATAGTCTACAGTTAGATGTACAGCAATGAGCTCGTGGTTTCATTTTACTACTATGAGGAGGTAACTTGTTCCCTGACTCGTCCAACAACCGTGTTAAGTTGCTCTACTTTGACCTGATCATTAAGTTAGATAGTGTCCAGAAATATAGTTGGAATGGCGCAATTTTGGCATACCTGTACTAAAATCTCTGTGCTACTTGTCAGAGAGGGCGGTCATCCATTTTAGACCCATTGCCCCTTCTACAATTACCTTTAGCACGCCTTGTATTTGCATAATATAATTTCAATTCCAAGTATAAATTAGATTGTAATGGTAATCTTATTGCCAATGATGCAGATATAGGCATAATCCCAAATATCAGGAGTTGTACCACAAATTGTATGGCACGATTTTGACTTGAGTCCACAGACTCTACTGATGCTAAGGAACTTCCGACAGTGCTATATAGTGCCACGTATGATCCTGACAAATTTTTATTAATCATTTAATCACTTGTTCTATAAATGCATAATTATTACTTTTGCATTTACTTTTATTGATAAATGTACAAATGGTCCTGTACAAGGAGACAAATGACTGACACCGATCACTATAGCATACGGATTTTTTAAGAGATTTTGGATTCCAAGCCACACGCCTAGGTTCGTTCATTGACTATTATGTCATGTTGCCAATAGGATGTTTGATTGAAATAAATATCATAACGTGTTTGTTAAAAATAATGTGTAGTTTAACAAGTAGCCATATATTTTTGAGTGGTATACCGTTTTGCCAACGAGGTTTGAGCATCATATATGGACTTATTGGGGTCTACTCATCTTGTATAATATTATGGAGATACACAGGTTAAAGCGAATTTTACGACAATTTATGATAGTGTAAGGCATTTCACCTACCCCCAACTTGATAAAGACTGCCTACATAGAGTTGACCGTCGCTGAGGGAGTTTGGCAAGAGATTAGGTGACGTATCATCAATCATACATGAATTATTGGTGAAGCCTAGCAGTGGTTGTGCATAGATAGAGACACCACCACCATATACCATAAATAGTGAGTGGATACATTGATTGGTATTATCAGATCACTCGCTGCACAATTACTCCACCGATTGCCTTCGTAGAGTTTGGATTTTGGCCTAAAGATGGTATTTGGATTGATTAAGTGGTACATAATTTCATATAATATTTTTTATTTCTTTAATTTGTGTATATTTGATAATAAAAATTTAGCCTTTACTGATATATACATCCATTTTAGATCTATAAGATGGAGCAATGCTTTATAGATGGCGATATTAGTCATTGCACATGGGTTCTAGAATGCGAGTGTGTGAGATAGGCCAAGAGATTGCATGCCTGTGGTGAGGTGGATGTCACCCCTACGACACACGGCACGTCTGCAGATATGCACTTGTCGACAAGCATGCCCAGGGTAGATCAGGGCAGTAAGGGTCTCTCTGTATCTCATAGTGTAGTATCTTTAAATTTTGATAGACCATCCACTTCAGCATACAATGTAGGTCTCTTACACACCTATTGCACCACCGCAATATAATAATGTTTACATACCTGTTCCACCGAATCTATCCATATAGAGTTTATACTCACTGTAGGTGATGCAGGGTCCTTACTATTTAGTACGTAGTGTCTGAACGCCCATGCAATACTTTGGAATATTAGAGGATTATGAACAAACTTTTCATGCATTGTCAGTTTCATGGAACAACTACTAGATGTACGAAGAGGTGCAACAGGACAATACATTGGAGTAGTCCACTGCATCATTACATAATTGCACGTCATAGCATGTGGATAATGATGTTAACTTGAGACCTCGGAGAGATCAACGCGTTCCTAAATATGACATTAGAGACATAGGAGATTTGTATAGGATTATGTTGTACTATACATTCATTTGTTTATTAGAAACTACTTTTATAAATATATTTGTGAGAATGATTTTCAAATTATCATATTTTATTATTCATTACTCTCACATACAACGTCAGAAACAGAAATAGGATGGTATACATGTAATTAAAACATACACACTAGTTGTAATTAAAACCTACACTAATTGCTTAAAAATAGATAACAATATTAAATTATAATTATAATTAACATAAAAGTAATTCTCTTAATTTTTTTTCTCTAACAAATTTTTTATTAAATTAATATTGTTATGCATTATTTTAGTAAAGACATTTTTTATGCAATACAAAAAAATTTTAATAAAATTTTATATTCACAAACTTCATATTACAGTATTAGCTTTTGAATTGCTTGTGTATGAAATTTCTTTATGATCATATAGAGATTAATTCTATTTTTTCTATTAATTTTAATTTGTGAATCAAACCCGCAAATTACAAAATAAATCCTACAAAAAATGGCACCATATATGAGATCTTATATCATGGAAATGGTCCATATCTCTTTTTCTTTTCTTTTTTATAAATTTCTTATATCATGGAAATGGTATTCCGTTTTCTTTCTTTCTTTTTTTTAATTTTTACTATTTCTATGATATAAGTTCACCAAAATGGGCATTTTAGGTTTTTCCAAAAAAAATTAATTACGTGATGAATCATGGAATTTGGTTAGTTTCGTAAATAATTTTAAAATAGAGACATTTAGAAAAATGAATTTTTTTTTGTATAAATAGTCAAAAAAACCCAATGAGATTACTTCATTTCAAAGTTTAAAGAAAAATATATTATTTAATATTATATATAATTTAAAATTTTAAATTCACAGAGAAATGTATTATTATTTAATTTGGGCACGTTCTCTCACATGTAGAAATCGATAGATGTATAATTTATTTTTTTCATTTCGTCTATAAATTTAAAATGATAAAGCGATGTATCAATTAGTAAATAAGTAGTGGTTGTACGTGGAATATATGTTTTTTTCCGTTATTGATTGGTCGTTAAATTCAAATTAAGAGCTTTATTGAATAGCGATCTATCTAAAAGTGTAAACTAATACACATATAAATCATTGAACAAATATTTAGTTGGTTTAGTTAATTCAACATCTACTATTTTTTTTTTATAATAAATAACAATAGGTGAAACAATTGTTGTAAACACTATGGACCAGTAATAAATAAATCCAATTTTATGAAATCTGGTGGTTGGCTGCAAAAATGACTAAAAAGGCGTGAAAACTCCCAACTCACTATTTTGTTGTCCTAATAATATCCTAAATGCCTTTATCTATCCCAAATCTTTATATGTTTTTCTAATATTTTCTACATCTCATAATTCGTTCCCCTTTTCACAATTTTTAAAAAATTTCTCATTTAATTAATTTTAAAATAATCTACGCTCTTTTTTTCACTCATATTTTCTATTTTTTTAATTCACTATTTTTATTTTAATTTAGAATTTCTTGATATGAAGTGTTCTACCATTACTTAGACCGGCACATATATTTTTTTAATAAATAATTTGTATGTGATTCGATCCAAAACTAAGGATGCCAATTTTTCTGGCTTGAGTCATACCCAAAGAGTATCGAAAGCAAAAACAATGAATAACATAAAATTTTAACGTGGTTCGACCCATCAGGCCTATATCTACGGAAAAGAATTTTCTGAATATTTTACTCATGAAATAATATGACACAAAATTCAGTAAAAAAGAGCCTGACTTATCTTCCTTCTCTTCTCTTGTCCTCTACAAGTTGGAGAATTTTTACAATGAACGTGATTAATTATCCTTTAAATCAGAAAGTTAATTTCATTCAATGTAATTGGTAATGGAGTATACTCTCCAGTTTCAATGGTAGCTCAATGTAATTGTCCAGTTCTCAAGGCTCTGGATAAGAGCCATCTGTGGAGGTTGAATTTCATTGCTTGATTCATTCCATATCACTTTATCCATATATAGCAGTATGAATTAACTGACATGAAGATGCCAACTGCTACATGGAGCGAGAAGAGGGCATATTTGCAGAGATGGCAGATGAAATTAGCTATCGCATTAGTAGTACTCGCAGAACGTGGAGTTCCCGGACAGTTGTCTGGAGATTGTTGTTGTTAAGGATGATGGACAGAACAATCCAATGATCGAAGTAACAACCAAGGATAAGGATTCAAAACCTTTCATTCAGAGTTCAAGGGTCGAAAAAACATCCCGCAGCAAGTGGGGTGTCCAGCCAGCCACACTCGACTGAAAATAATCAGTTGGATAGATCAGTTTGGTTTTGATGGTATTACCAGTTATGCTTACTTTTATAAATACATATGTAGCTTTATATTGCCGAGTGTTGTCCGTTACTTGAATTTGCATTTTGCTCATTTCACTACCCACACTACACTAAGAATTGAACCCACATTCGGTGTTCTTGATTAGCAACTTCGAGGATTCCAATAAAAGCTAATAATTGAGTTTTTACAATGTCAAAAAATTTACAGATATCCATGTAATAAGTTTAGTCAAAGTAAGACATATGTATCATGTCCTTTGGCATTCAAAATGGAAAAGGAGCATTATATTTGCTTATGTTCATATCAACATATGTGGAGAAGTACTTTTGTATATTTAGAAGCTCTTTTTGTGTCTTTCATTGCTCTAAAATATGTAATGCGGGTTGTCCTTGTTGAGCTTCAAATGTTTTGCTCCTCAGGAACATAATTTTAGGTAATACTTCACTTGCCATTTATTTTTTTAAATGCTGTAGTTTTTGAAATAATATGTTGGACACCTAGGGTTTTCCAGTGTTTATCCCAAATTTTTATTCTATTTTTCAAAGTATCCTATTTTGAAACTATTTATCAAACTACCCCAAATTCGTAAAATGGGATTATGGAATTACAATTTTGTGAACTCGTTTCACGGAATTACAGTTCTGTGATATCGTTTCACATAATTACCAAAAAAAAGAAAAATCCATTTTCGTGATTTTAGTTCATGGAAATGGTGCCATGCTATCCCTTTCATTTATTCTCTATTTGTTTGTGTGTATTTGTTGAAATGGACAAACAAATATAATTTATCATGTAACAAAAAATATAAAAATAAATATAATTTATCATTAATATATGAATGTTTATATTAGATAAATTTAATTAAAATTATTGTATAATTTTTCTATCAATTATTTTATTAAAGCATAATAATTATGAATATAAATTAACAAACTTTAGTTTTTATGATTTGGATATTTGATATAGAAATTAAAATTATTAAGAAAAATAGAATTAATTACTATATGATCATAAAAAGGTTTCATACGCAAATAATTTCGTTATTTTTTATTTAATATATTTATCAAATGTTTGATATAGATACATTTTGCTCTTTTTCATGTTTGTCATTGGTTTTGTTTGTTTGCATATTTTTTATTTAATACGTTTATGCAAATATGATTTTATACTATTCTCTATTTTAAAGCAACCTAATAATTATGTTTATAATTTACAAATCATATCATTTGGTTCACGTTTACAAACTACATCAACAAACACAGACAAAAAAAGAATAGAAGAGCATTTTCATGATACGATTTCACAAAATACAATTTCTGTGAACTCAAATCACGAAAATGACTTTTCTACTCTATTTTCATTTTTTTAATTTTTTTTTTTAATTATGTGAGGCGAGATCATGGAACTACTCATTTTACGAAATTGAGTTAATTTTATAAATAATTTTAAAACAAAAATATTTTTAAAAATAAAATAAAAATTCGTTGCAAACAGTGAAACCCTGGTTCGCAGCGCTGAGAGGCCATAAAAATCAGAGACAACAGGTGACTCCAGTGTTGCCCGTGGATTCTATATTGCAACCTTGCTTCGATGCTAACCCCCATTATTTTTGGGTCGACATGATATTTCTCTGTAGACTTCAACATTAGAAAAAGTATTCTGTCAGAAGCACAGATTGCAATGAAACTATGATGAATTTATTTTGAACATTCTCACAACTGGAGAACTGTTTTGATTGGCAATGAAGCTATGATGATTTTATTTTGATTGGCAATATAGAACCATTTATAATTTACGATAAAGTGTTACGAGGAATACACAGATTAGAATTTAGTGGATCATAGTATCAAGAGTAGCGTTACTCTAGCATTAGAGAGTGATGCATGTCATATATATTCTATTTTAATATTTTCCCTTTCTCTTACTTTTATTTTATGTTTTATATTTTCTTTTTATTTTCTGTTTTTCATTTCAGCATGAGTTTTCCACTACTTCAAATTAATGTTGTCTTTTCAGTCTTTTTAAACTTTTTAAATTATTTCAGCTCAGCCTTTAAGAAAATTACAGGATAAGAAAATCACAGGAGTTCATTTTCTTAAATAACCATAAACAGTATAGGGCAGAAGTTGCATGATTTTCTAGCTTAACTTGGACTTATCCTGCAGGTGAAAAAAGGCCGTCTTCCAAGTATAATCTCTTTAACGAGAAGTAGTAATTGATTAGTTTAACACACAACAGTTATATTCCTCCATTCCCACAACAGCCTGCCAATGATAATCTCAACCACCAACCATTTATGTTTTGACCTATCCTGAGAACATAGGATACGCAAAACCCACCTGGCAAGATGCCTTCTGCAGGAATACATTGGATTTTGCTTTGGAAGAACACAAGCTCGGATATGTAAGAAAAACCTTGGAAGGCCTCTGGCGACAACAATGCAGACAGAATCCACAAACAAGATTATTATCAACAGATTATGAGCATAGAGTAATTCAAGCATGACAAATGTTCCTTCCAAAAGTTTTTATTATGATTTTATGCCTCATAAGGCAGAAAATATCTCCCCAACCTATTGACGCAGTGCTGCATATGTTGAGTTAAACCAGAACATCCAATATAATAATAAATATTACAATAAAATTGGCAACTGACGGTGCTGGTTAATGTCTGTCTGTGTCAGCTTCATGGTTCTTTCTACAAGAGCTTCTGAATATTTCTGCCCCTCTTATACTACTTCTCGTAGACATTATTTACTGTAATGATTGCGGTGCCTCAGAGGGATCTCCATAATTTGATGTGAATTAGAGGATGAGAAGTCGTCTTTAACTGTGCATTTGTGTCCTGATTAATGCCGTGTTCCTCAGGGCATGTATGTTCTTTCACCATTCACAACTATAACAGAGGATTAATGATCAAGCTCTATAATGTGCATAAGGGCACCCATTAGTGAGGCTTGTGTACGTATGAGCACATTCAACTAACATTTGTGAAAGGACTGCACTGCATTTGACGACTGGTATTTGAAGCACTTGTAAAATTTGAGACAAATGCACCTTGAAGATAAACCCAATAAAACAAATACAGTCACAATGCCAAAGTTCTCACCAGAATCATGGCTTCTCCCTTCAGTAAATCAATCGCCTTACACAAAATGGAACCGGGACGCGTCCACTATCATTCTCTGTTGAGCGACTTGTCATCTGTCAACCCCAAACAATCCTTCTCTTCTAATTACAAATTCACAAGAAGAGTCGGGCAAATGAGGTGCAAAAACTACCCGAATAAACCTCCTGATCTTCGGATTTTCAAAAATCTCACTTTCCTCGCTCGCTCCCTCCTCCTGTCTCCACATAAACAATCTGGTGTTCACACAATTTGCCCACGACAATCCCAGCGCTGCACAAACCCTCCTCCCAGATGAGCACAAAGACACTGGATTTCCAATCCTCAAATTATCAGAAGATTCCATTACATCCACTACTTGGTTTGTCAGCACCACAGCCAACCCAAATTTCCGCGCCTGAAACCTTAATTTCGACGATATCTTGAAAAACATACTCGACCTCCGCTTCAGTTCAAGAGGGGTGTTCTCAAACTCGCCCCGAAACAAAGCTGCTATGGAATCAATAACTATAAGCTTGACATTTAACTCAGGTACGAGAAAATCCAGGCGAGGCAAAAGGTCGAGCAGGTGATCCGCGGAATGGAGAGGTTGAACGAAAATAGAGTCCAAAGGGTTGTGGGGGAAGTTGGGTTTGTGAAAAACGGAGAGCTGGTGAAGGCGGCGGAATGGGAATGGAAATTCGGAGTGGAGATAAAGGGAGCCGGAGGAGAGGCCGCCGCGAGAGGCGGGGAGCTGGGCGGCGAAAAGGAGCTGCAGGGAGAGCTGAGTTTTGCCAATGCCGCTCTCGGCGACGATTTCAGTGATACTTTCGCAAGGGATGCCGCCGCCAAGAAGGCGATCGAGGACGGGGCAGCCGAGACCGAGCTTGGTGGTTTGGGTGGGGAGAGGTCGGAGAAGGTCTTCCGGTTTCATTGTGGCTGGCTTCAAACTTCGAATCCACCCTGCTGTGGCGCGATAAGTTAACGGGCGCAAAAATGAAATTTACAAAATCTCACTTTGCACCACCTAATTACCTATTATGTTGGCATCCCCCCATTGTCACGGAACTTTGACCACTGGTGTAACGAAATATGAATTTTTCGCTTATAATGGACGGCGGATTGCGGAAAGAAACTAACGGGAGCTTAACGACGTGGACTTATATAGATGGATGTCTGAAAACATGGGGACTAAAATTACACCACTAGAACAAAAGGTGCCAAATTAATTAAGTTGCATAGTGAAGTGACCACCGTTAAATTTACTACATCATGGTTCATCTGCTACGTCTGCCTTTCCAGTCCGTCGTCCGAATCTCTGCTGCCTCCATCATAAGGAAGCTCACTGATCTCCGCTTCAAGTAAGTATTACTGCACTGCTGCCAGCCTCTAGCAACTACTGGCACACACACACCCACATCGAATTCTCAAATCGATAAACTCAAAATTCGACTCACCTGAAAAACCTAAACTACGCCGTTGGATCCGAATCAACAACCCTAATGTCGTGCTTGGCGCTCGCGGTTCAGCCCACGAATGGACCTGACACATTACTCCAGACCCGTGAATGGTTCCCTCCCTCCCGCGCTCTGATGGCCCTCTGTTCTTTCCGCCAGACCCGCCTCTTCTTCGCCAATCTACGTTCTTGACGTTACGACTATCGATGATTCCAACAACAATGTTTTTGAATGCATTAATATTGTGAATCAAGCAGTATCGGCAGTGGTTACTGCGTGCCGAGGGGCGGACGTGACTCCAGAAAAATTGGGGAAGAAATATGCGGAAATTTACATGGCTTTGGATATAGTTTTGAGGGGAGTGAGTAGCATTAGGCCTGCGGCAATGCTGGCCTCAATGCACGGGGAAGGCATTGCTAAGATGGTGCATTCTGTGCATCAAACTGAGAGTAAGATCCGAGGGGCAGATAGCTGGGGTAATGTGGAGCCTCTTACGGCCGATCAGGAAGCTGTTGCGGAGGCATTTTCAAGGGCATCGTTTGAGTTGCCTTCGGAGACGCTACAGGCAGGGAATGAAATGGTTGCTTTAACTTTAGGGCTCTTCCAACAGGGTGAGGAGGAGTTGAGTAAAGTTGAGGAAATTGAGGGAGAGAAGGATCCATTTGCCGCTAGTGATAGGATTAATAAGCCGGAAGAAATGCTTGTGGGAAGGGTTCAAGAAGGATAAGGATTCTGGTCTTTCAGATGTGAACAAGGCATTGGCGGGACTAGAAGTGACTACATTGCCCCCTCCTGCTGCTGCTGCTGAATCCACACACATAGGAGTGGAAGGATTTGAGGGGAATTATGGCGGGATTGAGTTCAGTAATGATGGGTCGACCCTCCCAGAAGATTTTGAGGGCATTAATGATGCTTGGGGTGGTGGATTGGATGCATCTGAGTATGTAGGGCCAAAGAAGGTTCAAAAGAACCGGGGCCTTGGTGGGTTGGAATTGTCGGAGACCAGCGAGCCCCCAGATACAGCTGCAGGTGAAGGTGGTGTTGATGATAAAATTGAGGTTATATTGGTGAAGGAGACCGAAATGAAGGGTATAGAAATGTACATTGTGGAAGAAATAAGTGCAGAGTTCAGGGAATCGTTACTTGCTAGGGTCGGGTTGATGGGTGTGGCATACCTTAGAACAATGCCTCCAAAATCGTTAGATGACAAAGAAACTGAATTCTCATTTAAGGTTGAAGGTACTGATGGTGTTAAGAGGTTTTTGGTGCAAAGCTCTAAAGTCAGCAGCTTGGGGAGTGGTTTGTTCCATGTAAGGACAGCCCCCTCACAGGAACCTATCCCAATTATAATGTATAGCCTACTACCCCGTATGACTCCCTTGCCGTTAAGGGTTCGACTTGTCAAACGCCTTGTTGGAATTTTACTTTCTGTTATGATACAGTATGCATCAAACCCAGCCTTGCCAGCACCCTTGAATGATTTGACAGTTGTTCTAAAATTGCCTGTAGATCCTACCTTGTTAAAAGTATCACCTAAAGCTGTGTTAAACAGGACTGAGAGAGAATTGAAATGGCATATTGATGAGATTCAACCGAAGGGTAATCCTGGTAGATTGAGGGTGAGAATGCCTGTGGATATTGGTGACGATGATGATGGGTCAGATCTCGAGATATTTGGTTACGTCAAAGTTTCGGCTCGCGGGGCTAGATCTTTTTCTGGAATTTCTCTAAGGCCAGCTTCAGAGGGGAAGACAGATTTCTATGAGATTGATCACAAATATGCAAGTGGGGTGTATATTTGCAATTGAACATTAAAAATTAGCCATTACTGATTTATGCCTCTTCTGCTGTCATTCTTTTTTTTTTTCTCCCTTTTTTTGTGGTTTTTAAAGTTTTAGTGATTGTGGTCTATTTTAAATTGGTTCTTTTATCTGAATATTTTTTTCAGTAATATTACTTGTTTTCTATATATAATGGATATCTAATTCAGTATTTTTTATGCATTTCAATTCAAATTTAAGTAATTTGCTTTGGGCAACTGCTTTTGAATTTAAGGTTGCTGATAAAAAGATGCTTTTAATTTTTAAGTCTTGCTGAAGAAGCTTCTAGGATTAAGAAATTAAATCTAATTTTGGGAAACTGCAGTGCCGGTGAATTGCTGTGTTTGGCTCCAATGCTGCAAGATGACATTCTGTGTATGCAGTTGGTAATTATATGCATCTGTATGATTACCTTGATTCAGCTTCAATGACGAGGATATTTAGTAGCATTCTCAGATGTAGATGGTAGTTTCTAATGAGTTGAACACATCTTTGTGAGTGAGAGAATTCAGGTTGAAGGTGTCATATTTTGGAGAGCAGTGATAGGCTTTATTTACATTTAAATGTTTTATTGTATTTTACTGAACCTATATGTTTATAGTTTCTCTGTTTTGTTCTTATAAGCTCAGCTTTTCACTTATAGTAATTCAATTCCGTTCATCAATATCGTGCGTACGGGCAATGGATAAAAGCATGTTTATCTTCCCATTCTGTAATGGCTTTTGTTACTTTATGAGATGCATAGAATGTTGAATGGAAGTGTTGATCCCCTACTGGATGGATATACATGTATTCCCAATTGCAGTCTGTTATACATTCTGCCCCATGGTTCTCAGTATAGTGAATGCGAGAGTTACATGGGATTTTTGAGCTAATTTTAGTTCTTTCCACATATTATGATGATGATGATGAATGCCTGCAAAATAGTTTGATGTTGATGTAAAGAATTCTAGAGACATGACTAAAGCTGGGCATACCTTGTCTTTATTGTAGTAAGTTGTGACGGCCATTTGACTGCCTTAATTGAAAATTTAACCTTTGTGAGAGCCGGATAGATTGTTACCTGTCCATAATGCTATTTTGTGGAATAAAGCAACGAAGTTCCTTGTTACTTATCCAGATTAAGTTTTGATTTCAGTATTCATGCCTCTAGTAAATTCGTATCAAATTTTGAGCAGATTTATGCTCAGAATTGCCATTGATCTTGGCAATTAATGGCCTTTTGATGTTCTCTTGTTGCCAATGCAGTTTCATTACTCAATGCTATGGGATTGGGCACAGGACGACCATTGATCTTGTTATCTGTTTGGTTGTTGATGGCCTTATTATATGCTCTTGTTGCCTGTGAAGTATCACTATGCATTGGCCAACACATATTCGGCCAAATAAGAACGCCTTGATGAGTTAAATGTTATGCTTGTCGTCTTATTATGGAGCCTGATATTCGTTGTATGGTTGCAATTCTAAACTGCATTAATACAGACTTACATCTTCTTGCTAAGCAACAGCATGCACCAAGTAACTCCCTCATCTATTATCTCTATGAAACATTAGTAGTAGAAGACAGATTATTCTCATTCCTGTTCTCATATATGCTACTATTCATTTAGAAATATAGCCATTTAAAGTTGGTTTTTTCTATTCTAAAAATTTAAAAAAAATAAAAATAATAATAAATATATATATATGGCTACTTGTAATCTCATATTTTGAAGTGTAGATATATGCAGTCTGTTATGTGGCCACGTTAGCTGGCCAAGGAAAGCCTTCGAACGTAGGGCAACGGCACTCTCGGGCAAGATGCACTTGACAGCGTGGCAAGAGAGAGGTCATCATCTCCTCGGGAAGCTTCCAAAGGGTTTCTAATTATCTTGACTCTATTGTTCTCATCAACTGTCGGCAAAACAACCCCCACCCATGCACGGTACGAAATAGATTGCATTAAATATCTGAATAATGCAACGCTTTTGCTCTGGATTGGAGAATCCTGGAGGGGCCTTAACATGAAGAAATTTGAACCAATTTGAAATGCCCAATTAATGCCAAAATTTGAAGAAAATATAGAAGACTGTATTGGGATGACAGATATCAAGTTGCTTCCATATTTCATTCAATGGTATTTAATTACATTGAAAACTATTAAAAGATCACACTTCAATTTGTCAAAAAGGAAAAAGTGTAATCGAACTGACTTTTTAGATAGCGGTGTCACCCTTCTACATTTTCCTCAAAATTCTACATTTTCCTCAAAAAAATTTTGAATTTCAAAAGTACATTGGACGTCTAATATATATATATATATATATCTTAAAAGGATAATTTACTTTTAACATAAGAACTAACATTACAGCCACTTATTTAACATGTTTAATTTATTAAACCTTGACAGCATCTCAAAGGCTTTATAACTTAAAAGCAACTTTATGCACGTAAAAATTAAATATACAACATATTTCTTAATATAATAAAATATTAATGTAATTTAAATTTAATGATATATAAATATAACTTTAAAATTACAATAAATTTTAATTATATTTTTATTACAAATATGTGTATGAATGGGTGTGCCGACAATAAATAATTTAGACATTGTGATAATTAAACATAATAAATAAGAGATTAAATAAAACAAAATCATTAGTTAATTTCAATGTAATTAATTGAGAGAATATGGATATATTTCGTAAAACAAGTAGTTATTATGAGGGCCGACAAGATAGTATAAAATAGTATAAATTGCATAGACGAGGGCAATAAGGTTAATTTATATTTTATAATAAAAGTAACTTCGAAAACTTAATTATGTATTGTAAATAATTATAAGACAATCCTTACTCACCAACCTTTTGAAAACCAAACATAAACTAAAACAAAGCATCTAATACATAAGCATCCACGGGAATTGTCCTTTGCGCACCCAAGCCTAATTGATATCGCTAATAAATTAATTACTAGAATATGGAAAATAAGCAATAATGTTATTTCAATTAGGCATGAATCATCAAAATTGGCCCTCGTCGATGGATTTTATTTTAGTTGCCCCCACTCAGGCATGCAAGACAAAGTTGTTCACCGTCGAACATGTCCAACTGTACACAAACTGTCCTTGTACGTAAAGGGTTCACCAATCGACGTGATTGGAATATTATAAAGTTTGATCATAATAGGATGGATGATGGATTATAATCTCTCATTGAATTTCATCATATAAACGATAACTTCTCACGTGAGAGCCACGTGACAACGGCTGGATGAAACCCTCAAACTCGTGGCACGGCACCGGTTGATGCCTTGACGGCCACTCTGGGTTGCCTTTTACAACTCAATGCCCTCAACAAATCATCTCCCCAAGAGCTTCTCCGATTAACCGGAACTTTCCCTCCGCCATCCACCGCGGGGAACATGCTCCCAGGACTCCGGCGGATCTGCCGGTTTTTGATGTCCTGGAGATCCATTTCCCGGGGAAACTTCGCAATGCCGCCAAACATCCAGCCATGTCGTCTGGGCTTCGATCCTTTCAAGTCCTCAGACTTCAGTGAATCCTTGGACGAACTCCGCTGGATACCCGAAGCTTCGGATTTCATCACCATGCTTGAATTGCGGCTGCTTCGCGTCAGCCTCGTGCTCGACGTGCTGAGGGATCTCGAGGGGTTCAGCTCCGCCAACCACTCGCGGTATCTCCTGGATAGAAGTATGGATTCTTCGTCGTCTCCGGACACGGATTTGAGAATTTGATAGTCGAAAAGAGTCGGCTGTTTGTAGGGTAAGAGCTTGCCGCAGGAGATTATGTCTTCTGCATGGGACATCATGCCCTCGTCGGAGTAGCGCTCATTAAAGAACTCGAAGAAATCTGAGGGCTGGGAGAAGGATGACGATACTCGGTGGTGGTGAGGAGTCTCGGAAGCCGGGCCGTTTTTCTCTGGTTCATCGTCATCTGATAAATTTAGATAAAAATGGCAGAGGGAGACAGAGGAAGATCTACGGTGGCGGTGGTGAGGCTTGGATGGGTCCTTCTTCTCCAGTTCATCGTCTGATAAATTTAGTGGGGACTCGCAGAAGGAGAAAGAGGATGATTGGCGGTGATGTTGAGTCTTGGGAGAGTCTTTTCTCACTGGTTCATCGTCTTCTGAATTTAGAGGAAAATTGCAGAGGGAGACTTCTTCTTCTTCTCTTGGATCACTTGTTTCTTGCTCTTGGAAGTTGGTGGAGTCGTCCATTTTGGGGAGTGAGAACTGGTGAAGAGGATCAACGTGTATGTTACATTATATATAACAAATATTTGTATCTATATGTAGTCATTGTGTGGTGTGTGAAATACTTTAAGGGACGGGAAGAGAAGGAAAGGGCCCGAGGATCTAATTTGCCTCTTGAGAGGAAAATCAAGAACTTTTTGTGGCAATATATTTTATTGTATATGATGCAATTAAAGAAAACGATGACAAATTAAATACTCTGAGCAAACCAAATTTCGCCACGCCATGGCATAAAATAAGTGTGGCATTCACAACGTCAACACAGCACAACTCCAATTCTTGAAGAAAAGAGTTTGAAGCAACCTTCAAAGTAGTTTGGCAATGTTATGCGTTCATCATGTTCTTCACAGAATTCCGCGTTAATTCACTTTTGCGGTTGGAGCACGCGACAACAAAAATAAATTTTATTTCTGAGACTGCTAAAATTAGTGTTGTAGTTGTCACCACGCATAATTAAATCCCGTTTTTGTAGGGCAGTCTATATCTTGCAGAAAGGATCATTGAAAGAACAAGCTAATTCCATTAATTACAGTAGTCCAAAGTCATGAAGAAAGAAAAGGAATACCCATCTTCTTAAATAATCAAGCAACAGCATGAGTCAGTGAGTTGAGGCATGTGAGTAGATTAAAAAAAAAAAAGAAAAAAAAAACAAAAGATCAAGCAATCGATTCCGTTTCTTTCGGGGCATTGAAACACAGATATGCATGTACTGGCAGTTCATATGAGCCCCCTGACTTTGGTGATCATGGATGTAATATGTGTGTGTGTGTGTGTGTGTGTGTGTACACATGTATATATTTATGAAGTATTTATGCTTGATAATATGAGCAAGAAAGAACTAGCATCCGCATCAAGATAGAAGTTCATTAATTTTCTCATTTAAGGTGAATATCATGGGCCAATTGTCGTATACGTAGTACAATTTTGAAGATGGAAGTTCAGAAATTCATGGAACTCGATGTGCACGATTATAGGTTTCGTTTCGCTGTTAACACCACATTCTTTTAGGATACGACTTAAAAGTCTATAATCTGAACAAATGACTTTTTCTTAATCATCGATATTGACCAGGAAAAGTGCTATTCACCTAACCGACATGGTGATATTACACTCGTAAAGGTGTATTTGGTGATTATGACTCCTGCAAACAATAAATTTGTACTTTAAGTACTTCAATTAACCTCGAAACAGTGCGATCGGAAAATTCTAATCTTAAACATTACATGTTGAAACATGTAATGTAATATTAAGTGGAAAATTAAAGAAAGTAACACCAAAAATTGTTTATATAATTTAGTGATAAATCTCCTATGTCTATGAATCCAAAAATTTTCACTATTTAAAATATTTTTACAAATCACGACACGAGTTAGATCCCCTAACTAAAATTATACACTACCTAAACCAAAATTCCTTTAGAGTTTGTACCAAATGACGACAACCAAGCAACACATAGTACTAGACTGAAAATTTAAATTAGAGAACAATTAGCAGTCTTTTATTTGCTCTCTAATGGGTTTTTTATGGCAAATTCCGTACAAATTTATGAGTCTAAATTGTATTAGGGTAGCGGGTTGAAGATGGTTTAGGATTTTTGTTATGTTCCAAACCATGCCCCATATAAAAGGCATCTTGAATGCATGACTAAACTTCATTTGTTATAAAATAAAATCTTGTTTTTTAAACAAATTGGGGAGCATTTTTTTCTAGTACTGGTATCCTTGGAAAATCGAACGCTTTAGAATAGATTCTGTATGTTCATCACAACGTATCAACCAAATTATCTAACTTCTTTTTCATTGTCATTCTATCCTTGGTTCTTCATTTATTTCAACACATTAAGTTACAATTATATCAAGGTTTTCAAGGTTTTCTGTGGTTTATTGTTGGGTTGAGTTTCGCCGTTTATACCTTTTCTTTTTTGACTCTTCTTGAAATTTTAAGTTGAATCACAAATTCTCTCAAAATTCATAAAATTCATATCATATATTATACATAAACCTGAATTTAAAACCATGAGCTCAAACAATGGCTCTTATAAAAGTTGTGAATGCACAAAAATAGCTTTTGCAACTAATCGCAAGCATACAATGTTAAATTATCGTAGTCAATGAGTATCAGTATTGTCTAACAAGAATCGAGTAGAAATCAAACTATACCAACTACTACTACTTAATTACAAAATCACGTCTAGTAATCACAATGAAGCCAGTAATATTAATAAAAAAACAATTAAAATCAATTAACAATCAAATATATTTTTTTCGCCAAGCACATAAGAAAATATAGAACTAATCAATATATGAGAATCACTTAGGAAATTAATCTTACTCCACTTCACTACATTCAATTATCCAATTAGTTTTTAACACTCATTCCATCCAATTATTAGTCAAGTTTTTTCAATTATATTTTCATTACTTCTCTCAAGTGTTGAATGGAAACCTATGTGAATTAATTAGGCACCTCCTCTTGGTCTCATCCCGTTGTAAATACATGCATTTAATCATACTTTATTGATTGATTATGATTCATTGGTTTCTCAACTCAAAGTTTCACCTAACGTGTGCGTCTCAATTCTATTGTATAAAATTAGTTCTCCAAAGTCTACAAATTCATGCATAACAAATAATCCAATCATCTAGACATAACTAGAATTAAGCATAGATAACATAAATAATTGAATGAAAAATATTGCATTAAAACTGAATACAAATCATCAAACCATAGTTGCAGATTCGTTTGAAAAATTCTTGAGCACAAGAAAACTCAGCCAAACATGTTTCTAACTAATCCTATAGTAAATTTAATCAAGATTTGAATATTTGAGAATACAAAAGAAAATAAAAAAGACAGATTCTAATGTAAATAGTTGGATCGTTGATCTGCACGCCCTAACTATGAACGCCTTGAACTTCTTCTCCAAAAACTTCCTTTTCGATGTTCAATGGTTTGGATGATTTTTTTTTCAAGAATTTCTTTCTCTTTCCCGCTCTTATGGTTCTCTCCTTTTTCTATGTAATTTGCAAAGTCTTTATATAATTCTTGAAGATTTGGGTCATATGGTGCATAAAACCCTTTTTTTTTTTTGAATTTTTCAACCGTCTAGATTGATCTGACAATATCTTACATCGATCGCACTGCCTCTCGAACAATTGCATGCAATCTGTCATGCGGTGATCACCAATCCCAACACCTAGAAAATTGATCTCAAGTGTGCCCCTACACTATCCAACTTCCCATGATCATTACAAATCTATTGTGAGTCTAACAATCATAATTCCAATAAGTCTCCAAGATGATTACACTGATGCTATCGAAGCCTAGATCAATCCCTAGCGATCCTAACTTCTAGATTGATTGCTGAAGTGCATGAGATAGATTTGAATTCTAGTTTTTCTATTTTTTTGCTTATTTTTGTGTTCCAATCCACTTTGTACTTACAATTCATTGCTGTGTACAAATGTAAGTCATATTTTTTTCTTAATTAGTGCATTTTAGCACAAATATCACATTAAATCATATGATTGCATGTGAATTATCAAACTCCATCACACTTAACCCTTGCTTGCCATCAAGCAAGTAAGTGCAACAAACTACGCATGCAAATAAGCAAAAAAAAATTCTCAAATATTACAGGCACATAAATAACCGGCATTTCACTTCACAACACTTGCAACCTTAAATTTAGCCACGCTTCTATCATACACAAGCCCATTATATCTAACTTTGTGTATAACCAATCCTACCTTCTCAACATCACCAAATTCAGGCACATAGTTATTAACTCTCATCAACATCTAATGTTCATGAAATTCAATGCTAACTATCCCCATGGACTTAATAATCATACCAACATCCACTAACATAAACTCATGCATTAAAAGAGATCAATATGACTATAAAATTAAGGCCAAAAGTAATGATATCAATGAGGCAAAGGTCACCAAACAGAACTTGACCAACATAATACAAAATTCTCTCTCAACCTTTTTCTTTTTTCTTTTTATTTTCTTTTTTTTTTTGGGAGAGCTTTCTTGAGGCCTTTCCCAAGTTGTTATAATTCTTTTTATGTGAGAGTGAACAAAGGTCACCTTACACTTTTAGCTACTTAACTCACAACTTACTTGAGATATTATGCATACTCATACTTAACTGACCGTTTTATGCGAGCATAAATACAGGTTTTTGGGCAATCTCGGTTACTAAGTCACTCCAACTAGTGGAGTAAATTCAATTTTTCAGTTCTTCTATTTTGTCTCTTTTTTATTTTTATTTTTTAACTTTTCTTCTTCTCTTTTTTTCTCATTTTCTTTTTCACTTTTCACCATTATGTGACCAAGCTCCTACGTGAAATTTGGGCTACAAAATGGGTGGAAAAATCTAGTGGGCTCTAAAGAAAAAAAATGTTGTATCAAAGGGTGGCACCTTCCCTTCAAACACATAAACTCAAAGAGGGACCCATCGGAAAAATTTTAAATAATAGGCAATAAAGAAAGAATTTGGTATTTCAGTAGCCTATATCATTTCTCATCCAATGCACACAAAAATTCGCTTTAAAAGGTATTCTCATTAAGTTCTAAGGTTGGCGATGTATCTATGGTTAATTATCTACACACCTTCCTAAAGTAACATTAAGAAGAATAGTCTTGGCTTTTGTGATTAAAAAAATATATAGGGACTTAATGTATTTTTGGTGCTATGTGCATAGTCTAAAGCGCAAGATATCATGAAAATAAGAATGCTAGCCAATTCTGCATTATTTATCATTTATTATCATTGAAAAATCATTTGCTATCAGGTAAGCATAATAATCATAGTCAACAAAACAACGACAATATTCCAACAATTAAATACACATGACATCCAAAGCCTTACCATCTATGAGTTATCTACCAAAATCACAATATTTGTCCAAGCATCAAAATATGAAAGATAAAATTAAATACATGTGAAAAAATACACTCTCACTCACTAAGCCCCATATGGTGAAAAAAAAACTTTTTTCTCTCCCCCACACTTAAATTGCACATTATCCTTAATGTGCTATACGATTAAATCAAGAAAGAAAAAGGAAAGAATAATAAAAGAAAGGGCTTAGTAGGGAGACGAGAATGAGTCTCATTTCTTACTCCTCCTTGGCACAAGTATCATCATGTGCAGGCTCATGGGATGTGGAGGGAATGTTTGTGGGGTCATTTGGCTATGATGGTGGTGATGGAACATAGTATGATGGTTGTGAAGCTCCAAAAGGTAAATCGTGAAAGATCCTAAAGTTGCAGTGCCTCACCTGTCCTAGTATCAACACACTAGCATGCATAATCTGCATGCCCTACATAAACTGCAACTGCATAGCCTCGAATCTATCCATCACCTTTGTACACAGCTAGCATTGCTCTCTAGCAAACTTATCAATTTGTCACTGCAATCGCTATGACCTTGGTGGTTGTGCCGACTCTGACATCTCAGGCTCTTATGGTGGTGCCTGCACCTTCACCTCATATACAAATAGGTCCACTTCCTTTTTTTTAATACAAGTTTCTTTTCTTTTTGTCTAATTCACTTCCTTTTTTTTTATGTGTGAGTTTCGAGGATATCCCCATTCATGGGTCTAAGATCCACATCTATGAATTGAAAAGTCTGAATAATCAACTCTGCAATCAATTGTTAGAATCAACAGGTCTCCAAATTGTTCGTTTGAAAAAAATGGAAACCTTTCTTTTTGGATGATCATGATACTTCCTAAAAATTGAAATTCTTAATCAAATCCTTAACCAGTGTCTACTACTGTTGCTGCGTCAACTATATTTTGAGACAACAAAGTCACCTCCCTAAATATGTGCAATCGTAGAAGTACAAAGTGGTGAAAATGGTTCTCATGTCCCTCTTCCACTCAATCTCACCAAAATCTACAAAGATGGCTTTTTTTTTGGGAGGTGGCTAATTATATCCAAGTAGAGGATTGAGAATGTTTCTTGTATTTGCATACGAGACATTCTCATGATGACGTAACCTAAGATGGTATTGATTTTGTAAATTACTGTGATGAGCAAAAGCATGATTATTTATGTAACATGCTCACTCTATGTCACCCATACCATCCGCAGTAAAAGTGCTTGCCATTGTTTCAAGTAAGTTTTGGAAGAATCCTTAACTGTCAATTGATTGATTTGGTTGCTCAGGGCGGAAACTTGAGCATTTAAGGCCGTTAATTGATCAACCTCAAACATGCCTGTAGTAACCCTTATGGGCTAGTTCCTTTCATTTGGTCTATGGTATTTATTAGCCGACATTTCATCAACTAGATGATAGATTTCATCCATTGTCATTTTAAGCATACTATCACTTGCAATGACATCAACTATTGTCCTCGTTTAACTAGTAAGATCATCATAAAATAGTTGGATATGAAACCAATCTTGATAGTCATGTTGATGGCATTTATGGAGTAAGTCTTTGAAATGCTCCCATACCTCATATAAGGGTTCATAATCTAATTGTTGTAACTGTGCTATCCCACTACAAAGTTGAGAGGTTTTGAAAAGAGGAAAGAATTTATTTAGGAATTTTTAGCAAGTTCTTCTTAGGAATTAATGCTAACAGGTTGCAAACAGCGTAGCCACTCTCTTGCTTTATCCTAAAGTGAATGGGAAATGTCTTAAGCGGATGGTGTCTTAAGAAACGACATTCATCTTTGTAGTGTCACAGATTTTAAGGAAAATGGCTAAATACATATTAAGAACCTCATGAGAAAGTTCCCCATAGCGATTTTGCTACACCATACTTATTAGAGATGGCTTCACTCCAAATTATTAGTTTGAATTGGATGTCATTGAATGCCAAAAAAGTTTTAGTGCACAATGGGTTGTTAGTAGTCTCGAAGCACTCTCGGTGCATTTTGTATTAGAAGTGGTGCATTTTCCATGAGATTAGGATTTAGATTTGAATTATTATTATTGTTTTCTTCCATCTCAAAGTTCACACTTCTTCTCACCTTAGTCTCTTTCCTTAACCTACGACAATCTCTTTTAATCTCAAGATGAAACTTGATGTTTTCTAGTCTTAAAGTTTGACGTAGAAATAGTGAGACCCTAGCATCTAAGCTCTTCCAACCTAACCTAACCTAACCTAATGTCTACCTAGAAAGCAAGTAATCTACTAACCTACTAGGCTTGATCTAGAGTTCAATAAATTGCACAATAGTGGCATCGAATGATTAAATTGATCCCTAAGAACCATGCCAGAAAACTTGATCATAGAGAAATAGAATTTACAACTAACCATAAGCACATGACATCAAGTTATGGTACTTACGAGTATCATTCCACAGGAATCGAAAATCAAACTATACGAATTACTGTTACTTAATTCTAAAATCTTGTCAAGTTATCACAATGAAGTTAATGATATTAATAAAAAGCAATTAAAAATCAGCTAACAATCAAATATTTTTTTCGACAAGCACACAAGATAATCCGAAAGCAGTCAATATATAAGAATCACTTAGGAAATTAATCTCATGCCTCCTCACTAGATTCAATTATTCAGTCAATTTTTAATATTCATTCAATCCAATTATTAATCAAGGTTTTCAATTTTATTTTCATTACCACTCTTAAGTGTCGAATGGAAACTTATGTGAATTAATTAAGAATCTTCTATCAATTTCATCTTATTCTAAACACATGCATTTAATCACACCTTAATTATTTATTAGGATTCATGGGTTTCTCAACTTAGAGTTTCACCTAATGTGTGCACCTCTTTTCTAATGCATAAAATTGGCTTCTTCAAGTCTACAAATTTATGCATAACACATAATCTAATCACATGAATATAACTGGAATTAAGCACAAGTTACACAAATAATTGAATAAAAAATATTGTATTAAAATTGAATAAAAATAATCAAACCATAATTTTGGATTCGTTTGAAAGATTCCTAGGTACTAGAAAATTCAACTGGACATGTTCCCAACTAATCCTATAACGAATTTAATGAAGATTTGAATATTTGGGAATAAAAAAATAAAAACTCGGGTGTGAATAATCAAATTGCTGATCTGCACAACCAAGCTATGAAGGCCTCAAATTTCTTCTCCAAACACCTATTTCTTGATCTTCAACGCTTAGATAATTTTTTTTAGGAATTTTTCTTTCTCTCTCATGATTCTTTCCTTTTTCTTTGTGTTTTACAAAGGCATTATATAGTTCTTAAGGAGTTGGATTATTTGATGCATGAAACCTTATATTTTTTTCAGATTTTTTGCCGTCTGGATCGATCTAACAGTATCTTGGATCGATCATGCTGCCTCTAGATGGATTGAATCAATCGTGTGTGAACCATTGTGTTGCAATCGTCAATCCCAACGTCCAATGAATTGATCTCAAGCGCACCCCTACACAATTCAACTTCGCATGATTATTACTGATTGACTGTGAATCTTGTGATTGTAATTCCAATAAGTCTCCAAGCGATATGTTGCTAAAGCCTGGATCAATCCCTTGCAATCCCAACTTCTAAATGGATCGCCAAACTGCATAGGATCTATTTGAATTCCAATTTTTCTATTTTTCTACTTATTTTTGTGCTTCAATAAACTTTATACCTATGATTCATCGCTTTGGACAAATGTAAGCTATATTTTGTCATAATTAGCCGATTTTGAGTACAGATATCCTGTTTAATCATATAAATGCGTGTGAATTATCAAGCTATACACTTTGGTATTTAGTTATGCTTCCTAACTTAAATCATTGTCAAAACCCTGTGATAGGACAGCCTCAAGCCTTGAGATTATCATCGTCACAATGAATGATTTTATAGTCCATGCAAAGGACCGTAATGTGTCTTGAAAAGGACATGGACGAAGCCCAATATTCCCAAAATCCGGCCATTTTCTTACGATCTTTTGAAGACATTTTCAAATTAAAAGCCCTTCTCTACTTTGAAGCCTCTTTGGCCCAATTATCAAGCTTCAAAGGGCAAAACTTTTGATTAGTTAAACGTCTTTCTAATCACACATAATAAGGGGTAATTCCCAGTTGTAATGCATATATTAATTAAAATTGGAAAGGAAAACTCACGCGATCAATTTAATTTTTGTGACCTTTCCTAATAAATCAGTGGCTTTCCCATAATTAATTAGGTTTTGAAACTTCAAAATCCTCAATCTTTTCTACAATCATTGAGGAAATTTCTGAGCCCATCAAGTATTCAACTCCAATTCAAACCCCCAAAACTCCTGCAAAAACGTACCACTTGATGGCACGGATTATATTATCATCGAAGCGTAGAGTCACACTGTTGGTAGAGTGTGAAAATATAATGCATAATTCAAAAGCATTTCTTGCAACTATGACCAATCTTCTATTGTGATCGTTATTCAAGTAGGATTCTGAAGTTTGAAACGTGCACGATTTCTTCATTTTGCAACATCTTTTCCCCATCACTTTAACTTCTGTCCGTTTATAAACATTCCTAATTTTATCATCGAAACTACCACTTTAAAAAATCATTATTACACTTAAAAGTTTCCTGTAAACGATCAGACAGCCGAACTGTGGTTGAAAGCTGAATATTAGAGTTGTGCATTTTTCGACGAATTAATGGAATCTTGTTGAAATTAAAGATTTAGTTTGTATCAAATATAGAATTAAAAATTTGATTGATATTTGGTAGAAACATTATAGTGACAGTGACTCTTGCCAACCATGGAGCACGCAACCACCTTCGTAGCTTCGCTTCTTAAATTTTAGGGACAAATAGATTGTTTTCATTGGACCACAGAGTTGTCCTCTTCGCAATTTTTTCTGTCCTTTGTCTCCCACACTTATATTTTCCTCTTATTTATTGCATCTCACTTTCTGATGCATCCCTAGTATTTGCCAGTTAATTACAACATAAATCTTGACTCACCTAAATTTACCATAATTCTTTTCAGACTCCTTAAATTTTCTTAATGATCCGCCGCCATTATGATGGTCTTTGGCTGAGTTTATTAATGATTTTTTAAACATCTTATACAGGATTGAAAGCTTTTAAGTATTTTAAGAGTATTTGATAAATCTTTTAATAAGATATCTTATAAATTTTCAAAATTAGATTTTTGAAACTTATAATAAAAAATAAATTTTCTCTAACTTATAGGCTACCTCTTTTTAGACACCAAAAATGATGTAAATATCATTGATTATGTTATATTAATAATATTTAATTTATTATTATTATTATTATACAAAAAATTATATTCATTTGTTTATATTGGTAAATTTTAACAGTGATGTGTAAGATAATTTCATTATTTAATACGAACACTTTATGATATTATTTTTAAAATAACATTTATAAGTTGTAAGCTCTGAAAACCTAGTACCGGTTACAAAAGATTATAACCTCTTCAAAATAAGTTTAGCCAAACACCTTTAGTGTCAAAATTGAGATTTTGAATTTAAAAGAGAAAATAATTGAGAAATTTGTTGTTTGTAAATCTATTTACCGAAGAAGAACAGTATAGAAATTAAAGATTTAAAAAATAAAAACCCAACCTTTGGCTTTGCACTTGGTTAGGTCCATTCCTATTCTCAACATTTGGCTGTCATTAAACCTTTGTTTGTTTTGTAATTATGACATGTATTTTTAAGTATTTTTACTTTGATAATGGTATAAAAGTAAGAGGGAAAGAAAAAGATAAAAAAGAAAATATAATAATTGAATATGTATTTTCGAAGAATAAATAAAGTCATTCTATGCCGAATATTAAGACGGATTGAGAGCTTTGTCTATTACTTAATGTTTAATTAGTAAAATTCACTTACTGTATTTTATTTTCGGTTTCCTTCCATCGATTTGTTATTCAATTTTACTTTATTATGATTCTAATTTCTTAATTATGCTCTTTCACTTATTTTATAAATAACACAAATACTTATATTAAAAATAATATTAATTTATTTGTATAATCACGCACACACGTAATGAGTATATATTTTATCACTGGCGTATAGAAAATGAAAAGCAAAAAACATCCTAAAAAATTCGCACTTGCCTGTTTGGTATTAGTAGTTGTATACTTCAATGCAGGATTGGTTGCTTTTCTAATTAGACCACCAACATTTTTATATAATAAAAATAAATAAGCAAAAGAGAAATAAAACATTAAAAAAAGGCCTTGTACGGTCTATTACAGGCATTGCCAACGTCGCCAGTGAAAGAATGTCCTGTGAAAGCTCTCCACCCACTCTACAGACCCCCCAACCTAAATATAGTAAGTGATGTTGTAAACTGATTATTATGGGAACAATTGTCTACAAAATTAAATAGCCTATGTCTGTATCTCTTTTTCTTCTATTTTTTTTTTCATTTTATCAAAATGTAATACTTTTGCACTAATTTTTAAAAAATAATTTTTTTCTCTATCTTATTTTTTTATTATATTAAAATATTATTATCCGCAGAAATTTTTATTTGAAACATAACCATAGCCATCAGTACGTTTTCCAATCGAAAGAGTTCACTCCTTGTTTCGATGCAAATTAGAGTGGGAATGAAAATTGCAATGAAAATTTAGGAATAGTATGAAATTAAGATAAAGAAAGAGATAAAAAAGATTATCTTTTGTAATATATTTAGAAGTGTAGATTTTGATAGAAAAAAAAAAGTTTTTGATGATTTGCATCCAAACATAGACTTAAAGTTCAGATTTTTTCCGTTGAAATTAACTCTTGAATAAATGGAGATTTAGAATTGGGTTCAACCAAACTCCATTAAAATTTATTGCCTACATTGGAAAGTAAATTATAAATAATTTTCCTCGAATCAAAATCTATATTTCTAAACATATTATAAATAATTTTCCTCCAATCAAAATCTATATTTCTAAACATACTATCTAATAAAATAGTCTTTTATTTTTTTTTTTTTTTACTTTTACAATATTTTTAAGTGTTCGCGCTAATTAATTGCATCCTAACAAAGACATTAGAATATGCTTTGAAAGGAATTAATAGATTAGGTTTGTGGCCTCTCTAAAGAATCTGCAAATTAAACAACGCGAGAGACAAGCCCCTACAAATGCTAAAACTACATTAGGAGCTAAGATTCTAACAAAATTTTTATTGGTTAATTAACTTTTTTATAATTTTTAATGTAAGATTGTGACATATGTAGATATGCCCAAAATCCCTTTTCTTCTGTTCGTATTTCCATTTTAAAGAGTTTCTAACGCCACGCCCAAATATCAAGCTTCAAATGGCAAATATTATGATCAGTGAAGTGCTTTTTTAATCACATATAATAAGGGATAGTGCCTTATTGTAAAGTATATTTATGACTGAAAATCTAGGGAAAACTCATTGCTTAATTTAAGCTTTAGTGATCTTTATTAATAAAACTATACTTTTCTCATAATTAGTTAGGTTTTTAAAATTCAAACTCCACCGAAACCCCAAAAACTTCTAAAAAACATGCCATCCGAATGGCATGGAATATTAGTTTTGTAATGTTTTAGTCACGTCGTTGGTAGTGTGTCAAAACTAAATGCATAAATCTACATATTTCTTGCAACTTTGACAATCTTCTATTCTATTTGTTATCCAATGTGGATTTTGAAGGTTGAAACGTGCACGATTTCTTGATCTCGCAATGTATTTTTCACATCACTTCATATCTGTATGTTTATAAACATTCCTTAACTTCATCATCACTAATTTGTTCGAACTTAGGGTCCAACGCTTTTAAGAAATCATTACACTAAAAGTTTCTTTTTAAACAGTCATAAAATAGCTCACAAAATATTTTTGGGGGTTTTATTTGCCCATCTTTCATTGAAACTCAAAGTGTGTTGTTTAGCTTTATGGTCGAAACTTGAATACTATGGATGTGCAATATTTTGTGAACGAATGGAATTGCATCTAAATTAGTTCGTATAAAAAATTAAATTAAAAATTTGATTGGTATTTGGTATAGAAATTTTTAAAAGTTTGGTTTTCTATTCAATTTTAATTTTTATATTCAATTAATTGATCGAACCTAAATGTCAAAATTTGTTTTATTTTTTTTTGATATATTTCATATTCTCCTTTATTTTATTTTATTTTTTTATCTTAGTCTAAAATTTTATATATTTATCACTTTGTTCTTTAATGTTTACATTCAATTCTATTAAAATTTTACATCAGTATCTTACAGTTATTAAATAGAAATATCTTATTATAATTGTATGCTTTTATGTTTTAAAAAATCAGAAATAATAATATATTTAAATAAGAATGTTTAACATTATTTTATAAGTTATGCAATTAAAAATTTAGAATATCGAACACAAATCTTATATTTTTAAAATTTCAATTTATCAATACATTAAATTCAATATATCAAAAAAGTTAGTAAACTACTAATTAAAACAAAAAAGAAAAAAAGAAAATAGAAGTACTCAAAATTTCACCATACGATTTGGTTGTTAAATTACCCACAAGAAAATCGCAACGACAATCGTTTTATTGGATTCCAAAGTTGTCATCGTTCGCATCGTTTTCTGTCCTTTATAGTCAATAACTACTCGCGGTTGGTCAGAAAATGAACCGTGACTTGTCTAAATGTGCCATATTTCTCCCCCCACCACTTGAATTTTCTCAATGATTTGCCTACATTATATTTTCTTGCAGTTTCAATGGCTTTTGTCTAGGGTAAAAATATGGGTTTTGAATCTAAGAAAAAAAAATATGAAAAATGTTGTTATAAATGCTTAATGAAGTGTAATTTATATTTTATGCTATATTAGTAATAATTTGAGACTAATTTAGTTGTGCAATGTGAATATAAAGTACTTTTAGTTAGTAAAGTAACATCCTTACTCTTAAGTAAGAACACCAATGGCACTCTCATATACTTACTAATGCATTACTTCTTTTCTATACTATATATTTATATAGAATATTGATTTAAAAGTAAGAATTTTTTGTTGTGTATTGTAAAATTAGTCAACCATCCTTAATTAATTTTTTATTTTTCTATCATTTTTCTCTTTTCTTTAAACTTATTATTTTAATTTATTTTTCTCACTATTTTTTTCTTTTCAAATTCTTTTTTATCTTTTTTATTGTTTTAAGTTTTCTTTAGTTTCATTTTTAATAACGTTTTTACTATTTATAATAAAATAATAATATAATTTATTAATAAATATTGCACTTGTACAGAGCGTGATATTTACTAGTACTTATGCTATATTATTAAGAGTTTTGGACTAATTTAGTTGTACATTATGAATTTACAACATTATTCTTAATTAAAAACACCCTACAATTTCAAATATAATTACTAATTTATTACTTATTTTTATACTATGTATCTATATTTATTATATTGTTATAAAAGTAAGACTTTTTCGTTGCGTATTGCAAAATCATGCAACTATCCTTATTATTTTTTATTTTTCTATCATTTTCTCTTTTCTTTTAATTTATTATTTTTATTTATTTTCTTTCAAATCTTCTCTCTTTTCAATTTGCTTTTATATATCTTTTATTTTTCATATTTTAAATATTTTTTAATACTTTTCATCTATATCTATACTATATATTATTATGAAAGTTTTTATGACATTTTGATTGCACATTGTTAAATTACACAACTAGTTTAATTTTAATATTTTTATCTTTTCTTTTAACTTATTGTTTCAAATATTCATTATATTTTTATTTCCAAAAACTTTTTTATTATTTATAATATACTAATATTATAATTTATAAATAAATATGCACTTGCATAGAGTCTAATATTCACTAGTATCGAAATTAAACGGTTGTAAGTTCATATATTCCAAAAAGGAAGAAGAATAAAAAAAATACAATTATACACACACACACACACTCACACATGTTATATTTACTTATATTGGCTCAATTTTATTTATTATATAAATTTTTTTTATTTCTCTCTTATTTTGTAAATGATATAAAATTTAATTTGAAAAATTATTTTTAATTTATTTATATAGTCATGTATGCACAATGAATGTATATTTCATCACTAGTATATATGAAACAAATAGCAAAATACCCAAAATTCACGCTTGCCTATTTGGTATTGGTTGTTGATAGTACTTAAATACAAGAATGGTAGTTTTTTTTTAATTAAATAATGAAAATAAATATAAACAAAAGCCATGAAAATTAAAACATTGAAACGTGTTCACCCAAACTCTCTACTACAGGTGAAAGAAAGCCTTGGATGGTCCAATTACATACATTGATGATATCGCCCGGGCAAAGAGTGTTCAATGAAAAGCTATCCGCCTTAGGTCCCTAACCTAAACATGATAAATATGAAAGCGATTCTTGAACTGATAGTATCATTGAGGATTGTGCATGCAGCGGACGTGTTTTAAACCATGACATATATATAATAATATTTAAACATAATCAACTACAATTATGACATGCATCAAATATTACGTATCATGATCTCATCAATGCACAATCTTATATATCAAAACGTATGTTGAATAACATAAATGACATTATGTTTGTATCTGTTTTTCTCCCTTTGTTCTCATTCTATTAAATTGCAATAATTTTACACTGATGTTAAGTTCTTGCTTCGCTCTCTCTCTAGTTTTTATGCTATTATTGCATGTTTGTATTTAAAACAGACAATTGTCACTCGGGCAAAGCAGTTTGGAACATAATCGTAAACATCAATACGCCTTCGAATCAAAAGATTTAGAATCCAAATTAACTATTGAGTAAGTAGAAATTTATAAATGGATTCAACAGAGCTCCATCAAAATTTAATAGAATATACTTTGAAAGGATGCCAACAGGATTAGGTTTGTGACAGTAATTTGCAATATGAAAGCAGGCGTCTGTGGTTAATGATATGCTTCCACCAGCCACTCAACCAACATTGGGGAAATGTTAGCCAATTTCCTATTTTCTCCTCTACAAACTGTAAAACTGTGGAAGTCTTCCTACCAACAACGACAGGGGCAAAAGAGTAACTTTGGAAAGCGCAAGGTCACTTGCTGACGTGGAGAAGCCTCTCTCTCTTTTAACAAAAGATTTAATATCAAGAATGCAGAGGCAATGCATGAGGCCTGAGGGACATGAGTCGCACTCTATTCCGAGGGATTGAGAAGTAGCGGAATAGCCGTAGAGACACAGAGCTGTATCTCTCTGTCTGTTTGACGTGCATTTGCATGTGCTTGTCTGTGTTTTCGATAAAAAAGAGGGAAGGGGAAAAAGATTTGCATCGAATTTTCATCAATTCTTCTTTCAATCCCCGGAAACCCCAAAGATTTAGTGAAGATTTGTTGTTGTTTTTTTGTCTGTTATGTTAATTTTCATTCAATTGAATTTCATTATGTCCCGTTTTTTGAGAAACCCAAATAATAATTTGTTGGGCCCTATTTTTGCATAAGTAAGCTTAAAGATCCCAAATCTATCACTCTGTTGGATTCATAGAAATATTACAGTAAATGGCGAATGCGTCTGGGCTTTTTAGTCCGACGGTGCCCCGCGTGAGGATGAGGTTCTCTCCGTCTATAGGCATTTATCGATCTGGGTTTTGGTTCTCTGAGGAGGTTTCCAGGAGAATAGTGTGTTCCAGCGCTACTCAGGGTGCGGAGAAGCTTTCCCCTTCTGAATCTAGAGTGCCCAGGTGATTTGTTCTTTGTAAAATTTCTATCTTTTCATGTTCATTTTGATTTCGTAGGATTTATTCTTCTATTGCTGATATGATTTGCTTTTAGGCGCTTTAGAGGTTTTTGAGACTGTTCCTGATGAACTGGGTTTTGATGTTATTGGTGCATTATAATTTTTGAAAATTTCTTCTTGTGAATTTGGCTTGGGGTGGCTTTCTTGTAACTATTATTCTGATGTAAGATAATAAATCTGGGGAATTGGTTGTTCAGCTGTTAGATGTGTCTTAAAACCATTTATCAGTCTAGCAAGACCATTGAATGAGAGAGATACGGACTCATACATTAGCTGGCTTCCTCTTTTAACACAGTAAAGGATCTTCTAGTTCCGGAGAAAATTTTGCCCTTTTGAGCTAGGCTTTTTAAGTAATCATAGATTGAACCATTTCGTTCGTCCTCGACTAATGCATTGTCATAAAAATAGCAACCTTTACAGTCTATTATATAAGTCCTATTGATGTAAGTGTTATGCTCCATAAAAGTTAGTGCAGCTAGTTATAGCACGCAAAGGGGAACTATGTTGATCCTTAGTTTTTGTTTTTGCTTGTGAAAGGCAGAAAATGATTTTAAATAGCTCATTTCCCTGCCAAATCTGCTCAAGAAACATCACATGGCCTGTCTCTTTCCTTAATTTGCATGCTGAGGGTAACAGATGTGTTAATCTTATAATAATATTTGTTGAGTAGGGTGGGATATTTATGTATTCAATAATTTTGATTGTTGTTTGAATTTTAAGTCTTTATTATAGTCTTCAAGATGTTTATTGCTGAATCAGTATATCCAGATATCCTGGTTTTGGATAACTTGGAGGCTAGCTGGTTACCGAATTTTTTTACTCGTAACTGTGAGCCTGAATAGCTAATCAACTTGAGTTTAATTAGTTTATGCACATGATGTCAAATGTCAAATCCCAAACCTTCACCAAAACCTTGCAATCTCTCTCTCTTTTATTTTTATGTGAATTTGTGATGCAGAATTTTCTTTTTCATGTGTTTTCTGTTTCATATAACATTTAATATGGTGCTGGCTAGTATTGGCCGCCTTCAAATCATTTCACATCCCTTTCTATCATAAATTAGATTGGCATCTGATACTTATTTTACTTTTTGCTTAACCTTCCTTTTGATGTTATTGTTTTGTTTAACTATCTGACATCCTTTCTAATCACTAATAAATACTTGTAGGCTTATTAGCAGAGGCTGCAAGTTAGTTGGATGTGGCTCTGCAATACCAACCCTTCAGATATCCAATGATGATCTCTCCAAAATTGTTGATACTTCTGATGAATGGATATCAGTTCGGACTGGAATTCGAAACCGAAGAATACTTTCTGGTGAGTTCTCCTAGCTGTTCATGCTGATGTTTTCTTTTTCATGTGCTATGGTCATTTTGTTGTGCTCTAAACTTGAACTATAGAAAGCTGTCAATTTAGGTTATCCAATCTGCTTTATATCTGATGTGATAATTAGCCTTGCTAGAACATTTTTGGTTGGCAATGCTGCTGCTGCTGTCATAATATGGTTAACAATATTTTGGTTTTGAAACTACATTTAGTTCCCAAAGAGGAGTTCATACTGCATTCCAACATGTCATGTCGTGATTTTTCTTTGATTTGCTCTCTAATTCTTCTAAGGATAATTTAATCATGATTGCAAGGGTGTCAACATCTTGTTGAGTGTATTCATTCCCCACTCATGTTTCAGATGGATATTCTGAAACCTTTCTCTCTGTAATGCAACCTGATAAACTTGAACTTTATCAAAATCTTTTTGAGTGATAGATACCACACATGGCATTATATTTTAGTTATATGCTGCAGGAGGAGACAGTTTGACAAATCTGGCTCTAGAGGCAGGAAAGAGAGCTCTAGAGATGGCAGATGTTGATCCCGATGATGTGGACCTCGTCTTGTTGTGTACTTCAACTCCAGAGGATTTGTTTGGTAGTGCTCCACAGGTATTTTTCAACAATATTCTGGAGTTGGATTTCTCTTGTGATTTTGGGGATAAGTGACAGTGACCTGTAATGTGTTTTCTGCTTGTTGGGTTCACCGTTTCAAGGACTTGTAACAAGTTTTCAACTGTCGCCATGCAGAAACCAACCTATGAGCATGTTTTGATGCTGATCATCTCCCATCTTCTTCAAAATGCTGTCAAATTATTTATACCATATACAGTTTATTTATTTTTTACTATTTGTTTTTCCCTTCCCAAGTAATAATATGTTTCACAGAATTCAATTTTATATGACATTTTTTTCTTCCAGATTCAGAAAGCACTTGGATGCAAAAATAATCCATTAGCATACGACATTACTGCTGCTTGTAGTGGTTTTGTGTTGGGTTTAGTTTCAGCTGCTTGCTACATTAGAGGTAAAAACTCATATATTTTACTGAATGATTGCAAAGTTATATTAATTAGCCATTTCATCAAAATATAATTCTTATGCTCTCTATTTTAGGGGGTGGTTTCAATAATGTTTTGGTTATTGGCGCTGATGCTCTATCTCGCTATGTCGATTGGACTGATAGAGGATCCTGTATTCTCTTCGGCGATGCTGCCGGTGCTGTGTTAGTACAGGTACTGCATTATATCTTTTCAGTGCACTTAAGCACTTTTTATTTAATTTGCTTAAAAGGTGCCATGGCCTGCCCCCCCAACAGCTATCCCTGGCTTGTATTTAATACCTATTTGGTCTTCATTCCGTACATGTTTGTGGCATTTACATTATAATCCCTGACAAAGAGATTATAGAAATAAAAGAATCCTGTATTTCTTATATTTCAGTTACAGGCATCTAGAGGCATATATTCCGATTCTGCCTGGACAGTGCCATAAGTTACATCATTTCTACCTCTTTTGGGAAAACAGGTTTTTGGGTATCTAGGCATGGGTTTATGCCAAGATCAGTATAGGCATCATGGATTTCTTTTTTGAGCTCATCATACGCTTGGCATGTCTTAAATGTTAATACCCATGCCTACTTACCATAGCTACCATGATCATAGCTCTCCTCACTGCAATCTTATTCTATAGTAAGGACTCTACGATTATGGAAGGTTCAATACAATACAAAATACCTGTGTTATTTTCTGTAGGGTTCATCTAGATGTAAGAGGCTTGTCTATGCTATAAATGAAGGCACTTGCTTTACATCAATCTAATCCAATTCATTGCATCCCCATAAGTTCCAAATGGGATGATGGGACTAGACAATATAAGCTTTAGTGTATTTCAAGGGAGTTTCTAGATAAACAGATGTTTATCAACATTTTTAATTGCAACTTAGTATTAAGTGCTTTTAATTTCCTTTTAAGACAACCTGTGCTGCAGGGTAATTAAATTGTAAAATATCCTGAATCAAAGGTTTTTCATAGTCATTGTATTCCTATTGCCTTTCTTTCTCAATTGGCATTTATTTCCTGTTATTTTATTTTATAACTATGATAAAAGATTCTTGACTGTGACCCATGTTCATGTGAATGGGCGCAATTGCATTTTTCCCAAGAACAATTTGCATCCCTATAAGAGTTGCGTCATGGTACATGTCAACTTACATGTTGCTCAGCTAAGGTGGTTAGATAGATATGAATTTTCACATCATCCACAATTCCTGCTTCCTGACATGCAAGTCTGAAACTTATGTTCCACTTACAATTTGAAACAGGATGTCTTTGCTAAACGGAATACCTTTTCTCATGTGTTGTTTTGTAATAGTAAAAGCTTGCTTTTCTTTTGAGTTATTTATGATATATCTTCTCATGGCAGAAACTAACATTAAGTAGAATATTTATATTTGAACCTGATATCTTTAACAATTGTAAGGTATAATTACCTTCTGCAGGCCTGCGATAGTGAAGAGGATGGCTTTTTTGCATTTGACTTGCATAGTGACGGTGAAGGGCAAAGGTACTTATAATCATCCGATCCTGGGATTACCATGTGTTTCTCTGAATGAGCAACATAACTATTTTTTTTCCTCTTTGTAGGCACTTAAAGGCTACCATGAAGGTTGACAAGAATAATCATGAGTTAGGTACAAATGGTTCGCTCCTTGGAGTTCTCCCAAAATGCTCCTCATACTCCTGTATCCAGATGAACGGTAAGGAGGTCTTCCGCTTTGCTGTTCGTGTTGTTCCACAGTCTATTGAATTGGCTCTGGAGAAGGCTGGTTTAACTGGGTCCAATGTAGATTGGTTGCTTCTCCATCAGGTTTGAAATTGTCTATAATATTTGATTTGAGCAATCACTCTGTCTGGAGTGAAATGAGGAATTTACATGTTTTGATTATTTACCATTGCATTAGATTAAGGGGCGGCAACTGAACTGGAAAAAGCAAACCCAAACAATAATGACTAATAGCTATATTGTTGAATAATGAAGAAAAACTGCTATTCTTGTTCTAGCCTTTAATTAGTTGTAATGATATATCCCTGCGACCGAATGGAAAGCAAAAATGTAGTTATGTTTGTACGGAAGGATATAGGAAATGTATTTCCAAGCGATTTACTTGGGCATGACACTATCTATGCTATTATAAGCAACTTCCTGTGGCTTCAGTCTCTGAATGTCTGCAATGTTTATGATTAAATAGAACTACTTGGTAAATACAGGCAAACCAGAGAATTATTGATGCAGTTGCCACACGTTTAGAGCTCCCATCTGAACGTGTCATATCTAACTTGGCGAACTATGGTAATACAAGTGCTGCATCCATCCCCCTGGCGTTGGATGAAGCAGTCCGAAGTGGGAAGGTGCAAGCTGGTCATACTTTAGCTACTGCCGGTTTTGGAGCTGGGCTTACATGGGGCTCTGCTATCATTCGCTGGGGATGATTTAGTGCATGTAAAACAAAAGAATACCGTGCAATTTTGATTTTGCGGTCCATATGGAGTTGTGTTATGACATTACCTGCTCCCCGGATCTCTCTTCTTCCTATTGTCGTTGTTGTTATCTTTGGATCTCAGTAGCACTAATAATATATATTTTCTTTTCTCGTGCCCTGCCACATTGATTCCTTGGAGTGTATGTGGTGCTTTGCTTCAAATTGTTTAGTTGTTGGGAACAAATTTTATATACATGTTGAACTTGATATATTTGCATGTGTTTTGGCTGTTCTAGGGTGCGGACGTAGAAGGCCAATAACAACCTGATATGATACCTTTTTATCATGAACTTGTTAATTTATGGGGATAACAGCTTCCACACTGAGGTTTGAGGTTTGGGTTAATGATATGTAGATTTTATTTTATTTTATTTTTTTCAGATTTTTGAAATTTTGTATTACATTCTTGCTGGTCATAACCTGATTGGTGAGGTACTCTATCCTTAATAACGCTATAATGTTAAGCAATTACACTATTGGTCAAACCTGCCTTCAACAATGAAACTGAGGAATATTGTTTCGGCTGTCACGATATTTAAAAGGAAAGGCCTTGGATGAAATGTTTGTTGGCCACTCAATTATGATCTTTTGCCAAACACTAGAAGCTTAACTCACTCACCCAAATGGCAAATCCATGTCTCCTCCAACTTCAACTTAGTGTTTGCTTGTCGGGATCTTTGGTGAACGTCATTAGCTGTGGGATCTTCATTGATTCTACGGATCGGTTGCTGTTAAACGCCTTCACTCCGGTTATGTTGTGCCTTACTGGGCGAATTTTTGAGGGAGCAAAAGGGTACGACTGTTTCAAATAAAGAACTACCACAGTATCCCAACAGCACCTGTTAGAAAGTTAAAAGACTTCTAACAAGGTCAATTGGGAGGAGAATTAGCTTGTCTGCTTCTTAAGCTTGTTTGACAATGATAATTCAATGCCATCACACCAATAAAAAGGACAAAATATATGACAAGAATATATCTCACGAGAATTCTATTGTGCTCCTTGATCATTAAACTCTCAGAAGTTTGAGCTATCGAGAAAATTTGACAGCACATAAACTGATCTTTGTTATAGTGAAATCTAGACAGGCATATAACCACATTTTCCGGGGTTGTGAATTTGCAACTGATACTGAGTCTCACTTAGTTGATTGAATGGCTCACACATTAGGGTCATCTCCTTGCAAAATCTTGAGAGACTTGATTGATTTGTGGCACAACGGATTTTCAAATGTACACATGTCTTCCTTGATATATCAGAATGCATGCTTCTGTTGTATCACTCTTTCAGTTTCTTTCTAGTCATTACTTCTTTCGTGCTACCTTTTTGAAACAACGTTTCTCACTGATGCATCATATTGTTCTTAGTGAAGATCCAAAAGTTAGACATGGAAACCTTTACCATCTGTGTTCTTTGCAGCAGCCAAAAGATTTGACGTATTGGTCTTGTTTTGCAATTGTAACTAATTGTTGGCAACTTGTGGAATTTTAAAACGTAGGTGAAGGGACGTCGGTAACAGGTTTCTCTGTCAGGCCTATATTAGGCCTATATTCACACATAAATGCCTAAAAGTTAAATTATATATTATTTTTTTATGTATATATTATAATGACCACTTATTTATAAATTAGTCATAAAGTATAATACGCAGAACAACTAATTGCAAACATATTTAGTCAAATATATTCTTGTTATATCTAATTTGATTTAAAGATTAGACATAAAGTATAATAATGTGAACGAATAAATAGAAATAGTATTTCTCGGATAAATTCTTATTATATCTAATTTAGTTTTAACACCCTCTTCAAGTTAAACATTCAACGTAAACTGAAGAAAAAAACAATTAGCAAAAAATATAATAATGGAAACAAATGGTATATAAAAACGAGGCAATCAAATTAGATTTTGTACCATGTTTTTTAAATCTTGCTTACTGCTATTTGCTCTTTAACAAGAATCTTTAGTTTCAGAAGCAAAAACTGTATTCGGAATTGGTTTTTGGATGCTGTCACAATGCTTCTAATTTCCAATTTTAAGGCACCTTTTTATAACTTTTATTTAAATTAAATATATATCAAATTTTGTAAAGTTTTGATTTCTCATGACTTCCAATTTGGTTCTGACCTTAACCTTTGAGACAATTAATTTTTCCGTACATGTATAAACCTAAAAGTATAATTAAACAACTTGGTTTATTGATTTGTACATAACAGTTGCGTTGAAATAATTTATTTTTAAGGACAAAACAAATTATTACATGATTTAAGTCATGATATTATATTAATTTTGTACTGTTTCCCCACGTCCGATATTCACCATATTGCAACCGGAATGGATGAAGATTGTTGAGTGAAGAAGATAAGGGAAAGTTGATGGGCAGTAATGTGTCGTGGCAATTTGCCAATTTGTTATAATAGCCTAGTAATAAATATTTCTTAACATTTTGGAGGGGTATTTTAAAAATTAGATAGGGTTATTTTAGGAAATTAATTAAATTACCAAAATAGGTACTATAAGGCATTCGAACTTTATTAAATTGTATTGATTAAATAAATAAGAAAACGACAACAAAAAATTTAAAGTCTTATCTTACGAATTTTTTTAATGTGCAATCATATACTTATACCATAATATCAATGATTGTTTTGATATAAATCTCTTACAAATATGCAAAACCGAGAAGCTGCACTTTTATTCAGCATCTATTTATTTGTATGTATTAATGTAATTATTAATTCTTATTGGTTTCAATAATTTTGCTTTGTAATTTGGCCAAAAACAATTTTTAGTTTAACAAAACTTCTAATTTAATTAAATTTTAATAATTTAAATTTAATTAATCTGAAAGTTTTGATTTCTCCGTGCTCACATGCTTGTATTCTTGTATTCTTATCTATACTATATGTTAAGATAATAAGATTTTTCAATTACGTCGTGTAAAATTATATAATTGTCTTTATTTTAAACTCTTTTATTTTTTTTTATCATTTTCTTATTCTCTTTTCTTTTAACTAATCATTTTAATTTATGTTTTCCCAAATTTCCTCTCATTGAAATTCTTTTAGTGTTTCTTTATTTTTTATTTTAAATAATTTTTATACTTTTAATTTTTAAATAATTTCATTTATATTACTTAAAATATAATAGTTTTATAATTTATATATAATTTGTATACACATAAGCTGTGCTACTTTTACAAGAATTATATTATCAAGAGTATGGGACCAATTTAGTTATACATTGTGAATTCACAATATTACCTTAATTAATAATTTTATGACATTATCCTTATAATAAATACTAAAGCCACTCAAGTATGATTCCTAATATTCCATTACTTCGGTTTTCCACATTTTATATCTATATATAAATAAACGTCTTTTGGATTATATAATATTAAATTACTATAATGTCCTTTCTTTTTAATATATTTTCCTTTCTTCATCTTAAATTTCAGTTATTTCATTCTATTCCCCCAGTTTTAGTTATTATATTTTTTCTTTCTCTATTCCCATAATTTAATTTATTCCATTCTATTCATTTTTATTTTTTCTATTATTCCACAAATAATATAAAATTTGTGTTTAAATAGTATAACAATTTAGTTATATAATTATGCACACGCATTGAGTATGCCTATAATTACTAGTTATATATGATTTAGTTTCCAACACTTTCTTCGTGTCAAACATATGCAACATACACTGAGACAAACTTTCCTTCGTGTCTTTAGTCAGCAACCAAAGAGATGACAAATAAAACTTGTCTGAGCTGCACCAGCAAAGCCTGCACAAAACCTGCAAGAAAATTCGTCTTCATCGATCCTTCCGGACATTAGACCCTAGCATGAAAGCTTCATTCTAAGTAAGAAGCATGCACATCTTAAATACAGACGAAATCAGGGACATAGCATGATGCAAAGTGATTGCATGCAAGACAAGTATGATGATAATACCAGTAATTATGCGGTTAGTTTTTATTTATCCAAACTCACATAATCTATACTATTATATTATTATTGCTAAGACCTTGTTTGGTTTTTTAATAATTTTCTTTAAATATCCTTGTAGCTAATTGAATTCAAATATATGTGTGTGTGTGTGTGTGTGTGTGTGTGTGTGTGCTATCTATACTATACATTATAACTCTACCCCCTATAATGACTCACTTTAATCATCTATACTATTATATTTTTGCTAAAATCTTGTTTGGTCTTTTAATGACTTTTTAAAAATACCCTTCTTAACTAATTCAATTTATATCTCTACTATCTATATACTAGTGAAATTGGCACACCCTTTGTGTGTGCTTAATTTTTAAAAAATAATTTAAGTTTATAAAAGGGTAATTCTCAAACTATATTATTCGTATTTTAAAATTAGATAAGAATTTTCATATGAAGTAAATAGAAATAAGATGGTTATTAAAGAGATAAGGGATTAAAAATAAAATGAAAAATGAGAGAAAAGTATGGCTATTTTAAGAAGATTATATTGTGACACTTGTAGACATCACAGATTTAATACATTAAAAATTTTATAAAAATGAAAACGGGAAAGAAAACAATTAATAAAGAAGTAAAAGAATAAAGGAATGAAAATGAAGAAAAGAATATTAATTTAGGAAAGGAGGCACTTTTGGAAGTTACATTGTAATATCCAAAAGTAATTAATACAGGGATCACACATTGTATAGATATTATAACTCTATCCCTATAACAACTCACTTTGATCGATTTAATTTTCTAAAATTCCTTTCTTTTAATAAAATTATTTATATTGTTTATTTACTTTAGTCAAAAATATAAATGAATTGAAGTACATTTATTTTTTCTTTCCTTCTTTATCACTATTACTCTAATCATTTCTCTTTTGTTTTTCATTAAATCTTTTAGTTTCTTTCGTGTCTGATATTCTATATTGCTCTAATTTTTCCATATCTTGTAAGAAATATAATTATTTTATTTTATTATTGAACTGTTAAGAATATAATTAATTTATATCTATTATAATTAATGAAATTTAGCAATATATTTATAAGTATGCACACATATAAAGTGTAAAAATTTAACTAGTTTTAATAATTCTCTTCTCTTTTGCTAATTAGGAATTGGACATAAATTCAAAAGATCGAATGCATATCAGCCGTTTGAATCCATGTTTCAGTTCATGGAAGTGGTTTTCTGATGTTATCCTCCTGTTCAGTGTGTGAGTTGCTAAGTTGGAAATTAGGACAACTTGCTTCCATTATGAAGGAGAGGGGTCAAATCCAATTATTGTTGCGGAAAATGTCGACACTCGAGTTCCCATTTTCAAAAGAGATCTTTGAAAAATTGTTGCCTCCACTTGTTTCATCAATAATGACTTAATGTGCTTCCTACTATTTTTATTGCTATCACTGCTATGTTCCATTGTTAAAACTAAGTTCGGAATTGATTCCAGTTCAAGAAACATTGTCATTTTTTATGCAAGAAAATTGGGTCACAATTTCACAAAATCCTTTAAAAATAATCAATCGCCAACCCAACTCACGAGCGCATAATCATTTTCTTGTCGTGTAGTATGGGTCTCATTCTGAATTGACTCTCATCCAGCACTTAAACATATCTACGTTGCAATATCATTTTGTTAAAAAACCCAATTTAAAGTCTAAAAGCCAGTTGATTAAGGAGGATAATTCATTAATTAAGTCAATCAATAAATCATTTGTTAATCTATGTGGAATGGGGATGGACGTACTACAAAGTAAACTTGACCTCTATGTTCATGTTAAGGAGGATGTGTGCGGTTCATATGGGCATGATTGTACTTCATCCTTGGGTGGTGAGATAGCTAATGACAAATTCTTTGGTGAATATTAATACCCTTATTCATTAATTCTCCACATCACTCTTAACAATTGAAAATTGTGATGACCACCAACGTTGTATAATCTTTCATACAAGTGCGCAATGTGAAGTTTGAGATGGAATTTTATGTTAATTGGATTGACTGTGAAAATTACATTTATTTCAGTGGGAGGGTTGACGAGAAAGAAAATTAAATCAAATAGAGTAGGGGCTGTACTGCAGCCATCGCCTTAATTGTGACGTTGATTAATGTTGTAATGTTGCTGGGCTAGCCCTTTAGGATTCCTAAATAACAAAGTAAGTAGAGCATCATGTCATGTTTCGAGAACTCCAAACACCTGATGATTCACTCTTACATGTACATTGAGAGTTAGAGGTTACACAATATACTTGCTTATATAGTTGTTGTAAGAATTGTGTAGAACTTGGTATTAAAAACTTAGAATCATGTAGAAGTCCTTTGGAATGTCCCAAAACATGTATTGGAAAGTTCTAGATTATTCTAAACAATTGTTTTATATGGTCACTATTTGTTAAAGAAGTTGGATAGTATAAATAGATGCAACTTCATTTGCAACTATCGATTGTAATCAAATAATTTGAGTGATGTGACCAAGTGTTCTTTCCTTGCTAATCATCGTGTGCATCATTTACTTTGTTGTGTCATTTTTTCGAGTCCTTAGCCACATTCTCATAGACTTGCGCGATTCTCGCTTTGGATATGTGAATGACGCCAATGTAGCTAACCACAAAAGATAGAAAGGGGCTAACTACCACATAACTAGGTTTATTGTAAGAACTAGATCGTGACAAATGGTATCAGAGCTCAGGTTAAGCTCACGTGAAGAAAAAAATAGTTGCAATGGCAAACGACAAGAGGCTATTGCATTAGGCACCACCAACGAGTGTGGAAGGGATATTGACCCCGTGTAAGAAAGAAAGAAATGAAACCAAAGTATGGCTAAAGAACCAAGATTATGAGAAACCGCCCTAGGCGAGATAGGCAAAAGGCTTGAAAGGGTTAAGTACACTATCAAGAAGTTGGAGGAACATGTTTTCAGCTAAATTGATTCTGTGAAGAAAAGTGCATAAAAGAAGTTAAGGCGTTAAGAGCAATGTACAAGAAGAGCTTGACATTACTGCTCAATGTAGTGCACAGCATAGAGTGGACGCAATGGTTGTCATTCAAAAGTTAGAGGTGTCCATTGTGAAGATCCGTGAAGAGGATATTGTGATCAAATAAGCAATTACCCACGAGAACTTTTTTAATTTAAGTGGGATGAGTCCAAGGGTAGACTACCCTAAGTTGAATAATTTTGATGGCGAACAAGATGCCAAAGAAGTTGAAAGCTTCCTTTGGCAAGTTGAACTATAATTTATACGAGTCAGCATCACCAACGAGGCCATGAAGATACACACTACTTCCCTTTACCTTGCTAACACAAACACGCTTTAGTGGATAAGGAAGCACACAGATATAGAGAAAGAGAAGAGCAAAATCAAGCCTTATGAGGATTTCAAGCACAAATTTAAGCGACATTTCTATCTTGAGAATGTTGTATATGAGGCCCAGAGGAAATTGTGAGAGTTGAAGCATAATAGTACAATTTGTGAATACAGTAAGGAATTCACAACCTACATGCTTCAAATTCTTAACGTGCTAGAAGAAAAAACACTCTTCTTATTGTTCGTGGATGGGCACGAGACGTCGGCTAAGCAAGAATTACAATGGTGGGGCATCAAGATAATGTACAAAGCTATTGTTGTTGCTAAATCCCTTATGCAATTCCACCACACTCTAGGGAAACAATACTAAGTTGTCCAAAGAGAGGGAGAAGTATAACTCAAGTAAAAGTGGGTGAGAGAGATAATATTTCAAGAAACAAATCTTGATTGAAAAACAAAAGAAGTTCCTTGAATGGCAAAGAGTATGAGAAGAAAAGAAATGATTGTCTATCATTGTGGAAGTTTCATATGTAAAGGACCCCACACAATGAAGAATTACACAAAGCTTAAGTCCTTATCTACCATCCTAGAGGAACAAGATACTGTACCTACTGGGGAAGGCACAAGTAGGATGAAATGCTTATAGCTCCTTAATGCCCTCAAAGCCAAGACAATGTGGACAACAAGAAATAAGGATCTCATGTTCGTCAAGATACAAGCAAATATTAAGATTACCAAGGCATTAACAAACATAGGAGTAACCTATAACTTTGTGTTTGAGCGAGAAGCTAAGAGGTTAGCCTAAAAGTGACTAAAGGTGACGGATGGCTAAAACGGTGAACACTGCCTCCAGGGCACTCAAGTGGAGTTGTTCGAGGACTGGAGATACATGTAGGCACTTTGAAAGTGCGAGTCGACTTTTTGGTAGTGCCCTAAAACAACTTTAATATCGTGCTAGGCATGAACTTCTAGCAGAAGGTAAGTGTTGTTCCTTTATCCCTTTGTGATCAACTAAAATGCATTTTTTGTTGTTTAACTATGGTCAATTGTCGTTTTTGCTTTTTAACTTTCACACTTGGCAAAAATATCCTAAAATTAGAAACTTTTAGTAATTTAAGGATACATAGCCCTTATTTGGTCAGAAAATTATGCTACCTAGTTGGATTTTATAAATAACAACCAAAAAGTCAAAAATTCACATTTCAAGAAGTAAAAAATATATAAAAATATAAAACATTCTTAATAATATTAAAATATATTCAAAATACATAAATTATATTTTATAAATATATTCTCTAAAAATATAACAATACACTTTAGATTACAAACTATAAAATATATCATGCAAATTTCAAAACTTGAATTTTCGGAAAAACATAACAGTAAATATTAATATCCTTTAAACGAATAAAAATTGTTATATTTAATGAATATATATTCTACAATAATAATAAAAAATTCTTAAAATAAAAATATAAAAGTATATTTTCTAAATATCTTCTCTAAAATATATATTATAAAATATAAAATTAAAATAAATATTCAAAAATAAATGTACATAGAAATAATAAGAATTTATATATTCTACCTATTATAAGAATAAAAAATTTAATATATTTTTAAATATATTCACCAAAAATATAGAATTATGTTTTCCAATTGGAATTTTATTTATAAAACATATATATATATATAATTGTTTAAGAAATATTTATGAAAACATTTTTTGTAAAAATATTTATTAAATATATATTAAAGTTTATGAAATAAATATTAATTTCAATTTCAAAATAAATTATTTGAATACATTTTAAAAATATAAAATAAATGATTGACTTATATTTTGAATATGTTTTATGTAAAAATAGAAAAAGATATATTTTTAACTTAAAAATTAAAAATTATGAATAATCAATTCAAAAAAATTTTAAATTTCTAATATATTCTCTAAAAATATAAATGATATATTTCTTTTAAAATATAAAAAAGTACGAAATATAAATTTTGAAAAGTTAAAAAATCAATACAAATTGAAAAGCATAAATTTAAAAGCATCCTTCAAGGAGGATATTATACTCTCTTTTAAAAAAATTAAAAATATTTTTAAAAGATAAATAAAAAGCATGAATATATATATAATATCATGAAAAAAATTATAAAAAATTAATTCCACATATTAACTATAATTTAAGTTTAAATTTTTTAAATTTTTATTGTAAAAATGTAATTTTGTATATTTGTACATTCTAGAAACTTTGGATTTTCAAATATTTGAAATTAAAAAGGAATGCTTTCACAATATGCTAATTAGAAGATATTTAAATTTATATTTTTAGATTTAATTAAAGTTAAACTTTATATTATCTAATTTATAACATAGAAAACATATTTTGTTTTTGGTATATATTTAGAAATATTTTTTTTGGTTTACATATTTTTTTATTTTTGCTGTATAAATCCTTTTTATTCATTTTTGAATATTTCATTAAAAATATTTTTAAATATTTCTGTATTTTTATAGTTTTATCTATTTTATATTTTGAAAATATTTTATAGTTTTTTCCCTCCAAAACATGCCCCCACATGGCAATGTTTTGCACATCAATAGTCCAAGTCACATATCTTATTGCAAGTGTGTGTTTTTCTATGAATAGCCTCGAATTTCATCTTCACATGCTTTTGACATGAAATTTTCCAACTAAATTAGGGTTTTGTGTTTTTAAATTGTCAAAATTTTTTAATTTCAAGACATTTTTGGCGAGTCCAAAAGTAAAAGGATAAAAATGCCAAACGACTATGATTAAAGGGCAAGCCTAAAAGAGGGTTAGAAGCAAGCATCAGCTATGCAAATGGCCAATGATGTAAAAAAAGGCGAGCTAACCTTCGAAACCTCAAAGAAAAATCACGATCTAATGGGAAAGATAGAATACCTCATGTCATTACAAAAGTCATTAAGGAAAACAAGGATGTTGTGCCTATTGAGTCGCCAAAAAGGCTTCCACCAACGAGAGAGGTTGGTCATGAAATTAATTGGAGAGAAAAGCAAAATCACCCGACATGGCACCCTACTGTATGGTGCAACCAGAGTTAGAGAAGCTTCAGAAGCAGTTGAAATAACTACTAGACAAGGGGATGATCCAACCATCCAAGGCACCGTATGGCATGTTTGTATTGTTTCAACGATAGCATGATGAATCATTGAGAACACGCATAAACTATTGAGTACCTAATAAGGTACAATAAAGAATAAGTATCCAGCTCCTTTATTTGTTGAATTATTTGAGATATTTGGTAAAGTCAAAATATACACGAAGATGAGCTTATGAAAAGCTATTACCAAGTCTGAATAGCAAAGAGGGACAAGTTGAAGATGACTTACATAACCTGTAATGGGACTTTTGAGTGCCAATCATGACCTTTAGTCTAACAAACGCCCCCAGCAACATTTTGTACTTTAATGAACCAAATATTCCATCCATACTTATATAAGTTTGTTCTAGGTTACATGGATGACATTGTTGCCTATAGTAATACGTTGGAAAAGCACATTGGGCATATTGGAATTGTATTCTAAGAATGGAGGGAGAACCAACTATGTGAAGAAGGAGAACTCTAACTTTGTCACTAATGAAGTGTACTTCTTAGCGCATATCATTGGGCACGAGAAATTGAAGATGGTCTTAATCAAAATAAAGGCAATCAAGGAATGGGAATTACCAACCAAGGTAAGCGTGCTATATTCTTTTCCATATTTAGTCAATTATTATCGAAGGTATATCGAGTACTACTCAAAGAGTAATGCATTTGATTAACATCCTCAACAAAATAAGTTGTAAGAATGGATCGATGAGTGTCAAAGATCCTTTGAGGAATTAAAGGTTACCATATGCAAGGAATCGATGTTGGGTTGCCAAATTTTGAAAGAACCTTTGAGGTTCATATGGATGCCTTCAACTTTGCCATTTGAGACATGTTAATGCAAGGAGCCCATCCTATAGCTTTCAAAATTTGAAAGGCTAAAGATTCTGAACGGAAGTATAGGATGCAAAAAAAGGAGATGTTGACAATCATCCATTGCCTTTAAGTGTGGAGACACTACTTGTGGGGTGATCAGTTTAAGACTTAAATTGATAATGTTGCTATGAGTTATTTCCAAAACTAAAAGAGTTATCCCCTAAGCTCATTAGATGTTAAACTTTTTTTGCAAAATTTGATTATGCGATAAAATACAAGCCTAACAAAGCCAATGTAGTTGTTAACTCAAGTTGAAAGGTAGAGTTTGCTGCTATAAACCAAGTCGAAAGAGAGTTTGAAGAACTCATATAGCAATGCTTAGAGAAGGAGGAGCCACTTACTAGTGAGCTAGTAAGGCTAAGTGGCAAACGAAGGACCTGACAACTTTGAGTAGAGGTCAACCTTCTCTATGCTAAGGGATAACACTTGTATGTGCCCAAGTGGGAAAATTTGTGGAGGGAGTTGAATAAGTAGTTCCATTAAACCAAGTGGGCAAGGCACCTAGGCCTACAATGCACGATGGTATTTTTGGAGACCTATTATTTTGGCCCCCAAATGAGAGACTCCATAGAGCAATATGTAAAGATGTACCTCACTTGCCAACAAGACAAAAGAGAAAACAAGCAAGCAATTGGGTTGTTGGAACTCTTACCTATAGTTGAATATCCATTAGACTCAGTCACACTTAACTTCATAAGTGCCTTGCCAAAATCTTACAGGTATGATTTTGTTCTTGTACTTATTGATCGATTTTCTAAATACAGAAGTTAATACCTTGTTCTAAGGACTGTACAACCAAGAACACCACATGAACATTCTTTAAAAATGTCATAAAGTATTGAGGGTTTCAAAAACCAGCATTTGTGGCCCTGGCCTATACTTTACAGGAAGCTATGGATGGAATAATTCAAGTTGCTAGGGACTATATTAACTTCTCCACAAGCTTTCACCCCTAAGTCAACAGGCAGATGGCAAAGGTGAATAACTTACTTAAAGGTACTTAGGACATTCGTGAGTGCTAATCAACAAGATTGGGCTAAGCTATTGGATGTGTCACATTTTTCATACAACTTCAAAAGGAGTGAGGCCACTAGAAGGAGTTCTCTTGAGCTTGTGATGGAGCAACAACAAACAAAACTAAATGTTGGTTACGAGCTCCAAGGAAAGAAGTCTCAAGACAATAAAAATGGCTAAGTCGTCAGAGGAACATTCTCACATAGTTAAGTCATATTTGGAGGAGGTGTAACGCAAAATGAAGAAATGGATCAATGAGAAAAAGGTAACCCTGGGAGTATTTAATGAAAGACCAAGCCTTTGTTAACCTACTACCTCAACAATTTGAAGTACTAAGGAGTATTCACAAAGGACTTGTAAGTAAGTATGGAAGGCCCTTCTCTATGATTGCTAAGGTCAATGAGGTGTCCTACTAATTAGATCTCTCACACATGTTAAAGAATCACTCAATCTTTCTTGTGAACATGTTGAAACTTTATCATGAAAACAAAGAAAACCGAGATAATGGTGTTCATGGCGAGCACCTCCCATCATAACTAAATTTTATGACAAGGAGGTTGAAGAGGTGCTAACATCAATGGTTGTAAGGAAGCAAGGCATGCCACCAAGTACCCCAGTACTTGATCAAGTGGAAAGGACTATCCAAATCCAAGGCAATGTGCAAACGAAGGATGAATTGTGACAATTCCAAGACCAACTTAAGGCTTATGAGGCAACAAGGACATCACTAAATAAGGTGAGGGAGGATGTCACAACCCCCGAACTCTAAACATCCATTGTGTTTACTTCTGCATGCACACTGGAACTTGAAGGTTAACAAAAAGCTTTTTCATACACAATGTAATTTTATATATAGTAGTTGTAAGAATTACGTAGAACTGTGTATTAGGGACTTAGAATTGTATAGAAGTCTTTTGGAATATTTTGAAACGTGTAGTAGAAAGTTCTAAGTTGTGAAACATTGTAGGCAATTGTTTTGTACTATTGGATCGAAACAATCCTTTCTGTCCATTGCAAAAGGTAAATAGTTTAAACTGCTGTAAGAAGTTCATTAGTAACCATCAATTGTAACCTAAGCATTTGAGTAATATAAGAAAGTAATCTCACTTTACTAATTATCATGTGCATAATTTACTTTATTTTGCTATCTTTCCAAGTTTTTAGCCACATTCTTCACACACTTTTGCGGTTTCACTTTAGAATTGTAGGAGGTTGATTTAATTAACCATAGAAGATGGTAAATGAGTTAAGTATTGTACATCGGGCTTCTTGTAAGAACAACTTGGTGATAGTAGGCATTAATTCAAAATACTCAATCGCAGCTTTATTTTTAATCTTTGATTCGTACATTTTGGTTGATGATTAACAGTGATATTTGTGTGGTTATAAGATGGGGAAACACCAGAAAAGAACAGAGTCAAAAACTAAATACTACTTAAATTTAAGTCCAATAATAATATTAATAATTTCTAAATTATTTGAACGTAATTGCATGGAAATCCATACATGAAATATAATATATTATTTTAATAAATGAATTTGTTAGATTAAAAGCATTTAAAAAGCCATGAAGAAAAAACTAGACTGGACATTTAAGCCACAACCGAGTATAGTAAGGACCACTTTTTTTTAAAAGCCATTAATTCTTATTTAATTTCATGTAACGGACACATGCAGATAATTTATATAATATTACATTAAAACGGCCAACTTAATAACAATAATAATAATAATAATAATAATAATAATAAAAGAAAAAATGTTGTGCCCATAAACCGAAAAGATAATGGTAAAAATCCATAATATTTCTATCCCAGAAAATGGCTTCTTTTTTCCCAAAAATCAGCAAGATTTAACAAGGAGAAAAAAGGGAAAAACGTACTTGTATTTGTTGTACCATGAAAGTTAATTTCCCTCAATACTTAATTGGCTTTTACAACTAATGATAATATACAAAACAATAGCAATGAATATGACTCTTTTTAATAAGTGGCACTTAGATTATTATGCTAACATATTAAATAACAGTTCAATATGTTTTTTAATTAATATGGATTATAAAATCATGACACAAAAGTTCTGCAGAAAAATGATAGAGCCAATGAAGACAGCCTATTGTTAGAACATCCCAAATGGTGGAAATAGGTTGTTCTACACTAGCTATAATATCAAGTTTCCTCAGCAAAATTGTCTTTATTTTTGTGCTTTTATTTGATATTTATAATTAGTTTTCATTACGAACAAAATGTATAAATAATAATTTCTCCCAAAATTAAAGAAACAAGATGAAAAGACTCTACACAACTAAAATATCCTATTTAATTCCAATTAATTAGGTCAAAAATACTTGGAATAAATTACATCTAATGTACTGAAATAATATATCAATTACTCATGTACAAGTGCTAATAATGGGAAATTAATCGTTACTAATTAAACAATAATTTCTGTCGTTAGCTTAGTCTGACCCACAAAATTAAGAGAGGTTAAATTAAGAGAAAGAAGTTGCACTTGATAAAATATGAAATTACATCATCATCATAGCAAATAACTGATCAATGTTGTCCAAATACATGTTTGATTTTCATTCCATCATTAAATTAACCAGCAAACATCATTGATTTAACTCCTCTTTCAGCTTCTTTGATGTAGCCTTTGCTGGCAGTATTCTGATTCTCTTAGCCACTCCAACAAAATCCCTGCAGCAAGAATCGACCAACAAAATTTCAAGAATCATCTTTCATATATCCAAAAATCCCTGCAAATTTGTCAAACATTCAATCTTTTTTTTCAAACAAAAATGATTAATTTTAAGGCTTAATTACTTCCAGTCGAGGTCACCAGCTAAGAGAAGATCATTTTCCATGTCCTCGTAAGCAATGAGATGTCCAGGAACAGCATTCGAGAGATCAAGAACCGTGTCCTCATTGATATGATCATTAGACGAAGAAGTGCCAATTGCGTCCACAAACATCTCCCTGAGGGCTCTTGCCAAGCTCTGGTAGCTACCGTGTTTGTCCAGGCTGATGCGCTGGCAGATGGACCTGCCCTCCAGCACGACCGTCACCGGAGGAACCACCGCTGACACAAGGCCGTCGTCGAACTCGGCGGCAAGAGACAGATGCAGGGTTTTAGGGTTTGAGGCAGTAGCGAAAGGTGCAAGTGTTGGAGAAGGGGTGGGTTGTTTGTAGTGACACAAGTCTGATGTGGCGGTTGGATGGTTTAAGCTGCAATCTATGGCTGCCAATCTCCTTTCCTGCCACACCCTGTGGAAAAGTTCTTGCCTTTGGGAATCAAAGCTACTCATTTTAGCTTTTGGTAAGAATTAACGGGAAATAATAACAAGAAATGACAATATGCTCTTGATTTGTCTTGTAATTGCTGGTGAGGCGAAAGAAAAAGGGGTGAGAATTAATGGTGGCGAGAAGAAGGTGAAACTGAGCAGTTCTAGCTAGTGTGTGTAATAATTCCATGTGGGTGAGTGTATATAAAGAAGGAAGGTCGGGCGACGGTCAGGATGCTGTCTGAAACCGACCTGAACAAGAGCTACAGCTTTTCAAACTTCAACGCTGCTATTAAATGGTCGGGAAATTTTAATGATCGGTCCCTAGGTAACAGCTGTCATCTTGTCCTTCAATTCAATTCCCTGCTCAACTCAGCGTGTGTATGACGTGTTACTTGTCATCCGGCTCTAATTAAGAGTGTACATAAACCCGCTTAATCCATCAATCCACTTAAACCATCTAATTAAGAGTATACATAAAGTCATAAACCCGCTTGATCCATTAATCCACTTAAACCATCTAATTAAGAATGTATATAAACTCGCTTGATCCATCAATCCACTTAAATCATCTATCAATTGTCCGTTTCAAAATTTTTAATAAATAATAATAATTTATAAATATCAAAACTGATCACATTCGAGTCCAGCGATGGATGGGTTTAATAATTATAATCCACCTAACCCACAATTGACGATTTGTATAAGTTTAATAATATATATTTGTGCCTTTTTATTTATTTTTTCTTTGGATTTAAATTATAAGGGTAAGTTTTTATTTTTTAGTTATGATTTATATATTTGGATGAAATTAATAGTATATTTATGAAATTTGTTGGTTAATCCAAACTGCACTTGTTACTATATTTAATTCAATTTGTAATTTTTATTTTTAATTATTTGATGCTTTACATTTATAATATTTTAATGTAATAACTTTTTTATAATTTTGATATAATGAGTTTAGATTTTATTCTAATAATTTGATTTATGTATGAATATTTTAAAAAATCAAGTAGTTTTAAAATTTTTCATTGTCAATGTAAATGTTTGATTGAATTTAAGAAACATTTTAAAAATTATATGTGGAATGGATAATAGAAGAGATATAAAATTGAAAGCAAGATAGATAAAAATAAGTCTTAGTTTTGTTTAATTGATAAGAATTTTACTTTTACATAATATACTTGATAAAAAATTATTATATTTTACACAATTAAAATACTTCAACTTTACTTTTATATAATGGACATAAAATTTGTAATCTATCAATCCGACCTCCAAATAGTATCAAATCAATCAACTCAAACCGTTATGTTTAAAAAAATTTATAACCTTTTACGGTTTAAACTTTTCTTAATCCTCTTATATCAAGTTAGGTAAATTTTTTTATCATTAAAATGCCCAAACCGAACCATGTACACCCCTAGTTCTAATGAATCTTTCTTCAAAGAACATGCAAACTGATCCATGGACTAAGTCTTGAAAGTATCATTTAATGGTCATTAATAAATAAAGGGTGATTTCGAACTTCTCCCAGGTCGTTGGGATAACCCAGGAAACTCGCTTGAAGCCCATCTTCAGTAGATATAGATTTGCCGTATTGGGTTTATTTACAAACTTCTTCAAGTATGTGAACACAAGGAGATTATTTGGAATTTAAAGTAGAAATATTAGAAGAAAAAATTCTTAGTTATAATAAATATTTCGAATAAGATATATTGTCTGATCTTCTAATGAAGTTTTTCAAAGCAAGAAAAAGGAGTTCAATTAATTATTCCTTTTTCAAAGATGTTAACAGATTTGTTAGCCTTTTTGGCAACACAGCTTGCAACTTTGTCCCGACTCTTAATGCCTTATAAAAGTTCCGTGTCTTATTGCCATTGTGTACTTCAATTTAAAACTTCATTTTGATAGTAAAATATACCAAAAAAATTTGAAGTAAAAAACCGATAAATATTTTAAATAAACATATTCAAGAAGCCTATTAGTATAATTCACTTGATCATAACACGCTTAAAGCTATCACAAATCAACCACAGAACTAGCTTCTTAACTAATGCCGTACTAATAGTAACTCGGGCGGGCTTGCATGCATTATCGAGGATAAGGAATAACATTTATATTTAAGACATGTTTATTTTTAAGGATGGAATTAAAGTTCATTAAAATTATTTTGAAAGATTATGTAATCACATTTAATGTATGTGATTAATTATATTTTATTTTAGTTATTTTATACAAGTTTGACATTAATTAATGACTTTATTTATTATAAATTATATGTAATTAGACTTTAATAAAATAATTTATGCTATTGAACATAACTTTAGTTGAGAGAGAACGCGCGCATGAATAAAAGATGTTCGCTTGGGACTGCAAAAGGGGTCGTTTGCCTTTCCAATTCTCGCTGTTCTTCATAAATTTTGTCCTCTTTCTTTCAATAATCGTCTTTGCACAATATTTATTTTGTGGTTATCTCATCAGGTGCGGACACGCGACACAATTAAGAGCAAGTAACAGCATTTATTATTTATTATTTATTATTTATTATTAATTATTTATTGGGATTGTGAAAAATCATGCGTGAAGCAAACGGAAGTTGAAACATAACATTAAAATTACATAATTTGTTGTCTTATTATTATTATTATATAGAAAACTGGTAGCATAAAATAAGGTCTTGTAAATTGGAATTTGCCTGGGCTATGGAGAAGACGGCGCTGCGGTCGGCGAAGGGCTCGCTACTGACTCCTTGCCGTGGGGCCAACACTTTAGCCATTGCATCACACTCTATTCACTATATATATTACATATATGTGTGTATACATACATACATACATACATACATACATACATATATATATATATATATATATATATTGTTTTATGACGCAGAAAGATCCGACATGGAAGCGATCCAACTAAAAACAACACTAGCTTATACTGAACGGGTACATACATACATACATACATAGTCCAACGGATGTGGGACTAAGACCTTATGCCAAGCCTCCGAACCCATTATTTCTCTGAGGATATGATCCATTTTGTCGAAAATAATGAGCATTTGATCGAATCAAGCCTAGCCAAAGAGTAGTTTTACTTGTTTTGCTGTTTATTCATTACCTAGTTTGCTACGTCGGATACACGTCATGTTTGAAAACATTATATTTAGTAAACACATTGGGTTTAAGGAATAAGTAATATAATTGAGTTTAAAAATAGATACCCAACGTATATGTAATATCTTTTCATGAATGACTGTGTTCGCGCGCGCGGCGGCGAATGTTGTAGGACTAAGGTCCTAAAGATTAGTTGAACCAAGAAGTGTGAAAAGCTGGTGTTACAGCCCAAGATTAACACAAACGGCGTTAAGGAAGCAAAGACATGCCAAATTTATGCACATTAATAAACATGTGGAACTTATTTATATTATATATCAAATAATTAAATTAGGAATTTAATTAAATACAATTCTTAAAATAATTAATTAATATTTTAATATAAATAATCTTAACCAATCAAATATTCCCAAATTATGGAAGACAAATGTTCGTATTAGAAAAGTCAAATTGCATCAAATCAAATTTGGCGATTAAAGAAAATGAATGTTAAATCAAATATTCTCAATCAATCAAATTATGCCACGTCGTCGAAAACCACACCTATTTATAGTGGTGGAAGAGTTAGTCTTATCATATTTTTCCGACGACGTGGCACAATTTAACTGATTGAGAACATGTGGAGTGCCTTGTGTGCATAGTGTTAAACTCTCCAATTTAATGTTTTCAGGTGGCTAAGTCAACTCCACGCAATATCAAATCTACAGACCCTTCTAAAAGTTGTTGAAGCCCCTCAAATCCTTTGTTAAGAAAGAATCAGAAGATTAGAATTAGATAATTGTGCCCACAAATTTGTTTTGAATCAATTAAATTCAATCTTATACACTTTTCTCATTATTATATAGGAATTTGTCCACAAATTTCTTCACACCTAGTAGGAAATCTCTACTTCTCATCTATTTCTTCATCAAATTGAAACAAGTTAGAAAGGTTGGAAGCAAAGTCAAGTCATCAAAGGTTGCTCCCTCAAATGTCTTGGAGATGACTGCCAAAGGCATTGTTACACACAATGTGGCAAGAAAACATTTAAACAATGCAGATTATATCCTCAATAATTCCATAAAAATCATACTTCAAGTTGTCATAACATGAAATACGAATACAAACCCCATTATTCTGCATTTGTTTCCCTCACACTGGCTAGTGGTGTGAAACTTAAAACCATTGATGAAGTAGTTTGAGTAAGTGGTAATGTGATTCCAAGGGCCATATGCTAAGCTATATAACATCAGGTTAGATATGTTGTTAGTTAGGTTGTCAACCTGTTCACCATTCACACATGATAACCAAAATGGAATAAAGGCAGATAACGCTGACCCTGAAGGGTAAGAAAGACAACTCACATAATTTTTGAACCATTCCATAAATATGTTTGCAATTATAGCATCAACATTGACATGATCACCTCCCAACTATTCCACAAATAGCTTATCAACCACCTAGTTTTATTTCTATCACCATAATTAATGAAACTCATGTAGGTCTCAATAAAATGAACAAGATGTCCAAATGCGTTGCCTGGACAATAGCTCCACCTCTGAACAATTTAGAAGCACATAGGTCACTATAGCGTATCTTTTTTCACTAGTCATGTATCTTGGCGCTTGTCCTCCAAATGAACGTCCACCATGGTTAAATATAGAAAAGGGGGGCTACCTGTTGAAGTGTCACCTATGTCATTTCTTGATAGCCTTGTCCACCTTAAATGCACATCTGCGTCGAAATAATATGATGTGAGCGTGGCCATCTCCTTCACTATATACACTTCCACAATCAATGCCTCGACGTGAGCCTTGTTCTTCACCATCCTTTTCAAACGATGCAAAAGCCTATATGAACAATATTAAGTGAGACATTGACCAATTCAATAGTATAACTATATGAAGTTGAGCATTAACCTACCTCTAAAAAGGATACATTTATCTGTACTAGACTAGGCTCCTAACCCTCACCTCAAACCGAAGATGTAATATCAAGTGCTCCATAAAATGAAGAAATGATTGAAGAAATATTTTTTTCTAATTGCACGTTATTCCCTGTACTTTATCCTTCTTTTCTATTACCACATCAATACGAAGGAGAAGCATACAAAACTAGTGAAATAACAAGTTTACATCCACCAAAACACTCCACACAAACTCGAGCAATAAATCTTTGAATGCTATAGATATCAACCTCTCTATAAAAATATGACATTTATGAGACTTAAAGCCGTATAATTTCAACTCTATCATGTCAACACATCAGCCTATGTTGAAAGCATACCCATCTAGGAACTTTAGTCCCTTCAACCACTAACAAAGCTTTTATTTTTCCTCTCGAAAAAGGGTGTGCGCAACTTTTAACTTCAATGCCACACTGTCCAATGGCACGAAAATCTCAAGACTAAAATTCTCTTGGGATTTATCTCTGACATCCATAATTTTCTTGATAATATCATCAAAAACATTCTTATTTATATGCATAATATTTAAATTATGCAGTAGTATATTTGTCTTTCAGTATGGTAAATTTCAAAATATATTTCTTTTGGTCTACTTATGATTGATCATGAATCCCAAAGTCCTATTATGTGAATCATCTACCACTCATAGCAGGTTTTAACACACATCCAAGTCTGCTCACCCATTTCTCTTAGTGGCATAATGTGCGTCTCAACCCAGCTTCTCGTGAAATGCTTTCTATTCATCCAGTATGGATGATTAGACGGTAGGAATTGTCGATGACAATCAAAGTAACAGACCTTCTTATCATGGTGCACGTAAAAAATTCCACTCAAATCAAGGCAAATAAGACATCCGATGACTCTATTTGCACTCTATCTGGACAACATGGAATATGTAGGTGAGTCATTAATTGTTCAAAAGAGAACAACCTTCATATTGAAATGAGTTCTTTGTTGAGTATCATATGTGACTGCATCCACCATTAATAACTGTAGTAACTCATTTATAAGTGGTTGCATGTACACATCTATAAGTCTCTTGAGATTAAATGGACCAGAATCACCATTATCAAAAATATGAACGAATACTTCATGCATATTCTTAGTGATAGGTTATACGAAATCATCACAACAAGCCAACACGAATATGTCTTCCCATATGACCCATGTGAAGCAAATCCATCTACACCTAAATCAAGCCGTATGTTACAAGGATCAACTATGAATTCAGGATGAGTTCTATCACAATGCTTTCATGCCCTAGCATATGAGGGATGACACATGGAACTATTGTTTGTCATGTGAGAGACATGCCAAATCATATGCTCAATAGCCATTTAGAACATATATAACCTTTGTAACATTAGAATAAGAGGCAAGTAGCACAAACGTCTATGTAAAATGAGTTTATCTTGTGATAAGGGTATCATTTTCGTTTTAAACCTTACCTCTTCATAGAATTTACTATACTTCAAGTTTTCATCCTCTTTCTAGTATAACATACAACTAATTTTGCAACAATCAATTCTCTTCATTGGAAGACCTAAATCTCATATCAACTTTTTAGTACTAAAGAAATTAGGAGGCATTTGATGATTACTTAGGAATATCTCATCAATCATTTTACAAATATCATTGTAACAACTTTGTGACATATTATGATTCATTTTAATATTCACCAATTGGGCAACTACAGACAATTGGGAGAAAAACCAATGTACAATGATTGGTTCGCTGCACTCTATCCATCAAGAAAACTACGTGCCACCCTGTCCACATCCTCTGTGCTGCAATTGATACCCTCATCACATTGGGTGGTTGAAAAGTCAGGCTCACCTTGCTGCTTACCCACCCCTAAAAAAAAACCAACCATCACATGTGCAATGTCACTACAATACCTAGTTGCATCATATATTATATGCTGGTCCTAACCAAAGTCCCGTGCCGTTCCAATGTATTCTAAGGTCGAGGGTATTGACATGATACTCACTTCTACTTTTGATACTGGAATGTAAAATTAGATCTCTTTATGGCTGATTCAATAATAATTATTTTAAACAAATCCCTTCTTAAATAGTTGAACCTTAACTTCATCAAGTTCAAGAATTTTGTGTTCTTACAATAAGAGTATGAACACTTAATTTTAGCCCTGTTCATATGCTCATGCTGGTGCACCGCCCAATAAACAAAATCATTAACCCCATTTTCAAATTCTAGTTTCAAATCCCTATACTTAAGCAAGTTTTTATTATACATGCATAATCTAATATTGCGTAGAATCTTACCTAAAAACAAAAAGAAAAAAAAAGAGTTTAAATTTCCATGACACATTGGCACTAATACCTACTATCCCTGTGTGTTAATTAGAAACATAAATCATGAACAAATTTTATTTTCATTCACATTACGTGCAAAACTTTTAAAGCCAACAACACATAACATATTGACCAATGTTTTTCACTCACAGCAAGCGTGCAATTGCAATGACAGCAACAATTCATTATTCCCTATCTCAAAATAATAAATATATACCAAAATTATCACAAACATGTACATTATTTACATTATAGTGAAAATTATAAAGTAGGTACATAGAAATCAACACCAATACAAATCTTACAAATAATGAGGTACCTGTCCTTCATGTTCATCCCTAGGAAAAAAATTGTTCAAAAAAAGGTACAAATCTACAACAAAAACATAATATATAAATATATATATATATAATATGAATAAAATAAAAAATCCAAGTTATTCTCATAAATCCATCCCTTCACTTTGAAATGAAGTCCTCCCCGCACTTAAAGTGTGAGAATATCTTCCTTTTCACCTTTAGTCAAATGCTAGAAATATTAGGGATTGGTTGGTTAAATTTTGCATTTTGGAACAATTTCGGGACAGCCTCCCACCATGCCAAAATTTGGCACAACTCCAAAACGGATTTTATAGACAAAGGTAAAGTCATGTCAAAACTGTCCCAAAATTTAAGATGGCTCTGAGATGGATTCTTTTGTTATTATTTTCAAAAAATTTGGGATGGCTTAAGAACAGTTTTCACACTCCATATGAACAAGCCATCCCTATTTTGGCTTGGCTTTAGGATAGTTTTATTTTATTTTTTCTCAAATTAGTTTGACACGACTTTGGGATAGATTTTTGTTTAAAAAGGTTAAGCTGTCCCAAAAGTGTCCCAGAATTTGGGACGGCTCAAGAATTGCTCTTTTTGTAATTATTTTCAAAAAAAATTGAGACAACTTAAAGGCGCCTTTCACACCCCATATGAATAAGACGTTTTAAAGCTATCTCTATTTTGGCTTGACTTTAGAACGGTTTTATTTTATTTTTTAAAATTATTTTGCCACGACTTTGGGAAAGATTTTAGTCCAAAAAGGTCAAGTCGTACCAAAACCATCCCAAAATTTAGAACGACTCCGAGACAGCTCTTTTTGTAATTATTTTCAGAAAAATTTAGACAGCTTAAGGATGGATTTTACATCACATGTGAACAAACCGTCCTAAATGTGGGACGGCTTTGGGACAATCTTATTTTAATATTTTCTTATATTATTTTAACACGGCTTTGAAACAGATTTTAATCCAAAAGAGTAAGGTTATGCCAAAACCATCTCAGTCTGAGACAGCATTGGAACGATTAAAGAATAATCTCAAAATTGAGACGGGTTTGTAACAATTTTTTCTTTAGAAAAAGGCATAATTTGACATGATTTTCAAATAGTTTTGGAATAATTTTAAAACAGATTTATGAAAGTCTGTCCCAAAGTTGTCCCTAATTTGGGACGGAAGTTAGTCATCTCAATTTCAAATAAGCACACAAAATCAACAAATGATCTATATAGACATATCTCTTCTCAAAATAGACTAGAAAGTCTCACCAGTCTTCTAAATTAATTAATCTAAGCACAAAGGTCATGGAAATAAATCAAGTTGATCAAGTATAAGCACACATGTTTTTTCAGATAATCAAGATAATGGCGCACCAGCCATTCATATAATCAACACAAGTATTAAAACTATGCACATAATTAAACTGTGGCGTAAATCAAGTTACTCGAGTAATCAAGATGCTCCACATTCATAAAGAAAGTAAACATAACACATAATATTAGGAGGATAAATAATAAAAATATTACCCATCTCATTCATTGAAGCAAGAAGGTAAGTAAGAATATTCTTTGACGAGGCCTTTGACGTTTCTATTGCATAGACCTTCAACCAGAACATCCAATAACTGTACATATGCTTGAAGTGATGGCCACTTTGGAAGTTAGTTGCGGCTTGATACAGCCTAAGGCCAACCCAAAGTTAGTAGGTACAGGAACATGTTACAAGTTCATATGCAAGTCGAGTCCATGCCAAAATTTTGATGTAATAAATTGTCTTTTTTAGTTTGACATGACCTGGAAGCAAGAGCTAACTGCGAGACATCTTCTAGGTGTTTTATGAGTAGCAATACAATGCCTTGGTTGCCAATGCTACAAGGTCTTGTTAGGAGGCAAGTCTTGATAGCTTTTGAAGGTGTCAAGAGTTGGCTTTGTTTTATGCTCCAAGTCCTTCTCGACCTGTTAGAAACGACAGAGCACTGCGGGCACATGCATCCTGCCAAAGATGAGTTATGGGCTCATGTGGTTCATTCGACTGGGACAAAAACCCACAAAAGTTGAAACCAACTCTTTCTAGACTTTTGTCCAACTAACTTCTCAGTTGTTGTCTTCCTTTTTTCTTGAAATGTTCCCACTTTGCTCAGCCACCTCAGATCTATGGTCACCTCTTTTAGATTTGCTATTTCTTTACAGAAGAGAGGATTGTATCTCATAAATCATCTGAAGGCATTTGAGAAATGGAAATCGAGTTCCTCAAGTGTGACCACGCTTGATGGTTCCAAGAGGCGAACCAGTACCGGACACTATCGCAATAGCCATTACTGGTGGAAAGCGACGGAAAATCGAAGGAAAATTAGCAAAAAGCAAATTGGGTTATAAAGGTAGAGATTTTCCCAAAGGGCTGCCAATGGTGAAGGAGAGTGTACTGTTACTTAGTAATGTCATTGTTGCCCATTGATATTCCTACCAAATTTGCAATCTCATAACTGCAATATGGAAACAAGTTCAAAGGGTGTTTTTTTGTCTGAATTTATCAGATCTGAGTCAGCAAAAGTATTTTTTGAAGAATTCCTTCCGTCGGTAGAAATAGCTCAGGGAGAAAAAGTCGACATGCAAGGTAACTTCGTTCCCACTGCCAGCGCTAATGATGCAATCTACACGCAAACACGTGTAGATTGTCTAAATATTGCTGTAGAAGATCAAGAAAAATAACTTTGTTATGATTGTTTTGTAACTATATATCTTAAAATATATATATTAATGAGAAAAATGAAGAAGCTCTTTACTGGAATGAACAGTGGCAACATGGAAAAATGTGTTCTATACTTTTTCCTGTACCAGTATGTATTTCTATACTTTTTGTTTTGTGGGTACTGTGTGTGGACAACATGAGTCCACATCACACCTCGGGAGGAGATGTGAGATAGATTTGGGATTTTTTTTAAATATTCTTTTCTTTATTTTTTTTTTCAAAATAATCAGGTATAGAATCTGTATTTAGAATGTGTGGAATGATATTTTTTTTTTTTATTTTTTTTCATTCCACCCTTCTAAACGGTGGAATGACTTTATACTTTTTTTTAATTTCAATTAAAATTTCCGTACTATTTTTTTTATGAAAATTTTTTTTTGCATTTGGACACTAGAAATTTTCGTCCTTTTTTATTTTTTTTATTTTTTTTCATAATGACTTTTTTTAAAAAATTAATTATTTTTTATTATAAAAGTTTACTTAAAAAATTGTAATATTTAAATTTTTTGAAGTCGTTATAATTAAATATTTTTTTAGTTTTTTATTGTTAAATATTTAATTATGTAATAATTGATATATATTTTTAGTAATAATTATTTAGATTTTTATTAATTTATAATATTTAAATTTTATGTGATATTTAAATGTATAATTTTGATAACTAAATTTTTGCCATCGTTATTAATTTTTTTAATTTTGTTAACTTTTTTTTAAATACAATATTTAGTATTTTATAATTAAATTTTTACAACAGTTATTAATTGTTCTATAAGGATCAACCTTGAACCTACCCATTGGTGTTGCTTTGACTTATTGTACATTTTTTGTCAATTGAAGGAAAAGGGAACCCCACGTCATACACTTACTATTCTATTATTTAGTTATTTTTTATATTTTTAACATAAAATACATCTGTATCGATGTCGCTCAATTCTTAAATCGAATACTTTATGGAAGTTATCTATTTTTGGCAAGTTAGCGACAGGGGTTGATGTTACCCAATATGTGGAGGAGTGACGAGCGTATTACCAGTAGTATTTAAGTTGGAGCCCACTGGTGGATAGGTTCAAGGGGTGAGATCTCACGTTATCTAACCTAGCAAGATATTTACAGGACGACCCATTACAGTTAGATAGTCTTCCGAAGCAGATAGCTCAACACGCATGAGGATTTGTGTTGCTGATGCTGGCATGCATTATGTTGTTTTACAGCTCAGGCAATAAAGTCAGCTTATATTACCTTCCACTTCTTGAGAATTTAAATCGTGCATCTCAGTACAATTGAGACAGTACAATTGAGACAGTGCAATGCTGGCATATTTATATAGAAACATCTGCGTTGTATCCATTCGAAGACTTTATATAAAATACTAAGTGTTGTATTTAAAAAAAAGTTAACAAAATCAGTAAAATTAACAACTATTGTAAAAATTTGATTATCAAAATTCTACATTTAAATATTACATAAATTTTAAATACATAAATTAACAAAAATTTAAATAATTATTATTAAAAATATATATCAATTATTGCATAATTAAATATTTAACTATAAAAAACTAAAAAAATATTTAATTATAACAACTTAAAAAAATTTAAATATTACAAATTTTTTAGTAAACTTTCATAATAAAAAACAAAAAAAATAATTAATTTTAAAAAAGAAGTCATTATGAAAAAAACTTAAAAAAAAATAAAAAAGGGGCGGAAATTTCCAGTGTCTAGATTCACAAATATTTTTTATAAAAAAAAAAAAAAACAGGGCGAAACTTATAATTGAAAAAAAATAGAAAAAGCATAAAGTCATTCCGCCCTTTAAAAGCATGGAATGGAAAAAAAATTTAAAAAAAATACAGTGCTATTTCGCCATCTGTACAGATTCTGTACTCAGTTATTTTGAAAAATGAAAAAAAAAAACATTTGTTTTATAAAAAACCGGATCGATTTCCCTATTTTTGAGTAAGAATCATGTTCGAAATAGCAACTAGCCGAGCAGGTTGTGATTTGTGCCAAACATCTTGGCCCACCAGATACACTCGTGGGTCTTTTTACAATGTAGTGGGTCAAAACTCAGTAGATTCTGGGAGACCCAAAACAATGAAGAGAGAAAAGGAGTTTTTATGGGCTTTGATGCCCTTAAAAGAAAATGGGATCTTGAACTGGAGTAGGCCCAATATAAAGAAATAAAAAAAAAAAAAAACACAAGAATTTGCAAGACTTATTCATTCAGAATACGTCCTCCATAAACAAGTCTTGATGCGATATATATACAAAATTTTATACTCAATAATGCATAAAATTATAACATATAGAATTTAATATTTTAATATAAATAAAATTGATCAATCAAATCATGTCCAGTAGTTAATTCAAATCTTTTCAAATTAGAGAAAACTAAATATTAGTATTTGAAAAGTCAAACTATGTCAAATCAAATCTGATAGGTAAAAGAAAGAATTAATAAATTAAATATTTTCAACCAATCAATTTCGTACTGTATTGTTTGAAGAATATGACAAAACTAACTTTTCCACCACTATAGACAGAGATTGGTTATATCATAATTCAAGACATAATTGGAAGACAACTTGAAGACAGATAAGAAAACATTCAAGTGAAGGAATTTAAATTCTCTTCACAAATTTCGAAGAGTTCCATACTGTTCTTAGCAAAATTTAAAGCATTTGTCGCATATTTTCCATGACAACTTTGGTGCTTGATTAATATGTGCGACATCAAACTCTTCAAATTAATATTTTTGAGTGGTCAAATTAGTTCCATGAAAGATCAAGTCGGTAAACCCCTTCAAAAGTTATTGAAGCCCTCACAAATCAAATCCCTAAGTTGAAAAAAGAATCAAATAATTAAAATTAGAGAATGGTACTCAAAATTTTTTTTTTTGATTCAATTAAATTCAATCTTACACAATTTTCTTAGGAAACACTAACGACGATGAGTTATATAGGCCAGCTGTGTCCGAGTCTCAACTCGATTAAGGCTCGTCAATTCAATTTAATTACAACATCAATCCAATTAAGGATGAGTTGAGGGGCACGAAGGGAGGGAGACATCACAAAAATGGGCATGGGTTTATCGTAAATTGAAAAGGCTTGGGAGAAGTCCACAAGCCACAAGCAAGTTAGCTCTTCGTGTGTTCAGAATTCGACAAATAATTTAATGGGCCGTGACAAGTCAGTGCAAACCATACATGCCTTAATTTTTGAACAAGAATTTTGAAGTGAACGCAAAAGAGATAAAAAAAAAAAAAAAAAAAAAAAAAAAAAAAAAAAGAATCCCAAATGCAATGATAAATGTAATCAAAATTGTCGCAGCTGGGAAATCATAATATTGAGTGGTCACAAAACAGAGCAGCAAGAAAGCCAACAGGCCATGTCTTGATCTCTTGATGTCCTAATCCATTATTTCACATCCCCTTGAGTCCCGGACAAAGCCTGTTTGTCGGATTGTTCTTGTGCTGCTTGGTCACCTTCATTTTTGCTGATTAAGTTGGATAAATTATTTTTATCAAGTTTAATTATATATATATATATTCTTTATGATAAATGAAAATCCTTAATTGATATCAAATGTGATATAAAATTATTAAAACAAAGGATGATTAATACGATGCATCAAATGAGATTAAGTAATTCTTTAAAATAATTAGCGGGCTTTGATCAGATCTCTGAAAGTGAACTGTGAACATGCCCTTGTGGTTAGGACGGGGCAAAGCTTGATTCTCAGGTTGACTAAGTTTGATACCAATCATGGATCAAATATCTCTAATACACACACACACACACACGGAAGAGAAATATAATTGGGAGAATGAGACAATAATTATTTGTTATTTATATGTTTTATGGACACCTGAGTATGCATGTCACTTTTCTACGTAAAATCACTTGAAGAATTTTTCCATTTTTAATGATCTAGCGTAATTCCCTGTGAGGAAGGGCTCTATTTTATTTATGTATTATAATAATTGGGGTTGCAGAATTGAATATTCTTATTTACAGGGCCCAGCAATTTCTTTTCTCCTTAAATAATATGCAATAACAATAATATAAGTGTTTGACATTCAAATTGCAAATAAAATTGCCACAATGAGAGAATGATCAAAAATTTACCTCTAGTCATTGCCCAAATTTGTTGCTCAGTCACAGCTTCTGTTTTTCCAACACACCAAAATTTCCCACACTATCAATTTTACATTTGATAGTATATGAGTAAGAAAATTGAACATGGAGACCTTAATGTCCATATATTCTTTATATAGGTGAGTTCACGTTAAATTTGCCCCATAGGGTCTAAATTCGTAATTACCTAAATTGATTTTTTTGTGCATTCAAATTCTATCCAAATGAATGTTTGATTTATCTAAGTCCAAACACTATAAGAGTCATGTTATATTTTAAATATTATTGGACTCATCTATAAGAGTTTGCGACATTTTTAATTTCTATTTCAATGTTGAATCATGTTATAGATATATTTTAACAATAAAAATCCAGTTGTTCAAATTTTTTTTTCTTTTTTGAGTTCTGGAAAACCCATTGGGATTATATTCCATAGTTTTCTACGTGTTTGCCTTTTTTTTTCACTAGTTGTATCCAGATCTATAATTATGATGACGATGATTGCTAATATTGTTGTATAAATATAATTTTGACGCTTAGAACATAATATTGGCCGTGCTATATATAATTAAAATTTATCATTTACAATTTTAATCTACCTCCTTAGTTTAATTTGAAAGAAAATATCTGTCACAGGCGACATATGAGTGATGACTGTCTCGACACGTTCAAAGCGTTTTTGTTAGAGGTATTATTATTTAGTAGAAATTATGTTGAGATGGTTAATATGTTTGGAAAGAATTTTTGGTAAGATGATTAGTTTAATTTATTCGAATATATGTATAAAATATATAATAATGATTAGATGATGCAATAGTATATAAGAAAAATGATTATGTTTTATGGTGTAAATAAAAAAAATGTGAATATATGTGTGATATATATATATATATATATATAAGTATTGATTTGATTATTAATATGTGTAATAATTGAAAAATAATTAATTAATTTGTATAAATATTTAATTAAATTATATGTTTAATAGTATGAAGTTTGAAATAATGGTGTTTGAGTTGAAAATTGGATTACAAACATAACCTTTGAGTCATTTATTATAATAGGTTGGTTGGATAGTCCCCTTTCTTGCAAAATTAATCTTAGCTTTTCTTGCAATCCAAAGTCCAAATTGATTAATAAAATCAGAAGTTTTGTCTTGGAAACAATCACGTTTTTAAGTATCGATGGGCATTAGACGTGATGTTAGATACAAGATTCCCCCATACAAAGATCCCATTGCTGACTTTGTTCCATTTCAGAATAAATAATGATCATCTTCTGAATTTTTCTAACTCTCCAGTCATCCACTTTTAATTATTTAATATTAAATTCATTATTTATACTTACATTCTGAATTTTTCCAACTATACCTACTCCAATCTTCTCCTTTAATTATTTAATATTTAATTCATCATTTATACTTACATTCTGAAGTTTTCTAACTGTACCAACTCCAATCTTCCCCTTAAATTATTTAATATTTAATTCATCATTTATACTTTCATTCTGAATTTTTCTAACCATACCTACTCCAATCTTCCCCTTTAAGTATTTAATATTTAATCGCAAATTCCCTTTTATTTTTTTGGAATTGTGTTCAATTATGCATCAAATTCGAAAATATCAAGTACCCTGAATCAAAGTACATCAGCATGACGTGTTTTACGGCCAACACGATAAAATCCGCTATATTGTGGTGTTTAGACATGCCCTCGATATAAAAATACCAAAATAATTTGATCCACGTGTTTAGTGTAATCGCGATTAATACTTCATAAAATTACTGGAATAAATTAATTCATATTATTTAATACTTGAAAATTCTTTTTAATAAATATGTAAAAAAATTTCAGCAGTCACTTGTTCACCCACCAATCTTGTTAGGTTCCAATTTGCAAACTTTGTTGGTTGAGTATCCACCTACTTCAATTATTTATACCCCACTGTGGCAGCATGTCGACATCCCTTTTCCCTCGTGTCCCGTTATGGCCAAATAATAACAATAATAATAATAATAATAATAATAAATAGGTACAGAATCAACTATACTTACCAATGTCATGATAATTATAGGCATATCACAAGTCATTAACGTGTACAAGAACCAAAAAATCCCTTAGCAGTCGTAAAACGTAATAACAAAAGAAGAAACATTCAACGCTAAGGCTTTCCTTAGCCGAGGCTGTCTTGGCATTATCACCTCCCTTGATGCTGTCCATAATATATTTTGTATTTCCTAGGAGTCTCAACAAATTGGACAATGTCGATGATTTAATAATACCCTCGCAGGGGAATTATCATCACCACACATCACGCAAGTACCTTCCGCTCATTTGCAGATTCTTTACGAAGCTCTCAGTTTTGGAGCTGTCCATAGATCCCTGCATTGCAACAACAGTACTTTGATTATATCGACCAATATCAACCACTTTTTTGCCTATCGTTCACTTTTTACTAGGGACCGCGAACAAAGATGCCCTAGTTTGTAATAAACAATCTAATCAAAACCACAGAAAGAAAGGGACGCAGACAGCAGAGAATGACTGGTCTGGGAGTGAATAGTGAGAACAAGATTCTCCCATCAGTTTGCCAACCAACAAAATGATGTGTTGGCAGATCCACCAAGAAAACAACAATGGTCACAGAAAGGAAGCATGTGCATTATTTAAGAAGCGAAATAAACCTGTTCTTGCACGATGGTGTGGATAGTTCGGTGGACATCTCGTGCCATGCCCTTTGCATCACCGCAAACATAGATATAGCCTCCCTCTGATATCATATTCCAGATATCTGAAGCCTGTCGTTCACCGCATGTGGCATTTAGATATTTGAACAAGCCATCTCAATTTGCTGGTGAATATCTTACATACCGCCTAAATATTAGATACTTCTTTGGCGGGAGAAAATTCAAAGAAGCAACAGGAGAATACGATCTATACCTTCTGTGCCATCTTGTGCTGCACATATTCCTTAGTGGGTCCCTCCCGCGAGAATGCTAAGATAAGCTCAGAAATTAATCCGGATTCGACAAAGTTATTCAACTCATCCTTGTATATGTAGTCCTGCAGGATGCAACAAGGAAAAAATCCATGATATTGCAATTGCTACAAATTATAATAATATCAAGAAATTTACAAACGCTCAGGAAATCACCAACCATCTTACTGTTCCTGCATCCATAGAATAACATGGCAGGACCGAGTTCAGCTCCAGATTCCTTCAGAGCTAACCTTTCCTGAAACATGAACAGAAAATTGCTGCTTGATTCTTGACATGGAAATCACAATAAGTAGCATATGGGTGCAAATAAGGATACTTTCTATGCTAACCTGAAGGAAACCCCTAAATGGAGCCAAGCCAGTTCCAGGGCCAATCATTATTATTGGCACTTTAGGATCAGCAGGGAGTCTGAAGTTTGAGGTCCTAACAAATATTGGTGCACAACTGCAGTCTGGGCTTTCGTCCAAGGGCACAGCATTCTGATAAAAGGCAAAATGTGAGACTCGATGGACAAGAAAAAGGGTTCAAATGTTGAATAACATGAAGCTCATCGCTACATGGTATGATGATGCATCGAGAGTAGAGGAAATGGCTGGCACTCATTAATGCAGCAAGCCTCAAGCATTTAACAACGAATGAATTTTTTTGCCATCTTAGCCAATATAAATAAAATTTTAACCAGGAGTTCAAATTAAAATTTGAAACACCTTCATCCATGTGGAGCACACGCCCTTATGAATTCGTCCAGTGGGTGTTTTCTCATACACCAATGCACAAGTCACATGGATTCTTGACGATGCAATCCTGGAGGAATATTCAGCGACGATGAGCACTAAGATGTAAGATATTAGAGAGTAAGAAATATAAAATGCAGGGAAACAAATTGTTTAAATTCAAAACAACTTATTTAGACAGGAAAATCGACAGCCACATCAATTATGGGCAATTGGAATAAGAAATATTACAAACTTGGATAGCATGCCAAGCGCAACATGGGAACTTTAATCTCAAACAGCAAAAGGCAAAGGAAGAAGAATACTCACTTTGGGGAGGATGAGATAGAATAAAATCTGGGCTGCAGGCGAGGGGCAACAGCAGCAAAGAACACACCAAGTGAGGGCTTGGCAGATGGGAATTCAGCCATTACCTCAAGTAGGCTTCTCTGACTTGCTACTACATACTGTGCATATTCCTCCTGCAATGCAATCCAGGAAACATGCACAAGTAAAATGACAGGTCGTCATTTCAGAATTGCAGATGAAAGTAATGCGCAAAGACTGTAGATGTCCTAACCTTTCCAGCAGGGGAAGCAAGATGTCTGAGCCGATCAGCTTCACTTGGGTCAGAAGCATAAGCCGCTAATGCAGTCAAAGCAGACTGAAAAGATAGAAGGAATTGCTCGTTAATTCCCAGTCACATACAAGTAAAATCCCAATAAATGGTGAACTGATGCAGGGATACAGCATACCTTTTTGGGGGCACTCAAAATATCTGCATATCGGGTAAGTGCTGTTCTCAATGTGCAAGGAGGGAAGGGAGGTGCCAAGGTGTCATCCTCTTTATCAACATGCAACGAGAAGTATGTTTGTGGAGGCAGATTGAGCAACCTCTCTGCTTCCTCCACGGTTTCAATCAAATTCTCACAGTAAACACCAACATGATCACCGGTTTCGTACCTGAATAAACAAGAACAATTTCTTTATGTTAAAGCTTACTCTATTGCCTCAAGTTGAAAGATTGTGAGAAGATAACTATTGATCTCAGTGAGAAAATCAGTATTTACAGTACGCAACAGGCTAATGTAAATTTGAAACTTACGCCAATCCAGTGCCAGATATGTCAAATTCCAAGTGAGTGCAAGAACGATCAGATGCAGAAGAGTGAAGCTCTTTCTTCACAGCAACATTTGCTCTACAGGAGAAACGCACACAAGCATTAGGTAAAATAAAACAATAGCTAACTTCCAAATTACAAAAGAACTCGAAAGAAAAATAAAATGAAAACAAAGGCACACTCACAACCTGCAGGGATGATGAGCATCATACACAGTATTCCCATTGGCATGACCATTGGCTATGCCGTTCTCCAAAGTTGATTCCCCAGTTTGGTCATGGACAGCAACACGATATTCCAAAATTGCAGCAGTGTATGGAGTACCACCAGTAGCATCATCCCCACTGAGAAGCAATTTATCCAACTCAGGCCAAACTGTGTCACGCCTGTATTACCATGTTAAAGTCAAACTTTTTAAGCAGTCATCCCACATATTAAAAGATGAAGAAATTCAAATCAAATTACTAAGCATCTATTGTCTCGTTACCATGCAGAAAAATCATCTTCAATGCATTGATCATCATCTCCAAGACCCACTGGCACAAGCCGCTGTCCCCCTGAAATAGATAATTGTTGGTAAGATACAAGCAAGACCATGTAAGATCAATCATAACAAAATAGATGCTTCTGCATATCCTTTTGTCCAATTTTCCCATCCAAGATCTCTCCTAACAATGCTAATTTACAGTTTTGAGAGGCAAAAATTGTAGATAAACCGAGCAGCAAATGGACTATAACAGACTTCTTTACTTGCTAAGTATCTTGCCGGTGGCAACAGAATATGCTACCAAACAAGTTTCCAAGAGTTTTAAAAGAATGAAAAAGGGTAAATACATGATAGCAGAATAACTTTGGAAAGATGTACCCAGAAAGAAAAATGGTCATAAGTCTAAGTCTCATAGTTGGTCAACAAAAAAGCAATATACTTGTGAATTGGAAGAGCTAAATAATTGTGTGAAAATAATACCACCAAGATATTTAGCGCTGAAGACCATTAAGTTTATCAAGCGTATCAAAGAAAAGTAAAAGATTAGGTATACCTTGCCCGGCTGCAAGGTTATCCACCTCTATTGCAATCTGTTATTAAAACAAGCAAAATCAAAACAAAGAACATGGAAGTACAGAATATAACAATGGTAGCCTCTAGTAACTGCACATATGACTCTATGATATACAGACCTTATTGAAATGCTCGTATTGCCTGTTCCCAAGACCAAATACAGCATACTGGAGATTCTTAAGCCAGTCTCCTCTCTCTTTTCCCTGCACCACAAAACTCAAAAATCAACCTCAAATCTCAACACAGTGCGAAATGCAGGAAATGATTAACTGATATGCAAATGCCTCACCTCGGTGAACCATTTGTAGAACCTGGCTGCATTGTCCGTAGGCTCACCATCTCCGTATCTGTAGCCAAGCAACCCCCAACCAACTCAACAAATTACATTGGACATATAAGAAAACTACTTTAAAACATGATCCCACTCGCACTTATACATATTTTCCTCGATGAACACAGAAAGAAAAGTTGCGTGTGATGTCTGTATGCAAATTAAGAGACGGTTAGGAGTTGAAAATAAATGAACCTACGTGGCCAAGAAGAAGAATGCCAAAGTTTCCTTCTTCATCTTCTCCTCATACTCTTCGTCATCCGCCGCGTAATCGTCCTGCAGCCCATCGGAAATAACCCATCAAGAAACTAGGAAAAAGTAAATCTGAAAGTTGAATATTCCACTAACCAGAAGCAGTATAACTTACCAAGTCCACTATTTTAAACTTGGCTTGCTGATATCGAGCTTTAGCTTCCTCAATCAGCGCCTATACAACAAGATGATTAATTATTGAGTAATAAAAAGAAACTAAACGTTTTCTCGTCAAAAGGGGAAGATTATCACTCCTAAAAGGTGCGCGGAGAACAAAGCGCAAAAATACATCAATGACAAAATAAACCTAAATTTTTATCGAATTTACGATAAGATTCCACTCCGTTCAGCCTGCCTTTAACCATGCTAGATTATTGTGATTAATTGATAATGATCCCCGACCTTACTTCAGAATTCCGATGTTATATATTCTTCTTTTGTTTTTAGCTTGTTTACTCTCAATTTAGTTTTTCAAAAAAAGGCAAACATATTTTCTTTCTCTTAATTCTCCTTTTCACCTTAGCAAAGCCTTCAGCAGTGCCAGTCTGCGTCCCAAAAAAGACTATAACTTTCTTCTTCCCATCATCGACTTCCTCTGGCTCCGTGGGCGCCTTTGGAACCACCAGCTTCGGCGGCTGCACCGCCTTGTTTCTCGCCGATCCGGTTGCGCGCCGCCATACGACCACAATAACAAATCCTACAAGCACCACGACGGAGGTTGTGAGCATCATCATGAGGTCCTTATTCTCCATCAGCATCGCCACCACCGCCGGCGGCGACGCTTCCGACGACCCGTTCGAATTGTCGAGCTTCACTCCTTTCAAGATCGCTGACATCAAATTGAAGGGAGAAAGCTTCTCAGAAGTGGAGTCCATGAATTCTGCACTGGGTCCAACCAAGTTCTCCAAAACAAAGAAGAAGAAGAGGACGCAGACGGTTATACGAATCGATCGAGAAAAAACTTGGCGTAATTTTCTTCAGAGTCCCTCCACCTCCGCGTGAAATTTGATGGAATGGGTTGATAGAGCGTGGGTGGGTTTGGAGAGACTCTGAGTTCAGGAATGTGAGAGAGAGACAGAGAGGGACCTTTGCGAGGGCGTATATATGGAGGATGGAGAGAGGAGGTGGGGAGGAAGCAACACAAACGCCTACCAAACCAGACTGGTCAATCCCACCCAACACTTGTTAATCTTGGTTACAAAGGCTTTGTTTGGACGCCGGACCACAATTTCTCTCCATTTTCTTACCATAAAAACCATACGTTGTTTCGTGGTTTAATCATGATACTTGCTCTAATCATTTTTTAAATCTCTGTGTCCTTATTTTTTATTTTTATATTATTCATAAATTTTGATATTAATTTTTATTCTCAATCAATGCATAAATTCAAACACATTTAAAATATTTTTCCATTCATTTTTGTCTATTTCTCCGTATGCAATAAATAATAATTAAATACGGTGATGATATATAATTTATGAACAAAACAATACTTTTAAAAATATTAAATGCTTGTATGATTGCGTTTTTATGTGTTTGTATGTATATCATATACAATGCTCGTGACATACAATGATTAAATAACATGGCATTATATAAAGAGTAAAGATTAATTTTTATCTAATTATTATATTAAATTTTATATTTAAATTTTAGATATTTAATTGCAGGATTTAGAATATTTTAACCATTGAAGAATCATTAATTATTAACGATTTTCTTCCATTTTCATTAAAAGGTTTTTTTCTATTTTTGGAATGATATGATAAGTTGAAGGGTATTTGTTGGAAATTTAGTTTGACGGGACATGGTTTTTTCAAAATGTTCTCGCGCTTGTTTTGTGTAATAACACGAAAACTAATGTCAATACACAAAGTAATTAAAATTGAAATAATTATATGTAAAACAATTTGTTTCCCTACTTTCATTGATCTTAATAGGAGATTAGTATCCCGCTAAAATTAAAAGATATCTATATTAATATAAATCCGTATTCTTAAGTTTGTAGTCCAGCCTTGTTTGGATGAGTAAAGTTCTACACGAGGCATCAATCCTGGAGATAAAGTTTTTTGTTGTTGGGATTCTTATGATTCATCAATTTATGCTAAAAGTGCTTACTATTGCCTCTTTCTTTTTGACTAGAATACACGTTTTTAATTATTATTTTGTTTTAATTTAATGATAACACTTTTTTTTTGGTGGGGTGGGGAGAATGGGATGAATAAGAACAACACGGTTACGCAATGTGCATTAATCCAATCAAGTTATATAATTGCTTAACGCGTTGGATTTGATATGTGGCTGTGGAAGCTTAACATTTTCGATTTCAATTTTATAAATATATTTGACTTAAGCTGGAAATTATCGATCCCACTAAGTATTGTTCGGAAGTTTTAGGAAAAGAATTGCAATTAGATAATAGTTTCGAAACTAGTAAATTATTTAGTCATTTATATGTGTCTATTAAAAAAAATTTAACAGCTTTACAAAAATGTATTATTTAGTAAAAGTCACACGTTTCTACACATAAATAAGTTAATTATAGACTACAAATAATAAGAAAATTAAAATGAATGAAATGCTTAAAATAAAAAGAAGAAAAATTAAAAGAAATTAGAAAGCGAAAAACTTTGAGATAAAATTTAAATAATAATAAATTAAAAGAAAATGAAATAGAAGAATAGGAGAATTTAAAAATAGGAGCGATTGTGTAATTTCATTTAATGAAACCAGGGTGGGTTATATATTTAATGATATTCTAATGGTTAAAAGGATACTGCATAATAATATAGTTGAGTTTAAAATGCTTCTAGATATAAATTTTATATCATTTATAAAATAACAGAAAAAGAAAGAATTTTCTTTGAAGCAAGAATGATGATTTAGAATAAATTAAATTTGAGAGAGGAAATTGAAAAAATACAATGATTTAAAATTGAATAAAGAAAATAAAATAAAAAAGGTGTAAAGAAGTAAGGTGTTATATCAATTTAACAATATGCCACCAAAAATAAGCCCTTATCCATTAGTATAGTATAGATTCGCGACAAAAAACATAGTTGTCGTATATGCATAACTATATTAATAAATAAATTATATTTTTATTTTATTTGAAAAAAAATATATAAAAAATTTGAAAGACAAGATATAATAAATTATAATTGAGGATCATGAGATGCTTTCGCATGTAAATGAAATAATATTCTTAATATAAATATCATATTATTCTTAAAAGATAAAAGAAAGAACAAAAATAAAACCGAGAGAAGTGAAGGAACTAAATAAACAACAAAGGAGCACAGTGAATATATATATATATATATGTATGTATGTATGTATGTATGTATGTTTATGTAAATATAATTCACAATATTTTAATAATTAAACATTACGCAATCTTATATCCACAATAAACTAGTCATAAGAAGCACACTTGATATTCGAACATAGTCGTATAAATAATATATTATAAATAAGAGATGAAGAAATAAATTTGAACAAAACTAGAATAAATTGAAATTAAGAGGATTAAATAAAATAAATAAAAATTGAAGAAACTAAGCAAAAAAAATATAAAGAATTAAAGATAGTTTAGTAATTACGTATTGTGCGATTGAATTTTCTTGTACTATCAAGACTTGTTCACTTTGATGGATATGATTAAAATTATATGAATTATTTTAAAGAGTAAATTAATCTCACAATAATTTATATTGTATTTATTAATATAGATTAGAATGTAAGTTAACTTAATAATGAATATATCAAATAAGTTAATATGTTTGGACCATGTCACTTTAAGTAATTAGGTTGGATAGTTTATTTTATAAAGTCTAATCACACGTTTTTTTTATAATAGATTAAAATCTTTAATAAAAGATAAATCTGTTATAAAAAAAACTAAAATAATAGCTAATTAATCTTACACAACATATGTGATAAATTAATCCTATAAAATAATTTTAATTCGCCTTAATCCTATCCTCAAAAGTAGATATTATATATCATATTTATTGAGTTAGATTATTTTATTTAATATTTTATTAAATAATATCGAATTCATATTTTATCGTAGCCTCTTAGACAAGGGCTAATATAATATACTTGTATGTTTGAGTGTGTAGTTCACGGAAATTTGTCATTTCCTTACATCCGTTATTTTGGTCCGAAAAATATAATCAACAATCGGAAAAATGAAAATATGAAATAGTGTCAAAGTCAAGTGTAATCCAAGTACACATTGAAATTAGAAGAGCAACCTCAGTAGTACGAGTTTTCAATGATTTACATTTCGAATATTCAGATTTTATTTTGCTTTATTCTACTATATTCAATTATCAAGTTTGACATTATATATTATTCTATTGTTGTAATAATTAGAACAAGGTTAATACCGGTGGCGTTTACTAAATTGGGTTTACTAAACTATTCTTGGACTTGGGGTAAAAAGAGATAACACCAAAGCAATTAAATCGTGTTGAATAATGATAAACGTGTAACAAAATAATAATGACGATGTTAACCATAATGATGATTAGTAATTAGCAAAAGCAATCATTTTCTAATAATAGTAAAAAATTTTAAAAATAGTAAAAATATCTTGTAACTTGTATTCTTTCAATCAAGAATAAGTTATTATTTATACTGTTAGGTTAATCATCCTTCAATAAATTTATGGTCCATGCTGGAAAAGGATAAATGTCAAGCCAAACCATAGATTGTTATCAAGAATGTATCAATATTAATTATAGAACATTACTTATGAATTAACCATCTTAATATTTATTCAACCTTTATATATAATAGCATTCTTTATTAATTATTTCAATATGTTAACAATTCTTCTAAGGGAAAATGGAATAAATGAAACTAGGGTTTTGCACGCTTGCATATGCAGGCGAAAAGATATTTTAACAATAAAATTATATGAATAAAATATATTTTATATTGACTATTGTAATTTAATTTAATTAGAAATTTAAATCAAATATGAGATACAGGAATTGGATAATTAATAATCTATACAAGTAATTCTTGACAATAAAATGAAATTAGTTAAAACTAAATTTATATTAAAAATATTAAAATCAAAAAAAAATTGCGACAAGAAGTCAAATAAAGGTTAGAGAACAAGTGCAAGAAAAAAAAAAATAAAAATACATTAGAAGATAGAAGATAAACAAATCAAAATTTTAAAAATACATAAAAATAAATATATTTAAATTAAAATAGGGAATAATAAATTTTAAAAAGAAGCACTAGAATTAAAATTAATGTAGGAAAGTATAAAAAAATAAAATAAAAGGAAAATTTGGAAAGGATAATGGAAAAACAATTGAAGGCAGCGCTAATATATATATATATATATATATATATATATATTATGTATGTATATAATTAAAAGTTCAGAGAAGTAAGTAAGAATTAAATAAATAATTAATTTAATAAAATAAAATTTTAATAATGATTTCAGATAGATAATACTTAAATAATGAATGTGTTTTATTTAAATTCTAATGTTGGTATAGATGTGTTTAAATAGTTAAAAAAAACCCCTTGACAATGTTGTAATATAGAAATAATACTGAAATACTTAGTGAATAATTTTCACAACATTTTGGTGCTGGAATTGGTTCAATGCACACTTACATGCCAAAAGTACATTCACAGATTAGTCACATCAACAACAAAGAGTGTCATGTCCCGAATTCTAAATCATAATAATAGGATGGCGTTCACGAGTTACCTCAACCGAATATTAAAATTGATAATATCAAAGTAACTAATTAATTCAATATCAAATATTGTCCACCAAAAAATAATGCTGTATCCTAAAATAATAATACAATATTGTTTTGCCAGATAAAATATTCTAACTATTACATTAAATTAATGTTATTTGCTCACGAAAATAATAGGAACAAAATAAATTAAAATGAAAGTCTTCACCCACAAGGTTTCCAATTCCCAAGTATGCTGGTTCTCAGTGGTTTCCTTTGCAAGAAACAGTATTGCAAAGTTTGTGAACACGAGTTATTTAATAAATGGTACATATTGTCTTTTGAATTTTTATAGGATATACGTAGAAAATAATAACAACAATTTTTACAAAACACATTTTTAGAAACGGACAATCTAAATTACATTTGCATTAGACAATAAAATTCTAATTAAACAATTCACTGAAAACACAAAATTTCAGATTTGTTTCAATCACCTCGTCACTTATATCATTCACGTGTCCATATTCATTAGGCCACTCATGGTAATAAGTATTTCATGTACTTATTTTCACTGATCAGAGCCTTAGTTTACACTTTGATTAAGCAGAGTTATATTCAATCGATTATATTGTCATGACCCTAAAGCTTCAACAATATTTGTAAGGTATCTCTATCTATACTCTCGATAGGTAGAGTCATATATCTACTTCGCCCGTTATTAGTTTCAATATTTTTACTTAATTTGGTGGGTACGGATTTATTACTTAGTTGTAAAGTAAAACTTGTTCTACATTATTGTAGGCATCACATGAAAGTCTTATAATATTTATTGCAAGTATTTAGTTTCAAAACATTTGACTTGTATTTGGCTATTTAACATGGTTATATTTATTTTTTACCATAACCTTAATCTATAAATAATTCAATTAATAATATAATATTATAATAGTCATTTGAATAATACGTAAAAAAAACCTCTAATGCTTTGACTATTTCGTGGATACTAATGTTTGATTTCATGGATACTGTTTTAATCACTATTTCATGCATTATTTTTTATTAATATACTTAATATTTATCTCAAAGAAATATGAAATTTTTCAACTTACTTCCTCTCAATTAAAAACTTTTCGAGTATCTTACGATTTCACCAAGTAGCTCATATGCATCTATTAATTTCGTGGACTTTCTATGGGATATGGATCTCCCATTTAATCACTGAACATTGTTTTTCATACTTATTTCAAATTTAACCATCAACTCTGATATCACTTATAAGGTGTGTGACGAGAGAACTGTTCACAAGGTTGTGCATTAGCATATACATAAATAGGTTGATACCATATATTAATTCAAAACCTTAAATATATGAGTTATGGGTTAAGTGTTTACTTATATATACGCCACATTTTTCTTATTCTTTCAATATAGGATTCCAATTATTTTTCCAACTTATATGTAAAATGCAGCAATGTTATGAGTAATGCTGTAACTATCACTATTTAATTAGGAGGACCTGCAGTAATAATCACAAATGCACGAGCACATATGCACACACACACTAACAATTAAGTAAAATATTAAACTCTATTTGTTAACATAGTTTGGAAACCCACTCTCATGTCTACAGACACTAAGACAAGATTTTTCTACTAATCCAACTAAAGAATAGTGAAACACAAAATGAAAACACTTACACCTTTCACAAAAACCCCACACTATCTCTCAAGATGGCTAAATGGTTGAATGTATCCAAACTTTTCAATTTTGTGTTTAATCTAACTATCTTTAAGTTCAACTCTCACTCAGTCGACTAGTTTGTGTATTGACAATTTTGTTTACACACTCCAACTTTCACATAAATATGAATGATCATTTAAGATGCTTAGCAGTTTCACAGCTAGTGTTTGGAGTCTTCAAATGTTGGTCGTTATGTTTGGAATAATGTGGTATTTATACTAGTTGTGGCAGTTTTCCATTTCATGCAAAATCTTATGAATAAGCACAATTTCCTACAAAATTAGTTGGATCTTGATGTTGCAATAGCGTTCAGGATAACATAGTCACAGTCTAGAGATAACTACAAATCTTGATACATATCCATTAGTTGTTTAATCCAATCTAATTTTAATATATCACTGGCGGATTAAATCTTCAATATCAGTACGAATTTTACTCGATCTACCCCAACTATAAGCTGTATCACATAGTCACTCAAGAATTATTCATATGACTATCCAACTTAAGAGTAATCCTTAAGAGTCCAATTTTACTTAATTGTTAATAACTGTTGAACTTTATTAATAGAAAGTTTTGTAGCGATCATAATTTTCGTTACATTGTATATGGTATCAGTCGACCTAGACTTGTCAAGTTGTGCTGTTATTGCTGTACAAAATAGATTGCAAGTTCTGGAATTTACGACATTAATTTGCATACCCAAAATCCCAGCTATATTCATGTTCATTCAATTATTATAGTTAAAATAAGTAGGTATAAGGCTTTATAATGTTACTGATAATGAAGACAAGCTAGACGCGTTTACAAATTAAAATAATTAGAATATAAAATATACATATTAAGTATATTAATAAAAAATAGTAATTGCATACAATTAAATTTTAATGAACAATGTAGATAGAATGAAATTTACCAAACTATGAAAAAGTCCTTTTTTTTTATCAAATTAAAATTCTACCATTTTAGATTTGAGATAGATGAAAAGTTTGAATGGAGAAGTTAAGAAAGAAAATGAAGGAAGAAGAAATGGGAAAATTTTGTAATTTCAGGAAAATGGAAAAACAACCGCAAAAATGGAAAAGTTGAGGGAGAAATTGAGGAAAGAATAAACAAAGAATTTAATTAATTGAATAAATGTTGGAATTTAATGCTATTATGAAATATTATTTTGCCGTTGTTTTGATGCTTTGATATAAGTTTGACGTTGTTTAATGAAAACATATTTAAAAAAACATATTTAAAAGCGTATATTGTGCAACTAAAGAATGGCCTTTAGCCATAATGAGTTGTATCATAACTAAAACACAAAAAATCAGTCAAAGATAATTACTCCACTAATTGCATCAAGATATCTTAAGTTGAATTCTTTATAGAAACAATGTAATACATATTCAAAAATTAATTTGATAAATCCAACCATTAATGATTTTTTAATAAAATCATACATTCAAAGATGAGACTCGAATCGTTTATCATTTTGTCAAATGAAAAGTATTACATCCAATCTTAATCTTAAGGCCAAAAAAAAAAAAAAAAAGAAGAGAAAAAACATCATTGACAACATGGAATATTTGATAATAATAGTTTTTAAAAAGCATGAGAGATTTTATTTATATTTTACTCAAAAAAAAAAATGATAAATGTGAACATAGGAAAATCCCGCACACGGACAGACAAGGTCAACTTTCTGTCCGCCCACCAATTCTGCCACATAGTCACATACCCCGTAGCAGTTATTTGATGAAAAATTTATTGGTCGACTCCCAACCGCAACATTCATTGCCGGATAAATAAAAATATATTCCAAGACAGATTACAGAAACCCTTTTGCATGACTATTTAATATGGGAAACTTGAGAACGACGAAAAAGGCTCTATACAGGTCGGCTACTTGTATCCAACTTTCAAGAGTATGGGGCTTATTTATATTATTTTACAATTTCAAACCAAAATTGGTTGTCAAAATAGGCAAGAGTCCTGAGTTTGCGGTCTGGTCAACACATGACTTCGTCTGTGTGATGGTGGGCTCCATGACTGAATTCATTTTCCATGCACATGATTTAATTTGGTTAAGCAAGGATATTATATTTTGTAAATTTCTTTTTGGGGCAAGAAATTTTTTTTCTAATTCTGATAGGAGATGCATTATAATTCGTTGTTTAAAAGAGGAAAAAAAATATAAAATCTATGATTTGTTTACAAAATTTGAGACTATTTTACGCACACATGGAAGGCAGAGACGTGTCCAACCCTAGTTAATTAGTTGTATCTCTGTGAATTCAAAAACTCATGACGTATATGAATTTTTTTTTAAAAAAATTCTTTTAAAAAAATGGGTCTTATTTGATGAACTAAAAACTAATTTGTCAAAGGTTGAAAATTAACAGAAAATTATAATTAAGAGCAACATAATGCATTTTCCTGATGGCATACTACTCTCCATATTTGGTTCGTCTGATTATGGTGATGAATTTGACTTGTTTAATTTCTTAATTAATCAAATGAATTATCAAAGTCCGAGAGAGGAGTATGTGAAATCCCATCTTTTTGACAAAACTGAGCCAAAAATTGAAAATAGTGCTTTAATTTGACAAGATGCCTGTTTGATTTTTCCAACAGCCGCTTTAGACATCAACCTGTCTGTGGAATGGACGAAGTGTCATTACATGGTAGTTTCGTCGCTTTGGACAACAGCACATGCTTGTGATAATTCCAATAATGTTCATAAAATGCATTTATATGTGTTACCATTAGCATATCACCAATGAGTGATAATATCTAAGGATTAGGCATCCTTGAGGCTTCACTTATTTCAGCACGACCTAATTCTGGTAACAAGCTTCTAACATGACCAAATGACATAGGTAACAGAAATAACTTAAGCCACGGCTAAGCAGGCATCACACACCAACTGGTTGATACTGACCATATAAATGTGCGCAGGGGTTCAAGCTAACTAAGTATACCTTCATGATTTCATTTTCTCGTAGGCACAAAGACACCTTTGTATTTTCTAGCAGCCTCCCTGCTGTCAATTGTTCCCTTGTGCTTTTCCTCGTATGCTCCCGCCGGAGAAGACGCCACGCCGCCATACCGCCTCCGCGCCTCGGCGCTGTCGATGGTTTCCGGATAGCCGTTATCCTTGGTCGGTGACCCATTGAGGCGTGGCCTGCGGGTTGTGGCAGAGAGGGGGGAATTATTTGTGGTCTTGTTGGGTCTTGTTTTACCAGTGAAGGGCCTGTTGTTGGATGGTTCATATGACGTGTCCTTTTTTGGAGGTGTTGTGACTGGGACAGTGTACGAAGTCGGGGCATAGCCATTTATTCCTTTGGGCCTCTCGTCGTCGTAATAATCGTTAGCTGTCTCATAGTATGGCTCTCGTTGTGGCTGAAAGGCGTAGGGTGGAGCGGCATAAGGGTCTGCATAATTATATCCTTTGGGTTTCTCAATGTCGTAATAATCTTTTGATGTTTCACGGTAAGGATGGTAGGAAGGTGGAACAGTGTAATTGGAGTGGGCAGGAGGAGCATAGCCAGTATTACTTTTTGGTCTTTGTTTCTCACAATCTTCATCTTCGAAGTGGTGATTGGGCTTTGTACCCCCTTTATACTTAGGGTAACAAACCCCATCATTGCATACGACATCATCATCTTCGTCATCTTCATCGTCGTCACTGCTAGAGTTGGAATACTCACCATAGTTATGAGTCTTGGCATATGGAGGGCTGTTGTGCCTGTAGACAATGTTCCGAGGGGAACCGCTCTTGTCGTGGCCATGGACCACTTGTTTGTGAGCTTTGGGCGATAATTCACGGTCTTTTTCGGACCATTTAGGAGCAGTGCTCCAAGGGACAAGATGGGGCTTACTGCCCTTTCCATGAGTGGGGTGCACGTCCTTACCTAGAGGGCTAAGCTTGTGCCCTGGCATCCCGGGGGCACGTCTGAATTCGACCACTTCCTCAGTTGAGGTGACATATCTCTCATTGTGGACGGCCCCGTAGGCAGTGATTTCATGCATCCGACCCTCTGCATCCGTGATCGCCGGGTGGCGCACGTGATCCGGGTACACGTTCCCGTAGCCTGGTTCATGACTGCCGTAGTTCTTGTAACCGCCATTTTTGTTGGTACCATACCAGGAGGCCATGTTCTTGAGGCAGACACTAGAGTTTAATGTAATGAGAATACAAAATGCTTGTGTGTCGTATAATTATTGTCCTAACTTGCTTAGCCTTATATAGACATTCCGATATCTTCCAATTACACTTGAAGAAGATGTTACGAGGACAAAATTCTGGTCCAGTGGCATTTCTTTTCTGATTTTGCTTTACTTCATAAAGTCCTCTTCCATTACAATATCGAAGGAATCAAATTCCACGAAAAAGGAAAGCTCAAACACCTAGTGTGTGGAACCTATTTATTGCCATATGGGATAGATATGAATATTTCTATCCAGAATAATAGAGTTCACGAGGCAAGAATAATCACTGTGGCCCCTTTTTTGGGTAACTTGTAACTCAATTTATTTCTGCATGCGAATTAGAACAGATTTTATGTTGCTGAATAATTCCGCAATGGATCTGGTGCTTACTTTCAACACAATGACAGAATCTTGCTCTATCCGTCATCAACGTTACCGTTTGTGCGTATCAAAGCTGGAAACTCCGTTGAAGACATGCAGCCATACTTCTCACATAAAACGTGTATGTTGAAAAATTAAAGGAAATTACAACATTGTCTTGTGAGATTTGAGTTTTCCACAATCCAGACCTCTAGATATGGAAAACTACGGAGACATATCCAATAAAATAGTTGAGTCCATGCGGTGTGAGTAGGATGTGGAAAATATATAAAATATTTAAATAATAAGTTTTTATAATAAAACACAAAAAATATTTATATTTTTAATATGTAAATCTATAAAAATATAAAAGGTATACAAAAATAGTTTCTCAAAAAATATAAGAAATTTGATAATAGAAAATACAAATTCAGAAATTTAAATTTCAAGAAAATTTATATTTTCGAAAATGTAAAATATAAAATTTTATTATTACATAAAAGTTAAAATTTTTAAGTTATATGCTTTTTATTATATTTTTTGAAAATAAAATTGAGAGTAAAATTAGATTTTTATATAAATTTTTTCTGACATTATCAATCTCCGACATCTTTTAACGGACAAACTTAGTATTTTTCAAAGTTGAAGGGCTGATCTTAGAAAAGCTCAAACCTAAATAAAGATGTCGTAATTTTCCCATTATTTGGTACATGGTAATAACGGTCATTTTACTCGATTTTGTCAGAAGTTGGTTAACTAAAGAGAGGTATATTTAATTTCTCAAACTCAACTGGAGGGGCTAATTTGTGTAAAATACAAAATTCCAGAAACGGCATTGTAATTTTCTCAAAATTAAATTTCCTGTCAGTTTATGTATTTCTTTTCTCCCGTATTCAATACTGAAATCACTGTACGTATTTTTTATTGTAAACCTAGCACAGCCATCAGTCCTAACATTCTGGATCCACAGAAAGTAGTGTCAATGTGAAAATTGGAAGCCCATTTCTGTTTCCCTCACTGCGTTTGACAATCATCTGAGAATTATTCGTGTGGCAACTTTGAGGGGCTTCTGTGGTCCAAATCAAATTAACAGCTTTCTGGCTCAAACTTTAGTTTTAAGAAAGCCCATGTTAACAACACCTTCTGTAAAGGAATTGGATCAGTGCCTCTTTAGGGATCAACAGCTGGGAAAAATAATGATGGTAATAAACCTGGTTGTTGGTTTGAAATGGGTGGAAAACAAAGTGCCAAAAAAGGTCCAATTGTTTCATTTGACAATTATGATGTTTTTAAAGGAATTAATTTCTTTTCATTATTTCAAATTTGCATAGAAAACAATTGATTTAATTTACCAAGAAGTCCAATAGATCGAACCCATGGGTTGGGATTTGGAATTTGGATGGAGGGTTAACTCAATCATCCGATATGTTCCCCGTTCGCAGTGTCCATTCGGTGACGAAAACTCTGTTGTTGCATATGGAATCATATTTTCAATTTGGTCGAGTATATTATTATATTAATTTCAATAAATTTAGTATTTTAATAACTGAATGTGGTTTTTGTATTTTTTTTTATTTTCTAAAAAATCGATGGAAGAAGATATATAAATAAAAAGAAAAATTATCATTAAATAAAATAAAAATTTTTAAAAAATAAAAATAAATAATTTGGCATTTAGTTTAATACAGCACATCCAACTATATTATCGAAACCGAACTTAACAATGAAATTTTAAAAAATGTTCCACTGGATAATGAATTGATTTTGTCCACGCGATTTCAACATATGTAAAATTTCGATTTGTCAATATAACTAACCCTACTTGCAGAGGGCTTTTTGAGAAGTCAACAATTCAAATAAAATTTAAACACGTAATTGATTTGGGCTTTTCTGGAATGAAAGGAAAATTGAATATAAAATAAATCGTCCATGTTGTTCTTGTGGTTTGACCTCTAAACAAGATCCAAGATAACCTGCCTAAGCTTGTCTAATTACTCACAACCTTTAAAAGTCAATCCCTATGCCATCACCTAAATCAAGCTATCAAAGTAAAGGTTGCACAAATTCAATGAACAGTCTTAAAGTTCCTTCTTTTTTCCGCTTCAATATAAATTTCATAATGACGTAAATTAAAACCTTTACTTCTCTTGAATACATATGAAAATTGAAGTCCAGGAAAAAAAAAAAAATGGACAAAGGTCCAGCAGTTCCATTAATGAGGGAAACCAAAAACATCTAACCCGCATTATTTTCACTCAATTAATTGCCTTTGATTATCGATTATTAATCACAATCAAAATTATTTGCAGGGCTTAGAAGAAAATTATCCAAAAAAGTCTACTAGCCGTCAGATTCATCAGCAACCGTAGGATCGGTAAATTTTGGTACATGGGCTAAGAACTCCCAAGCTTGAGAATTACTGTAGAGTGAGGTGCCCCCAGCACAAAGCCTACTGTGCAAACCAAAAGAAATGGTTGATTGGGAGGAAGTCGTTGCTGCCTTAAGGACAGGGTAATTGCACATGAGTTGTTATGCCACTCTGCCATGACCAAAACCTTAACGTAACCTTGAAAGCAAAGGTGGTTTCTTTGCTTGTCCATGTCAAAAGAAGTAAATCACTCCTGAAGATATTAATGGAGTAATAACAAACCACCAAAAGTTTAATAAAAACCCTATCACTCTCTCACCAATTATCAGCCCTCCTTTCACTCCAATCCCATCTATCATGTGCTTGGATTCTCATCTTTCTCCTTTGAATCAGGAAACCACTCGCGCATATCCATTTATATGAATGTGATTCTCATGACCTTAAAGTCTGTGTAAAGTTGCGAGCTTGACAAGAGATGATGCAGTTGAAAGATAATGAAGGACAAAAGCCAGTTTCTGTGCTTCAAGGTGATGGATTATGCATCGGTAGAATTCTTTCCAGGGAGTCTTCAGTAGGCCAATCCTCGCGTATATATTACCGTCCCGCTGAAGGGATTCCATTCAAATGGGAATTGCAGCCAGGGACACCACTGAATCCACAGGAAGATGACATCATACCACCGCTCAGCCCTTCTCCACTGATGCAGGGCTTGGGGCTCCCCCTGCCTAACGTGGATCATCATGATGAGCCTCAAGGGTCATCCTTAAAAACGTCCAGGTTTCATAGTTTGAAAGAATTGTTGAAGAAGAGAATAAATCTTGATGTAATGAAGGTGGAGGTACGGGGTAGAAGAAGAAAACGGCAAGAGAGCTCCAGAAATTCTAATGGAGAGCTATTGCCCTCGGTTAAGGATTCAAGCCTTTCTTCAGATTCTTCCCCTTGTTCATCGTTCTCAAAAAACGGCCGTGCTTTGGATGATGGCCCTTTTTGTTGCAGCCCGTGGAATGTCCCTGCCATACTGGTTCGAGTTTAGCTCGTGTTTCTGTGTACTTTCATCTGCAAGAATTTTGATTGTTCGTGTACAAATTTACAGCATCACGTAAAACGCTATCGAATTAAGGCAAACGAATGATGTCGTACTACTTGCTAATATATAATAAAGCTTTTCCAGAGCAGTTTTTCTGGCGTGGTTACCCTGTAATTAAAGCCGCCACCTTACTTGTCTTAAGCTGATATCTAACTGAATTGTTGAACAGGATGAAGGGAACACAAGGATATATTACTGCAGCCAGCACAAGAGAGCATTTGCTGTAGAAGAAGAAAATGGTTCGTTGCCCACCGGAATTCTTTCTAGAGATTCTGCTGCAGAACGGTTGTCCGGCCCTTTAAACAATGGAGTCGCGCCTGCAGCAATTCCCTTCAGATGGGAAACGCAACCCGGAACGCCCAAACGCCCACCGGCAAATGAGCGCATCCCACCTCCTAGTCCTCCTCCGGCGGTGCAGAGCTTGGCTCTGCCACGGCCCCGGCTGCCCACTGACGGGGAAAAAACCAAGAAGAAGACGTGGACAAGGGCCTGGTCTTGGATGAGGGGTAATAACAAGAAGAAAGAAGCTGAAAGGATGCAACATGAGATCAGCTTCAGATACCAAGGAAGCGTGGAGGTTTGCAGCACTGATGAGGAATTCGAAGCTTCCTTTTCTAAGTCGTCTTTATTATCTGCTCCCCAACAGTCGAAATTGATGAAGAGAAGTTTCAGGAGTAGATCTTTCGGTTGCGGTTGTTGGGGTACAAGACGGATTCTTGTTTTCGCTCGGAGAAAGTAGAAGTCGCTCACTTCCAAGTTCTGTCAGCACTGATGTTTCTTTTATTCCTGGGTTGTTCCGCTGCAATGAAACTCCAAGTGTGGTGTTGCGTGAAAATTTCTTGTTTGTTTTCTCAAACCCGTCTTTGAATCACACACAATAAGTTGAATTTGCACTAATCAAATCTATGTTATGATAATTAAATCCCTCTTATGAATTTTTAGGGTGACTATGATGAAATCTTTAAATATTAAAATGATTGCTGCTGGTTTGCTCTTTCATTGCAATTCAACAAAGATGGCTCTCTTATTGTTGAATAAATTATATCCAACCTAATTCTACAAAATAAAGAAAACCGTAGGATAAAAAGAACCTAAATCTTGACAAAAAATTAAATTCAGACGAACTTTGTTGTTCTTCATAATGACCTGTGAAGAATCGAGACGCAATTACGGGATGCAAAGCATGCATGTGTGCTACAGTAATCATGTGCCGACACTGGGAGAATGAGGCGATGTTCATTTTGTAACCTTTTCATATAGTTTTTTTCATGTTCTGAATAATAGAAAGTCGATCACAACTATGGTGGAAAGGAATATTCAATTCTGAAAGAAATCATAAGAATGTGCTTTGAATGTTCAAACCTTGCTGAGCCAGGTTCTCGACCATGGCAATAACCTCTTCTTCCTCAGCTTCGAATCCAGACAGGGCTTATGTCCACCAGGCACATACTCTACTTCTGGGCCACCCCATCTCTCTTTATTGAAAACCAAAGTACTTCGAATATTCTAGTTTATAATATTAGTATATACGAGGATAATATACCCTAGTGACAGTTATATAAATAGTTGGCTAGGGTCCTTGGAGTTTTAGAGCTATTTTCATACGAGTTTTTTAATAAAATTTTCTCTCTACATGTGGATTCATGTGTTATTTTCTTGTCCCAAATCTTGAGTTTGTGTGAGGTTAGATGAACATGTTTCAATACAGATTCATTACATGTGTGTTTATTCTAATATCCCACACCACATTTCTTTACTGCGGTTTGGTGCTATTAGAGCAGGCTTATCTTATTTAGGTAAATCTAATAGTCGACTGCAATCGAGTTTGTTGGGATGATAGATGAATCCTTGACCTGGCTGTGGCTAAAATTGATAATCAATGGTTCCAACCCTTCCATACACGGTGCCAAATTTCTGGTCAAGTTTTCAATTTGGTTTATGATGCCTTTTGTCTTGAAAACCAAATTTCAAGAAGAATTGTAGAGGAATTAAACCTATCTAATGGAGACGGTTGTCGCTGAGTCTCTTTTACTATTGGAAAATATTTTGATGAAGTAGTATACGAAGTTGTCGATATGAATGATTGTCTAATTATTTTGGGGCGTCCATGGAAATAAGATGTGTATGTTACCATGTTTGTGGATGAGGATACTAGCAGAATTACCAAACGAGGTGAAGAGTATATTTTTTTGTCCTTCAAAATAAAGTGTAAGATCTAAAGTGGTGCAAAAAATTAATGATATAAAAAGTTTGTCTCAAAATGCAAAGGGCATGGCGAATTTTTCGAGTAGAGAAATCATATCAAAATTTATGCTTGGCTGCTATTTGGATTCAAGTAGGAACATGTGTGATAGTAGTACAAATAAAGTTTCAAGCTAAACAAAAGTGTTTTAAGGAAGCCTCCCATATGGATAACTACGTCATTGAGGTATGTCATGACGTGGCCTTAAAGAAATTGTGTGGTGTACAATTTGAAATTGCACAACCTGTCGAATTTGTTTTACCTATGGGAATTTCTTTTTTTTTTTTGTGATCTCATGATAGAGAAGTCACCACCACACAAATTTGATTTCTTTGTTTATTATTGTGACGAGAAAGTGAAGTTCTGTGCAAAAAACAAAATTTTTATCGTGAATATTTGGAGTGTGATTGCCTCGTTAAACAAACACATTCTAAAAATGAATAGTAATGGCATAAGTGATTCGAGAAGCTCCTTGGGATGTTTTACAAGTAAAGCTACATTCGAGGTTCCCATGCACTCAAGTCAACAAAATTATATATGAGATCCAAGAATTGATTCTTTGAAGTTAATTAGACCCCTAATTATTCATGGAATTCGAGGATAAATTATTTTTCAAGAGGGGAGGGGGGCGAAAAGGCTTTGATAGGGTCATTTGAGAAGTCTATTTTGATTAGAATTCTTGTGAAAGATTATCATTATTTGTTTAGATGAGTTAGAATTACTTTTGGATTGGAGAATAGTTATTTTTGATATTGTTTAATTGATTTGGGATTATTTTTAAGTTACATTATGATAAGAGTCAAATTCTTCACATTTTCAACTATAAATAGGTGGCTAGAGTCCTTGGAATTTTAAAGCTATTTTCATATGTATTTTAAAATAAAATTTTCTCTCTACACTTGGATTCGTGTGTTATTTGAGTTTGTGTGAGGGTGGATTGAACATGATGAGAAGTCATCAATATGGAATGGACACAATTTTATGCTTAGAGCTGGGGATGCATTTGGTGATATGCTTTTTAATGCCAAATGCTCATGTATTTTAAAGATATTGATTGTAAAAGTTCATTTTTTATTAATAAAATATTGATAGATGTTTTTATCAATATATTGCAATGTTATTAATGCATGTACATCTTAACTTGACGTAAAACATTACATGTATATATATAATTACATTAAGTAGTTTTTTTTTTATAAGAGTTATGAATATGGATATAAGATTTTTTAGCACACGATCATTACAAACCTGTTCACAATTTGTAGAATCTCTAATGGGGCATTAGAGATATTGGTAAGATTTGCACCCTTTGTGCTTGTATAATGAATGTCATGTTATTTTGTATGAGATATTAAAAATTCATATTCGTGAATAAGCTATTAGAGAATGATGTAATCAAATATTGACTTAAAAAATGAAGCACACAGGGAATTTATTCTTTGGTATTAATGTCTTACTTTGTCATCATATTAAGTGTGAGTGAGTCTCAAGACTTAATATAACATAGATACCTTTTATGTATCCTAATGAATACATTATTAGGGTATTAAGAATCGAATCTACCTTGGTAGTGTTACGAATTTAAAGTGTCGTTGGTTATTTGTGTATAGAGGTCTCTATGCAATCAATAAGAGATTTATCTTCTTGTAAGTAAGTAAAGCATATATTCTATACGATTGATATCCTATGAGACGAAAATCCTTATCTAAGATACCGTAAGATAAAAAAGGATTTTCGATGGATATTAGTCATATAAGGAACATTGATTTAGTCATATGATCAAGTATATATGTTTGATTATATCAATGGCTCTTGCTTGATTGGCACATAAAATGACAAAAGACCTATAATGCATGTCACTTATGATCAAAAGAGTTCGTGTGATTACATCACTTCACTTTAGTTGGGGTCTTATGCAGGTCAAAGGTTATGTTCTGCCTATATCTTTCGAACTATATTCATTGTCAATTAAAAATAAACTAAGAGAATCACATACACAAAAACAAGATAAACGCAAGATGATAATTTTATGGGTAACTTGATTGAGACTTGATGAGTCCAACAACGAAATCATATGGCTACAATGAGATTGGAGCAAGAGGATTTATTTATACTTCATTATATTTGTTGGTAATAAGAATATTAATTAGAAACATAATGAACCTTAATTTAATTAATGAAATTAATCAAAATTTAAAAGGTAAAACATAATTGGACTTTAATTATTAATGAGATTAATAATTAAAATTGGTTTGGTCTTAAATTAAATTAAAGGTCTATGTAAAAGCCCATTCCACATAGTATAGTCTTTTTTTTATGGAACGAATTTTTCTCGCCATAAGATGGAGATATCTTGAATAAATAAGGTTGGATTCCAACCTTAGACATAATTAGAAAAATCAATCCATTGTTAGAGCAAATAAGAGAGAATATTTGCAAGCCTCCTTCTTATGTTTTCTCTCTAGTTTTCTTCTCTAAATTTCCTCAAAATTATTCTATGAGGAGGGTTTCAGAGATTCTTGCCCAAGCTTGTTTGTATGGACACTCTAAAGGCTACAAATTAAGTTTCGTAGCCATGGGATCACAAGGAGGATTTTCATGGTTAACTCTAGGGTAATAATTTTGTATCTTTCTCATGCAAATTAAATTATACGGGTTATAGGAAGAAAAGCACACCAAGCTTGGGAAATTTATCTTCTGTTGTGCATGTATATATTATTCATGTTTGAATTTAATTTTGCATTCTAAATCTAATGCAACCTAATAGCATCTTGATCTATAAGAAGACATGAAGCAAGTTTTTTTTTTCTTTTTCACAAAATTTGCTATAATATTTTGCGTTGTTTTCTAGAATGCCTTAGAAAACTTACATGCTTAAAATTATTAGCCATTCAATAGTTTATGTTCACTTTCTTTTATGATATTCTAAAGTAAAATTGAATAGATAGCCTCGCATCTTTAAGTGGCATTAGTTGTTGTTTTTTATATTGCAATGCAACACAAATGGAAAAGGAGCTACACAAAAATTGTTCATGAAGTTTCGAGTATCAATTAGTTGTATGTCCGAGAGGTTAGCCTAGTTCAAAAGTTTCTATTATGATATATGTAATGTTACAATACACACATTATAGGCAAGCTTTGTTTGCAATACTACCTAAATTAATCTACCCAATGACTCTTAACTCATAGAAACACTTGTAACAAGTCTCCTTTGTATATGCATTGACCAAACAACCTTTAAACTTCTACCTACATTGATATGTATTTTCTTTACTGGGGAATGTAGAAAGCTCTCCTTGCTTTCAATACATTAAGTGGATACTTCAACTTGTATACTTGAGATTTACAAAACACACATAAAGTTCCTCCAAACTTTTTCCTTTTTCGTTCTCTCCTATTATTGTCAAGTACATTAAGTAGACTTACACTATTACAAGTGTGTTTGTATAGATAACTCAACTCTCACACTTTGAGAGACTCGCTATAATAGACAAAACTCCCTCAAGCTTTTATGTTCACTCTCTCATGTTGTTCTACATCTTAGCAAACGTTCTTTATATAGAAATTGAAAAATAATCAAAATTGTAAGAACCAAATTAATCACTTGATTCCATTCAATAGCTTCTATAACTATCTGTTATCTTTTTCATGTAGGCCGAATACTCGAATAAGAATTGGTTATTTGTAAAAGTGGATATGAATTTTTTTTGAAAATGTTGTGGATGTTTAATATTTTTTCACATCCATTTCTTCGGCAAAGTGAGATTTTCTTCTATTTCAATGGGATAATAGTTAGAAAATACGACCATTCAATTGAAATAATTTTCAATTCTATTTATCATTATATTTATATACAATTATCTTCAATAAAAAAATAAATTATTTATCATTATGTTTTTTAAAAAATTAAAATGGTTACTATCGAAACAATATTGCATCTTCATACTAGAAAGGGATATTTCAGTAAGGTGTCATCTCTTCAATTTTTTTTTTGTAGAATATCATATAATACGATAAATATATCAAAATCTATAATTATATACTTAACACAATCTTAAGATTTAAACATATGTTACATCCTAGGGTAGTAAAAAAGATTTTTGTTTTATTATATATATTTTGCCTTCATAATTTTCTATTATACAAATTGCATATTTATCAGTTCATTACCATTTTCTACTAATTTGAAGCTTGTAATGTTTTTTTCCTTAAAGTAAAGGTGGCCTGTTTAGGTGTCATTTTTCAAGAGAGATAAAATATGCATATTTCAAATATGAAAATTAAACAAATTAAAACTAAGAAAAATAAAGATAGACAAGAAGGCACACAACATGGAGCAACAATGGCAGTAACCAATAAGGGTGCAACAATGGACTGAAACAATTATGATCTGAGCAGCAACACGAACTGATAAAGCAAAGCAATACAAAATATGACTTGAGTCGTGTTAATTTCAATGTTGTTCTTTAGGAATTATTTTGGCGGCATCAAATATTCATCCAAGATTAAATAAATATTCTTTCTAAATATATTCACAAAGACTAAGAATTAACAATTGATTCTTGTCTAGCAACATCAACTAGCTACTATGTGGTTGAGGCATTAGAATGCATTTTCAATTGGACGATTGCAAACAAAACTGGAATATAAGAATAAGCATTTCCAAAGAAAGCAAACAAAAGTTGCATAGAATAAATGAAAATTTTCTAAAGAATTTTCGTAGGGAGAATTGCAGGGATTTGAAGTGTTTCAAAAATGAGCGGTTCACTTTTTTTTTTTTTCTTTTTTGTATTTTGCAACAGCAAAGCCTCTAGTATTATTAGGTGTAGATGGCTGCTCATTTTATAGCAAAACTGATAAATGTTAGCTATCAATTTGTGCTATACATTGGTTTTTAAATAGGAAAACGTTAACCCTTTTAACGGAGTAGAACATTTGTCTAAATGTTAGTAATAAATTAATGTGGGCATTAACATTGGGATCAAGTCTAGCTATTAAAATAGGGGCAAAAATGGCTGACTATTAAAAATGAGAATTTTGTATAAAAAATAAATAAACAAAACCCAAAAGTTGTAAACAATGGTTTGGGCTTGTCTTTAATTTTTTTGCGCACAAGAGGCCATTTGTATTTGATTGGTTCAAATCTAGGTCCATGTGTGAGCCTGCATCCTTTTTTTTTTTGTTACACAAACCCATTGAAAATTTTCAATATAAGGTGTAGAAAGGAGGTTTGCTTTTCCCACGGAGAACAAAACAAAAGCTTTTGAAATAGTTTTACACCTACAACAATCTTCTATATATTTCAGAAGATTGTTGGACAAAACAAAGGTTTTGAATTGTATAAGGGAAATGATGTTCGATTTGTTTAGTCTTAACTCGATGGGTTTGTTGTTGATTAGACCATGAATCAAATTTAAATCAATAAAATTTGACTTGCAAAATTTTCGATGAAGCTGTATTTTATGAACTAATATTTCTTATTGTAAGACAAGGATTTCATCAATCACATTAATAACCCCCATAATTTTTGCTTATGGCATTTTGTGCGTTTTAGTTATGCGCTTGCCTAATTTTTCATGAGAGCTTTAAGGATTAAGTCAAAAATCTTATAAGAATAGCTCGACTCCATTCTTATATAAGTGAATTCATAAAGTATATAATGCCTTAAATACATCATCTATAGAGACTATGAATTCATTAAGGGAGGATTTGGATTTGATGAATGGATTTGAAAAAGGAATTACAAATGGCTCTAATACAAGATGAATTCACTCTAATTGCTAAAATCATACTTTATGATGATACCTCAAGGATTTGAAGTGCGTTGCTATCTAAATAAATACAATGAATTTGTTATTATGGATTTAAAATCCATTCTATAAAATTCCTCAATCTAAATTGGCCTTTAGAGTTTTAAAACTCAACTCCACAAGTGTTGACAATTGTGGTTCTTCCATTGTTCATGTGACATTTTATTAGTTCTTTCACCTAGATTTCTATTTTAAATGTGACAAGTTGTTAAAATAACTTCTTCCCACAAATGATTTGGAGCATTTTAGTTAACCAACATAGAATTCATTATTTATTTTAATGTTATATTCTGTTCTTCAACTACTCCATTAGATTTTGAAGAGTATGGAGGTGTAATTTTGTGTATTTTGTCTTCATTCTTAAAAAATATATTTAGTGACAAAAACTCATCATCTTTACATGTGCTAACTCATTTTATTTTTTTATTAAACTGATTTTTAACCTTAGCCTTATAAATAATAAGGTATCAATTGTATTATCTTTATTTCTAAGGAAGTAAATTTTAACATGCCTAAAGCAATCATTTATTAATGTAACATATCATCTTTTACACGTAGAAAAACATATGGATTCAACCCTCCCAATCTCTGAACTGTCAATGACTTTGAGTAAGTCGAAGATCAGTTGATCAAAATTGGGATGTCGGGAGTAAAACTTATAGATCAAGACTATAATTTGCTAATAAGTTACAAATTCCAAGAGAAGATGGCTAATGGCTCCTACGTCTGCCAATTAGTGTACGCATTGAAGCACTTTGACATGAGCGAATTGCAAAGATAATTAGTAATGCCAAAAGTAATACTTGTGAACAGGTCGCAAAGACTTAAATGACTGGTGCAATGGTCAAGTTGAGGCTGCAACGACTTAACAAGGATGGCCCCGATAAATTGGGTTTTCCATGGGGAAAGCAATGATAATCGATGGGTAGAAGCAATAAGAATCGAGTCCACAGTTATTTCCTAAAGCATGCTAAGTTATTTTGGTTCATTGGAGTTTGGCAGTGATGTGTGTTGAACCATCCAACCAATCTATTTAAACTCTTTCCACTAGCATAAACTTTCGAGAGTTGAGAATCACAGGAGAAACTCGCTTTACAAAAAAAATTGAAAAACTAGTAAGATCATAGCAAAAAATGTCATTTTCAGAGCAACTGAAATTTTGCTTAATCGTTTGTTTAGAAACAAGCACGCATCATTTAAGATTAAAGTTTTTTTTTTTTTTTTTTTTTCCAGAAGTCAGTTTCAAAAGAACTTTGTTGGAACTTTAATAGTTATTATGTCTTCAAGGCAGACTACCTCTTCATTGTCCCATATAGGAGTACAAGAGAAAAATACTTATGGATCTACAATATTTACTGAGTAGCCCACAAGTCCACCACACATTCTTTAATAATAATTGGAATATTTATCTGGAACATTATTGTAGTAGTAATTTCATCTATTGTGGACAAATTAGCGTTGGAAGTATTATCATATGCTTTGTCACCTCCATTTTTAAATTTGCAAGGAAGTGCAAGGTGTTCAAGTTTAACAAATCTTATCTTTTTTAAAAGTTGGATTTAATAGACTTGTAATTTTGAGGCTTATTGGCATGTTTTATTGTTATTTGGAACATTTTATACCAAGTGAGTTTTCCCTATCATTTCCTTAGCTTTGTCTATTTTTGCTTCATTTCTATTTGTGTCTGTGATCATAATGTGTATGATAAGCTTCTCAATAGTGTAGGTTTTTCTACTTGTGCTTGAGGTTGTTTTTTTAGTTAGCCCACGATTTTGATAATTTTTCAATGAGCACTCCAATAAAAAAGTTTTCAAGTAGGATGATCTCCTCACTGTTCAAATCCCTGAATAGTTTTTGATACTTAAGAATTGAACCTTTAAGCCTCTCATTCGTGCTTCCACCATTGGTAATACTTTCCAATGTCAAATTTTTGTTCTGTAGCCTCCTCAGCAATGAATTTTGAAATAAGTGCTTCCTAAATTGCTTTGGTTTCTTTGTAACTGCAGTACCCACTAAAAAGGTTGCTTGATTTAAGTTTGTGATACGGTGTGACGGTATTCCTTGTTTGCATCTTACCATGCTTCTTAAGTGGCAGTATCAACAGCCATAGGTTGTGGTTTAGTCAAGGCAAATGCAACATTGCAGATGTCCAGTAAGGCGTAGACACCCACTTACCATCTTTAGAAGTTTTTGATTGCAAAAACTTCAATTTCGATACATTTGGAAAAGGCTTGCCAAAGAGAAAGGCAATTGGAATAGACGGAGAAGGTGGTTGAGAGGTTGTTTCTGGAGGTGGATCAATAGCGACGAAAATGGGAATATTGGGAGATGTCGTAATTCCATAAATTTATTGGGAAAGGTACATGATATCAACTAGGAGCATCAATGATCAGTGTGAGTGTGCAAATAATTGCAACTAGAGTGGTAACACAACTGGCAAGGCAGAGCAAAATTAAAATATGGCTTAGAGTTGTGTCAATTTTGACATTATCCCTAAGAAATTATTTCGACGACATGAAATAATTTCCTTGAATTAAATAAGCCCTCTTTTTGATGTCTACGAGGAGCTACAAACGGGAACGTGGATGATTGGACAATTGCAAACAAAACTTGCTCAAAAGAATGAAGTATTTCTAAAGGTAGTAGACAAAATTCACATAGAACAATGAAGAATTTCTAAAGGGAGAATTGCAGAGAATTAGAGAAAGAGAGTTTTTTTCTTTTTTTTTGAATTTCATAGAACAAAGCCTTTGGTATTTACAAGTGTGAATGGCAACTGAATTTGCAGCAAAACTAATAAACATTGGCAATTAATTTGAATTGAACATTGGCATTCAAAACAAGAGAATGTTCAACTTTTCAAAATAATGGTTTGATAATTAAGGCATAAACAGTAAGTGTGCTGTTAAAAAAAAGACATAGCCTAAAGCATGTAAAACGTGGTCTAGGATTGTCTCTAGTTTTTTTTAAGGGAGCAGACAAAATTTGCATGGAATAATGAGGAGTTTCTAAAGGGATATTTGCAGGGAGATGATCGTGTTTCAGAGAAGAAGAGACGCTTATTTCTTTTTTAATATTTTGTAGCAACAAAAAGGATTAGGCTAATTTTTTTCTGGTATTTTGCAACAACAAAACTTCTCGAATTTATAGGTGCTACAGTTGATAGTGTCTCACAGAAGGAAAGAGGCGTATTAAGCCTTTGGAATTGTCTCTATTTTTCTTGCTGGTAGGGAATCCGCCCTCTTCTATTAGATTGGCTCAAATGAAGGTCAACCCGCACTCTTATTTCTATAAGTCCATTGATGTTTTTCAATACAAGGTATAGAAACTAAGTTTGCTTTTCCTACTTAGAACAAAAGAAAATTACTTTAAATGATGAATCAGATACAGTGAGAAGGTTTTGTTAATTTAAAATCAAACTTTACAAAAAAAGAGTTGCCGCAAGCAATAATTTATAAATAATTAAGAGTAAAAAATAATTAAAATGTCCTAGTATGGGCGGAGAAAGGAATTTATCCAAAATCAGAAGCGAAAGGGGTTAAGAACTGAAAGGAACCAAGGAAGGTCTGATAACAATGGCGGCGAAGCACTTGAAAAGGCACGAAGTCCTCAAACCTTACTTTCGTTCATAAATTTCTGCACGTTCTCACTCAGGGTTACGCACCTTTAGCGTTAAGAACAGGGAAAATGATGTTCGAGAGCAGCAGCCAGTTTGACACGACGGCCGCCTTCTCGGGCGGTGGCGGCAGTTTCATCTCGGCTAAGGTAATAATCTTATTCATAACATATATTTAGCAGTTATTGATCGGATGGAAGTGGAATAATCAGACATCATCAGTACAATTTTTTTCCTGATTGTTTTTGAATCCTTTGGTTCGTGCCTAGAGTCGGGATAACCAACCGATGCATCCGCCGACGGTCAAGCAACTAATTGAAGCGAGTCCTTCGGCAGATGACAAGACAAATTTCCTCGTTGACGGCGTTGATGTTACAATGTGCGTTTCCTCAATAATTTCCAACTTTGTCTATTAATAATGTCTTCTTTCTGTTTCTACTCCGCGAACAAATCGAACGTCTCAACAGGTTTCTTTAGGTGAAACGGCTTTAATTTCCCCTTTTTTTTAGGAATATATTGCTACTGATCAAGAATATATGTCTGGTAGACTATTTTTGGAGATGCACAATTTCAGTCGCTGCCCCATGGGGCAGAAATCTAACTCAATTTCTGCGTGAGGAATAAATTGGTCGGCACAATTCAAATCAAATGTCTCAACGAATTTTAACGAACTAAAATTTTGAATTACCATTATGAGTAAAAATCTTTGCTTTACTAGAGGTGGTTCTCCAGTTACTGTAAAAGAGAGTAAGATATATAATTTTGTAAAAGATATCCTTTTTCCTTTTATTAAATCTCAGAGTTTTCTCTTTTGAGGTGAAATTTGTTGGAATGGTATATGACAAATCAGAAAGGATCACTGATGTCTTCTTCGTGATTGATGATGGCACTAGCCGTACTGGCTGCAACAGATGATAAATTTTCTTTTTCTTCTTTTTATTTTCTCCATTGTTGTTAAATAAATGGACCTTTGTCGGTATGAAGTGCCCACATTGGTTTCTTGTATACCATAAATTGCTGGAATACTCAATTATCCCTTGACAGATCCTGATAATGACCGTGCTGCCGCTGTTGGTATACTGACATGGATATATGATCCATATTTTTGCAGGATAAATGATTCTCAGGACACCAAAGAAGTGGGAGGATTAATGTAAATATCAACTTTATTGACTCTTGTATTTCGTTGTGTTGATTTAGTTATGCTAAGAACTTTTGTGGTCAGACCCAAGCAGAGATGGGATTTATGTCTATTCATGGGAATCTGAGGAGTTTTCAAGGGAAAAAGCAAATAGTGGTTTATGCGATCAGCCGATCAGACAATGTGTAAACTCTTGCTAACATCAATTTTGGAGATGATTATGTGCGAGTTCTGTACAGCCTAACCTCCTCTTTTGGGATATTGGTGTTTTGAGAATGGATTGGATTACGTGACATTTTTATATCAGGGCCTATTCAATGTATTAGTATCCAAATAGGGACTCCTTACGATCAATTTAGAGGACAGGTAGGGTGCAAGTGTAATTACATACGTAGTGACTCGAAGAAGAGGGTTGGCGTATGCGTTAGTGCTTGAAAGTGGCAAATGTCTGGGGGATTACTGTGCACGCACAGAATGTGTGTGGGTTTTAAGTGGGGGAGAATGTGAATCACTACCAACATTAATTTTAGGAATGGTCTTATGTGAACTCTGTATGGGTTAACTCTCTCTTTAGAATACTAGTGTTTTAGGGATAGATTGGACCTTGTGACATTTTTTAATGTAAATTCCTGCTAACATGAATTTTGGGGACGGTCCTGCGCGAACTATGTGCAGGTTAACCTCTTTTTTGGGATACCAGTGTTATGAGGACGGATCGGACCTCATGACATTTTTGATATCAGAGTCTACTTAATGCGATGGTACCTGAATGGAGATTCTTTGCGATCGACTTGAAAAATGACTCGAGAGCAAGTGTAATTCAATGCGTAACAACTCGGAGAAGGGGGTTGGTGCATGCATTAGTGCTTGATAGGGGCAAATGATTAGGGAATTACTACCCACATAAGAGGACATGCATGGGTTTTGAGTGGAAAAGAATGTGAACCCTTGCCAATATCAATTTTGGAGACGGTCTCACGCGGACTCTTTATGGATTAACTCCCTCCTTAGGATATCGGTATTCTGATGACGGATCAGATCTCGTGATACAATACCTGCTATGTGGGGGTTAAATAATATGTTGTGCATTCCAATTTATTTGAGATAAAATGCATCCGTAGTTTAACTTTAGGTGTTATATTTACTTGCCTACAAGAATGCTGCCGTGCATGCATTCTAATATTATTTTCTACCACATTACTGCTAGAAACAAGCTTCTGATGAATATTTGTCTGTTGAAAAGGAGATAAATTGTGATACATGTTAGAACGCAATTGATATTAACAATCATTATGCAGGAAATGACTTGTGATAAGCTTGTCAACGCTCCAAATAAAATGTATGATTTTATGTTTTGACTTTCAAGAATTGCTTTTCAAATTGCGCTTTAAAACCCGTAGGAAAATGAAGATCTACACATTTCTTTTTCCTCTCTGATGATCTGTTATCCAAACTAGTATAAAATGTGGTTGGATAGTTCTACAGCTCTACGAAGTCTTTCTCAGAGAGGGACTATCCTAACAAGCTAAAATGAAAATCTAGTTGATCCTTTCCAAGTACCCAATGTTGCTGTTGATGCATCCATCTAGGCATTCAAGAAATTTTTTTGGGAATCTACTCGTAGAGATGGTGGTTTTAAGTTAATTCTCGAGACTTGTATCTGTCATTTGAATTGCAATTTGGAGAATGGATAATCTATTGTTTCCCATTGGCTAAAACAGCTACAAATTTGTTCAAGATGCTACTTCAAGAGATGGATTAGATCAGCTGACATACTTGTATAAAATGTCACTTAACCATGTATACTTGGAACTCATATAGCTAGATATATGTGGCATCGTTTAAGATGGATACCGTGACATAAAAATTAGGGTTACATCTATTGGAATGGGAGCAAGTCAATTTTTTTTTTGGCCTTGCGAGCCTATTACTAGGGCGAGTTATACGAGGCATTTTTGCTTCTTTAGGCATGTAGAAGCCCATGAGCAAGAATTAAGAAACTCGTAACCAATTCAAGATGAAGTCAACGACTTCGGCAAAGCGACTTTATGATGTCTTTCAAAATTGGGTCAACCACTGCCTCAGCCTTCATTACGCAACAAAGAAGTGGCAGCTCTATTTATCTGGTTATTTGACCTTTTTTGCTGTCATGTTCAGCCCTGTGAATGACTGCACTGAGATTGGAAACCACTTTCTTGAATGCGTATGCACCCATTGCGGCTACACTAGATTGCAGGTATTTAGTCAGTTATTATGCAAGTGTCCCCTAAAAATTCATGCATGGACTGAGATTTCTACTTTATCCTATTTTCAATGGAAATAATCATCTATTTTCGCATCTTGTGCAACATACAGCATAATGTTTCTTCAGCTACTTCGGGTTCCTCAGCTGTCAGCGGTACTAACTGACACTAAGCTGTAGGTGTCTCTTCTAGTCAAGTTGGTTCAGAACAAGGATTTCTTCTTGTTGAGTGTTGGCTACTTTCAAACTCACGAATACTAATTACTTTTGTATTTATTGTCTTTCAGTTGTCTCAAGAATACAACTTGGATGGCCTAGGGGACATAGACAAAATGGTTTTGGACTATCGTCAGCTACCTTCCTCCCTGTAAGTTGTGAAGTGTTTCCTCATTTCCCAAGTTTCATCTGTTATGTTTTAACTGTTCCGGGCTTTTGTTTAATTGTACCAGTTTCCTGGCTTTTGTGTAATTGCACTTGCTTTGGACATTATTCGGTGAACATCACAATTTCATGGTGTTTTCCAAATTCTAGAATGAACTCTTCCGTATGCATGATTCAGTGTCTTGATGTCTGAACTCCATGTGAGATTATATGAAGATCGCACGAGAATCACAGCAGTTGAGGAAGTTTCTGTACCATTGAGACATTGAAATTTTTTTTAACTGACATAGGATATGTGCTGTAGTTTCTAATCTAGAAGCACGCGTTCAATTAGCTTGTCGATATAGTGATGTTTGGTACTTCAATTCTTCATGTTCCTCTGAAGCATATTAAGTGTGATTCCTGTTCCACAAGTGACCGATTTAGCTGTTTTGATTTCAGTGCACTGGGACGAAGTTGCTCAAAAACTAGAAGTTTCCCAGGAAAAGATACTGTATGTCTCTTTCCATCCCTGTGGGTGTGTCTCTGCACATCTGTGCACGGAAGAATTACTGGCTAGCTTTTGTGATTCAACAATTGAGGAGTTTCACCACACCACGAGTCCACTGCTGCTTACACTGGGGACTGGATCTTAAGGCCATTAATCGTTAATGCTTTGAACTTTTTCTTTCCCTAGAAAAAATGTTGGGTGTCAAACTAGTAAAAATAAATTTCTATTTCAATATATAAATTTAAGTACAATAATGAATATGGTCGTATTTTCAAAGATTGGAGAATTATTTGTTGTGAATTAAAAATTATTTAAGCTAAACTTGATACACAAACTTAATAGAAATTAAGTTAATGAAAGATTGAATCCTAATCAATGCAAAATTAAATATAAATAACTCAATAAAAGATATGTTTTTAGTCTAAGGAATAATCTAGACTTTGATTTAATCAACTGATTATTGATGCACAGGTAAATTTATCTAGTTGCAAATAAATTAGTTATAGTTGTCAACAAACTCCAAAAATTTGCCTTTCGTTACTATTTTGATAAGTACAACAAGCTTTGTGATTACTTCTCTTATCAATTAGATAATCTTAAATAGATTCTTAAGATTTAATCTATTGATAACATTAATTACTAGAAAGGTTATCCATTCTAATCAATAAACTCACAAGATTTATTTAGATTGCATCATATATTTTTGCAATATAATTCGAACGTTTTTTTTACAATCAAATTATATCACTTGCCATTTATATTAAAAGTATCAAACAATTATGAATCTGGCATCACAAATGGCGATAGATTATTCCCATAATTAAATAGTGATTAGTTATTTAATTATATGAAAATAATTACCTTGATAAAGCACAGAAAATATACAAATACTTGTAAAAAGATGAAATAATAAAACCTAATTAGATCTTACAAATTGATGAACTAAAGAATTGATTAACCTTCAATTGAAAAAGAGAAATTAGTCATGCCTTATGTCTAAATTGCAAAACACACAAAAATTAAAGATTGAAATCTATAGAATGCAGAAAGAACAAGGATTGAAGAGATAGATAGCTTTCTAGATAATTGCAATAAGTCCGTCTCTCCTTCAAAAAAAAAAAAAAACATCTTATCCAATCACACTTAAGGGAAAGAAAATATTTCCACAAAAAATTAAATTCTATCCACCATTTGAATAGTAATAGCACTAGGCCCGTCATCATCTATCAGCAATATTTCACATGTCGACCTACTTTTAATTTTTTCAAATCTAGACACTTTAGCCAAACAAAACGCATCCACACTTTATAAGTGACAATCTTCCAGAAAATAATGATTTTCAGCACCTTTTAAATTTGTTTCTCCATATTGATCCTAAAATAACATGAAACGCCATTTATAAGCAATATCAAGAACTTAACACCAATTTTGGCTCAAATTGTGAGAAATTTGATATAAATAAATTGCATAACTTGCTATTTAACAAATTCCTCTACACTTAGATAGTGCTTGTTCTTGAGCTGTTCATAACTTAGAAGAACAAACAAGACAATGAACACTTGGTATTCCATTATACAAGCGCAAGCACCTCACTTTCCCAACAATTCATCAAATTTAAAACATGCAAGACCTAACAATTCTCACATAGAATTGAAAATACACACTCATCACTTAAATGTGTATAGGTAAAATTTACTCTCAAATTAACACAATGGAGTGACATTACCATAGGCTTGCTAATATATCACATTTCTACCACTAGTGATCAATTCAATGTACTAATCGAAAGGTCTTAAGAAGGATTATAAGGGGGCTTGAGTAAATGGTAAGATAAAATGGACTATTTGGGCATAAAAATGTCAAAGATAATGTCCAAAATTCACCATATGAATTCAATTGCCTTTCTCATCATCAATTCATTATTTTGAAGGTTAATAGTACTTTCCCATAATACCAACAAGTGTAGGCATATTTAAACTCTTGTCCATTACCATAATATGACAAATATATGCAAAGGCACTCCACCAAACTTATTTTCTTCTTCTTCTCTCTCTCTCTCTCTTTTTTTTTTTTGCCCTTTTTCCCATTTTTTTCAAAATTTTTCATCATTTTTTCATTATTTTCTATTTTTTATCATTTTAATTTTTTTTTTCCTTTCATTTTTTCTTCAAATACAAAGTCTATTAAACAACCTAACTTGCCCACTTCTACTAGTCTAATCACCACCTTGCATTAGTTTGGAAAATTCTCATACATTGAAATTCAAACATCTCTTGACACAGAGTTCAAACAAGAAAGTCTAATTATAAAAGTCTTAGGTATTAATTGCAACTATTTAAGAAAAAGGGGGTTATGGTTCAAAATGGTTCACCAATGAGAAATAAAATAAAGGTGGGTTTTTAAGATTCCACTCAATTTTGGACAAACAATGATCCAACGACTGCGATTGCTTGCTTAAAGGAGGTGGACTAGCTGTAGCAGAAGGTCTCACCTCATCAGTAGATGGAATAGGACTTGGAACAGTAGGAGAAGCCTTATGCACTCTTGGCTGAGGTTACCCATTTTCAGGTGATGTAAATTGATAAACATTATTAATCTTCTGAACAACTCCCATTCTATCCAAACATTTCAGATTGAAAGCATCCGTCTGCTACATTATATGTAACTTAATATCTTTAAAAAGATCAAAAACTCCTTGAATAGCCAAATATGTAATAAGGTTCTTAAAATCAACAAATTGTGCTTATGATTTAGCACCGAATGGAATTAAGTGGCTATCTAACAACTAAAATTAACCTTCACATTCTTCTTCATACACCATAAAAGATAAAACTCAGCTTTGGTAAGGGATCCCCAAGGCATCCTTGCTTCTAGAGAAATTATAAGTTAGGAATCTATAAATGAAAGAGTTCCTAAGATAAGATACCTTAGATTGGCTAGTATCATAATGTTGAGGATCTATAGACCACTCCATCCAAATTGTTATGTAATAATTAGCAAAAGGTTGTGTATGGTCACATGCACTATTCACATAGTCATTAGAATCAAGTAACTCAGTATCAACAAATCCCAACAACAAGGTAAAATCATTAAGAGACATAGAGTGTTGAATTTTCATTAACCTATAACAAATCACTGAGTACTCAGAGTCATATCATCAGTTTTGTTAAATTCAAATGTCGAACAAACTTATAATAAACTCTGCATATGAAGGGTAATCAATGCAAAGATATTATTGCTATGCTATTGCAATAAGAAGCTAATCCACTTCCTCAGCAATTTGCAAATGTTCCAAGGTAGGTGAGTGCATGGATTTATTAAGAGCAAATGATTGTAAAAGAAATCATTAAATTTTGGAGATTGTTGATCATCAAACCGTGTTAGAATGCCTGCAAAATTGGTCAAATCAGACTCTAAAACATGTTTAGAAATTCCTATTATTGACCTAGTTTTAGGCAAAATTGGAGCTTTTCTTCTAGTAGATGAAGCATTAGGTTGGAAAGGGTTAGTTTTGGATTTAGAAATTTTCTTCTTGGGAGCCATGTTGAAATCAAATTCAATCCAAAATAAACAATATCAACACCAATGCTAACCAAGAATTAACATCTCCAATTAGCAATAAATCATCACTACTAATCAACTAAGTTGGAAGAAGTACTACTTACAACAAGATTTCAACAAGAAGGAACCCAACTTAGATGTAACAATTTCCAATCACTAATTTAAACCAACAATCAACAATAATTACCCTGTCTATACAAATATCCAATGAGAACAACACCCAAATTTAGGAGGAGAGTTAAATACCAAAATTCTCACACAATAACTGAACACCCATTGCAGTTGCGTTGCCCTAAATCATTGAGGCATCGTGTAGCATTGCAATGGTTAGTTACAGCGATGGTGCTTCAGTGTAAAAGAACGGCAAGTGATGGCACTGGCTATGGGAGGGTGATGATGGAGCACTGAGTTGTAGATGGTTGCATTGGAGTAGATTTAGGTGACGGAGATGAGCAGCGATGTTCGGTATTCGACGAGGAAGGATGACAATAGTGAGACTGAGTGAGAAAGGAGTATTGCTCGTCGGTTGATAAGGGCTTGTCTAGTATGAAATTGAATAGGGTTGGGAAGGTTGTGTTTGGCTATGGAGGAAAGGAAAGAAAGATAAGGGCTTGGTCTTTCCATTTTTTATTTATTTTTGGCAAAAGACTCCATGGCAAGGCGTGGACACACTTTAGAAATCCAAATCTTCTGGTTGCACTTCCAACTCCTTCAAATTATTCAATAATATAAGACATGGGCACACCTTAGAAACTAAAGTCTGCTAGTCGCCAGATTTCATTCAAGTCAAAAGTAGCTCATTTTAACTCTCTACAAGACATGCTTGTGGCTTTCAACAGGAAATATTCTACATAAAAACAAATAAAACTAACTTACATAACATATAAAAACAACAAAAATGACAAAAAAACTAAAAGATGAAAATCCTTGGGTTGCCTCCCAAGTAGTGCCTTTCTTTAATGTCTTTAGCTAGACATTACCATATGCTTACATAGAGTAAACGAGAGGTTCAAGAGTCATCTCCTCCACATCACATACTTGAAATCCCTCGTAAAAAAGCTTGAGATAATGAACATTAACTTTAAAGACTTTGTCGTTCTTCGAACTTTGAATTTCAATTGCATAATGACATAACACATTAGTCATAACAAATGGACCAACCTATTGAGAAAATAGCTTACCAGGGAAAAGCTTAAGCTTAGAATGAAAGAGCAAAACTTTTTCACTAGTAGTAAATTTTTTCCTTAAAACCATTCCATCATGAAAGGCTTTTGTCCTCTCCCTGTAAATGTGTGAACTTTCATAAGCTTAGTTACGAATCTCTTCCAACTCTTGCTATTACAACTTCCTTCACTCTCTCACTTCATCCATTTGCATATTACGTTTCTTAGTCGCATAGTACACCTTATGCTCTAATTCAACAGGAAGATGACAAGGTTTACCAAATACCAAATGGTAAGGAGACAAACCTATCGGGGTCTTGTAAGCCATACAATAAGCTCATAATGCTTCATTAAACCTCAAAGTCCAATCTTTCCTATTCAGATTAACTATTTTTTTCCAATATTAACTTGATTTCTTTGTTAGATATTTGAAATCGCCCACTAGTTTATAGATGATAAGAAGTGGAAATTCGATGTGTAACCCCATATCTCTTCATCAAGGCTTCAAAAACTCAATTACAAAAATGCTTCCCATAGTCACTAATAATGGCTCTTGGTGTACCATTTCTGACAAAAATGTGAGATTTGATAAAATCCACTACAACTTTAACATTATAAATACAAGTAGCCTTAGCTTCTACCATTTTAAGATATAATAGACAGTAAGAAGAATGTAAACATTACCAAAAGATGAGGGAAACAGACCCATAAAGTTTATATCCCTTATATCAAATATTTCACACACAAGTATGGGATTAAGGAGCATTTGATCCCTATATCCTAGATTACCCTTCTTGTGACAATTTTCACAGATTTACAAAACACATATGAATCATTAAACAATGTAGGCCAAAATAAATCACATTCTAAACCCTCGTGAGCAATTCTCTGAAGACCAAAATGTCCTCCACATGCATATGAATGACAATGCAAGAATAGATGGAATTTTATCTTCAAGAACACACCTATGACTCTCTTGGTCTAAACAATATTTCCACCAATAAAGATCATCCCACACATAGTATTTAGCTTCACTTTTTATTTTATCTTTTTAAGCTTTAGATAAATCACTAGGTAGTGTTCTAGTAACAAGATAGTTCTACATCAGTATACCATAGAGTTATCTACTGAATATTAAAAAGATGCTCACTTGGGAAATTATCTTGCAAAGGTGTGGTTTTCTCACTTGTGACCAATCTATTGAGATTGTTTGCAACCAAATTCTTGATTCCTTTTCTATCTCAGATTTCCAAATCAAACTCTTGAAGTAAAAGACTTCACAATATAAGTCTTAGCTTTGCCACCTTCTAGTTGACCAAGTACTTCGAAGTTGCATGGTCAGAATAGACAGTTACTTTAGTGCCAAGTAAATATGAATGGAACTTCTCTAAAGCAAAAACTATAGCTAAAAGTTCTTTTTTCCATTGTAGAATACTTGCACTGAGCATTGTCCAAAGTTCTTGAAGCAGATTAGACGATACAGGCAGCTTTTCCATCCTTTTGTCTTAGTGCAGCACCAATAACATAGTTGCTCGCATCACTCATAATCTCAAAAGGTAAATTCCACCTTGGAGGTTGGATAATTGGTGCTGCAGTCAATGATTCCTTGAGAGTATCAAATGCCACTTTACAAGATCCAAGTTAAAAACCACATCTTTTTAGAGTAACTTGCACAAGGGTTGAGAAATCTTTGAAAATTTTTTGATAAAGTGCCGATAAAAACCTACAACTCCAAGAAAAGAACACACTTTCCACACACTTGTGGGATAAGGTAAACACTTTATGACTTCAACTTTAGCTTTATCAACTTAAATACCTCTAGAGGACACAACATGTTCTAAAATGATGCCTTGATTTACCATAAATGGGTATTTTTCATAATTTAAGACTAGATTACTCTCAACGCACCTTCTCAGAACTTTAGTTAGATTTTCTATACATAGATCAAAAGAGTCACCATAGACTATAAAGTCATCCACGAACACCTCTATAATACTCTCACACAGTCAGAAAAATAAACAAACCGTACATCTTTGAAAGGTTGCAGGTGCATTCCATAGACCAAATGGTATTCTTTAGTATATGAACACCAAAAGGGGAGGAGAATGTGGTTTTCTCTTGGTCTTTCAATGTCATTGGAATTTGATGAGAACTTGCAAATCCATTAACACAAAAATAATGAGATTTTCCAGCTAATCTTTCTAACATTTGATCAATAAAGGGTAAGGGAAAATGGTCTCAACAAGTTACTGTATTTAATTTTCTACAAGCTGTACAAATGCATCACCCATTTTGAACTCGAGTGGATACTAATTCACCATCTAGGCTTTTAACAATCATGATTCCTATCTTTTTAAGGACTACTTGTAAAAATTGGGTAGACAATACCTACATCAAGAAGTTTTAAAACTTCTTTCTTTACTACATCCATCGTAGGTGGATTTAATTGATGTTGAACTTCCCTAGAAGGTTTAACACCTTCCTTTAGTGAAATCGAATGCATGTAGATGGTAGGACTTATCCTTTTGATGTCAGCTATAGTCTGTCTAATGGCATTTTTGTGATCTTTCAACATCCTAATCATTTTCCTCTTATACAGTGCTAACTCTTGTTCTCCAATGAAACCATAAGTCAAATGACTAGGCAAAGCCTTCAACTTGATATTTAGGGTCTACACAATAGATGATAAAAGTTTTGAATGAGATATTGGTAGATCAATATAATATACATTATGACTTATGGGGACGGAGAATTCCAATTCAAAAATAGTTTCCTACAATCTTGAAGGAAAATCAAACTTCCTTTTTCTCTTCGAACATGAAGCTCCTAGTAAGAGTTATCTGTAAAGCATCTTCATGATTTATGCCAAAATTTTGCTATGTCAAAGTGTCAATCACATCTACAACAGAAACTGAATATGAATCATAAGGATATTTCATGGTAAAATATTGAACTTTATAATATCACCATCTAACTCCATAGTTAATGTGCCAATGTAAATATCAATTTTGTCCTATCTGTCGTTAAAAATAGTCTTCCTAGTAAAATTAGTGGATTGAAAGAATTATTGTCACCCAATCCAACACAAAAATTTGCAGGAAAAACTAAACTACCAACCTAAACCAAAATATCTTTTAAGACCCATCAGAGTATCCATTGAACTGATCAGCAAGTTGTATAATTAAACTCGTTTCTTTCAATAAACCAATTTTTAATAAGTCATATATAGAACAAGGCATAACATTTATAGAATCACCCAAATCCAACATTTCCTTTTTAATCCAATAATGTCGTATCTTGCAAGGAATACAGGACATACTTAGGTCCTTACATTTTGGAGGTAATTTTTTCTGTAACACGGTAGAGACATTTTCTTCCAAATGTACCTTTTCAATACCCTTCAACTTTTTCTTATTGATACACAGTTTTTTAAGAAATTTAGCATATCAAGATATTTGCTTAATAGCATTAAGAAGAGGAATATTTATCTTGACCTTGCAAAATGTCTCAAGAATTTCTTGATCTTGCTCCTCCTTCTTTGATTTGCAAGTCTACTGGGGAATGGAGGAGGTACTACTACTATTGGGAGCTCTCTCCATTAGTCCTTTGTTGTACAGATGATGAAGGTTGAATTATTACTTCTTCTTTAATTTTCTTCTCACTTGATGGCTTAGGAACCTTTTTGGTAGACTTTGATAATTCTTTTTTACTTCTTAAAGTAATGGCATTGGCAATTAATTTCAAATTATTAACAGTTTGAGAACACAATTTCATCGAAACTTGAGATTCCAATCTATTCATTACTGATGCCAATTGACTCACTTGGTTCTCTAGGTTCTACATTCTCGTCTTGTTGAAATTGTTATGTGTTAGTGGCCAATAATTTAACAAAATCCTCAAGAGACATACCTGATTTAGAAGATGATTGCTTTGGAGGTGGAGCTAGTGGCCTATGCTGATATAACTATTGCTAGAAACTAGGAGGATTCATTGCACAACTAAAAATAGGATGATCTCTTCACATTTTGTTCTACGTGTTGCAGTAAGGATCATATTACCTTTAAGGTAGACTTGGAAATCCTCCTATGGCATTTGCTTACTCATTTTGGTCATCTTGTAGTGTGGGGCACTTATCAGTTGGATGACCAGGAGTATAGTAGATTCCATAAGTTTAAGTCTGATGCACTTGACCTGTGACCAACTTTTCCACTACAGAGATTAGTGCATCTAATTTTTGTTTAGTTGGAGAAGTACTTACCTCATTAATTCTTTTTGGTGGTGAAATCCTGTCTTTCTTTGAACTGTTAAGCATTTGCAACCATACTTGAAATCAAAATTTGAACTTCAATCAGAGTTTTATTCACCAAAGCTCCTTCACTTGCTACATCTATCATTCATCGATCTATATTTAAAAATCCTTCACAAAAATATTGGATTAAAAGTTGGTTTAGGATTTGATGGTGAGGATGGCTTGCACATAATTGATTGAATCTTTCTCAATACTCATGCAATATCTCTCCATCAAACTATCTAATCCTACAAATTTCGTTTATGATATTTGCAGCCCAAGAGGCAAGAAAAATTTTCTTAAGAAATTGCCTTCTCATTTCATCCCATGTAGTGATTGAACTAGGGGATAAATAGTCGAGGCAATCTTTAGCTTTATCAGTCAAAGAAAGGGGAGGCTCTGAGTGTTATTTGCTCCTTGGTGATCCTTTGTGGCTTCATGCTCGAGCATACCACATAAAACTCCTTAAGGTGCTTATGAAGATATTCATCTAGGAGACCATGAAAAGAAGGAGGTAAATAAATTAATCTAAATTTTAGTTAAAAAGGAGCATCTAAAGTAGGATAAGTTATGTAGAGAGGTTGTTGATTTAAATCTAGTGTAGTGAGTTCTCTCGAAGTTCTCTTGTTAGCCATTGTTTCAACTTTTACCTTCTCCTCAAACTCACTAGAACTTGAGAAATCTACCAAGTCAGTGGATAGATGTGATTTGAGAGATGAAAACACTTGGGCAGATCGTTGTCTAGTTTCTTTTCTCAATCTCCAGGTCCTCTTCTCTATCTTAAGGTCGTATTAAAGTTTACCTTTACGAGAAGATCGAGGCATAAACCAAAAACAAATGGATAGCATAATAAGCATAAATATTCACAAAAAATAAATCAATGATAGCACTAGCCCTCGGCAACAGCGCCAAATTTTATTGAGTGTCAAACCAGCAAAAATAAATTTCTACTCCAAAATATAAATTTAAGTGCAGTCATGAGACCGGTTATATCCTCAGGGACTTGAGAATTATTTCTTGTGAAATAAAAATGATTTGAATGGGGGAAATAAATTAATTTAAACTAAACTAGATATGTAAACTTGATGGAAATTAAATTAATGAAGGATTGAATCCTAATCAACACTAAATCAAATATAAATAACTAAATAAAAACACGCTCTAGTCAAAGGAATAATTTTAACTTTGGTTCAATTAACTTATCATTGATGCAAAGATAAATTGATCTAATCACAAATAAATTAGTTATGGTTGTTAACAAGCCTTGACAACCTACCTCTATAACAAGCCTGTGATTACTTCTCTTATCAATTAGATAACACTAAATAAGTTCTTAGGATTTAATCTATTGATAGCATTAATTACTAGAAACGCTACCAATTGTAATCAATAAACTCACAAGCTTGGTTTATTTAAATTAGATCATCTATTCTCGTAACATAATTCAAAAGTCTCTTTTACAATTAAATTATATCACTTGCCACATACATTAAAAGTACTAAACAATTACGAATTTAGTGTCGTAAATGACCATAAATTATTCTCACAATTTAAAAAAAAAAAAATCAAATTCTATCCACTACTATAGTAGTAATAGGGCTAGGCCCATCATCATCCGTTAGCAATATTTCACACATAAACCCATTTTTAATTCTTGCAAATCTGGACTCTTTAGCTAAATTGAACACGCCCACAATTTACAAGAGACAATTTTCTAGAAAATATTAATTTTCAACACCTTTTGAGCTTGTTTTTCCATCTTAATTCCTAAAATAACATGAAATACCATTTATAAGCAAAATCAAGAACTTAGCACCAATTTTAGCTCCAATTAAGAGGAATTTGACATAAATAAATCACATAACTTGCCATCTAATCAAATATATTTTTGAACACCTCTTTTGTGACTGGAAATGAAAATCATTCTCCCACACACACTACTTCATTTATCAAAATACGTTATCTTAGCTTCTGACTAACGTGAACAAATGTGTGACTATTCACGTGATGTTTTGCTTGGAGTTAGGAATTTTTAGCAAATATGCTTCGATCTCACTATGCAATACTATCATATAAGTATTGAGGATTTCAATATTGTGTTGTCTTCATTGTGTTTCTCCAACCCATTCTCTTTCTTGACCTCGCATGGTGGAGTACCAAATAAGTTTGAGAGTAAGCTGGACCGCCTTCAGCATTGCCTTGTTGTGATGGCAAGCATTGGTGTCGGGAACTAAATAGGTGGATGGCAAGCATGCATGCATTGCCAGTTTGCAACCCTATCTCAAAAGCAACTTAGAGAAAGTAACCATGTGCACATTGCGATAAACATAGGTAAACCATTTTAATTATTCCATTGGGGGGCCTAAAACAACATTATATGTATTGTGGTGAAACTAAGCACCTGCTATGGCGTCGACTTTGAATAGAAGATTTAGATATATAAATGTATTGTGGTACCATCGCACAAATGTAATGGGTGGCCACAGTTGGAATCTATGAAGATGAAAACCCTTTTAATTTACTTTAAAATTATGTGCTGGGGCAAAATAATGTGTAGAATAATGAATGTAACAAACAACAAATACTATGAGAGTAGGTAGAGGGTACAGGGAGGGAGAAGGTGAGGTGAGTGATGATGGGGTAATGACAATATGAAGGGAGTGATAATTTGGGTGCCAACGTGTGGAATGATTAGGGTTCATTCAACAAGTTTGACCGGAGACAAAATGGTAGAAACAAATTATGACTACACCTCTCCCTCCATTAACTTTTCTCCAATTCAAAATATTTAATCATCACTTCAATCAAATTTGTTACTTACTTTTTCATCAACTACAAGTGTAAAGACAACAAAAAGGAAAAAAATGCCTACAAGAATAAAGAATATTTTATTACATTTGTATATGAAATAAATGTTAATAATATTCGGTAATTAAAACAAACAACGCAATGTCGAATTAAGCATGATTCATGCTTTGTTTCGCCTCATTTTTAGCTAATAAACCTTCAAGTTCCTCACTTTTGAATCTTCTTCTGTCTTCACACCATATAATATTATTTACATGCCACTCTATTTTTTATTTTTATTTTTTGCCTTGATAACTCAGACAATGTCAATGCTGATTTTCCTTCGATACCCAACTATTAGATAGACTATGTTGTGAATCTCTATAATCACTTTAACCATTAAATTTAATGATTATTAATTATTTTTTATTCTTGATTATAGATCCTTCATTCTGTCGTAGTAAATATTGAACACCAATATGTGTGAATACATATATGTGTGTACATAATGCATGTATAGGTGTCAAGATCAAAATCTTATCCTTTCTAATCTCGGTAGGAAAGCAGAAACCTTTTCCATCTCATAACTTCCTAAGAAAACAAGATGCTGGCGACTGGCCAGCAAGTACACAGGATTGTATGTACCTACACCAATACATGTTGCCTAATTCCGCTACTACTCTTTAATTATTTCCACTTCACATATTGATTAGCATCATAATTGTGATTATTATTCGTATATAATACAATTTTCATGGACATTGTCCATTTTCTCTCCCTATTTGATTTAAAATTTTACAATCATTTATCAATTACACTTAATTTGTAAAGATCTTAAGAGAAAGTTGAGACCCATAGAACCATCCATGGGAATATACATGTTGATATGTATATTTGTGGATATAATATCATATTTTCAACTCAAAGTCTTAAGATTATGACTGATAAGTTACACATCTACTATGTGTAGTTCAGTTTTGTCAGATTCTTTAAATGCAGAATAAGAAACATACTTGAAACCAACATTCAGGAGAATTTACACATGATTTCCATCAAATCGAATCGACTATTCTCTGCTCTAGAATGAAATGGAAATTGACAAATTTACCCGCACTTTTCATAGATCTTATTACTTAGGTAAGGTATTAATGATCTAATATAATTTCAACTACATATCAAATAACTTGGGCTGATTCAATTATATTTAGGAATTTCCCTTGTTTTTTTTTTCGATTCTTAACCTTAAGTTTACTAATCCTTATCATGAAAAAGCCAACAAAAATGACCCACAATATATGCTCACTCAAATCAACTCTCTTCTCCAACTCCAATTTTTGGCAAAGATGTTTGACATTTTCGAATTGCAGTCGCTATATTAATTACCAAGAATTGTTTATAGCTTTTCCTACAATTCTTTTGTTTGATAACAAATCAAATTAATACACTTCATGTAAGTAGGTGGACCTTTAAAGACAATTTCATACATAAATACATACACACACATAAATATATTTGTCCCCACCCTCTAGCAATAAGGGCATGGGAAGATTTATCTCAATGTGTACTACAAAATACACTTGTACATATGTCTTTTGTAATTATATATGGTTAAACTACGTACTTACATTGAATTTGGTGACAAAGCTATAATTCAAATTAGTAAGTTCTTTGTTTTGAATGATATCTGTTCATTTAATACACTGAGAATTGGTTCTTAGCTAGCCAGGCCTAACGTGTTCTTATTTTTATTAAGGATTTTATATAACACTATTGAAATTGGACAATACTTGATGATCAAGAACTTAGCAGTAAGTAATTATGATAAATATTGAAGTTTGGAAGAAAAAGATCTTGACAATCAAAAATTTATATTTGCAAATCGAAATCTTGTCAATTTTCTTTCATCTTTGCATCCAAAGTCCAATATTGTGAAATCAGAGCCACGTCGATCATGCTTGGGCGTGACAACATATCAAACAATGGCAATCCCATGAGCATTGTTCAACCTTCCTTTGGAACGCTTTCAAATGGTTTGTGCATGATCCTTGAAGTCGTGGTCTTCAAACTTAGACCTCTAGTTTGCTCACACAATTAGGATGCTAGCAAGCTCCTCCTAAATTCTACAAAACTCTTTTTGTGAAGCTCTAATGCCAACACTTTAGGTTATGAGGAATTTTGATGAAAGAGTGCTCAAAGGAAAGTGACTAGGGGTTGCCCTCTTTTGATTAATAGGTGTGCACGAAAATTAGGGCTAAAAGATATTATCTTGAACTCTTCAAGACTCGTTTAAATAATTGAGATGTTACGGTTTGAGGTATGGGTTCTATGAGCCCTCCTATATGGACCTTTTCAATTAAAATAGCTCATGTACTTTTATTTATTAATTTCATTAATAAATCAACCCATAAATCCTTTAATTATTAATCTTCATTAATAATTAAAGCCCAAATGTGTCTAATTTAATTAATCTCATTAATTAAATTAATTCTTCATTGTGCTTCTAATTAATGATATCATCATTAACTAATACTATAGCAATTTATTTAGTCAAATCTAATTACAATTAAATAAATTATACAATTCATCAATTTAATACTCACAATATATTGTAACCTTATGTTTGTGACTTTTTATGTTTATCCTTAATTGGCAACGTGCATAACTCGAAGGATATGACTAACATTTAGCCTACGGCTCATATCGTAATCTAATTAAGGTGAAGTGAATCGAATCACAATGAAACTTTCCAATCATAACTACCATGCCATATAGATGTTTTGTCTTACTTTGTCCCAACTGAGCAAGTGTCATAAATTTGATCAAATTCACAAATTTAGTCATATGAGCAATTGGCATTTTCTTATGAGACATATGTTTCTATTAGAAACTCCTTTTTAATTATACATTGCCTTAGCTAAGGGCTTCTATCTCAAAGAACACCAGTTGCATATGATAAATGCCTTGCTTACTTGCAAAGAAACAAATCCTTTATTGAATACGCATATGCCTTCATACACATCTGGACAATAGTAAGTTGGGCTTATGACCTATCTCATACTAGGATAGGTAATGGCTCTTAGTGCCCTAATGATATGTTGATCGTCATGCGCACGAGGTAATCATTTGTCTCAGGTTTAAGGTCTACAAATACTGAACAAGATCACGAAGCAAAACGTTGCTAGCCAAGAGTGAATTTTATGTGTTTGCTTCATTCTGCGAGTCATTATCTAAATGCTCCGTTTTCCAATGGTGTATCCATACACATATATTCTCAATATCTCATATTGAATGGCATGATACTTACTATATAAATGGAAGGTGTGATAATCATATTGGCTTTCTAATACCCTTTACAGTGTCGGTGACTTGCGAACAAGTAGTGATTGAGTATTAAGAGAACCTTCTGTCTATATTCATAACTTCTTATAAATGAGGCTTTTTAATTCAAATAAATAGGCACATGCAACACTTTACACCAATTAAGATTTACATGCATAAAAATTTGCTAAAATATTGATACAAAAATCAATATTTTATTAATTATTGAGTAAAAATACATATAATATCAAATGCTCTTTTAGTATCTCTCATTTTCTATTGACATTAGAGGACATATCACTAATAGAGACATCTATAAATTTTGGAGCATGAAGATAAATACGTTATTCAAGTCTCAAGACTTATAAAACTTGGTGTAAATAGCTACAATAAAAAAGATGAGGGGGCAATACTGAGGGAGAACAAGAAGGACAATAAGATGTTGTTTTGCACCACAAGTTGTCTATAGGTCTATCTTCTTAAAGATAGCTTGTGCCTCTACAGCATATGGGGCATGGACACCATTAAGGATAGCGTACCATGGATTATGGCATTGTTTTGCATATGAAAAGCTATCCATGAATCTATCTTCTCAAAGATAGCTTGTGCCTTCATGGCAAATGAGGCATGGACAAAATTGGAGATAGTATACCATAGATCATCTATCGTGGTAACAAACACTTAATCGAGAGGTTCAAAATCTCCACATGAAGAATGGAGAAACTATACAAGAGTTCATGACAAAGGTTAAGGGTGTCATCAACTAGATTTGGTCATATGGAGAGGATGTCTCTGAGCACACTATTGTAGCAAAGGCAGTCCATAGTTTTACTCTTAAATTTGATCATGTAGTTGTAATAATTGAAGAATTAAAGGATTTGGCAATATATTCCTTTGATGAGTTGATGGGATCTTTGCAATCTTATGAAGCAAGGATCAATAAAATTGATGAAAAGATGAAAGAAAAAGCCTTTCAAGTAAGAGGTTGAGGAGCCAAGAAGCATGATAAAGAAGCGAAAGGTGGTAATGGTAAAGGACGTTACTAAGGTAAGAATAGCAACCGTGGCAAGAGTAGTGAAAGAGGCTAAGATGAAAGGTTGAACAAGAATGTCCAATGCTTTAATTGCAATAGGTTTGGATATGTGAAAGCAAGTCATTAGTATAAAGATAAGCAAGCTAACTATTCATGGCCTATAATGAACAAGAGAATAAAAAGGCAAAAGATTGACAGCTACTCAAAAGAGCCCAGGTAAATTTAAACTTTTTTATGATGATATGTTTAATGAGAATGAAGGTTGGAAGGGAGAGAAAACTCACAAAATGGATTGAATTGTAGAAAGAAATTCGCAATTGCAACTCTAATAGCAAACTTGTATTAATAACAAAAAAAAAAAAAGATTGAAAAAACACAGGATCATATCCCATAGAGGATCCACAGAAAAAATGAGCATGCAAATGCTTAGTGATCGCATGAAGAGCCTGTCCTCATGGGAGATTCACAGAATTAATGGACATGAATGAATATTTTGGAGAGAGTATAAGATATTTGAAAGTTCTAGTTGAAGAGATAAACAAAGTTGAATAAATTTATATTTGAGGGAAAGATTGTTAGAAGCATATATGAGTTGAAAAAAGAGTTGGTATCCTATAGTATTAAGACAAATGAAAAGTAATTTATATATATATATAGATATTTGACACATAACTCACAACCTAAGGTTTTATATCAATATATAGTATAAGTTCACCTATGTACATACTTATGCGCAAGTCCACGAACGGTTTTCTTCAATTTGATAGAGCTCTATCTCAAATTTAATAGGTATTGTTAGTAGATAATGTTTGTAATTTGATTGGACTATGCCATGTCGCCTAACAAAATTGAATCGAAACACGTATAATTGGGCCCGCTTCCACCCAACAGACACACCATACGCCACCATCTAATTTGATCATATAATGCTTTTATAATCATGTTCATACTAAAAATCAAGTTCAGAGATTTTGCCTGCGAGATGAGAAAAGAGCTGCTAAAGAAAAAGGGGGTAGTGTAATAATAAACTAATGTGGAAAGAAGGAATTTGGCGGGGGAGTATACACCATACAAAAAGTGACGGAATGACACGTGTTACACGAAGGCACGCTCCCCTCGTGCTTACCCACAAACAAACACATCTTTTCCCTCATCATCCACTTTCGTGTCTCCCTCTTTCTTCTTTTTTTTCCCTTTACTTATATATATATATTCAAAGAGTGTATATATATACGCACACTTTGAATAAAGGCTTCGAACTCTTAGGGTACGAATTTGGTTCACAAAAAGTGTATTTCCTAAATTGCCTTTATCTACTTATGTTATGCATTAATCATCAAAGGCTAAATTGGTAAATATTAATTATCATTTCTTCCATTACTTGATAGCATGTTCTTCAACTGCTCCATTGCTCTATAACTTTGGATAACCTTAATTCTTTAATTTTATCTTCATGTTGTAATTTCTCTCTTTCCAATTTGCAAACACCAAAACCTTATCTATAAGATTAGTGGAATGCAAAAAGAAATTAATCTATATTAAATGTTATTAATATAATAACTTATTGTCATTAATCTATATCAAATATTATTAATATAATAATTTTAAATTTTTAGTAAATTATTCATATCTATATTCTATCCTTAATTATTTATATGCCATTGTACCCTCACGTGCGTTTACTAATAAGCTAAATTTTAATTTTTTATTATATTTATTATGTATGTTTTTTTTATATTTAATATTACAAATGATATGTATACCTACAATTATAAGTGTTCTATTTTTTTTTTCGTATAGCATCGACTGTGCCGCAATTTCTATAAAATATATATATATATATATATATATATATATTTGTCCTCGTCTCCAATTGTTCCGATTTAATAAAATAATTTAAACTTGTTTGATTGATACACCATTTTTTACTTATGATATTATACAAAGAAAAGCTTTGTTTGGTGAAGAGACAGGCAAACTCAGCCGCCCCACTCACCCTATAATAGGTATCCACTCGCCTCCTTCTCTTCCATTCTCTCTGCCTTATTACATATTTGTTCAACGTGCCATTACATTAGCGGCATGTCCTCTTCCTCATCCTCCCACAGTAAATGATATCTGAAATTAAAGCAGGATTGACTAAAACTAGCAATACCGATATAATGAAAAAGAAAATGTTTTTAATTACTCAGAATCATTCAGTCTCTCAGTAAAGCTATTCAATGCATTCTTTTAATTGAGGACACGTTTTTTCATGTGAGATAGATTGCACAGTTAGTAAGAGCCTGTGATGGTCAAACTGAATGTAGATTATACAATCAATGTATAGATAGATGTAAATAAACAAATTAACAAAAGAAGCATAATTAAGCTTAAGGTATCATTGAAGTAAAAAAATGGGAGAGGGAGAGTGACATGAGAGAGGAGCCTCGTTGGTCGTGCACACATCCTTTTCGCCACCTCTATATCTGTGTTCTCTTCTCTCCTTGGTCGTATTGATCTCCTTTCCTCTCACATATTTACAAAACTCCTCTCTCTCTCTCTCTCTCACTCACCCCCACAGGACACTCACACAAACTGAGAGTCTTGGCTAGCGCTGTTTCCCAAAGACACCTCCCCTCATCATCATCTCTCTGTCTGTGTCTAATTTTTCACGCTCACCGACGATAATGGATATGGATTCTTCCCACCACAACTGGCTTGCCTTCTCGCTTTCCAACCACTCCCTCTTTCAACACTTCATCCCCCCCTGTAAGTCTTTAACATATCTGTCTCTCTCTCTGTCTCTCTCTCTCCCTCTCCGGGTTACCTCTTTTTCCTCGCCATACAAACTCTATATTTCTCTTTTTCTGTTATTTTTTTGCATCTCTTGGTTAGTATTATTATTATTATTATTGTCATTATTGTTGTTGTTTTTAAATAGAGGAGGAGAAGAGGTGATTATTACCATCTGTCAGTACATGCAGTGTCATAACATGGGGTTTTATTCCTTTTTTGGGTTTAAATAACTGTCAATAGGCGGTGGGGTTGTGGATCAAGGACATGGAAGCGGTGCTGCGAGTGCATCGGGAGATCACCGTATCTCAGTTCCTGGCGGCGCAGGGCCGAAGCTGGAGGATTTCTTGGGTGTCTCCGGAGGCTCTTCCGGCGGACCGACGGCAGATGGGGTGGCTGAGTTCGAGACTGGAGCCCAGGCGTTTAATAATATGCCTGAAGTGCAGATTTATGATGACTCCGAGCTGAAGAATATAGCTGCTAGTTTTTTGCGTGGGTTTTCCACGGAGCAAAGTGACGCCACCCGGAAGCAGCAGGTGGTGGCGCCGCCGCCGCCTGAGCCCGTGGCCAAGAAGGTGGTGGAAACTTTCGGCCAACGCACCTCGATTTTCAGAGGAGTCACTAGGTACACACACACACACCCGATTCTTGCAGAATGTTCGGACAAGATCTAGCTAGGGTTTTCTTTAATTCTTTCGAATTTTTTTAAAAATAAATCTCCTCAGACATAGGTGGACTGGAAGATATGAAGCACACTTGTGGGATAATAGTTGCAGAAGAGAAGGGCAAAGTCGGAAAGGAAGACAAGGTTTGTACGCTAGTACTCCACATTAGGGCTTTCTATTTTACATGGGATGATCATCATTTTCATTGATTACCTGGAACATAATTTCTGATGTTGTTTCTCTTTATGGAATGTGAACGTGACAAATCATTGCTCCACGGGACAACTTCAAATACATCATATTGAAAAACATATCAGTTTATTTAGGTAAGTACTGAATCATATTGCTGTCCAACTTTTCTCCATACTTCCATGTTTGAAAAGTCCTTTTCCTGGTGTTATTCAACTTCAGGGGTGTTGAGATTCTCCTTGGATTCTCAGTTCCCTTTGACAGCATACTAAATTGGTGTTTTTATTCTTGAATCATTTCACAAAAAAGGTGGATATGATAAAGAAGAGAAAGCTGCTAGAGCTTATGATCTTGCAGCCCTCAAGTATTGGGGTCCGACCACCACCACCAATTTTCCGGTTAAGTGAAACAATATAATCCACATGCATGCATACTTCGACATGAAAATAGTAATACCATCTCCTGAGTCTACACATCACGTCTCTTAATTATTTGCAATTCTTATATTATCAGGTAGTGGACTATGAGAAGGAAATGGAGGAAATGAAGCACATGACTAGACAGGAATTTGTGGCTTCACTGAGAAGGTTTTTTAGATTTTTTTTCCCTGCATTATTATTTTGCCATATATGCAACCAACTATCGGAATGTTTTGAATCTTGTTGGCATGCATCTCAGTGTTTTTATTTTTCACATTGCAGAAAGAGCAGTGGGTTTTCGAGGGGGGCCTCCATCTACAGAGGAGTCACAAGGTCTCATTATTGCAAAACGTGCACTAATTGATCTTCATTTTTTTTCCTTCTTTGTTTTTCTCATCGACTGAATTTGCAGGCACCACCAGCACGGCCGCTGGCAGGCAAGAATCGGAAGAGTCGCCGGCAATAAAGATCTTTATCTTGGCACCTTCAGTGAGTGCCTTATATATATATATATATATATATATATATTCTGTTAGCTTTATTAATAATACATTCAATTCATTTATATTTGGTAAAAACAAATAGTTTTACAGGTAGAGCTGGCACAAAATAGGCAATAAATGCATCTCTGTCGTTTAAATGCTTACTAGGTATCCATTGGCTTGGCAAGGCGGTGGACGTCGTAAAATATGTCCAACCTGTCAAAATAAATAAAATAGAACAATAATTGTGTTACGTGGCTACTCTTCTTTGGCCTTTAAAAACGGTGGTACATGTCAATAAGACAAATGAGTAATTATTCAATATACACGTTTCATATTCTTTAGTTTCTTTTATTTTGTTTTTCTTGGTGCATGCAATATTTTGTTTGTTTGATTCTATCTATTTTAAAAAATAAAATATTATTTAAGCAAATATAAATAAGCCCATGTCTGTACTTGAATCAGGCACTCAGGAAGAAGCAGCAGAGGCTTACGACATCGCTGCAATCAAATTCCGTGGCCTGAATGCGGTGACGAATTTTGACATGAGTCGATACGATGTTAAGAGCATTGCTAGCAGCAATCTTCCCGTTGGAGGCGCCACCAACAAATCAAAAACATCGTCCGGATCGGACAACAGGAGCGAAGGAATTCAGTCGTCTGAGGACAATAACAAGGACAACTCCTCCGCCACCTCCGTTCCATTTCCGTCACAAAACCCTACTACTGCTACCATAACCTTTGGCCTTCCCATAAAGCAAGACCAGTCGTCGAGATTATGGGCTGCTTTAGGCTACCAAACCCCATCAATGGCAAACAATGCAAGAAACCCTAGCACTGCGATTCCTTTTTTCCGGGGCTCCTCCGCCGGCACTGGTACAACCTTACAGAGTACAACGCCCCTCAGCATGGAGTTCCAGAACTTCAACCACAGTAACCATGGTCAGGGATTCTACAGTGGCTGCGGTTACTATCAGCAGCAAGGCAATGATGGCACTCCTTCGAGTTCGTCAGCCTCTTTTGCTGCAGGCACTGTTTCTAGCAATGGCACGAGTCGCGATCCAGCTGGGGTTTTCGGCCACAGGAACTGGACTCCGGCGCCACCGGTACATTCATTCCAGGCTGCAAAAGACAGCCTGTCAGCGTTGCAGACACCAATTTTTGGCATGGAATGAATGGGAGTCGGGGAAAAGGGACAAAAGGGCGAATGATGTTAGTGTTGTTTAGTTGGAATACAAGTAGAGGTGGGTTGGTCAAAAAAGTGGAGAGCGTGTGGGGAGCTTTTGCTTTTATGCATGGGATTTGGAACAAAATGGGATTGACAATCATTCCACAGCAACTATCTATCTGCCTGCCAGTCATGTACTACTAAATCTTTTTGTTATGGGAGGCTATAGTTTTGTTCCGTTCACTTTTTCTTTTCAGTCTTTGACCAACATGATTCAAGAAATTAAGGAATATATTGTTTGACCATAGATAATCACCATCTAACTAATGATTAAGGCTGAGAAAATTGGAATGAAAGATCGGTTTTGTGCTTTGTGATCTCCTGCTCTTTTATTCTTCCAACTAAATTTCTTGAAAAACAATTTTTACTAAATTAAAAATGAAACAATGCTAACTATATGGGACTTTCTGAAAAATTTCGTGCTGGTGAAAATTTGAAAGGCTGAAATCACCCAATCTTAGTCTTTTATTTAATGATTAAAAATGAAACAAAATCTTTCACTTATCCCGTCGTAGGACAATTTGAATGGGTCCACAGAATAAAGTTAAAGAATATATATATATATATATATGTGTGTGTGTGTGTGTGTCTCTCTCTCTCTCTCTCTTGTATATACTTTTGTGAAGTGCTGTTTCCATGGTTACGACCCCAATTTTTACTGTGCCAAGCCATTGATAACATTTGTTTTTATTTTTGTTGTGATCAAATCCCTTAAAAACAGGCAAAATATATGCATAGTATATATCAAATAAATTTTTTTATCTTTCCTTTTCTTATATTTAAATGATTTCTAAATGTTAATATTAAAATACACATTGATTTGCCCTAAAAACAACATTCCATCGTTACAAAATAATTCCTTATCTCTTTTTTAACTATTTTTATATTATTTTTTAATTTTAACACTTAAAATACATAGGCTATGTTCATTTTCAACTTAAGATGGGGGGGAAAATATTTGAGTGACTTCAGTGTTTTAAAGATTTGAGTGGGTAAAAATTATTTTTATTTATATTTAATATTTAATAATAATTGAATTATATGATAATATATATGTTTATAAGAATTAAAAAAATTAATGTGAGTATGAAATGTGTGGGAGTAGTTGTTGATTTGATAAATAAGTATAATAATTAAAAAAATATTAGTTAATTATAAAAGGATAAAAGAAGTAAAAAATTGAATTTAAATTTAAATAAAATTTATATAATAAAATGTTGAATTTATAAAATTTTTAAAGGAAAATAAATAATTTGTAAAATGAATCAATCATGAACATAACTTTACGAAAATGAAAAACAAATATACGGGTCAGTACTTGGCGGGAGCCTGTCACAGAGGCGTGGGACCTACTCGGCAGTGGGGCCCACGACATGGGCATGGGGAGCAGTGCTCCCGGACCGCCCAAGTCATCACACATGTACGCATTGTTAATTACAGCAAGTAAACGTAGAGCCAGGTTTGACAATGACCTTTCGCCAGGCAGCACCTCACCGTAGAGGTTTCCAACTGGCAAGGGCTCTAATTTTTACAGAATTAAACAGAAAATTTTGCTCCTTCAAGCAAATAAGAAAGAAACAAACAAAATTTCATTTTATTGGTTGTTTGTTCTCAAATCTTGATGAGTTTAAATATTTTTAAATGTTTTTTTCTAAAGAATTGTGTAAAAATAAAGAAAATAAAATTTAAAAAATAAAAAAATTGTATGTATATTTTTAAGATCTAAAATTTGAAAACAAACGCAATCCAGTCAAATGTCTTGCTTTGTGTTTTATGTTTTACATCTTGATGTCTTGTGTGTTTGAAGTCATTCTTGTGTATATAAATGGGTTATTTGTGAGCTTGTTTCTTGGTTCGTGATTTTGATTTTTGTAGTACTTTTTTTGAGGCATTTATCTTGTTTTTATTGATGTTGAAGTGGGTGCTATGGAGAACGTTTTGATGTCAAGAAAACTTGCTTGGAGAATAAATAAGAAGGAAACGAGGAAGACGAGTGAAAATTGTGTTGAATTTGAAGCTAGCTAGTATTGAATAGCAACAAGTTTAGAAGGACCCCAACACTTTGAAAGGAAGGCCAGACATCATGAGAACTTACAAAGACATTGAAGATTGAGTTGGCTTTTTAGCTATTGGAACAACAGATCGATTGCGCATCAAAAAGCTGAACGGTGCGGCCACAGAGCGGTCCCATGGCATGCACGGCGCAAGCACCCGCAAGACATGACTTTGAAGTGAGCGGCTCGAGAGAGAGACTTCGGCGGCACATGTCCTTTTGGGGCTTGCGGCTGCACTGTAAGGGTCTTTGCGGCGGCAAAAAGGGCATCACGAGTCGTGCACTGGCCACTTAACTAAGGGTATTTTAGTTCAATAGAAGGATTAAATTTCCTGAACCCTCCAAACATGAGGGTGGAGGACACAAATTGCAGCCCAAGAGGTTGGATTTCTGATTTTCATTGCATACTCTCATTTTTAGAGGCCACATTCTTGCAATCAGTCAAACGGGGTCCAGGAATTGGGGATGTCATCACAAGATCCACAATGCCCATTGGGCTAAGCTTCTTTTGCCTCACTTTTATTTCTGTTTTGGGTCGTAAATTGATCTGAGATGTTGATGAAGACAATGGATTTATTTTGTACTTTTGTTTGCATTTGTGGCCACGAGTGGCTCGGGTTTATTGAGAAAGTAGGGGTATAGTGTTTTGATAGATGCATGCCAGGTGGTCCCATGCGATGTTGTGCTTGACGATTTGATTATCTTTCAAAAAATTTGAAGAAAATTATGTCGTCCTCCCCTAAAATTAGAAAGAAATTCTACACCCTCTATTTAAGTATAAAAAATTACAAAAACCTTCCATTAATTGACCAAATTCACTCATTTTCAATAAAATTGTGTGAAATGACCGCGCTACAATAATCCAAATGATAAAGAAGAAATTACAACGCTCTTTATTGAAATTTGGACATTTTACAGATCAATTCCTCAAATGTAAAAAATTATGAAGACTTTTCCTCAATTATATCCACGACTAACATACAAGTTTTTCTAATAAATTAGATGTTGAAAATTGATGACATTAACAAAAAAAATTTATATAAAAATTCAATTTTACGGTTAATTTGATTTTAAAAAATATAAAATATGTTATATTTTTTCTAAAACACATATAGCTTAAAAGTTTTAACTTCTATTTAATAATAAAATTTTTTATTTTACAATTTTGAAAATATAATTTTTCTTGAAATTTAAATTTCTTAATTTGCATTTCTTATTATCAAATCTCTTATTTTTTTGAGAAATTTTTTACTTATATGTTTTATATTTTATGGTTTACATGTTAAAAATATAAATATTTTTTATAAAACTTATTTTTTAAATACTTTATAAATTTCAAAACATATATTTTAATATCTTAAATGGTAGATATTCTAAATTAATATTTTTTTATATTTTAATTATTCAAAAAATATATTTAGAATAAGTAAAAAATTTTGAATGTTTTTAATTTTTATAAAACATAAATCTTTATTTTTTTATTTTTAGGAAATTTTAAAATTGAAATTTTAAATTTATCTTTATGAGTTAGAAAATGAAATTTAATGCTCTTACAAAATAAAACTTAATTTTTTTTTCTATTTTAATTATAAATTAGAAATCGTTTTATTATTGGAAAATAAAATTTAGAGGTATGCCTTTGTTACAAAACATTTAAAATAGATAAAAATTTTAAAAGTACAAAAATATTTAATAAAATATAAAATATAAATATAGAAATATTTATTTTTTAATTTATTGTCTAAAGATCTTAGAAAATTTATTTTATACCTTATAAATTTTAAATTTGAAAATATCAATTTTTAAATTTTTAAATTTTCTGAAAGATTGAAGACAAAGACTTATATTTTCTAAAAATTATAAAATTCAAATTTTACAATATTTCTCAAGAACATTATCAAAAAAAATATAAAAATATATTTTATGAAATTATGATGAGATAATTATGGCACCCTCCCATGAGGTTTAAGCTTTTTATATAACACTCTATCAAAAAATATTAGTCAACCAAGGGTCGAATTGGATTTTCATATAATTTTTTGGGAGAATTACAATTTCTTCCTCTGACGTTTGAGTAATTACAAAAATCACCTATCAAGTTTTATAAATTACAATGATATTTTTTGAGTTATTTCTCCGATCTACATATTAGTTTTTTTGGTGAATTGATTGATGAAAATTGATGATATTAGTATGAAAATGTCAATTTTATTCTTTATATATATTTATATTAATTTATATTTTATTAAGTAATTTTGTATTTTTAAAATTTGTATATATTTTAAACTTTTTATAACAAAGGCATGCCTCTAACATTTATTTTCACATAATAAAATAATTCATAATTTATAATTAAAATAGAAAAGCAATTTTGAGATTTATTTTATAAGAGCAAAAAATTTTATTTTCTAACTCATAAAAATAAATTTAAAATTTCCTAAAATGAAAGATAAAGATTTATATTTTATAAAAATTAAAAAATTCAAAATTTGTTACTTATTCCAAATATATTATTTGAATAATAAAAAATATATTCTAAGAATTCTATGTCATAAAATAAAAAATTAAATTTAATAAACTTTAGAAAATATTAATTTAGAATATCTTCGAATTAAGCTATTATAATATATTTTTTTGAAATGTATAAAGTATTTAAAAATAACTATTATAAAAAATATAAAAACACATATTTATGTTTTTAATATGCAAACCATAACATTATAAAGCATGTACCTAAAAGCGTAAAAGAATCATTTAACAATTTTCAAATTTTAATTTTTTATTATATTTTAATCCTTTAAATGATGGGTATTTCGGTCTTTTGCCTACATGGTCAACACATAAAAGATCACCATAATTTGTAAAATCTAAGAGAAGATATCTATATTTAATCCAAATGTTAAAGGAGGGTTGCAGAATTATTTCTAATTTTTTTGTTAATCATTTTCTAACTACTCACTTGCCAGATAGATTACACTGTTAGTTAGATAAATAATTGACGGGAGTTCCTTGTAAATTTCTGAGGAGAGAAATATAGTGTATTTCTCCCAAACCCAAGGAGGACGGCGTAATTTATCCAAAAATTTATCATCTCTTCATTGCTGACTCGTGGTCAGTTTGAAGAATAACAGACCTTCAAGGAACATACATACAGTTTCGTAGGAATAATGAAGGTGGAATTAAGGTTTGTGTGGGCAGACTTGTTAGGCAAAATGAGACACTCACTAGGCTTGGATGTGATGGACTGGACTACATGCAAAAGGATATCTTGAGACTGGACTACATGCAAAAGGATATCTTGAGAAGTGCAGAACTAACAACCATATCGTGGTAATTAAATTGATAATCAATATGATCAAAACGAATCCAGATACACTACTTAACAAAAACACAGGTTTACCTCAATTTGGATATTCCTACCAATTTTTTGCCTACTTTATTGAAATTCTTTCATTGTGTCAATAGACACATTTTCCTTCTACGAATATGACAATTCTTTCTCACTATTATATTATTTGAAGTACGACGGCTGTGGATAATGACCAAGATCGATTAGTAGTTTTTAACATAAAACACTCGCATGCATGTGATTCTTATTAAAGTTGTTTTTATACTTTTGGAATTCCATTAACTCTTAAATGATTCAACAACGTAATATGATTTGGCGATTCAAAATTTTCCTAGCCTCAAGCAGGCCCATTGGGGCATTGCCTTTTTTGAAGGTCCCATTGCACTTGCAAGTCCAATTATTGGAGAACATAAGTTGAACTTGTAGACTAATCTATCTATACAGGTCCTATTTGTTTGCTTACTATCTACTGTTCATTATTATTTAAAATCTTATAAATCAAAAATTTAACATATAAATTTTATTCAAATTTATATTCAAAACTTTTTCTTACTTTTTATAACCAATCAATAATTTCAATTATTATGTTTATTTCTGATCAAATCAACGTATATCTCTATCATTTTCCTATTTACATTTATTTCTTATTGTTTTATAAATTTATATATTATTATATCATCCACTCATTATTAGATATTAAATATATATAAAAATAATTTTTCTATTCAAATTTTACGGATCAAATATAAATTTTCATCCTATACTAATCACTAAAATTTTTCAACCCACCCTAATAAAAACCAATCATACCCACAGTAATTTTCTCTATTAATACTAATATAGTGCTGCAATGGATGACGTAACTCACTTCCACGTCGGCAAAATAGTTTCCTCGTGCCAGAAGCGGAAGAAGTATATATAATTAATTTGGTCGAAGTGAAATGTGTCGACGTGTTTGGGCTGGCTTCTTAAGGTGGAAATAGACCTCGGGCTTTGCTGATAAGACCCTTGCTTTAGCGCCACTTTTTTTCCACAAAATTTGACTAACGTGGCCACAATATCAAAGTTTCCTTCACCGTAAAGAAAAGTGCATATGTTAAGTTTCACATATTACAAATAAATGAATAACAATTATATAATCCTAATTTTAATAAATCTGATAACAAAAATATGAATGAAACCAGTAGGCATCATTTGGTGTTGCCTTTATTTTAGTGTTGTGTTTAGCATGTAGGTTCTTTGATCTGATTTACCATAGAGATCCTACACTACTAAAACTAAATTAGAATGAATTTGATACAACATTGGGACAATAAATCAAAGTTATCCCAGAGTCGTTACAAAGGCCGTCCCAAAGTTGCCTACCTCAGTCTTGGAAGCATGCCATTCTAAAGCCGTCACTGTCTATAATGGGGAGAAAATTTTGTTTCAATTTGGGATAACTTTTCGTATCCTAGTCGGCCCATACTGTAGATAGCTTTTGAGATGCCTGTTTTAAGATAAGATTTAAGGAGTTGTATTAAAGTAAGATGGCCACTCTTTACTGTCCTAACATCTAGGATGGCCACCATCCATATTATTAGGACGGCAAGCATAATACTGTCTAAAATTGCGACGGTTTGCGATGCAATCCCAAAATTTGGGATGACACTCATGAGATCGTTCCAATTTGGAACAACTTTGGGACATTTAATAAGCCATCCCAATCTATGAAAACCCTTAAAACTCTACATATTCATTTATTTCATAAAAAACACAATCTCTCCTCCATGTTAGCATCCCATGGCTTCTTGAAGGCCTTCTCTCATATATATATATATACGATAGTTATTGTTGATTATTTCTATTTTTTTGTGTTACTTCACCTTATGTATTTTTTTTTTTGAATATTTTATAGCAATGCATCTAACCCCTCAATACTCCATTTGATTTGTCAAGCAATAGTAAATTAATGGGGAGGGGGTGAAGAGTGTTCATTTAATGTGTGAGTGCTTAGTGATTTCTTTTATACACACACACACACACAACTTTTTTTTATCCAAATGTAATGTTGTATATGTATTTTGTTGTGTATAGAATGTTACATTTGCTAGTTAGTGATGTTCAAATGCTGGAGTCTTGCAAAACAAAACTGCTAAGGGAAATCATGTCGTGGATATACCAAAAAAATCAACAAGGTTGTTGGAATTTGAGATCAGATTTTGAGAATGGTGTGATGAGTTCGTAAATTTGGTCAGTGTGCAATAGGACTACATGGATGGAAGTATGATTTGATGTCCAGAGAATATTTTCAATTATAAAATCATCTTGGGAGGGCATGTCACATTAGGGTGATGGGCAAAAATGTCTAATAATTTGGAAAGGCACCTCAAGATTGATGGAATGCTAAAGTAGAGGAGTGTCGTACATGTTAATGGATTCAAAGCCAATCTCTAGAGCATAAATTAACTTTGTGATCTAGACCTATTCATGAAGTTTACCAAATATTAATGTTGAATATATAATAAAGATGATTATTGTATATTTGTTGGTAATAGATTAGACGACAACTATTACACTATGGGTAGATTTGTTATTGTTTGAGATTTATTTGGGTAGATTTTTGAAGAAACCCCAAACCCCAAACTCATTTAAAGACTAAAAAAGAAAAAGTTGTTGGTATAATTGTAAGAATCCAAATAGACTATGCCAAAGAGTTTGAGAACCAGTAGTTTGATGAATATTGTTCCCAACACAATGTGCAACACAAATACTCACCCCCAAAGACTCTAAAACAAAATAGAGTGGTAGAGCACAAAAATTAAACACTTTAAAAAATGGCAAGAGTCATGCTTAGTATGAAAGAGATGAATACCAAATGGTGGGCCAAAGCAATCAACACATCGGGCTACATCATAAATAGGGTTTATGTTTGCAACATTTTGTTAAAAACACCCTTTGAGGTCTAGAATGGTAGGAAGTCAATGTGTCTTACTTTCATACCTTTGGATGTAAGTACTTCATTTTAACATATTATGACAATTTAGAAAAGTTTTCTAATAAAAATGATCAAGGATTCTTCTTAGATTTTCCAACATAAGTAAGGTATATAGACTTTACAATTTTAGAACCATGAGCGTGATTGAGACTGTGAATATTATTGTGGATGATGGAGAGGTAGAGGTAGTATCAGAAGAATCTATGAATTAAGATCATTGAAAAGAGGATGGTGATCAGAGCGATGAAACTTTTGGAAACATTGAACATAATAGAAAACAGAATGTAACAACAACTGACACAACATTTACTGAGCATGAGCAGTAAGAGACCACTTCAGATTGTGAACCCTCATCTGGAATTCGTAAAAATAATCCTTTAGAGCTATTATTGGAGACTTGAATGACCGCCAAAGGACAAGATACTTACCTAAGGTAAATTATCATAATTTAGATAATTATTCTTGTTTTATCTCTACGTTTGAGCTAAAGAACATAGAAGAATGAGAACTGGGTGATCACGATACAAGAGCAGCTCATGAAATGATGTATAGACTTTGGTTGAAAGACCAGAGATGTAAACATCATTGGCACCAAGTAGATTTTCAAAAATAAAATAGATGAGAATAGTGTAATCATGTGAAACAAGGTAAGATTGGTAGCACAAAGTTATGCTTGAGTTAAATGGATCAATTTTGAAAGGACTTTCATACCCGTAACTTGTTTTAAAGCTATATGACTATTGTTAGCTATGGCATATTCTCTAAATTTCAAGGTATTTCAAATGAATGTTAAAAATGCATTCTTGAAGAAAGAAGTTTATGGAGAACAGTTTAAAAGGTTTAACGATGCTAAACATCGAAACAAGCACCACATGCTTGGTATGAGTAGTTGGCAACATTCCTTGTTCAGGATGACTATACTCAATGGAGAGTGGACAAAACGTTTGTTTGTGTGACAACATAACAATAATATTTTTATTACATAAGTATATGTAGACGATATTGTGTTTAGATCAACCTCCTAACATATGTTGAATAAATTCATATCAAATTTAAAAAATGAATTCGAAATGAGTATGGTGAGAGAGTTGAATTATTTTTTTAGACTTCAAGTAAAGTTAATGGATGATGGAATATTTCTTTCACAAACTAAGTATGCAAAGAACTTAGTTAAAAAGTTCAAATTGAAAAATTTTAAACATGTTACGTCACCGTTGCTAACATTAGCAAAACTTCGTGAAGATGAAAGAGAAAAACTTGTAGATGAAAGTCTTTCCGAGAGTACTATTTGATATTTAGTATATTTAATAGTTAGTAGACCTGATATATGCTTTAGTGAGGCCTTATGTGCTAGATATCAAATTGCATCTAAGAAAAGTCATCTAACAACTGTAAAAAGGATCATTCACTGTGTGAATGGTAGAGTTGAGTTGGGAATATAGAATTCAAGGAATTCTAATATCTCATTGATTAGTTATAGCGATGGTGATTGGATTGGAAATATGGATGATAGAAAAAGTATTATAGGTGGTTGTTTCTTTGTTGGCAACAATTTCGTGTCATGATATAATAAAAAGTAAAATTCTATTTTATTTTCTACTAAATGTTCAAGGATTATGGTGTGCCACTTAAAGAATTGGGAGTACTGTGTGCTAGCAATAATGCAATTAATTTGTTTACAAATCCTATCCAACAGTCACAAGCAAAATATATTGACACTAAACATCATTTTTTTCATAAATTGGTAGAGAAAATGATATTGTTATCTACTATGTTGCAACAGGGAGTTGACTTGCAAACATATTCCCTAAAGGATTGAACACTGTTATAGTTGAGTACCTTAGGCGTAAGGTAGACCTATGCCTAGTGTACTTTGACCAAACGTAGCACTATGAGGGGTGGCATAAACTACTAGATGTATTGTGATGATGGTATATTACTCAACAATTTTAGCCATTAGTCCCCCCTCTTCTCGATGAAAGTTTGTTTTTGTAATCATTGTGTAATTGCCAATTTTGTGATTGTATAATGTACATTCCTTCTGTGAAAAACCCCATTAGACCATATCAAAAAACTCTTATTTTTGTTGATTGTTTTTCTATAATTGTTGCAAACACTCCAAAAATTACGAGAAAAATCAAACCAAGAAAATGGCATGAAAGAAGACTAGATTCACTACAAGAGGTTTCACCTCTACTGTCTAACCACCTAAAACCATCAAAGAAGTGCAACAACAATAGGAATAGGTTTGAACAAAATAAGAAGCTATAGAAGTCGAGCCCCTTTAAACGGTGTTCCCTACTATCCCCATTTAATACATATGGAAAGAGATTCTACAACCACGTGATGAGCATGCTTGAAAAAGGAGTGGACTACAGGAGATAAAAAATTGATGAAGAAAGGGAGAGTAAGAAAAAGGAAGATCACTGAAGAAAAGGCTTTATTCGAACTAGCTGGAGATCTCACAACTCAAGGAGAACAACAGGTTCAAGAAATTGTCAATGCCCCAAATAGGAGACAGTTACACCACATACTGAAGAACCATCTAAAAAGGAAATATTAGAGCTTAAGGAAACTAAGCAAGAAATTGTCCCTCAAGTTGAAGAGCAGTATGTCATGATAACTGAGATAACGACTATAGAAGAAGAACCCCATCCTGAAGAAGTTCTCACCCAAGCCACACCAAGGAAGAGGAAATTAGTGAAGGAGAACATTCCTAAGCCAAGTTAGAGACTTGGCTTAGAACTAGAGCAAAGAAGGCTAAAATTGTTGAAGAATTTGAAGAAGAATTGGAAGAGGTCGAACTTGATTTATAAAAAGCCTACTCGAGGGAATTTCACAACAAAAAGGTCAGTTAAGGATAAGGGTTTGTAAAATCATGCTATTTTGTGGTTGACAAAGTCATAATGCCTGATAAATTTGAAAGAAAGTTACTGTGTTGCATGACATAGGTTGCTTAAAGTCATAACAAGGTTTAGGATTTTCTATCTTAACTTAATTTATGAATTTTATTTTAATTTGATGAGTAAGGTTACCATTAAGAATTTTGGTTGGTTTTGTAAAGTGTATATGAAAAGACAGTTAGTAAAGTTGTCTCCCATTGTTATCAACGAAGTGCTGAAATAGACCACTAGATTTTGATTATGTGCCCTCCATTGGACATGTGGTTGACTTTGATGAGATAGCCCATGTATTAACTAGCTACAAGTTAAATAAATGGCCTGAAGGTTCTACCCTACAATCTCCTTCACTTTCTCTCAAGTAATTTTTGTTGGACAAGTTAGGGAATTACCTATCTATTGCCAACAGCCAATGTAATGTTGATCATAATAATTATGGTAACATCGCTGTACAAGTTAGAAATAAAGCAATTGGAGAATCGTGGACTTTTAATTTTCCAAGTTATTGTGAATCATAGTGAATTAGAATCAACAGGCCATGTTCCTTACGCTTGTTTGATCTCTAAGTTGCTTTAAAAGAAGAAGGTTAAACTTGCATTAAAAGAAAATGAATCTGTGAGAGTGGTTCACGTTATGCACTATAGGCAAAAACTTGAAAATTCAGGCAAAATGGATGATTTGCGTTCAAAAACTAACATGGAACAGATTGCCTACTACGATGAGTTAAGAGGCCAAATTTAAGAAGTGATTAACAATTTGGCTAGCATGGACATTATTTGGATGAGCATATTTCTGCATTGTAGATACAGCATTGCAATGTTGAATTGCAAGTTGCTAACTTGAGGACAACACTAATGATGCTAGATGACGTTCCAGCACTTAAAGCAGACGCACCTTCTTCACCAGCTTCGGAGGAAGCTAGACCCTCAAGATGTTGAATTGCTAATGATCATCCTTGCCACAATTGTTGGACCTTTGACAAATTGTTGGCATAACCAGGGAGAAAAGGAAAACAAAGGGTGAGGGGAGATAAAAGCAAAATTGCTAAAATTGATGCTTAATATGTGTGCTTGGTGCAGAATATTGGTGAATGGTTGCCGAAATTTGCTAAAGTTTAAAGGATGTTGCTAATTGCTGCTTAGTTTAGAAGTTTGCGAATGGATAGCTGACTACGTTGTTCAGTTGCATATTGAGAATATCTGTTATCCTTTACTTTTTTACTCATTTGGCATGTGCCAAACACCGCGCTTAAACTTTTGTACTCTGTGTTTAGATGGTGCACAAGGCCGAACGAATGAATAAATATAGTTTGTTTTAAATGTTTTGTTGATCAATGGATTGAAAACAAGTTAAGAACTTTGATGTTGTGCCCTAATGTATCAAAAGGGAGAATGTAAAGTGTCTAAGTCTTAGGAATTAGAGAGAGATGCATGTGGAATAAGAATAAATAAGTAGTCTCCACCAACTAAATTAAGATTATATTGACGTCAACTCATGAGAACACTTTTACTCTCAACCCATTGATAGAATTAGAAAAGTATTCAGTGGACACAAAGTAAACAATTATAGTTTTTTAAATACAAAATACAGTTATATTATCGATAAAAAGTACAACAAGTGAAATTAAATACAAGAACAGATAATAGCACATAGAAATTTGTAATTGCATTTGTTGTTAGATGATTTATTCTCTCACTTATTTTTTCAATTTATCTAAGCTATACATTAAGTTAGTAAGTAAATTTGCTTGCACAATATACAATTATTTGAATACCCTTATTCTTCACATATTATCTTTTCTCTATTCTTTCCAATTTTAGTTCATATCATTCACTTTTTAGTTTTAATTTGCTCCCTTTTTTATTTTTTAAAATTCTTCTATCTATTTTCTATTCTATACTTTATATTAAAACAAGAGACATAATGTTGATTGTATGATGTTAAATTAGCATAACACTTTATTTAAATATTTATCATTTTCTTTTAATATAACTCTAATTTTTCTCTTATACTTTTATATGTTTCAATTCACTTTTCCTATCTTTTTAAAAATTTTCATATGCTCTTAATTTTAAATTAAAATTATTTTTTAATATACTTTATTATAACTAAAAAATAATATATAATTTAAAATTACAATGCCCCTTGAGTGTGCCCCCGTTGCCTGTATTTATAATTTTGTTATGCTATAGTTATCATTTCAAAACGGGGTGGGGCACAAATCCCAATGTGACAGAAACAACATCGGCTTCTTCTATTCAAGATTTTGAGTTTTGCTGTCTAGGACAACGGTTATTTAAACTCAATTTTATTTTATTTTTTCATTTTTTAGAGTTGTCGTTAAAAATAATAAAAGCTTATCCAAACTCAATTCCTTCATGGAAGAAAAGGGTGGAATATCTATTTATTGACAATTACATTCGTTCATTTATTATCGATTATTATATTGGGCTTCGTGGCCTTAGTAGCATGATGCACAAATTGCTTATCCACGTGTTTGACAAACTCAAACGCTCCAACTTCCCATGGCTAGACAAACCTCAGTACGACGACGTCGCCTCCCCATCACGGGCCACGATTTATCTTCTTACTTTATCTAATTTTTTCTCATTTAATAATTATCTTTTGATGTTAGCAAGCGTAGCGTTCTCCAGGAGTTATCGTCAATAATAATAACTTGATAAAAATTACATATTTTTATGCGTATAAAATTATTTATAAATTATAAAAATTATTGTACTTCAAATAATAAAAAGTCGATAGTTTAAAATTAAAAGTACATAAAACACTTAAAATAATATTAAAATAATTTAAACGAGATAAAATTTTAAGAGACAAAAAATAAAAATAACTTAAAAGAAAAGGGCGAAAGAGAATTGATAAAAAAATTAAAAAAATTAAAATAATAATGACAATGACAATCATAACAACAGTAATGACTAATGTTTTCAAAATTAGACTGATCATCTAGAAATTAAAAAATTAACTAGGTCACGATCCGACCAATATAACCATTTCTACAAAATTAATTCTCTTAAATTATATAGAATATATTTATATACGTGTAATAGTATTAAAATAATATTATAAAATTAATTTATGTACATCAATTGATACATGTAATAAAAATTAATAAGTCAATAAATATAAAATATTACAGAAATATAAAAGAAAATAAATTAAATTTAAAGAAAAACGTAAATATTGAAGAGTGAATTTGGGAAAATGAAAACAACACAATTAACTAAAAATTTTTAATTTTAAGATACAGTGTTTAAATTTTTAATTACTTAATTAGAAAAATATATACATAGAAATTACAAAATAAGTACAAGCAAAAAAAATAATTAGTGAAAATTTTATTTAATAATAAATTATTTTGAAAATAAAAATAAAATTATAAGTAGATATAAAAATATTTTATTTGTTTTTATTTAATTAAAAGGTTAATTTTTAAAAAAAAATTATGAATAAAAATAGTGAGAACACTTTTTGACTGAATTGACTGATTCAACCCGATTTTAATTAATTTTTGACAAAATTTGATCTATTCATACTAATTCAAATAATAATCAATTTTTCTTTTAATGTATAATCGAACTACAAAACTCACCAGTTCGAAGCCGAATCGGTTGAACTGGCGGTCACCACAGGTCCTGGGTAATGACAACAAAACAACGAGGACGACAACGACGAGTAGCGTTAACCTGCCCCGTGTAGGATTTAATTTGATTCTCTTGTTCCCTTTTTTCTCATTTTTTTTTTTTATGTTTGTAATTTAGGAATGTGAACAAATGCAGGTGAAGTCACATATCATTTGTTATTAAAATCATTCTGGTTTGATTCCAAGGAGTAATGCATGCAGAATCCTTTTTATTAATTTATGTATTATCCTTCCAACAGCGATTGGCTACATGGGTAAACTATAATAGTTTTTTTCTTAAATAAGGTCATGAGAAGTGATGTCTACGAGCCTATTATGACCTACTAATGGAATCATTGACCAGTATTATTTTATTTATTTGTTTAACTTACCTGGTACTTTCCATTCCTAATTGGTACCATGCCGTTGCATTTTTTTCCATTAGTAATAAGAAATTATTAATATTGTTGTTGATAAACCCAAAATATTACAATGTATGAAGGAAGATGGAGTTTACTGTTGAGGATACTAAGAAAAAAGTTGGTCTTATACATAAATTGGATAAACTTTTTCTTAATCGACGTGTACTGAAAATAGTATTTTCTCCAACTCAAATTTAGATCCTGTGCATGTGTGGCATGCTTTTCGTTGTAAGCTCATTGCAAGCATCCAAGACCTATTCTAAGGTCATGCAAGTCCACACATGGGGTCACTCACGTTAGCCAACTACACATGAAATCGGATCTGATACTATAGATGTCGCGAACTCCAATCAATGTCTATAAAATCAATTATTACGAAGGAATATTGACTAAATTTATAAGTTGGATTAAGAATTTTTTTTCTCAATCATTGTGTGATGCTCCATTCTGATAAGAGCATTTGAAAATACAATACCAAGCTAGTGATTGGATGGCCACTCACGTCCCATTTTTCCATTTTCTTGATATATAAGAATGAGAATTGGGTCTAGTTTCACCCATTTCCCCTAGAATTTCCTACAAAACCTAGTTACCCCTTTTTACTTTTTCTCTACAGTTTTTTCTCCCCCAACCTAAAACCCCACTTACTCGCTGCCCCTTGACCCATTCATCTCTCTTGCTCTCTCTGCTTTCTTTTGTTGTTTCCTTCCTCAACCACACACACTGTCCTTTCTTTGGTTGTCTCCTTCCACAACCACACTAAATATCTTAACGCCTTTCCTTTGTCTTTTTTGGACTGTAAACTTGTTTGTTCTTCAAATTATAATGCTCAATTGATGATCTACAAATTGAGACCTATTTTGACCTACATCTTTGGTGGTTTCTGAATATTTGTTGGGCGCCAGTGCTTTCCGCCATACAATAGATGGACAGTTGCTACGAATAATGGTATGGACAGTGTAGGCAGTCACCTGTGGCCTATTAAAGCCAGATTCTGAGTTCATCCCCCTTTTGGGCATCCTAATTGCCATATCTATGCTACTACAGCTACAGCAACACTATCGCCTGGTTGCCCCACTATAGTTGCCCTATGGCCACAGTAAAAGGGTAGCTCCACCTTTGAGTGTTGTTCCCCACCTTGAAATTTTGATGCTAGGGGTAGTGGTGTCATATGCTAAGTCTAAGATGCAACATGGTAGTACTCTTAAGATAAATTATCTCATAAGGTATTAAAGTCTATCATCAAAGTATCTACGCAAAAGAAATTTTATTCCTTCCCAAAATATTTAACCATTGCAAAGTTGCAATGAAAACACCCAATTAACATAAATAGATTTTGAATTCATCTATGTATACAATATTTAGAGTTGTTTTCTTCTAATTCCTATTTTATTACCATCCACCCGCATCCTTGAGCTCATCAACAACATTTGCAAATGAGGTTTCGGAAAATCTTGTGAGAGACTAATCACAAAATAAGTTAAATTACCTACTTTTGTAAGATGTCAGCATAAAAACATTTCTTTTCATGTAAATTATTTGAAGAAAATCATATCACCATTATGAATTTTTAGAGTAAAAAGATAAAATCATTTACTTTCATGAAACTATATAACCATTTGTTGTTACTTGTTCATTTGCTTGCTCATGGGTTTTGGATATCTTATGTTCATTTCTATTGATTAAGACCTTAGTTTTTAACCTTAATTAAGGAAGGTCATATACTCAATCTTTAATCCTAATTGAGAGTCACTTAGGTTCAATGTTTAACTCCAATTGAGAGGATCATATACTCAATTTTTAACCCTGACTGAGATAGTCATATACTCAAACTTTAATCTTAACTAAGATAGTCATGTAGTTAATCTTGAACATTGATTGTAAGGGTTCCTTTGCACTAGTGTACATAAAACATTTACATTTCAATGAATTGTAAACTGATATACAAATTGACTGACATCCATTGATTCATAAAAAGAGTTTAAATTTTCATAACTAAAAGCACAACAAATCTCATTTGATAGAACAATTGAATTTCTAACAAAATAATGGATTCAAATCACCTTTATAAACTCACTGGCTTAATAAATAAAAATAGATTTTCAAAATAAAATTTTGTACGGTAGAAATTAATTAAAAAATAAGGCAATTATTAAAATTTGCAAGGTAACCCACTTACTTGCTATTAATATACATGATTTGATGGTTCACTAATCTTACTCCATTGGTTTCTTGTTCAATCAAACATGATCTATCTCTCAATCCCACATTTACAAAAATTATATCGTATACATTTAATAACATAACTTTAATCTTGAAATTGTGTTAAAATTCTTTCCTACATGCTCTTGTATCAATTAATATTTGGTTCAATCAAATTTCCACCTATTTGTGGGTTTTTCTCTATTCTTAACTAAAAAAATTGAGTAATTTTGATTTATTAATGCTCCAAATAATTTTGGTTTGTATTTAGGGTTTTGTGGCCATGATGTGACCACGAACAAGTTTATCGTGATCGTGGAAGGTGGTTTTACTACTGTGAGGAGGAACGTGGTGTTTCTTTGAAGCATGCCGCAGTTAGAGCTTGTGATCGAGACTAAGGGTCTTTCTCTTGTGAGACACTATTTCGTGGTTGCAACTTCGATCGTAGTACGTATTGGATTTTGCTCCTAATGATGATTGTGATCGCGATGGTCACTGCTGCACTCACAAGGAAGAATTCTACAAATGCATAAATGGCTGCAAGTTATTCTATAGCATTTCACGACTGCGATATCTCAGTTAGCGCTATGAGAGCAACTACAGTGGGCACTAAAAGTGTCTACTTTCGACTTGCGATCGCAAGGAGTTCGTCATGGGCCCGAGACTACATCTCGAATCCACAAGATGCAGCACAAACTCTACAGTTGCCAGAATGTTAAGATGGGCTTGGTGCTTTTGTCCTTCTCTTTTCATTTCCTTGGTAATTCATGGCTCCAATTTACATTATAAGGCCTTTATACTAATGATTTCATTAATCTATAACTATTTCCAGATCTCAACTATGAACATATGATTCTTTCGTTGTTCGTAGAACCTCATGAATTAACATAAAAAATATTATGCTTGTTCCCTAAAATTTCCAAGGTTTGAGAAATTTCCCAAGGTCGACGTTCATGTGTGGTTGATTTGTCACAAGTCCCAACAAATCTACATGCATGTACATACTAGAAATTTTCTTTTCATGAAACAGTGCACATACTTGTCAAAATACATCTATATAACCCACACCTTAGGTTGTCTATATTTTAAAAAAGTTGAAACAAGGACTGCAGTCCAAGCGATTACCTACAATCTTGAAGCTTGATCGACCTCCTTTTTCTTTTTTCTTGCTATAGCCTATCTCTATAGTTTGGGGGAGCACCTTCTTCTTTCATTTCTTTCCCTTGTTCTATCTTACTCTTCATTTCCACCTTCTTGGTCATTCCTCTTCACTCTCCTTAATCTTCATTAACTCTTCTTCATTGTCCCTTAAATAAGTCCCCATGTTTTACTTAACTTTAAGGCACACTTGACCAACCCTTACATCCATTAGACACCTCACTTCACAAGATCTCAGGTTCTATTTCTTAATGGCCGTTAATCAAATTTGACCTCCTCTTGAGAGGCCATTAAGTTGGTACTTGTGAGTTTGGAACTTTTCGGTTTTTAAATCCCCCCTTATAAAAGTTTCGTCCTTGAAACTTAATATACCTCATTCTCAAATCAATGGTTATATTCCAAAGCATTACACTTTCCTTCCCAATTTGCCTTCGTTAAATTTAGCATAAGGCTATTTCTCCTTAGGGGTTGTAGGGCTATTGTCCAATGTTTTTCATTGTCATCTATAGTTTCTACTGTCATTATTTAATTCAGGTCTAATTCTTAGTTCATGTGTTTCATGGATGTCCCAGGTATTAACTAATTTAGAATATAGCACCAAAAATGTCATAATACCTAGTTGTAGATGGACCTTAGGTATATTTTCAACTTTGACCTTGTGTGGATGGTAATTTGACCTTGGTGTAATTTGCTTCTTGTTTAGGTGTTCTTGTCTTCATATCTTTAATTCCTTTAACCTAGTTGGCACATTTTATGTATATTGCCTTTCTGATGGATGTAGCTCCTAATCTTGGATTAGTTTCAAGTTCTATCTTACTAAGTGCTCCATAACTCTCTTGGGAATGAAGCAAATGGATAGTATTGTAGTCAATAAGTCATATGTTATCGAAGTACTGGTAGAGAAGTTGCCTATCGAGGTGTTTTCAGCATTATCCATTTCTCCTCTGATTAAAGTGAATACCCTAGCATTTCTATTTTATCTTGGGTTCGCTTGGTGGGATATATGGTTGGTGTCCTCCTGAGGCCTTAAGGCTCTATTTGGGCTTCAAGCATTTTGTGGCCCTACTGGCCACAACAAAAAGAGGCACTAATCAGCATTCAGCATACGCGCCCATGCTTATGGTGGTAAATGGTACATTCTAGTGGTTAGGACTGGGTCCTGCCATTACTGCCTCAGGTCGGTCTTTTGTTAGCTTTTGGAGTGGATTGATATTTTGACTAATTGCCTCCAAAGGTCACTTTAGACCGCTTTCCACCTCTTTTCAGTTTACATCCACCTTTGCTTGGATAGTAGTCCTCTAGAAGTTCATCAAACGTTATATCCTCATATAGGGCTAGGGCAGTCTAGAGGTGACTTTTCAAAGTTGAGTAAATTTAAGCATTTTCGATGCTTGATTTGCCATCATTGTAGGTGGATACTTTCCTAGGGTGTAAAATATGGATGAATATTCTACCACGGACATGGTTGGCCTTTAAGTTAGGTTGTCAAACTCGATCATCTTTTTTTTTTCTTTTTTTTGTCTCAACTCTGTTTGGCCTTAAGGAGGTTGTGGTTGCTGTTGAATAATGGGTGGAGGTGGTGGGTAATTGAATGTATAGTCGGTATTGTTGCTATCTTCTAGCCATTTCCTATATTTGGGATTCTTTATTCTTTGCAACATGCATTAAGTTATCTGAATGCTCTATAAAGCAATAACAATCCAAACAATAACTAAATAAAAACAAAATATTATTAAAATGATACACTTAGTCATCATAAAATTAGGTTTAAACCCTCAGCTATAATTATTATGAAACCCAAAAAAATTATTCATAACTCTAAGTTTCCTCTCTCTCTCTCTCTCTAATTTAGTCCGTATTCTACATTGGAGGCTTGATCTTCTTCCTTCGGGTCCACTAGATCTTTTTGTAGATCTACTTCAAGTTTTTCCTCATTCACTAGTGCTGGCATAGGACCGTGAATCATCTCGCAAAATTCATTATTCTTAGTGTCAACAGTACATACTTGCTACTCTAATTATGAAATGCAATCGTTGTAGGCTAGTTTCATATCTTCATGTCCCCTATGGAATTGACAACACTCAGTGTTCTCTTCGATGTATTTCCTCTTAAGCTTATTATGCTCTTCTCTTAACCTAAACAATATTCCGTAAGTGTTCTGCATTCACTCTCAGCATACTCACAATGTCTCTACAACTCAAGTAATGTTGCTGCAATCTCACTCAGTTGCTCCAAAGCTGTAAATAGTCAGTCCATAATATCCATAGGTGATTTATTGCTACCAGAGAGTGCCTTCTTTCCCGAACCACTTGCCCCTTCCATTTTCCTATGTCACCAAATAAATTAAATTAATGGCCCTTTAAATATATTACATATAGATCAAATAGTGCTCTATAGCTTATAGCCCTTATATCCTATTGGATTTTTGTCTTATGTGCTCTAAAAACCCAAAATAATCAAGTCCTATTTCCATTCAAGTGTTATAATTAAAGGCTAAATCCTATGTTGTGAGGATCAAGCCTATGCTTTAATGCCACCTTTTGTCACACCTCACGTCTAGGACTCAACGTGTAATACCCTTGAAACAAATTATCTCAAAGGGTACCAAAGTGCATCATTAGAGTGTCTATGCCAAAGATATTTTATTCCTTTCTAAAACATTAAATCATTTCAAAGTTGCAACCGAGACACCCAATTAACATAAATACATTTGAATTTGTTAATGAATACAATATTTAGAGAACTACTTTCTTTTGATTCTCCTTTAGTGACCATCCCCATGCACTCCCGAACTCACCAACAACATCTGCAAAAGAGTTTCAAAAAATCTTAGAGCAACTAATCATTCGATAAGTGGAATTACTTGTGTTTTGGGGATGTAAGTATAAAAACATTTCTTGTCATGTAAAGTATCTGAAGAAAATCTTATAACCAAAATGAATTTTTAGAGTAAAACGATAAAATAATTTACTTTGATGAAACTATGAAACCATTTACTTTCACTTATTCACTTGCTTGCTCATGAGTTTAGAAAATCTTGTGTTCATTTCCACTAATTAGAGGCTTAGTCTTTGACCCCTTGTAAGGTGGGTTATATATTCAATCTTTAAACATGATTAATAAGGTTACGTAAGCTCAATCTTTAATTTCGATTGAAAGGAATATACTCTCAATCTTTAACTCTAATTGAAAAGATCATATTCTTAATTGCCAACCCTGATTAAAAGGGTTTTGCACTCAATCTTCAACTTCAATTGAGAGGGTTCCTTTATACTAGTGTGCATTATCGAGCCATAAGCAGTTTTACCAAAACTTGTTTTACATAAAACATTTACATTTTAATGAAATTTTATTCTAAACAAATACCCAAACTTACTAATATCCACTGATTCATAATAAGAGTTTAAATTCTTGCAACTAAAAGCATGGAAAATCTCATTTGATAGAACAATTGAATTTCTTACAAAACAGTGGATTAAAATCACCTTTATAAACTCACTGGCTTAATAACTAAAACTAGATTTTCAAAATAAAATTTCATTAGTATTGTAGAAATCAATTAAAAAAAAGACAGTTATTAAAATATGTAAGTTAGCCAAATTACTTGGTATTAATCTGCACGATTCGACAGTGCACTAGTCTCAGTCCCTTGGTTTTCTGTTCAATCAAAAATAATCTGTCTCAATCTTAACTTTACAAAACTTATATCATGTACATTTTAATAACACAACCTTAATCTCTAAATCGTGTTAAAATTCTTTCCTACATGATCTTGTATCAATTCGCATTGGGTTTAATCAAACTTCCATCTATTTGCGGGTTCTCTCTATTAACTCGGAAAAATTGAGTAATTTGGACGTTATTAACTCTCAAACTAATTTCTGTCTGTATTCAGGGTTTCGAGACAGTGAACAAATCTACCGTGGCCATGGAAGGTGGTTCTGCTACTGCAAGGAGCAAGGTGGTTTTTTTCTGAAGCTTACCACGGTCAGAGCTCGTGATCGCGATTAAGGGTCTTGCTGTCGTGAGATACTATTTCGCGGTCCAAACTTCGACCGCAGTACGTACCGAATTCCACTACTGATGATGTTTTTGCAATCGCGAGGATTACTGCTGCACTTGCAAGGAATAATTCCGTGAACAAGTCATTTTGCAATTCTCTGCGGTCCATTTTGCGATCACGCGGCAGTCCGTCGCACCCATGATATCCCAGTTAGCGACCGCGAGAACAACTGCAGTGGACACTGGAAGTTTCTACTTTCTAATCGCGATCGTGGTGAAATGCATTGTGGGTGTGAGACGCAGCCTGAACTCTTTAGTTGCCAGAATATTAAGACGGGTTTGGTTCCTGTGTCTTTTCCTTTCCTAATTAGACACCTCACTCAACGAAACCTCAACTTCTGTTTCTTAAAGGCCATTGATCAAATTTGACCTCCACTTAAAAGGAGATTAAGTTGGTGCTTTTGACTTTGGAACTTTTCCGTTATTACAAATGAGATGGTGAAGTTAGGGCCGTGCCGAGGGGCGGAGGTGTTAACGGGTCTGGTTGCTTCTCTTCATGCAGTGTCGCTGTGTGTTTTGGTAGCTGGGGTGCTTCTGCTTGCAGACTAGGTTTCGCTGTTGGGAAATGTTTGGTTGTTCTTACCGTGTGCTACGATGACCTTAGGGATTCTAGTTTTATGTCTAGGATAGGGATTAAACATACCCCAAATCGCATTTTGGCAAGGTGGCCCTTGCGTGGGTCAGCAACCAAGGCATGCCCCTGTTCCTCTATCTCTCTCTCTGATTGCTTTTCTGTAGCAGGTTTGAGCCCTTCGCTTTGTGCTAGTCTAGTTTTGTGTGAATTTTGTGAGATTGGAAAATGGAGATGAGTAGGGCATATCTTGCCGGGGCGATTAGCGACGGTTTGTAGCCATAGCAACCCAGACTCCCCATCTTCTACCCAGATGATCCTATACCTGAAGCACAAAGTTGGCACGTTCTGCTTGATAAGGTAAAATCAGTGGCTATGTTACTATTGTTCTAGGTTGAGCTTGCCGGTTGTGGACAAAGAAGGTTTCTGGTGAGGCTTTTTTTCCAATTTCTACGATTTGCATGTGCTAATGGTTGAGTTTGTTTTTCATGCTAGTGGTTGAGTTTTGATTCTCGTGGGGGATCAGCAGGTAATTCAATGATAGAGTTTTGAAATTTTTCGTAGTTTTTGATGGGTCGGATGGTCATGGGCGTTGGTCGGAAGTTGATGTCGGTGGCAATGGGACGGCGGCGGAGATTTTCTTCTGTTCGTTGTGTTTTGAGATTTATTGTATGGTGTTTATTTTTGCATGATAAATATAATAATATTTAAAGGTCATTTTGTTTGGATTGATGTAGTTTAACCATTAGTTATGATATCCTAATTAAATTTGATTACTAATTCCGGCAAGTTTAGACCCGTTTAACATTTTCGTTTTGTTTGGCGGGGGGATCTGCAATCAATGAGTTGTCCAATTGGTAGATGCAAGTGATTCAGAATGGTTTGGAGGATTGTAAAAGTTGTTTTTGTGTCAATAATAGGATGTGCAAGTGTAGACACACAAATTTTGTCTACAATTAAATAATGTCACATAAAAAATATAGCATTAAAAATATTAATTAAATCAATTTATTTAAGAATTTAAATAAATACAAATTTTTAAAATAAATAAATAAATAAATAATATTTTTAATTAGTCAATCAAATAGTAATAAGTGTCAGAATCTTGTTAGAAGTTCAAGAATGAAAACTCTATTAATAAGTGGCAGAATCTTGTTAGAAGTTCAAGGGATGAATGCTCTATTAAATTATTGGATAAGGTCCAAACTCTGACGACAAATGAAATCGCACCACGTCAGCAAGCTGATATAGCCACTCTATCTCTCCTACAACTATAAATAGGGGTCAAATTCCATAGAAATAAGGACAGAAGTCAAAAAGTGAAACAGTTGAAGACCTGAAGCTATGCAAATTCTCTCTGGAATTCTCAAAAATATTCAAATATTCTTCATCGAATTTAAAAAAGTTCATCATATTTTTTGTCAAATTCAAAGATGTTCATTACGTTTTCATCAAATTTGAGGAACTCAGCACTAAATTCAAGGCATTTTTTGTCAAAGTGTCTAAATCCAATTTTTGATCCAAAATGTTGGTGCTAAGTCCAAAGATCAATGTTGTTGAGAACCTAACAACCTACAAGAAAGATCAAGCACAAGTTGTTTCCTTGAAGATTGTTCAAGTTTCAAGTTAAGTGTTTTTAAAGAAAGAATTAAAGTATTAGAGTTAGAGAGTAGAACCCACAAAATTTAATTTAATCCAAGTTATTCTATATTACCCCAAGTTTTCTTGTTATTCAAGAATTTTGTCCTACAGTGAGATTGGTTGTAGGTGCATTGCATTATTGATGGGTGTCAAACCAGCCAAAATAAATCTCAATTCAAAAATATAAATAATTTAAGTATAATAATGAGTAAAATTGTATCCTTAAGAATTGGAGAATTATTTCTTGTGTATTGAGAGTCATTTGAATGGAGGGAATAAATTAATTTAAATTAAACTAGATATGTAAACTTTATAAAAATTAGATTAATAAAAAATTGAAATCTAATCAACCAAAATCAAATGTAAATAACTCAAATAAAAGAGACACTTTTATTCAAAGGAATAATCTCAACTTTGGTTTAATTAACTGATCATCGATGCAAAGATAAATTCATTTATTTGCAAATAAATTAACTATAGTTGTCAATAAGCTCTAATAACCTATCTCTCCTTACTATTTTGATAATCGCAACAAACTTTATGATTACTTCTTTTATCAATTAGACAACCCTAAACAGGCTTTTAGGATTTATTATATTAATAGCATTAATTACTAGGAAAGCCACCAATTCTAAGCAATAAACTTAGAAGTTTGATTTATTTAAATTAAATTATATTCCTACAATATAATTCGAAATTTTCTTTTACAATCAAATTATATTACTTGCTACAAATACTAAAACTACCAAACAATTATAGATTTAGTATCATAGATGGCAATAAATTATTCATATAATTAAATAATGATCAATTATTTAATTATTTAAAAACAATCATCTCGATAAAGCACAGAAAATATATAAATACTTGTAAAAAATGAAATAATAAAAATTAATTAGATCTCGCAGGCTTGATAAACCAAAGTGCCGATTTTCTTTTAACTAGAAATGAGAAATTAGCCATGCCACATGTTGGGTTGGAAAACACCCAAAAGAAAATATTCAAAGTTAGAAAAATTCTCTAGAATAAAAAGAAAAACAAAGTAGTAAAAAGATGGAGGAGTCTTCTTCCTTTTTTTTTTTCCTCTCTCTGTCGAAAATATGCCAGAGGAAAATTCCTTTTCCAAATCTATCTAGCCAAGAATTAAGCCCAAAAACTACAGATTTTTCTTCCAAAAACATCCCAACTCTTTTCTTCTATAAGAAAAGATATCTTTTTCACATCCTATATACTATCAGATCTAGGGAGAGACCTATTCTAACTTCCTTGCCAAAGTCCGCCCATTCGTCAATTTTCTATAGATTTGGCCCTCTAAGGCATGCCCACACTTTACACATAGTAGTTTTCTGATAATATTAATTTTTACTATTTTTTTTGTTGTTTTTTCAATTTGATTCTTAGATCAATATGAAACACTAATGATAAATAAAATTAAAGACTTAATAGCAATTTAGCAAAAATATTGAGAAATTTAACAAAAATAAATAGTCTCATTTTTATTTAACAATTATTGTAATGACATAATGTAGTAGTGTAGTGAATTATTGTAATCGAATACTGTTCATGTACTTTTTGTTTTTGTTTTAGTTTTATTAATTGTTTTGAATGTAGAGCTCTACAAATAGTGAATGATGTGACAATATTGCACTATGTATTCACTTTTAATTATAACTTGCCATAACTCCATAATTGTTGTGACTCTGCACTCCCCTACTCCCCCAATCATGCACTTTCACACACTGCTAGTGCATTCTCAAGTAGAGCTGTTATTAGATAAAGCTACTTGACTCAACTCGATCGATTAGTTCAATTAAAGTTCAACTCGAGCTCGGTCAAATTCAAGCTCAAGTCGAACTTTGAGTAAAGTAAGTCAAACTCAAGTTTATATTCCCAAGGTCAAAAGCTCGTCGAGCTACTTGACTCAACAAGACAAAAATTACACCCCCACCCCCCCCCCCCAATCAAAATTTTCAAACTATCCCCCTCTCTTACAGGTTGAGCTTGGCTTGAGCTTGAGCTCAAGATTGTTAAACCCAAACTCGAGCCGAGTTCGAGTTTTGTATAAGTATTTCAAGCTCGAGTTCAAGTTTGGGCTTAAATACTCAACTCGAACTTTAAAAAATTTCAATCAAATTGAGCCTGAGTAGCTCAGCTCGATCACTGCCCTATTCTCAACCTTCTTGATTGGTTGGTTTCTTGCTTGCAAAGTTCATTCTATCTTTGTGTTTTTGCAACAAAAAGTATGTGATATATACCCAACTGTCACCTTTCTATCCAAATCAAACGAGTTGTGCAGAGGCACAATTGGAAAATTAAAAGTAACAATATGTTATCATATTTTTAGTGGCTTGATAAAAGATAATTTGTTATGGTTTATTGTTTTCATAAAGTATGTTGTTATCATACAATGATACGCATTAGTGATGTGTTACATGGTTATGTTGATATCTATAGGATGATTTTATTTTTTAGTAATCATGTATATTTAAAATTTATGAATGTTACGTATTATGTGCCTACAAAAATGTATCTTGTGATTTTGTAGTCTATTTCTTCATGGCACTGTCACTTTGTTACTTAACTTGATAATGTATTCACAAATAGGAGAGTTGGGGTTGGAAGTTCTCTAAAAAAAATTGAAAGTTTTGTTTCCAAGTTTTGGGATGTCCAAACATACCCAAAATACCTAGGGTAAACACTAGTATTTATAGGTTACAAGGGCGAGAGAAATAAGATTCTCCCACCCTAGAAAGGTACACAGCTGTCCAAAAGAAGGGACGAGAGAGATGAATTTCAGCTTAAAAAATGTGAGAAATTTGAAGTAATTTCCTAATCCAAACTCATAGTATGCATGGATGTTCTTAGGAATTATAATTCATGCATTTAGTCACTTGGTATGTGAATCTTTACAAGCTACATGTAGTTTAAATTGATAATGTATCAATGAAATTATGCTGGTATGAGTTATGTGTAGGAATCTGGATGAAAGACGTAGTGTAAGCAAATGAGTTAATCTTTGTGAATTCCTACAAAGCCTTTCAAAAGTTTTGAGGAAATTTGTAAAGTTGGAATTTTTCTATTTAGAATTCATAAAGGGACCCTCAAAACCATGTAGAACATGTGAGATTATCAAATAAGAAGGTTAAAAGTGCATAGAACGTGAATAATAGGCCTAACATGCCCTTACCATTTCACTAAATTTAAGGTTAAAATACATGTAAATACTTAGGTTAGAACCTGGCGGGATACAGGAAACATCAAACAAATAAACGTTACATAAAAAAACTTGGCGGGATACAGGAAACATCAAACAAATAAACGTTACATAAAAAAAGCAAAAAAATCTTTTCATAAGTAGAATGCAATCCAAAAAAAGGGTTAATGCTAGACATGTAGATTGCATCAATAGCATATAGAAGTATAATTTCTAGGCTGAATTGGGATTAACAAGAATTATTCTAAGTAAATAAGAGATTAAGAATCCTTAATTGGTGAGCTATCTAAATAGCAAAGCTAATACTAGGTACGTGGATACGCCCTACTAACTTTTACAAATACTTTCGAAAACTACTTTTATGATATAAATGAGATTTTACTATTTGTCTAAAATTCTTAACAACATTCTATTTTTGTTTTATAAAACTTTATTTCTGATATGCTTATTCTGGTGAAAAATTGAAATATTTTATTTTTTGAAAATTTTGGATGTGAGTTTATTCATAAAATAAATTGTTCTAAACTAGTTATTCTAAAAATAATGTTCATATGATAACTATTACATACACTGTTCATGTTTGTTAACAACAGTAGCGTAGAGAGACAAGTTTCAACCCTATTAATTAGGTTAAAGATTGGTACCCACCAAATTAGGGTAGAAGTATTAGGGCTCACAATGGGTACAACTGACATGTGACCTTGTCAATCGAAAACATAGATTAGAATCCCCTCCAATCTACGTAGAAGTATTGAAGCTCACAATGGGCAAAGTTGATACACATGACCCTTCTTAATTGGGAGTATAAACTAAAGCTGTAATCAATAGAAATAATACATAAGAGTCCATAACCTATGAGCAAGCTCCCGAATAGTTGAATTATGTGGAGTATTAAGTTATTTTAAAAAATTGTGATATGCTGTGACGTTTTATTTTCTATTTAAAAATGTTCTATGCAAATATGTTTTTCTCCCATGTCCTATGAAAAACAAAAAGGTAGGTAAATTCATTTGTTGGGTGATTTGTCACTCACATTTCTAAACATTTCTCTTGTAGAGGATACTAGTGAGAGCGAATGCACATAAGGTTGGTAAAGCTTTAGAAAGATGGAACATTTTAGTTTTATTTTCATAGTGAACAAGACCTGATGATGTAATAGACCAATTAATCTTATTTCTGTTGCAAGAATGTAATAGACTCATCATTTTGGATTTGATTTATATTTTATGAATTAGAATGTTTTGATATTTTAGACTTTGGTATATGCGGAGGTAGCCATCTCGCAATATTGCCATGTCACAACCCCAATTAAAGGCGTGAAAGAGCCACATTCATGCTCTTTATGTGGTTAAATATTATGATCAACATGTGGAGGCATGCCTGGGCTCCAACTATATTACGAAGCAACTTCAGTGGAAATTCAAACAATTGAAGGCGAAGTGGTAGGCCCACCACTACGTACTGGTCTTTGAAATAGGCTTTGGTTAGGATGATGTGAATAATATAGTAACAAGGACCAAGGATGTTTGGGCATCCTAGCTTGCGCTAGGTTATTATCCTCCCACCATGTAGTTTTTATATGCCCTCAATTTATAATATGGTTGGTTGCTAACACTAAATGCAACGCTTTTCAAGAGGCAACCCAAGTTTTTATTCACTTTTGTTAGCTTAGTTTTTGTTTTTGTTTTGGTATTTTATTGTTTCTATATTGAATTTGCATGTTTAGGAGTCATTAAATTGCAATTTTTTTCAAATTTTTCTATGCAGAACAGTGCTGTAGGGCTAGCTGCAGTCACAAAGAGAAGAACAGCGGCCGTTGATCATTAGATAGTATCCACAAATTCAACCACATGAGATTCTAGAAAGTATTAGTTATTCTATACCACGATCACAGACTTTGCATCCATGGCTATGGATGTAAAACATTGCAGGTGTGCTAACAATCGCTTGACATTCCATTATTTTTGCCATCAAAAGTTATGCTTAAGAGCATGAGAGTTGTGCACACTATATAAACAATAGTGGCCATGAAGTTAAGTGCAAGATGTTCTATCAATGTCTACTTTCACTAATCGCAATCATGGTCTTTAGAGTTGCAATCATGTAATGTTGAGTGCGCTTGCAAGAGTGTGCACAAGAAACACTATCAGGTTTCGTAGTCTATTTCACTCTCCTATATTTCTATCTCGCTACTGCAAAGCTTGACCTCGTGGCCGTGAGTGACGCGCATGGGCAACCCTCAGGTATTTTAAATCACATTAAGGCACAATTTTCTCACCCTTTTCACACAACACTTACCCTCACCTCCTTCTTCCCTACCTATATAGTAGCACACTCGCAACCGTGCTGTCTAAGCATCAATAATTGCTCTGCCACATATAAACCATGTCAAGTAACTTCTTTCTTCCCTCACGAAAGCTCTTTTCTTTGGCTATATTACATATGTTTTAGTTGATATCATAAGATTCATGCACTTTTGAGAACTTTTATGGCTTGATTTTGATTAAGTATCTAAGGGTCAATAAAAAATTACGTTTTTAGGTGTATTTGTCGAAGATTCATGCTAATGCGATGAAGCAATGTTGAGTTCTTATTGAGTTGTTGAGTTTCCTAGCAATGTGGTTTAGTTCATTTTGAATGTTGACTTGAATCTATGCTTCTTACATTGTGCATCATATGTGTTTGATGAAATTCCTTAGTGAACTTGCTAGGCTTGGTTTGGCTTCTTGCAGTTCATTTTTTTGGTTATAGCTTGTGTCATGTCTTAGGTTGTTTGTGCAAGGTTGGTGGCTATGTGTTCGAGTTATGACGAGAATGGGGTTAATTGCTAATGATTTTGGATTATGGGTTACCTTGATTATGATTTGTGATGTTGGTAACTTTTGTAGCTAATATGGTTGTAGCATGCCTTTGGTTGCCATTGTGTGAAACTATGGCTTGTATATGGTGCATGGTAGGTGCCTGAGATATCTTTAACACGTTTTCTAGCTTTGGTTGAATTTCTTTGTTAAATTCTTCTCGCACATGATTAGTGGAATGCTTGGGAGTGCATCATTGACCGTTGTTTTATTGTTGAAGCTTGTTTAGGTTCTATTAGTTGACTAAATTTTTGTTGGTGTAAAGAAGAGAAGTCGTAATGTAGGAAGAGCTAATTCCTCTCGGGCACTATAAGCCCCATTAACAGTATTCTATGGAACTACCCAATTTACATCTAAGGATTCCTAAGACCATTACAAGCACAATATAGTCCATAAGAAGGTGATCTTGGAGTGGGGATTTAGTGAAGCAAACTATGTGGATCTTGAATTCACACAATTGGTGGCCTAGCACAGTTAGGAGACTGCTATAATGCTTCCAAGCACTTAGGCCTCCAAGGAGCTATTATGGGAATTTTATGTCAACATGCTAAACTAGGAGGATAATTCGATCACTATTTGGGGTGTGTCAGTTTCTATTGGGCCTAATGATATTAACAGCTTATTCTAATTGGACCCAGTAGACGAGTCGATTTGAGCACTTGGTGAGGACCACAAATTTTAAAAAAAGGTTGGTAAGTAGCTGTGTTCAAATGCTGTGCAATGGGATGATGGTCAGCATTACAATTTTCATTACAATAGCCTAACCAGTTGGTAAGAGTGTGGTGATTATATACATGCAGCAAAATCTGACCAAATTAAACACCACAGCACCATCAACAATGACCAATTCATGATTCCATACGCCATTTTTACAGGTATGCCCCTAGACTTTAGCCAATTCACTTTTGAAAATATTTTACATGTTGCAGAGAAAAGAAAGGTTGCCATACTATATACCTACATTGATTTCCGAGTTATGCCGGAAGACTGGAGTAGATTTGGAGGATTTTTAGACGGATGAAAGGCTTGCGACCAACCTAAGGTTAGAGTGGCCAAAAAGCACAATGTTCAGAAGCCTAGGCACCTCAGTAGAAACATTAGAGGAGGGTCATGCTTGAGGTATAAGATAGGGATGCCTGAATGAAGAGGCTGGAGTGCAACATGGAGTGCCTAAGTCGACACATAAACTACAAATTCGATCGATTAGAGCTTGTCATGTCGGATTTCCGTGTCTAGACATCAGCATATCTCCAATAGACATACCCCAATATACCTTTTGCTCCCTATCTACTAAGGCCACCCTCTTAGCACTACCACTACTAGCACTACCAGCTATAGCAGCATGTGGATAAACCTTTTGCCGACTACTATACTGCAGACCCAAACTACCACTACCTACTAGATCCATATGGCCATCCACCAGAAGAGTGAGTTACTAGAGCCTTCCTCAATTGTTAGGTTATATTTTTCTATCTTTTTGTTTTCGAGCATTTTGATATTTGTAGTTGCATTAAGGGCAATGCAACATTTAAGCGTGGGGTAGGGCTATCATTTTTATTTCCTTTAGGCTTCTTGAAGCCATATACTATTGATATGGTGGTGATGGAATGTAACAATTAAAACTCTTATAACTCACCCTGATGATCTACTATGCTAATGTACTATGCTAATGATTTGATCCCTCTTTCTCTTTGTGATTAGTCCTTTATGTTGCTTATGCTCCTGCTATTGCATGGATTTTGTGTTTTATGTTTTATGGTTGGAATTGAAGACAACGCATTAAGTGGTGATTTTAGCAATAGTAAAAGGTGCAGTTTCATGGCTACTAGACTTAATTTATGATGAAAATTGATGTTAAAGTTTAAATTGATGAATTGATCATGTTGTTCGTTAATTATTTCTGGATATAACATGCCTTAGGCTAATGTATTGATAGTGAAATCCCCAAAATTCTTACGCAACACCTACCTTTAGCTGCTTGGTAGCTTGAAAAGTCCTATTACAATGAAAAGGATAATGGTTTAGGGGTGTAAGTCTTGCCTTAAGGAGTTCATAAATTGTTGGATTATAAATGAAAATAATGGTTGGAATGCCAAATGAGGTAAGCAATTTTTGAACACCTCGAGCCTTGTTGATCATATCTCAGACTTTTACCCTTGAGGTGAAAAAAAATGGAGTGAAAAATTGCTGAAAAAATGTGAAAAAAAAAATATATGGATTAGTGAAAAAGTGAGCTCACAAAAGTCTACTCTGCCAATTGGTGTGACTTAGTAATCGAAATTGTATAGATATCTCTGTTCATTCTTGAGTAAAACAATCACCTAACTATGAATATGCAAAGCAAGTATTGCTATAGACTATAACCAAGGGTGCACAATGACCTCTCTTCACCTTCGCATAAAAACAATTTGAGAAAACTTAAGAAAATGTTCACAAAGTATGAAAAAGAATAAGTGTGGGAGAGAAAAGAAAAGAAAAAAGAAGAGGGAGAAAAGGGAAGAATCAAGTGAGTTGGATGTTACCAAATACCATCCTATCTCCTTTATTAACCCCACCTAAGTCTTATTGGTCTTGTTTCATCTATTATTTGAGTTTATGTGAAGATGTGTAAGCGGATTCACTGAGGTAAGTTGCTCATGAATTAATTGTTCTTGTCAAGTAATAATACTATCAAGTGACTGATGTGATTGAAGGATAGGAGTGACTCACATATTTACACAGGGATTTACATTGAAGATAAGTAGTTTAAGGATGTTATGTATCTTGACTTATTTTGGAACCACTAAACGTATTTGATTAAATCTTTTTGAAATTAAGAAGGGTGACCAACCTAGGTTATACTGGCATCAACTCTTAAGAAGTGCATGCATTGACTTGTCTATTTGTTTTATTGTTAAATCCTTGTCTGCTATGGACTAGTAAACTTCAAGTGTGGAGGTGTGATAATATTTGATTTTGTAGTGATTTTAGCCTCCCACTTAAGTGATTTTATGCCTTTTTGAGGTATTAAAGTGTCAAAATTCCATGTGAAAGTGCCTTTTGTGAAAAAGACTATGTATGGATTGCGAGTTGAGGAATTTGAAGTGAAAAATATGATTTTGGGACAAAATTACATCAAATGTTGATTTGTTTATAGTATGAATCATGGTTGCAGATGGAGAGATAGTACTTGCGAATGAAAGGACCACACCAGCCAAAATGAAAGCAACAATTGTAGAGAAGACTCGCAATTGTGGGGAGAGAATTGCATTTGCAAGATCAAGGGCAAAGCATTCTGGAATTTCTGCAGTTAAGAACTGTGATTGCAAAGTTGAGGGTCATCGCAGTAGGAGTTGAAGTCACGAGCGTGGAAGTGAAATGCAAGGCATACTGGAAAAGTCCACAACCAAGAGTAATGACTACAAAGTAAAAGGTCACACCCATAGGAGCAAAGGTTGCAACCGCATAGCGCAATTATTAGTTTTATGTAAAATTTGCACCTAGGTTAGCGACGCAGAAGTTCAGTTCATGACCACAAATGTAATTGTTGCGGTTGCAAGACTCACAGTGACATATTGTCTAGTTATTTTTGAAAGATATTTTTGCATGATTTTTACACTTCTTATCCATACTATAACTGCCCACGTATAAAAGAAACATGAAAATTAGTCTTTAGAGAATATTTTTTGGAGAGTTCTACATTAACTTAAAGGCAAGAAACACATTGAAGGAGATACGAAGAAGGAATTCATCTCAATTTTGAAAACTTCATCCAATGCACAACAATTTAAGACTTTAGAATAAGTTTTTCTTTATCTTTTTCTTTAGTTTTAAAATTTTGGATGATAAAATTTAGCATTTTTTTGTTGAACATTGTTATGGAGGGCAAAATTTTTATTTTATGACCTATTGGTTGTATTGACAATCAATGCAAGAATAAATTTTTTATTAGCTTTCTTTATTCTTGTTATTTGTAATTGTGATCTTAATGTTTTTAAAGGCTTAACTATCCTATAATTGGATTATGATCAAATGAGGAATAACATAAGTGAAACTTATAGGTTAGACTAACTTATAGGTTATACTAACAATTACAAATATTAATTTTGAGGAATTAATGAAAGTGAAACTATAAAATTAATGTAGAATAAATTGTTAATCACATAATTCCATCTCAATTTAATTAGGTTATGGACAAAAATCTAATTAGAAATTGAAGTTTTAGAAGAGTTAGAAATGATATCTTGAAAATAATAGGATTAGCAGTTCATTTCAAAACAATTAAATTGATTATTAGTGTAATTCACTAGTCATTGAGAATCAACACATCACAAGGGACTGAACCTTTTCATAACTAAACTCATCCTTAAATTTGTTGTTGTTCTCTTTTCAAGGCATTAGATTTATTATTTTTTTTCTTATTTTTTCTATCATTCCATTGAAATGGCATAATTAATATACATTAGTCACGTCAATAGACACACAACTATACTCTTTGTGGATATGTTTGCCTGGTACTACCTTTCATTATTTATTACGTTGTTGTGGAGTGGCATGCACCATATATATTAGGGTTTATGGTCTAAGTTCTTTGATGAGTTGATCTAATCTCTCATTTGGTTCTAGAGATTCCAGACGAAATTTTGAAGGAATTCAAGTTAAATACCAACTGATTTAACAAGTGTAGCAATTTTTGACAGGGATTTGTGACAAAATGTCGTACCCACGAATTAAATGGAATGGGAAAATGAAACTGCACTATATGTAATTCCTGTAATGTGTCGAAGTCTTAGCAGAGATTGTGATTCATGTGGATCAAAACGAGCAAGCAGCCTTGACCAAAAAGATTAAGATGTTGATCTCAAACTCAAGAAAACCTTTTTACATCCAACAGACTGGTAGAGTAAAATTATTATTCACTATGGCACAAATTAGTGGTTGTAATACAAATATTAATACATTCTTGATGCAAAGTATAAAACTTGTGGCCCCAAATTAAGTTTGTTATATGCACATTTTAATCATTACACATTTAAATTTTATCTCTTTCTCTATTACTTTTACATAACTTTCAAAAAATTACACTTATAAATACACATCCAAAAATCAAAACAAACATAACCTTAATAGCTCATCAAAATTTAAAGTTGTTTTTGTTTTAGATAATTAATTATTCTCTCACTTCTTTTTTAAATATTAAATTTATAATTTTATTATATTACAGTCATTTCAAAACATAGTGAGGGCACAAATCTCAACGTGACAGAAAGAATATGGCTTCAAGATTTTGAGATTTGCCTTTTAGCAAAATGGTCATTTGAACTCAATTTTAATATTTTGGGAATTTTCGTTAAGCATTAATATTTTCTAAAATAATACAAGCTTATTGAAACTACGTTCCTTAACGGAGGAAAAGGGGGGAATATTTATGTATACTACAATACCTTAGTTTTACATAGTAAAATTATATATTTACCCCTTTTGTTTACACAATGAAAAATCACATATTTATCCTTATTTTATATTATTTTATTTTATTTTTTTCTATTCTTTATATCTCCATTTTCTTTTAATTAATTTTTATTTGTAATTTCTTTCAATATTTTTCACTTGTAATTTTTTCATCTGGTTGTATGTTCAATATTAATTTTATTATATAAAATGTATTATAATTTACAAATAATTTTACAAGACTACACCAAATTTACTTTGTCTTCGATTATTATGTCGAAACTTAGTTGCCCAAGTTGCATATCCTTTATGGGGCATTTGATTACTGACGTCGACTCGCAGGTGACAAACTCCTTGTGTGTTGACAAAACTTCAGTACGACTACGTCGCCGCCCATCAACGGTCACGCTTTGTCTTAAGTTTTTTCTTCTTAATTTAATTATCATGTGATGTAAGGGAACGTGGCTTTCTCCAGTATTCATCATCAATAATAGCCTAGCAAGAGAAACACACTTTATACGCGTGTATGAAATTTTTTAATAATTAAATTATAAAATTACTGCATTTTAAATAATAAGAATAAAATGATATAAAATTAAAGTATATAAAATATTTAAATTAATAAACTAAAAAATAGTGAAAGAATTTAAAGGGAAAAAATTTTGAGTGAAAAACACAAATAATAATAAAGAAAAAAAGATCAAGCACTCATAAAAATAAAATAAAAATATTTAAAACAAGACTAATTGTTTGATTTAACAATGTACAACTAAAATAGAGTTACACTCTTTAGTATTTAATAGAAATTATGATAATAATGATGATTATGATGATAATAGTAGTAACAACAATAGGAACAATGATAATGAAAATAATAATTAGGGCAAAATACAGTTACCTCCTTTCCAGCATGCCATATATACATTTATTCCTATTTTGTTTGAAAAGTTATCATTACCTCCATGACTATTAAAAAAAACACTAAAATGGTAGTTCTATAATAGGGTTTTGAACAAAAATAAATAAATAAATAAATTTTTGAACAGTTGCATGCCTTGCCACCATGATCACGGGACTACCTGTTGCAATCGCAGGGAAGAGTAGCAAAAATTCCAATACGTTCTACAGTTAAATTTTGCGAAAACAGACCAAGATCACACAATCTTGGAATTATGTGTTGCAATTGCAGATGAGGAACATGAACACAGACTAGATTTCCTATTTTGAATGAATTAAGCCAAATTTTTTAATTTGGGGGCCAAAATATGCATAAACCCATGGAATAATACGTAATGGCATAAGTGAAACCATAACTAAGGGAATTCAAGTAGGCATACACTTAGGACATGCACGATGCATTGACAAAGTATAGATATTACTAAAGTGTATTAAAGGGAGTCTATGTATATCATTGAATAGGGAACCGAGATACAATAGTTGAAGACCTGATAGCTGACGAAACTAAGTAGCAGGTAAATGATTATACCTTACTGATTTTATAACTATTTTTTAATTGTCTTCTAAAATTGTTTTAGCATTACAACTAAATGCTTTGATACTTGTTTTCAAAAAAATTTCTCAATGATTTCTACTCCAAGAGCATGCAATCAATGTGTTGTTTTTGTAAAAACGTGCAACTGTGATTTCCTGAAAATTGGATGTGAGCTAATTATCATTAAGCGCTTTTAAACTAAGTGATCGGCATTCAAAGGTGTGTAATGAAAATAATTCGATAGCCACTCATGTGATTACTGATAATAGTGAGGAATGAGTTTCGCTTTACTAATCAGGTAGTAGATTGGAATCCTTTCATTTAGGTAGAAGATTGGGACCAGCCGTGGACGAAGTTGATACGTAGCCCTACCAATTAAGTAATAGTAGATTAGGAGACCACTTAGTTAGAATTGAAAACTAGAGTTCATGGTGGGCGAAGCCGGTATTCGACGTACCCTCTTTAGTCGGGGAAATATAGAATAAAGTCCTAATCAGTTGAATAGCACACATAATATACATGACTATAAGCTGGCTAAAGAAGAACGGTGGTATGGAAAAATGAGACAATGAGATGATTATCCTTGATTTAATGCTTAAATGTGATTCAAATGTTTCATTACTTTTACAAGTAATTACTAGAAAATGAGTATTTCATGCAAAGTATGTTTTGCGCAGATGTTGTTTTTGCTCACATTCTATTTATAGAGCAAAGATGGAAGATACTATTTATTGGGTGAATTATCACTCATCTTAATTAGTTAATATTTTTGAAGAGGAACCAAACGACAATGAACAGACTTTGAGACGGTAGTCCAAGGATAGGAATGAGGATGTAGAACTTGGCCTAGTCTTAGATCCATTGATGTTATTCACCAAAGGACATTTGATGAAATAGATAGGTTATTATTTTCTGTAGTGTACTTGAGACGAAATGTCATGTTATTATTATGCATGTTACTTTCTCGAATGATTTTACTATTGAATTTAGTTGCTTTAGATACTTGTTGACTTTGATATTTAACAAGTCAGTTTACAAATAATACGTGTCATACTCTCAAATTTGGAGCATAACATCGATAATTACTTATAGTATCTTTCATAGTTAATGGAATGTAATGAAAATTTCACAAATATGAGGGAAATAACCATACTTACTGCATACTTCAAAGGATGTAGTTGTAATTTACTTGAATAATTATTAGCAACAACTTCCACATATGGTGTTTTAGTCTATCACTAATCTCTTTTTGCACTCCTTTAGAGCATAATATTATATTAGTGGCCTAGCATAAAAATTTGTGCGCGCGCGCTATATGATATAATGGTACTTCGATAGAAAAAGCAATTAGCTCGATGAGATTATGAAAATCTTCAATACTGATTAACAATTACTAGTAATGGTATCTGATTCCCTTGTTGAATTTTTTTGGATATTTATGATTAAGGAATGTGAATATATGTAAGTGACGTCACATTTCATTCGTTATTAAGATCATTCTGGTGTGATTGCAATGGTCAATGCATGCAGAATCATTTTTTTAAGTAATTTAATTTTATGTTAATTACATTCCAGAAGCAATTGATTAGTTAGGGAAACTATAATATTTTCAACAACAAAATTGTTGTAGGTAATGATAGCTGAGAGCATAGCCTACTAATGAAATCATTAACCAATATCATTTCATTTATTTATTTTGTTTAACTTGTAAGTTTCAGTATTGGAACATTGTCGTACAATTATTTTCCATACTAATAAAAAACTTTTATTATTATTGATGTTGTCATGTAATAATACCCGGAGGTATTAAAAATTTAAGGTGAAATTGTCAAGACACAATGTTGTTCCCGTATATAAATTGTTATACAATTTTTTTTCCTCGATCAATATGAGATGTGAATCATATTTTCTTCTATCTAGATTCATGTAAAATTTTATGCACATGTTATATACCATTGTCTTATCATAAACATTCATGGATGTGTGGATCATGGAGTCCCTCATCAAGCTAACAACACATGAGACTCGCTCTGATATCATATATGTCACAAATTCCAATTAACTCTTGAAAACAAGTATTAAACAGGAAGTGGATAAAATTTATAAGTTGGTCTGGAAAATTTCCTTTGATCATTGTCTAATTTTGCGTTTGGATTGAAAGAGAGCATCTCTTTAATTACTCCAAAAATATACGGAATTTTTAATTCAGTTAATAAAAATATAATATAGAATGAGAGTTTAAAAGTTTAAAGATATTATCATCCAAACAAATGAAATGAATTTATTATTATGAATATGTAAATATCTATCTTTTCAAATCCTTCAATTAAAAAAAAGATTAAAAAATTATCTTTTAGCGGCACCTATTCTTTTCTTCTTCTTTATACCAAATTTGATCATACTATTTTTTTTTTTTTTTTGAACGTACAGCATGAAGTGACGAGGAAACTATACTTATCAGTTTTTTTATTTAATTTTATTTTCTGAAATCATGCTTTGAGTTTCAATTTTTATATTAGATGTAGTAGCATTAGAAGTTCAAAATAAGTTCGCAATATATTTTCCACATACAATTTTGATCTCAAATAAAATAATGTTATTAGTTTTATTGAACAAGACAACAATGGTTTAAAATAAACTAATCGTGATGCATTAACAAAAGAATTTAGATCTACTTGATGCCGGAGTTAGGGCTTTGGGAATCTCAACCATTTTCTTTTAATATTCATCGTTGCAAGTTGCAATTTGCTTGTATTGTTCCAAAGTCTCGTAATTTATTGGGAAAATAAAATATAATTTTTACATAGATTTCTGTAAAAACTCACTGGCTTGAAATAAATTAATAAGTATCATTTTTTGGTGGGAGTCAAATATTCGATATAAATCTGCCTGTAAATTGCTTTACAAAATCATATGTCATTCTAATAAATATCACTATTCCGTTAGGCTCCATTCAATCGCATAAAAAATAAATAAAAAGAAAATTTTCAAATAAAGAAGGAAAAACCAACCATTTTGCTCTACTAAAACACTTCGAAGAAATATTCTATTTTATTTTTGTAACAATTTTTTTTAGTATAAAAGCACTTCCAATATTTTATTTCTTTCTTTAAGCTTTTATAAAATCAAAGGCCATTTGGATTCACTATCCTTGATCTTAACTAAAATTATAAATATTTTTTTATTTTTAATGAATTGCCATTATTCCTTATTCTTAAATACATAACGATTGCAATTTACTTATGAGTTCCAAGCACAAAAAAAATAAAAAAGCAAAATGTTGAGAATACCTCCTTGTTTGAAGGTCTTCAGACTTGAAAAAAAAATTAACCTAATTTTATGGACTAAATATCCTTTGGATTCTTTGGTTGCATTTACATTAGTCAGAAGAATCTACATGTAACATAATGTACATATAATGGACTTTATTTTAATATATCAAATAACTTATCAAATTATTTAATTTTCTTTTTTTATTTCTACTATTATTATACTTCTTCAAATTATTTTTTAAATTTATTTTTTTTGAATTTTTATTTTATTCATTTCTTTAAAAATAATTTGTTAATTTTTTCTTTCATATAATTTTTCTTCTCATGAACTGTTATAAATTATATCTATCTTATATACATATATATGTATGTATGTGTGTGTGTGTGTGTCTTCACATCTTATTTAACAAGTACGGTTTTTAATTCATGTGTGCCCCGCTATGATTTCATAACCTTTAAAATTAGAAAAAAGTACATAAAAAAACATACAAACAAAAAATAAAATGCAAAATAGAAAAATATAGCACAATAGTTTTCATAGCTGTAGTGAGAAAATTCCTGATTGCGATGTTCTGGTTGTGGTAGGTACAAGACTTTGAGTTGAAAGAATAAGAGTTTGAGCGAATCTCAAATGTTTAACCAAACAAAGATAATTACTGAAATTGTATAAGAGGAATGAAAGCTTACAAGACGACAAGTGATATAAGGGCTAGTGTCAACAATCAAAATTTGAAATTTAGAGTTTAAAAAAATTGCAACAGGAAACAGGTAGGTTGGACCCTATATTTCTTATAAAGAAGGTTAAGTTTAGAGAAAATGTTACACATATGAGAATGGTTGAAGTGGTGCTCATTATCATTGAGAACAAGTCATCAACGGTGGATGTATAGATTTGAGCAAGCTCTCTATGTTAGTTGATGGAAAAAAACGAGTTGAAGGGGTTGGAGGGTGGACAGTGTGGGAAGGAGGAGGGTCGGTGAAAATTGACGGTATTCTAGTGACTATCATCAGTCGGTAGAGAAAAATTGAGAGAAAAAGAAGGTAGTTAATGAAGGAGATGCTGATGCAGCTATAAATGACTTGCTCAGGATATACTCTTAACATTAAGGTGTGTGTCTAAATACACTCTTCAAGTGAAATGCAAAAAGGAAAAGCAAAAGATGTTTATTATGTCTTGTGCATATTATGATAGAAAACTTCATGTAGAGTTCTATTACTATTAATGGGTGGCTTTAGGTTTATTTATGCAGATAAGCGTCTAAGGTGATTCAATCTTTTGGCTCTTCATTATTTGTATATGGCCTTTTATTGTTAGGTGCACATTTTGTATGAGCTTTAAATTTAATGTTTCTATTCAGTGCATGTGGTTATTGGTAAGAATTTATTGAATTCACACCTCAGATTTTCTTAAAAGTTAGGTCTATCAAAGTAAATCTTTATCGATCTTAGAGATGCTTTAGATCATGTTTCAATATAGCCGCAAGGAAGGTGATGCCCTTACAACACGATTGGGCCACAGTGGATGCAATAAAAAACCTCCCAGTGACGTAGAGTATGGGAATGTAAGAAAATATAAGAATGGTGTATAGTTGTGAACGGGATGTCATACTTATAGAGAGTGTGTAGGTGTGTGTCTATTAATGTAACTAAATGTATATTAGTTAGACCACCCTAAGGTTATGAAAGAACAAGTAGCAGATAAATTGATTAACTAGTATCTTAAAAGCAAAGAACATAACAAGCAAAGAACAAATAATAGTAGTGAGAAGCTCAAATCTCTTGTGTTGATTTGTAAATTAACATGATTTACATTAAATATCAATTTAATCATCTTGTCATTGATTGGTAATTTTAATGTCTTTAAGATATCCTCTCAAATACTCTTAAAGTTTCAATTGCAAATTAGGTCTGTTTCCACAACTTAATTAAATTTGAGAATTAGTTATGAGCAATAATATAAACCTACATCAATTTTATGATTTCACTTCCATTCTTCCCACAAAATTAATGTTTATATTCATTGTTTAACCTATGAGTTTCACTTCTATTAATTGTCATACAGCCACAATTCAACTAAAAGATATCTATTCCTTTAAGAGCATTAAGCGTGTTGATTGCAAATAACAAGAATAAAGACAATTAATTATAGAAACATGAATCCATTAATTAACAAACTCAAACACAAGGTCTGAGAAAATAGATGTAGTAATCCATGGAATATTCACCAAATATTTTATCATCAACAAAGTCAACAATTGAACTAAAAGAAAAGAAGAATTTTAGTCTTAAGCAGTGGGTTGTTGTCCTGATGCAATTCTTCACTATGGTGTAGATTCTTCATCTTGTCCAACTTGAATTTTCTCATTTCTCTCTAAGTTTTTCTAAGTCTAAGAAGTTATTTTCTAATTTTGATAATCTTAATTAATGTGTGGTTAGCTAGGGTTAAGAGAAATTACAAAGATTTGACAAAAGTGCCCCTCTTAATTTGCACTTGATTATACATTGCGGTTCATCTTGTGGCTGAGACTTCACTTCTCACCCCATTAAACCCAGACATGGGTTTTACATAATCCTTATCTTCTAAACTTCACAATTGCAAATGCGAGACTTCCTTGTGCAATCGTTAACATCGATTGTGACAGACTACTAGATTCTATCGCTCTTCTTGTACACTTGTTGTCTCCCTCATGATAGTGACTTCAAATGTAGTTGACTACTACTCTTTGTTGTTGTGCTTTTAACATGTGCAACACCTCATTCCACTACTACAAATTCTTTTCTAGTGGCTGCAGGACCTGGAAATTAGGCAAAATATTCTTAGAGTAGATGTCCAAATTCAACCAAATTTCACTTAAAGCTCATCTAAAGTTCTCCAAACCAATGAAATTAATACATATAAGCACATACGCACATAATATGGGCGAATTAACCTTCACACGCTTGAAATGCTAGCAAATTCAACAAGAAAGGAAGTGAAAATTGTTGTAAAATCATAAGTTATTACACTTCCACACTTGAGGGTTTACTAGTCCCTAGCCAACTTAACCTATCTACAAACCAAATCAAACTCTACAGTGTAGTATACAAATCAAGGATGCATGAAGTAGTGAAGCCATGAAGTTAGTCACCCTTCTTAATTTTAGAAATATCAAATACATATGAGTCACATATTTCTAAAACCATTCAAAAACACAACAGCCTTAAACTAATTTTATCTCCAATGTAGATCCCCATGTGTATGGAACACTCATCATCCTTTAATTACTCAACACACTTGATGATTCTATAGAAAGTCAAAGACTATCATTTCATGCAACAGCTCACTTAAACAGAATCAACTCACTCTTCTTCAAACAAATCCTCTAAGGGGTTCATTAACACCTTAATGAAAGCGTTACATCTCCAAACCATCTTTTTTCAGTAATAGAACTTCTCAAACAATCAAATAACAAAGGTAAGGGGTGGTGTGTATGTATAATTAAGAATCTCATTTTCAACAAAACTACGCTAAGGTTTGTTATAGTTAGAATAGTGAAGGAACTATATAAACTAATTATCTCAAAGGATTCATTATATAATTTCATCATTAATTGAGCATAGTGACCACAAACATTACTATTCAATGCTCACATTATCACAGCATAAAGCACAAAATAAAACTCATCATGAAAAGCAACATACTAATGTACATTTTAACATCACACCCTTTTCAACATAAAGAGTAAAAGAAACATCATCAACGTCAACTTTATGCCATCAACATTAGACTTGCATCAATTTTTTCCCACTACATCAATAGACATCCACATATTAAACATAGAAAAGCACACTCTCTTTCAATTCAGAAACAACCACCGTAACAACATCACTTGACCAATTAACTCCCCCCCCCCCCACATCCCACACCTATTTTATTACATTATCCCCAGTGCAACAACACTAAAATCAAAACAAGAAATAAGAAACAAAGAAAGATACAACCTAGTACTAGTTGTGATAGTGCTACCATCTTACTAGTTAGCTAGAGGATCAAAGGTGGTAGATAAAATGGATCTTGGAAATGGTAGGTGGAAAAGTTCTGATCTGTGTGAGAATGAGGATGGTAGTGCTAGGCAAGAGGTAGTTAGGCAGTGGGAAAGGCTATATCAAGGTAGACCTACTAAAAATATGTTATTGTAATCATTTGGAAATTCATTAGAGAATGGGACAACTAACTAAAATGATAATCAATATAGTGGCCTTTGTGATGGATACTTTTTCCCATCCACCCCAAACAACACTCAATGCCCTTAATCCACCTCTCTAAAGCATCGTGATACCACAAATAGCCCTATTCAATATCTTGAATGTCCTCGTCCAAGTGATCTAGCATGTTAGAGGTGGAGAGGTTATATACTCTTAGTCACTATTGTCACTGTGCTTCAGTTCCTTGCTTTCCCTCAACTAGAGTTACATCCTTTTTTGATGGTTCCATTTGAAAGTGCTATCCAATATCTAGCCCAGCTAAGTGGCAAAGAATCACATAGTTCATGGCATTGCTGCCTTCCTCTTTTGGGCTACGTGGAAGCCCAAGCAAGAGAAACACCCACATAGATTTCATACAGAATGATGTCTCAATCCGTATTAATTGTAAGTGTAGTGTGGGATTTGATAGGTTAAATTCTCCACATGCATAATACCATCACATCTTCACTAATTGATGCATGCAGTGGGACTTAAATGTGTAGTGTTTATTGTTATCCCACGCTTCCCCATTCGAACACATTTCAATCACTATCTCCTCAAGAGACCTTTGGCCCATCATAGAGGCCTCAAATTCTATCATGTCCACTAACTACAAATCAAAAACTCAATTTATATTGATAGGGTTAATGGTAACTCATACTCACCAAACCATTACTGTGTCGTTGATCCGATCCATCACGTTTAAATAGAATTCCTTAAGAGGCTAAGGAAGTACAAATAAGCAATGCTCAATAGAAGTTTTCCACCCCTTTTAGGCCACCAACTTCAGGAATTCCGGATGAAGATTATCCTCATCAGCAAAGCCTCATTCAAGCACAACTTTGTGGTATTGGATATCTGGCTTGTAATGGTTCTTAGCTTCGTCTAACATAAATCAGTTTATGTTGTATACTATCAGTTGGCAAGAAGAACTCGTTCCACCATGTTTACTTCTCTTTCTTGCTCCTACAAATCAACAACATAAATCTTTAATTATATGCCTTAAATTTTCCCAATTGAACACAATAGTGGCCAAATCCTCTAACATCACTTCACCAAGTCAAAAGAACATAGGCAAGCAAATACAAGCTAGGAAAACTTTTTTAGACAATTTATCAAACACCTAGCATGCATTGTCTACAAGCCCTAAAATTGTGTCAAAACAAGTAACCATACTTCTCAAAATTGCCTCAGTCATCAATAGTTCACACTCATATAATCTTTATTTTTTCAAAAATCTACAATTAAAGCATAAAAATTACAACTTCTCTAATTCCAAACATATTCATGTAAATATATACAATATAACTGCCACATAAATCTCATCATAATCACCTAGAATATAAGGAACTTGTGCCAAACTAAGGAAGAATTCGTTGGAAAAGGGATGAAATTTATCTGATATCCTTAGAAGGAAACCATACAAAATACTTCCTAAACTTGAATGCAACGAGGCTACAGAATGTTAATGTGAGTGGGGAATGTGCATGGAGTGACAAGGGAGAGATTTGGAATGCAAGAGAGGCACTTTAGAGGTGTCCATGCATAAAAGAAGAAGAAGAAGAAGTGAAAGAACATTGCCTAATTTGTTTCAAAAGAACCTAACTACGCTCCGCGGTCAAGTGCCACGGTCGTGAACTTATCTCTTAAGAGCGTGAATTGAGGTTTTGTAGGTGTAAATACACACTTGATAGAATAGCCCTCAATGTTGCAATTAAAATTATGACCATGAATGTATCTACCACAGTCGAGAGATAATACCTCACGCTCGTAAGCCAAGACCGCAAGCCTTAGGCCTTTTTGTTGTGCCTTTTTTAGCAAGCGTGGATGCGAGTTTCATGGTTGAGATACTGAATGTTGTTACCATAGCTTTAAGAGCAGTGACAAACCTGTGTCTATTGTGGTTGTGGCCACGAGAGGGAGCACTCTCCTTGCCTTTGTGAGATGTGTTTTCGCGATCGCAAGGTTGAACTACGAGCACTGATATGCATGAATTTAAACCCTCAATTAAATACAATCTTTTTTCATGCAACTGCCACAATTTAAAAGCACACAAACCAAGCCTAAACACTAAAAATTTAAAAAGTGAATAAAAACTCAAGTTGCCTCTCAAGAAGTACTACATTTTATGTGGACAACTAGGTATTAGTAACATTTACCGCATGAGGGTCTTCACAGTCTATGCATCAATCACATGGACCTCATATCCAAAATATGGCTTGAGCTTATGGTCATTCTCTTTGAATGTACGATCCCCTACCTTCAACTCAATTGCACCTTGCTAAAACACATTAGTAATTTTAAATGGATTGAACCAACGAGATTTCAACTTATTTACGAACTATTTCAATTGAGAATTGTATGGTAAACCCTTGTCCCCAATCTTAAAAGTCCTTAAAAGAATTTGATACTCGGGCCATTTCTTGATCCTGTTTTGGTATAATTTCGCACTTACATAGGCATGAAAACGAAACTCATCCAGCTCGTACAATTGCATCATTCATTTTTCTACCACTTTTTGTATATCAAAATTAAGGAATCTAAATTAAGGAATCCACTTGTCTCTAGCCAAGTAGTAAGCACTATGAACAGAGAATTTACCCAAGCTTGAAATGCCAAATTAACTTATCTTCCATTTCCGAAGGTCCTAGTGAGACTGAAAGGATGACTTGGGCATCCAAATGTATAAATATTTGATAAATTAAATTCACTCTCCAAGAACTTGTATCAAGGTCTATTAAGTTTTAAGCTATAGCCTCTTGGGTGAAGTGTATAGGGTGAAGACAAAGGCCTGGATTTACGCAGATGTGAAGTGTACAGCGTGAGGACAAAGGCCTGAACTCACGCAGATATAAGGAATTCATATATCCTTCGATATCTTGATCGATGCACCATTCTCAACTCGCCACTTGATCCCTGCTTTAATAAGACAATGCGCTGCTAGGATGCTTCTGCATGGGCTGGCACCCAGTTGAGCATAAATGAAGGATACATTTGGAAAATATTTGGCTTTTAAAACTCAACCAAGTAAATTACTGAAAAAAAGTTATCAACCTCTACCTGCGTCATTGACATGCAGGAACAGAATGGGAATGAAATGGTCATCTCCATACTCATCACTATTACTACATTTCGTATGATTAATCTTAAAGAATTCCATTACTTTGAGAATCATTGTTCCTAAAAATAAGGAATACTCATTCCACCCAACCGCATAGGTTTACTCATTCCTTGTCTATTAGGAATGAATTATTTTATACACTACTAAAATAAATTTATTAATTTTAAATTTACAAGATATATATCAACAAATATTATACATTATTATATAAATTAAATTTTAAAAATATCGTATGGGAAAATATGAATGCATACAGATTACATAAATTAACATAAAATTAAAACTATATACACAAATGCATTACCAATATATACATAAGTAAAATACAAATATTTATTAAATATCTAAATGCATATAAACATACAACAAAAAAATATAATAATTAGTTAAATATTTGAAATAATGTTACTCTGACTTAAAAAATATTTATTCTCGAATATCATCATAAATATAAAATTAAATAATAAAATAATAATTTTATTTCTTTCCAATTCATATTATCAATTCAAGCACGAGACAAGTTAAAGCAATTATTTCTTTTTCTATTTTTAAGTCGTTCCATTCATTTATATCAGAAATTTGAGATGCTTGAATCCAAGCCCTCTTTCTTCCTCGCTACAGCAAAGCTTACTCCAAGACAACTAGTCTGTCTTGCCTGTTTGAGTCCCAAGCCATCAACAGTCAATCTTTTGGCACTGAATTTTCTTAATCGGATTGCAAGAAAGTTTAAAGCAACTCAAAGCATAAATTGTTATAACTTTAGCAATGGACTTTATAAGCACTTCTCTCCCTCTACCCAATAGTAATTTCTATTTCCAACATAATATCCGCATCCAAACTTTCTCCCGAATTCTATGAAAATTCTCCCTCTTAGATTTACCAACAACAGTTTGTCGGGAGCCCTATATGTTTTTCTTGCCTGGACACCTAGGATATCGATTAAGCAGATCATGTCTTCTTCCATTCATATTTTTAAACGGCAAAGCATTAAACATACCACAAAACAGGATGTAAAATAAAAATAAAAATAGTGAAAGAGTTCTTTTAATTTTGACAGTCAATATACCAAATCAAATTTATTGAGATTAATTTAGAAAAGTAACAAAATGAAACGAAATTTTTGGTTCAAGATTCGGTACTCATTTTTAAGGTCTCAAAATTTTTATATACTGATTTTTTAATTCTATTTGATTCAATTTTGCCGAACGAATTACGTCACCCCCAAGTTGTTGAATGAATTTGAAATATAGTTGTGGTCAAATGTTTAATTTATAATCGATTTGTCAGGCATGGCATGGGGAGGCTAGAAATTCAACAATTAAAATAATCACACCCGCTTTAAGATGTGAATATCATTAATTTATTAGCTTTAAAATTTTTCAATGAGTAGGGTAGATTAGCATAGGGAAGATATTCATGGCAATGTGGTGCAGATGGGGTCCATCACTCGATAGGTGAGATGAATTACACTGATATGGTCCTTTCACAATGTGTACGAGTAAGCCATGACCAATGATTTCTCGACCTCCAGTCAGCTCTATAAAATCTTATCCCACAAATGCCCCCATTATATCATTAACCCTACACACAACAGATAAAAAATAAAATAAATTGCTTCATCCCCGGCAATTGACTTTCGCGAGTATGCCATCAACTCAAATGGGGTCGTGAAAAAATTGCAATATATTTGTGTAATTATTGTGTTTTTTTTTTCTACGATGGATCTATTCAAACTAAAATTGTAATTCTAGTGAAGTTCCACTTCGTGACATTCTTGTTCAAAATAAGCCTGTCCTTATGCTTCACATGAACCCTTTTTCCATTCCTATTCTCCAAATCCAGTTCGAATATGTATTGCAGACACACGCGTATTATGGGTGATAATTTAGATGTCAGAACGAGACTTGTATAAATTGTAATAATATTGAAAGCCCAAAATATATAGTTTGTGTGAAACCCATGTTAAGCTTTTGTTTACAGTGCAATGCGTAATTAAAGTGTTAAACCAATCCAACTCAAATAAATTCTTGGAGAAGTGCAGAATGCGATCTGAGCTATCATTACCAGAAATTTACTAATGCTTGCTATATATTCTTAAATTAATTATAGTGGTTTTTTGCTGAGATCAAGAATTATGTTATAATGTTATCAATTTTTGGGTTATCATCTGTAATACTTGATTGAATGTAGGTAGTTTAGAAAGGAGCAGTGTGCATGTGAATATGTGATTTGGCTTGTAAATAAATGCAACATTTGGCTCAAACTCATATATCAGCCAACTGGTATAATGACTTATTTTTTTTATTATTTTCTCAGCTACAGGACAACAGAAACAATGACAGGCGTATTTAAGAATCTAGTAAAGCAAAACATTATATAAACATTAATTTTTTTTTTATCTTTTTCTGAAAAATACTTTATTCTCATATGCTTCATGCATGGAACCAAATTCGACCATAATTGAAATCATAATTTGTTGAATTTAATTTTAACTCTCACTCCATGTTCACTTTTACTAATGACAGGAATGTTCATTAAAATTATTTTAAAGAATTATTTTATAATACTTGCTGAATGGAATTACTTAATTACCGTTTTAATTATTTTATATTAAACTTTTTTTTGTCATAAACATTAATACAAAGAATATGTAATTAAAGTTGATAAAATAATTTATTAAACCTAATACTTAGAGTGAAAAAGCATGAAGTCAAAAAAATGAGAAACATCAAAGCAATGAGAATTTTGGAAAATCAGTGTATATTGAAGTTTCCTAGTAGTTTCGGCAAAAATGATGTTTATAGATATGATCCATGGGCGTTAGTCATGAAAGGTGAATTTGCAAAAAATTAATTATGCATTTATATGGACCAAAATAAGAAAGACGTGTAAAAGTGTCTGGTGAGTACTTTCAAATAAGAGGATAAATATTTATTTATTTATATGTTTGAAATACCGCAAAGACCCACAAACACAAAATTTTTAATCTTTTTATTTGATAAAATTGCTACTGTTATTTCAAAAATAAATTTGGCTAGTGGAAAAATTCAGTTGGATTCATGTCCATATCTTTAAGAACGACACTTGAATAGATACGTACTGAAATCAAAAACATTTTCTCAAAAAACAGAGAATTTGATTTAAATGGAACCCAAACACAGCTTTGACCCCATAACTCATTAAGAAAATCTTGTCATAAATTAAAAGGGCAAGAGTAAATCAAGTATAGGTCTGACTGAAACGTAAACAATGTTATGATTCAGAATTCTGATACATAAAAGACCAAAAAACTTCACTGAGACACTTTCCTTTCTTTTCTAATCGATAAAAATAAGAAAACACATATAATAAATCAGTAAATATAATAATCATATTTATATTTATATGTAAACACTGCAATGGTACTAATTATTCAAAATCAAATAGAAGAAACTATTTCTAAAGACTCAAATGAACAACTCTGAATTAGTGATATGGATATACAAACATAAGGAAAATAATGATTAAGAAAGAAAATGAGAAACAGAAAATGTATATGATTGTGTGAGATGCATGGATGCGTTGGTTCTGTTTAACAATGCATAGTTGCAAGTGTCTGTAGGAAACAAGGTAAAAAGCTGTGTCTCTCTCTCTCTCTCTCTCCGTCTCGCCATTCCGCCGCTTTTTAGTCCCCACATATATCTGTTCGCTTTTATTCCTTTCTTTTTCTCATCTCTCCGCAACTGCAACGGCCCCCCTCCCACAGACTCACACTCTTATCATCCCGTCTCTCTCTCTCTCTCTCTCTCTCTCTCTCTCTCTCTCTATACAAACACGGAAGATGCATATTTTCTTTGTATAAATATATACACCAGATTGTGCTTCGAGTAATGAACAGCCCACGTTGAGGACCCATCTTTCGTGGATTTCTTCTCTTCTTCTTGCCATATTTATTCCCTCTCTCTCTCTCTCTCTCTCTCTCTCTCTCTCTCTCTCTCTCTGTTTGTATTTGTATGTTGTATGTATGTATGTGTTAACTGTGTGTAACAATCTCTTGTACACACTCAAATGAGTTCTTTCTTTGTGTTTGTTGTGGGGGTTTATACTTCGTCTTCCAGGTAAGGGGAAACGCCCTTTGGCGTTAATGCGGGCTTATCTTTTTTGTTGTTGAAAACAAACGGCAGCTATGGATGCTTCTTCGTTCGAGGGTAAAGATTCTTGCCTCTTCTTTATATTTCTCTTCATTTATTTTGACAAATAGTTCTTGTTTTTATTGTTTTTCCGTTCTTTACTCTGGTTTTTTTTATGCTTCTATGTAAAAAGATTGATTTTTTTTTTAGACAAGATTTTGTGGATACTGAGGTGTTAGATTCACGGTCGATCTGTTTGATGGCCTGATTTCACGCGTGATTCAGTGTTCTGTTGAATTGAATTTTTGTTTTTTTGAAATTTCTTTTTCCGATGAAATTGACACCACTTATATACAGGCACGCATGCTCACACACACGCTCACACACTCCATGGTGGCCTTTTTCTATCCCCTGTTTCAGTTACCTTTTTAGTTGTAAGTAAATAGGCGAAGAGTCAGGGAATTACCTACTCTGTATGATTTTTGACGCTTTCTAAACATTTTCAAAGATGCTTGAAGAAAAGGTTATCGTTTATGAAGATTCAATGTGTGCCAGCTGTCCTTTTCAGCTTTTGAAGATTACTGGCTAAGATTGTTGAACTATTACATTCTTCTTCTTGGTCTAATAGATATGTTGAATTGGAATTTACTGTTCTTTGTCTGATATATGTGTTGAATTGGTCTTTACTGCTCTTTAAATACGTTTACTTAATAATGAGTTTGGTACCCTTCACTGATGATAGACATGGGGACAATCTTTCAAAGATCCTGGTTTGTTGGTTCCTTTTATTTTCAGTTCAACAATTTACCTATCCTTCAATCAGTCATTTGATCTTTAGTCAATAGGGCCTCAGCCAATATGTCATCTTTGTTTTCTTTTGTGCCTTTGGATGTTGGGTTTGGAATAGCGTACGTACTGACTGCACGTCTACGGTTTCCATTGGTTACTAGCACTGCCTTGGTTAACTTATCTGTTATGAGTTCAATGCCATAAAGACTTCTATCCTTTAAATCTTAAAAGAGAGAGCTTACACTTCCAAGAGAGTGATTCCATTTCTGCTCTACTTTACAGGGAGGAATGTAACGCTTGAAACAAAACTGCAACATTTTTCATGTTCCTCATATCCTGATTGATTTGATTGCTTTGCTCTCCTATCTGTTGTCATTCAGTGTTTGCTCTGTGGTCAGAGATTTTATATCTCAGTTGAGAGAGTGAAGCTGCATGCATTGTATGGGAGGAAAAGCTCTGTTATGGTTCCATCATTTCTTTTGACTACAATTATTAGTAGCTGAGTGGGACCTTTTGAATAGTAAATTGAAAATTTAAATCTATCCTCAATTGTTGCATTGTGTCTTTCCTGTTTCATCTAGCATTCATCTCCCTTTATTTGTCATTCCTGGTGTCTTGAATAATATTTGGAGATATAAGCGTATATTGTTTATTACTAATATCGAATTGGGGGTGTACTTTGTGTTTTCATCCACTATACAATTGTGATGATTTTTTGTCACTTTTGAACCCAGCATTAGTATTTGATCCATCAAAGTGCAGTAAGTTGAGTATGGAGCAAAAACGAGAACTAGTCTATGAAGTTTCAGAATGGTCTGATGGTGCCATACAAATGCTACACACTTGGAGCCGCCAGGAGATATTGCAGATCCTCTGTGCAGAGCTTGGAAAGGAAAGGAAGTATACTGGCTTAACAAAGTCAAAAATAATAGAACTCCTGTTGAAAATTGTATACGAAAAGAAATCACAGGATCCTGCAAATGCTTCTGAAGTACAGCCTTCATCTGAAATTGGTGATAGGACTCCCAAAAGGCAAAGGAAGTCTGACCACTCACATTGTCTGCCTACCGCATTTAATGCTGCTACCACCAGTGCTCTTGATGCTGATTCTGGCAATATCGTATTTTGCAAAAATTCAGCTTGCAAGGCTAAACTTAATTGTGAAGATGTATTCTGCAAAAGGTGTTCATGCTGCATTTGCCGCCAATATGATGATAACAAGGACCCCAGCCTCTGGTTGATTTGCAACTCAGATCCTCCCTTCCAAGGTAGGTCATGTGGAATGTCATGTCACCTTGAATGTGCTTTACGGCATGAAAAATCTGGCATGGCAATGGATAGGCGGGATAAAGGACTTGATGGGAGCTTCTGTTGCGTATCTTGTGGGAAAGTGAATGATTTACTGGGGTAATTGTCTGGTCTTGCTTATTATTTATTTAATTTTTCAGTTTCTGGTATGCACTAGGTGATATGTGGCACTATAACAGGAGAAAGTAGTTGATATGCATGTGATAACTGCTTCTTTTATAACAAGAGAAACTAGTTGATATGATTTTTTTTTTCCTTCAATTATTTTTTGTGAGACATCTACATCACCACGAATGTGCTATAATTAGGTCCTATGATTGTCGTCATGTTTTGGTGTTAATCTACAATTCTAGTCTTGAGAACATTGTGTAAATTTCAGGACTGATACTTCATTTATGATTTATGTTATTTTGCACACAATTTAACTGCGTTTCCTTTTTCCTTGGACACACAAGTAACCCAAGTGTATTGGTATTTAAAGAAGAAAGCCCTGAAAGTGACAAAACTCTTTATTTATGATTACTAATTTAACTTTTCTAGTTTCATCTAGTCGTGCTCATTATTTTTAGAAATAGTGCCACCATTAGGTTATGTTACTTTCATAATACTCAACCAAGGTCTTAATTCATTTTATAAGACAATTGTCATGGAGATAAATAGTCCTCCATATTATGCATGTGGTAGAACATTGGCACTCTTCCACCATCTTTTGTTATTCATTATTCTTATGCCGCATGTGGCCATTGACATGATCACAATAATCCTCCACCCCCAAACCCCCCACCCCAAAATTTTAAAAGGAAAGAGTTACCAGCGGAAAAATGCAAAATGATGAAATAATATAGTGACAATGTAGAATAAATAATGCAGCTCTTGGAGAAAGCAATTAGTTGTGGCAAGGGATACCAGGCGGGTTGACATATTATGCTATAGGCTATCCTTAGGCCAAAAGATGCTCGCTGGTACTAAAAACTATCAAACTCTGTGTGGTATCATTGATGAAGCAGTGGGAAAGCTCAAAGAAGAAGTGGGCCCTCTAACAGGTTTACCTGTGAAGAAGGCTAGAGGGATTGTGAACAGACTCTCGTCAGGTCCTGAAATTCAGAGGCTTTGTGCTTCTACTGTCGAGTCTCTGGACTTGATACTTTCTGAAAGAGTATCCCATCTGCTTTCTGGTGATTTCTCTCTCTTTACCTGTCTGTATATTTTTTGTACATTCCCTCCCCTTTGAAATCAAAAAGCAAAGAAGTATTCTTCTTTGTTTATATTCCTTTTGTCCCAGTTAATACAAGTGTTTACCATCTGACTCATTCCTTGGATTTGTGATGTCTAGATCGCAACTTGCTTGCCTCAGAACTGGTTAGATTTGAAAACATCCATGCTTCATCCCTTACAGTGGTTTTGAGTTCAGATGATTCAAATACGAGGAAGAGTGTGCGTTACATGTTGTGGCATCGAAAAGCAGATGACATAGATTATCCCATAGAACCTACTTGCAGATTGTTTGCACCAAATACAAAGTTTGTGCTTTCCGGCCTAAGACCTGCCACTGAGTATTTTCTCAAGGTTGTTACCCTTGACAGAGATAGGGAGACGGGGTTCTGTGAATTTCAGTTCAGAACAGGTAGTTCTGAAGTTGAGGTGCCAAATCTGAACTTCAAGAGTTCTGAAGTAGAAAGAAGTCAAAGTCCAGCTACTAACTGCAGCAGTCTGTCTAATCCTTCCTCAGTGGAAGATGAGACCAACAATGCCCTGCCCTGCAGCAAGGAGGATCGGAGTAGAGGAGATAATTATCGTCCCTTTAGTGGTAACGATGATAAAAGTACTGCTGCAAATTTACTTGGTAATAATATCGCCTGCTTCCATCCGAGCCAAAAGGAGAGTAATGGAGATGCAATCTCTTTGGTTGATGAAGATCGTAGCATGGGGAAAATTAGCAGCGTACCAAACACTGATGCTGTGAATTTCAGTAACGAAGAGTTGTCAAAAGGCCAGATGGTTGAGGAAATGAGCACTGATGATGGCTCTAACACTCCTCTGAATGGCTTGGAACGTGTTCCCTACGTTGATAGGTCAGGCGCTGGCTTTCAAGTCACTCCATCCAATCAGGATAATGTCAAGGACGTTGGTGGAAGCAAAAATAGGCGTAAAACTAGTGGGAAAGGCAAGGGGAACGAGGAACCTCAGGTTGGTAGCTCATCGAAGAAGAGAAGTGGAGAGAGACGAGATGAGGAGTGCACCGGCATTGGAGACAAGGATTTTGAGTATTATGTGAAAGTGATCCGATGGTTGGAGTGTGACGGTCATATAGAAACTGCATTTAGGCAGAAATTCTTGACGTGGTACAGCTTGAGAGCAACCCTTCAAGAGGTACGGATTGTGAAAGTGTTCATCGATGCATTTATTGAAGATCCTGAATCTCTTGCTGCGCAGCTTGTTGACACCTTCTCTGACCTCGTATCAAACAAGAGATGTTGCACCGTGCCCTCTGGATTTTGCTTAAAGCTCTGGCATTAATATGCTGGGAGCCCCTTCTCTGTTTTATCATTGTAGGATTGAGCGTGCAAATCAGTGGAGGTTTGCCTGCTTTATTCTTTATATTTACAGAACTTTAGATCATTCTCATTGGAATAGCCTTATTCAAACTTGATTCTTCAGAATTTGATCTGGTGCAATTGGACTGTGTCTTCTTGATCTAGTGTGGCCAAATTCTTTTTGTTAAACCTGTAGTTTGATCAGAAAGTGGGCTGCCCGTAAATAGCTTTCCAAGAAGTGTTTGAGCTTTCGGAAGAGGGAAAAGCGTACAATTTCTAGACTAGGGTAAAGTGTTTCATGTGTGATAGTTATCTCTTCTCAATGAATCCATTAAGGGAAAACAATGGGCGAAACGCTGCATTAAAATAAAGCCTACTCCAGCCACTTGCCACAGCTGGAAAAGAATACAAACAAGTGGCTGATTAATCTATTCTTAAACGCCAGTGAAAACTTTATCACCACCTTATTTCTTCCACCAAACCACCCTCGAAAGTCTAACCATTCCCACGTCACTCCCACAGTTCCCACCCCTCTCCTGTCCTTTTCACTAACTTCTTTCTTCCACCCACCCTCAAATCTTCAAGATTCCATTTCCATCAGGTACCATCATCACATTTTTTACTTCTCATCAAACGTTTGCTCCCAAACCTTTGTTTTTTTTCCATCTCTGAGAAGGAAGAAAAAGAAAATGTCAGCTTCAAGTTTCTCAGCTGCTCCTGTTTCTGGATCAACCTGTGCCGGGCCGAAGCCCAATTGCTCCAAGCTCTTCGCTGGGAAAGAGTCGGTTTCTTGGAGCAAGAAAACTGTTTCCAATGGTTCCAGAGCCCACTGCATGAAGGTAAAGTAACGATCTCATCAACTGCCGACATAGCAGATAAAAGTTGCTTGATGCTTACCAGCTTATAGTATATTCTTCCTTTTGTCGGATTGGGTTCTTTACAGACCTGGAATCCAATTAATAACAAGAAATTCGAGACGCTTTCTTATCTTCCACCACTATCAGAAGAATCCATCGCCAAGGAGATCGATTACATGATCAGCAAGGGATGGATCCCTTCTCTTGAATTCGGCGAGGTACATATTTTCAACCAAAAAATAAAAGACGTGACACTCAGATGGGAAAAACCTTGGCTTACATCTGATACTCTATTCGTCATATGTGAGATCTAGGGCTTAAATATTGATGAAGTGAGTGGGTGCGCGAGTGTGAAATTAGAACAAAAAATAATCTGATATTTGTAGATCAAGTCCTAATTTTGTGTTTTTTTTTCTTTGTATTTGTTGGGAAGGTGGGGCATGTGTTCAGGGAAAACAGCAGGATCCCAAATTACTACGATGGGAGATACTGGACTTTATGGAAGCTGCCCATGTTCGGGTGCACTGACTCTTCACAGGTTCTGAATGAAATCCAAGAGTGCAAAAAGGCATACCCCAATGCCTACATTCGTTGTTTGGCATTTGACAGCAGCAAACAGGCGCAGTGCATGGCCTTCCTCGTCCAGAAGCCCAACACCACCACCTAGTTGATGGTGATGGAACTTGTTTGCTTTTATCAAGGTTTGCCCCCCTTTTGCGATCAGTTCAATATGCTGGGTCTTTTTCCTGAATGTACTAATAATTCGACAGCCGATGAGCTAAACACGAGTTGATGGCTCTGAGAAAATTACATCATGCAAGCTGCGTGAACTATTATTCCTGGTTTCAAATTACTTCAAGGCTCTTGGTGCATATAAAAGGTTGACATTGTTACTGCAGATAAGAAATTGTTCATGAATCACCTTTTAAGACTAAAGTAATAACCATAATCAACAAGAGCAAGATTTGAACACCACATTCAGAAATGGCACTGACTTAGAATCTCACAGAACAAAAAGAATTAACTCAAATGTACAAACACAACATTGCCAGATGCAATCTTATTTTCAAGTCAATGCACTTTGAACTTTTTTCAGTTAAGATAATCAGATTATAAAACTCAGAATCAAGCACCACTTCAAAGCTCAGTAAAGTAAGCGACCACAATTCCAGCAATTCATTCATTAGTTTGCTACTAATAAGATCATTCCATCAGCAACAATCATGGCCTAAGAGAAAAATATTAGCTCATATCCTGGCATCAATTTCATTAATCAACAAACTAATGTTTTAAATGAGGCAAACTTTCTAAATATGGTGATAAAACAGGGCGTTGACATGTAACTAACAATGCCATATCCTAGCTAAACTGTCGGAAAAGGGAGATAATGTGGTTGATTGAGATACCCAGCAATTTATATTATGGGAACGTTATGCTTGATAGCGGCCTCAATTACTCGATAACCAACAATTAAGACACAAAACTCATGGAACTGTAACAAGAACAATAAAACAAATATTAACGGCCATGTAATTGATTCCACAGAATTGATCTTTGAAACCATAAACAGAGAATTTGAAGCAGCCAAAAGTTACAGAAATTTGTTGTTTACAGTTTACATTAGCCAGAAGAATAAGAGAAATCAATACATCAAAAATCAGAGTAAAGAGATTGCAATCTTTAATGATTGTTAGAAAAATACTACAAACACATTCTCAATTATACAACTAAAATGGAATCCTACATCTTCAATTGTTTCAACTCCACTTGATTTAAAAAAAGAAGGGTCTTCAGCTTCAAGGACTTACATGGCAATCACTTCTATGTGCATTGAGATTGAAACTGTATGACTTAAACAAATGTTTCATAATAAAAATAAGGAAAAGAAGTAGAAAAAATACTAACTAGAATGAAACCCCCCCCCCCCCCACAAAAAAAAAAAAAAAAAAGAAACGAACATTATTCTATCTTTTCCTCAATTGAATAGCCATTTTACTTTAAAGCCGAGTAAAAGATAAGCCTCCCATCATGCTCTGTCGTTCCACGGAAGGCATATTAATAGTTACAATTGTTCCAATTGAAATCTTCCAGTTTAACTAGGCACAATCTGATGCTACTCAGAATATAACAGTCTCTATGTATTTGGATAATCCTGCCTAAATATAACACCCCCCCCCCCCACCCATCCCAAAAAATAATAATAATAATAAGACTGAAGATGGGAGATGTTGATGTGACGAAGAAAACGTCTCTACATCATGAAACAAGTTCTTGATATTGCACTCTTCCTTCCTCTCATATACTGTGTTATCAGAGTTTCCTGTCCCTCATATAGAAATCAAGCCTCCTGGCACGTTTCTTGGCCACTCAAAATCAAAGGCAACACAGGCAACGCAGCATTAATTGTGTCCGTCAGCTGTTATGTGCACTCCAACCCCATTAAGCTAAAGGCTATCTTTCCCGTCTACCATAAGATCATTTGTATATTCAAGAGGAGATTATTTCTCCAGTATATAAACCTCTTGCAGTATGCTCTTCATGACATCGGCTAATGACTCATAGCGGTGCGTTATTGTTGTAAATCGCAGTTCAACAACATAATATCAATACTTAGTTCTACATTCAGTCTATCATCATATAACTCAAACGTTACATGCCTTTGACTCCTCAGTAATATTGCCACAAAGCTGTCATTCAAGTATAGAAAACTGGGCTATACTACTTGTCAGAACATAAAATTATATGGAATGAGGTCGAGCATAAAGTCAGTTTTTCGCATTTACTACATAAAGGGCCAAGTTGAACTATTTTCGTCCTTATTGGCCTCCTCGTTGCCAACAGCGATCTCCTTTTGTTTCCTGTCCTTAGAAACGGCGTCATCCTCGTGCTTGTCCTTGTCTTTTACTTCGTCCCTGTGGCGTTTCCTGGGAGGGGATTTAGGCGAACGGGAACGGGAGCGGGACCCGGAGCGGGACCGGTGGTGCCTGTGCCGGTGACGGTGACGGTGACGGACTCTTTCCTCGGGGGAACGAGTACGCGATGGGGTGTGGCAGCATCGAGCAAGGTCAGGTGTACGGGAACGTGAGCGTTTGCTACGCTCACGGTCATGATCTCGGTCAAGGTCACGGTCTTCACGGTTTCTTTTCCGGTCACGGTCCCGGTCTCTCTCTCTCTCTCCCGGCGGTCGGCCATGGCGGAGGCAGGAAAGAAGGGAGTGGGGTTTAGAGCTCAGTTTAGTATTGTTTTCTAACATGTTTAAAATAAGGCCATGTTTGGGTTTTTTAGCATTATTTTCTGAAAACATACTTCATCATAACACTTACAGTATGTTTGGTTTAAAAAAATGAGTGTGTGAAGGAAAATGATAGAGAAAAGAAAAAAAATGAAAGAAATTCAATGCTTCATATATTATTTAGTTGAAAAGAACTTTAACAAGAAAATGAAAATTTAGAAAAAAAAAGAAATAAAATTAATAAAATTTTAAAATTTATTTTTTTTTATATAATTTGAGAAAAAATAATGAAAAAATTGACAAAACAAATAGAATTGATAAAGTTTTGAAGGAGAAGTAAGAGTTACAATAATTTTTCTCCCATCTTCCTGACCCTTGTGTAAAGAAAATAAATTTTTTCCCTCTTGAACACAATTTACTTTTAGTTTCTTTTTCATAAGATTTTTTTTATTAATCTAACAATTAAAAATATTTTCCTTAACATCTTCTTATTTTTCACGTCTACGAATTCCAAGAACCAAACATAGCATTAATGATTTCGCTTTTCCCCAACCCCCTTAAAATTCAACTGCATTGTCGTATATGAGATTTATTTCGATTTTAAAATTTAAAAAAAAAAACAAAAAAAAAATCTGTGCGGTTTGTGAAAATTTAGTGCGATTTTGTGATCTTTAATGTGATTTAATTTAAATTTTACATTATAAAAATTAAATATTTATTTCTTATTTGTACATATAAATTGTCTTTAATTTTTAAAATGTTCATAATAATTGCACTAAGATATAGATGTATCTTTCATTTTTAAATAATTATATTTTGAATAGAGAATAAATTCAATAGTAAAAGTGTACTTATATAATATAAAAAAGGCATGTTATTAATATCTACTTTATATTAAAAACTATTTTTATCAATATTCCTTAGAGTACAATTGTAAACACAAAAAAAAAAAGAAAAATTATATCCAATTAAATAATAACACGTGAAAAATATGGCATTATAATATTAATCAAATAAATTATATTTATTTTTTGGGGATTTAAATAAACATAATTTCTAAAATAAATAAATAGAAAGTGGATACTTTAATTAGCCAATTAAATGGTGTCAAATGGCAAAATCCTATTAAAAATTTAGGAGATGAAAACTCTATAAGATTAAACTTATTAGTAAATTTTTGGATAAGTTCTAAATTGTGACAGTTAATCAAACTATACCATGTCAGTAAGTTGACGTAACTGCACTATCTCTCTAACAATTCTCTAACAATTATAAATAGGAGCCATATTCTATAGAAAAAGGAGGACAATAGGAGTCAGAGTTGAAGAAGTTGAAGAAGTTGAAGACTTAAAGTGGTGAAAAATCTCTCAAAATTATCTCTAAAATTTCCAAAAACATTCAAGATGTCCTTCATCCGATGCAACAAGTTCATCTTCAAATTCAAAGTGTTCTTATTCAAAAGTCTCCAAATCCAACATTTAATCCAAAATTGTAATGCTAACCCCAAATATCAATGTTAATTAAGAATTCAACAAATCTCAAGAAAGATCGAGCACAAGTTCTTTCTTTAAATATTTTTCAAATTTTAAGCAAGCATTCTTCAAAGAAAAATCAGATAATTAAAATTAAAAAATATAACCTACAAATTTCATTTTGATCCAAATAATTTCATCTTTATACAATTTTTCTTATTATATAAGAATTTTATCATACAAATTTTTAGCATGCCTAGTGAGACTTCTCTACCTCTCATCTCTTCTTTTTTTGTAAGTTCAAACTTCAAACATATCACCATGGCTAGCAACAAAGGAAGTCTTCTAAGGTTGCTACCATTGAAGCTACTACAAAGAGCATTAGTGCTGTCACTTGAAGTGTGGTAAGAAGATTAGTATACTCGGAGTCAACTTCTTTCTCTGAAGCTGTCAACAATCCACCTTTGCAAAGAAAGATAACAAGGACAACTTTATACCTTCAATCCCTCGCTCTAATGCCTCATCTACCTCCAACATGGCACCAATCATAACCACTAACACATCAAGTCTATAGACCAAATTGCTATATTGACCGAAGTCATCAAGAGGTTAGCTAAACATGTCCAATAATAAGACTCACGGATTTCGAGATTGATGGATAAAGACAGTGCTAAAGCCAGTCGAGCAATGGAAAAAGCACCTTAAATACATGATGAATCAAGATATCTACTAAATAGCTGACCAAAGACCAAAAAAAGTCTACAATCAGAGAGCTCTAAATTTCCTCTAATAGTTTGATCCTTGTCAATCAACTAAAAGACTTTTGAGCCATGCAATAATGCTGGGAAATATAGAGACCATCTGGTTAAGTAGTTTGTTCACTCATTAAAAGGAAATGCGTTCAATTGGTACACTGATCTCAAGCCTGGGTCTATTGACAGATGGAAACAACTCAAACACGAGTTCTTCAATTGCTTCTATAGCACAAGACAGACCGTCAATATGATCAAGCTAACAAATACCCGCTAATGGAAAGGTGAACTGATCATTAACTACATCAATCGGTAGAAGAACCGAAGTTAAATTACAAGGAGGATAAACTCTTTGAAACTTTAGGTATTGAGATGTGCATACAAGGAATACACTAGAGGCTACGGTACATTCTTCAAGGAATTTAGCCTAAAACCTTCAAAGAATTAGTCACGCAAGCTCATGATATGGAACAGAGTATAGCCGCAAGTAGTGTTGGTGGACCACTTGTCTCTAAGTTTTGCAAGCTAAAAAATAAGTAAGAAGCAAAGAAATGAGACAAGCCTCCTACAAAAAATCTAAACAAAGAATCCATGGCAATATATACCAAACTTATCCTAATCAACGAAAAGGAAAATGTGGCTGAAAAGAAAGAAACTCTCCAACAACGAAAAAGACCAACACTGAAGGAAATACATGCCAAATCATACCCTTTCCTAAACTCGGATTTCACAAGGATTTTCGATGACTTGCTGAAGGCCAAGCTCATTGACTTACCAAAAATGCAGTTGTCTACAAAAGTTAGGAAAACTAATGAACCCAAATATTACAAGGGTCACTGCTTGATTGGACACCCTATCTACGATTGCTTCATATTCAAGGACAAGATCATCAAACTTGCCCATCAAGAAAAAATCACATTATAGTGTGACAATGCAAATACTAACACTGTCACACTCGATCATCAAATAAATGAAGTTAATAAAACCAGCAACTCCCCTAACAAAATTGGATGCTTCCATTATAAAAGCTAAGAACTCGTCTAAGATTGCATGATTACAATGGTCTTCACCGACAAAGACTCGATGCTAGGGCCTCAACCCCACAACAGGTCGTTGTTTGTCACTGGCTATACTCATGAGTAAAGGATCAATAGAATGTTAATTGATGGGGGTTTCACAGTCAAGCCCTTATGGACATTAAAAGAACTAGAGATCCCGACTAATGAGCTCTCAAATATTCGCTTAATGATTTAGGGATTCAATCAAAGGGGCAAAAGGCCCTAGATACCATGAGAATGAAACTGCTTATAGATAACATGGAATCAAAAGCCTTGTTCTGCGTCATCGATGTTAAAACATCATAGAACCTACTCATCAACTGATCATGGTTTCATGAAAATGGGGTAATCTCTTATACTTAACAATAATGCTTCAAACGTTACCGCAATAGTATTATGAAAAAGGTGCTCGGCGATTGCAAACCTTTCAATAAAGCCGAATCTTACCTTGCCGATACAAAGTATTATTTAAACAAAGTTAGAACTTTCGAAACAAGCAACTTTGAAAAGAAGGAGAAACAAAAGGATGGTTTGATAAGGAAAGATGAAGCTAACAAAGTGCATCCTAAAAGCAGCCTAAGTAAAGAGCCAGTAATTGACAATGATCTTAAAAATTTGACGCTGCCTCTAACTCGAATTGACAGTGTGGCACCTACCTCACCGCCCAAAAAAATTGTGAAGGAGCTCAAAAGCTAAGGACTGCAAAGTGTTTCAATCCTAAAGTATACAAACTCCTCATCAAGGCTAGATACAACCCATAAGAGCAATTGCCATTAGAAAAGCTTCTATAAAAATCCTCAAGTCAAAACCCATAAGCAGGTCTTAGAGGTATAAACTATCAAAAAGTCTGGTCGATATCAACATAAGAAGAGCTTCTGCCAATAGTATTATTGAGGAGGACTGCTCTTTAAAAATTAAGAAAAAGCTAGCATAAGTGTCAATCTTTAAAAGACTTGGCTCACTTAAAAGGAAGAAATATTGAAAGGTAAAAAGGGGCATCACTAAAGCCCCAGAGTAAGATGAGAAGCTTCAAAGCATAATATCTTCTCGCATGCAACAGCAAACGAACTTAGTTGTATTATGCGACAAAGTCCTCAAAGCTAAGTTTTAGACTAGTATCTTCACCAAAACTCAAGTTAAAGATGATGATGATGATAGAGAAAGTACAAGATCGTCTAATCACATCACCCTAAGTGAAGAAAAAGACCCTTAGAAAGAAGATGTAGATATTACGCCACCTCAAATGGAAGTAAGAGCTAAATCTATTGTAGATGAGCTAACAGAAGTAAATTTAGGGGACAACGATGACCCTCGCCCCATCTATATTAGTGCCATGCTGACAAACAAAAAGACCGACATTTACGTAGAGCTACTAAAAGAATTTAGGGATGTATTCACCTAGTTATACAAAGAGATGTTTGACTTGGAGCTAAAAATGGTCGTGCATTGCTTAGCCACGAAGAAGGGAGCTTGTCCCATTAAACAAACCCAACGCTAATATCAACCAAAACTCCTCCCTTAAGTTAAGGCAGAAGTTAACAAGTTGATGGAGATTAAATTCATTGGGAAAGTCAAATATCTCATATAAATTTCTAGCATTGTCCTAACAAGGAAGAAGAATGGACAAATTTGAGTTTGTGTTGACTTTAAGAATCTCAACGAGCCATATCCAAAAAATGATTTCCTTTTGCTCATCACCAAACTTATGATTGACACCACTATAGAACAGGAAGCTTTTATTCATGGACGGATCATTTGTGTATAATCCAATACACATGGCACTTGAAAATAAAGAATTAACAACCTTCAACACATTTAAAGGCATATTCTACTATATGGTGTTGCCTTTAGCTTAAAAAATGTTCGGGTCACGTGCCAAAAAGCATGTGACCCAACAAACGGGAAGCCCAAACACTGCCCTATTTCCTCTTCTTCCCCAAGATAAAAGCCACGTCCAAACAGAGCCTTAAATTCCAAAAAGCCGCGCCCAGACAGAGTCTTAATCCAGAAAAAGTTGTGCCCAAACACAGCTCCATTCTTCGTCTTCTTCCTCGATGAAGTCTGCACCAGCGCACCAGCAAGCTATGCTACCATCCACCACCGCGTAGAGCCTTAGCACCGCCATTGATGCCAGTCAACGCATCACGACCGTTCGCACAGCCACCACCACTGCTAAGAGAACGCACAGCACAGCTGTAGCCAGGAAGCCATCTGTTGTTGCTGTAGCCAGGAAGCCATCTGTTGTTGCTGTAGCCAGGAAGCCATCTGTTGTTGCAACCGCCACCTGTGCCGCCGCTTCTCACTACCTTCGCGTCGGTCGCTCCCCTCGACTCCGGCCCGCGTCACCTTCGTCTCCACCACTGCTCTACCAGAGACTTGACAAGGTGTGTGGTGATGGCCATGGAAATCGGACGCGGACTTCATGCGTGAGCCGTGAAGGTGAACACAGCACTCAAAGATGGAACGAGAGGTGCGAAATAAATAAATAAAAGGAGTAGACAAAGACATAACAGAGGAACTCACTTCTCACAGTCGACCAATGTCGTTTAGGTGGCTGTAATGCCGCTGCTACGATTGAATGTAGTGGTGTGAAGCCTTCTTCCTACTTACAAAGATGATGACGCCGAGGAGTAGAGTTCTATAGGGCGTTGCTTTCCTTCGGATGGTTATCCATGCTTTGGTTCGTATGTTTTGGATAGTTACAAGTGGGCGGTAAGGTTTCAATCAAAGTTAGTTTCCCGTTGATAGTTATCCACACTGGTTTTTTATTTTTGGATAGTTGATGGTTATCCAAGCTGGGATTCATGCTTTTTGACAGATTGAGTGATGAGAAAAGGATTTGCACCTTGAGTTGTTGAAGAAATGTCTGAAATAAGAGTCCAAGGGCGTGGCCTCTCAAGGCTTGCATTGTCTGGCATGTGTAACGTCGTCTTGTGGTTTGGAGCTTCTTTAACCTAAGGTGTCACAAAAGAGAACTTCCTCAGCGAGAAATCAAGTGAGTTCAGAAGGGCTTGGAATGAGTTTGCATTGAAAGTAAATCTGCTGAGCCCATTCGGATGAAGATATACTTGTAGATGGACCTACTGGATTACCGGTTGTTGAAGGAAATGGGTTGTTCAATTTGAAGCAAGTCCAATTAATAATAATAATAATAATAATCTAGACTTACTCATTTAAATTAAATTTTTTTACGAACAAGTTTCAAAAAAGTATTTATAAACACAAAAAACTTTTTTGTCTAATTAAATAATACCACATGAAAAATATGACATTACAATATTAATCAAATAAATTCTATTTATATATTTTGAAGATGTAATTAAATATAATTCCTAAAATAAATAAATAGAAAATGGATACTTTAATTGGACAATCAAGTGGTGTCAAGTGCGAAATCATATAGAAGTTTAGGAGAAGAAGAATTTACAAGGTTAAACCTATTGATTAATCTTTAGATAGACTCTAAATTGTGATAGCCAATCAGGCTGTGCCGTGTTAATAAGTTGATGCAGCCACACAATTTCTCTTACAATTATAAATAGAAGTCATATTTCATGGAAAAAGGAGGACAGTAGAAGTTAGAGTTGAAGTAGCTGAAAACTTGAAGTGGTGAAAGCTCTCTTGAATTTTTTTTTTTTTTGAGATTTTCATGAACGTTCAAGGTGTTTTTCATCTAATTCAAAAAATTCATCCTCAAATTCAAAACGGTTTTTGTCAAAAGCTTCCAAATTCAGTGTTTAATTCAATATTTGTAATGCTAAACATGAAAATCAACATTAATTGAAGATCCAACAAATTTTAAGGAAAATCAAGTACAAGTCATTTTCCTTGAAAATTGTTCAAATTTTAAGCAAGTTTTCTTGAATAAGGAATAAGAGGAATAAAGTTAAAATAATAGGACCCACAAAATTCATTTTGATCCTAATTATTTCATTTTTGTACAATTTTTTCTTGTTATACAAAAATTTTGTTCTATAACAATCTTTAGAAATAATAAATTATGTATATTAGTAAATTTTGCACACTCTGTGTTAGAGAGAATTTATTTAAAAATCATAATATTTTAATTAATAAAAATAAAATTATTTAATGTTAAAAATATAAATAATAACAAAATAAAGAAATATTACTAGGCTTTAAAATAAAAAAGAAATTTTTAAAGAATACAAAAATAAAAAAGTTAAAAGGAAAAGAAAAATAAAAATAACATTAAAATAAAAATTATATAATTTTACATTTTGCAAAATATTTAAGATAAAAAATAATGAAACATCAAAAGAATTTAAAAAATGATAAAAAAGAATATATAAATATAAATATAAATATATAGACACTGATATTGAAAAAGTTGTAATATATATATATATATATATAAATATGTATATATATTAAATGACACTAATATGAATAAAAAAATATATTATAATATCGTCACAAAATTTTCATTTAAAATCCATTTTATGAGTATAGATTTGTTATATATATGGAATTCTTTCCAAAATGAAAACCTATTTCTTCCTCTCAATTTATGAATGATTTTTTTTGTAAAATAGAAAGCGTATCAAAATCTTATTTAGCAGCCTTCATAGAAATATGTGAATATATTAAACTAAAAATATGAATATGTGAATTTTATAGTTTTTATATTTTATAGTTTTTATGATCTATATACTAACTTATATACATCATAATGATATATAGTAGTGATATAAAATACCAAAATCAACTCAAAGTTGTTTTGGGGTACTTTTGGTAAAATATACTTAACATTAGAAAATTTTACCATAGTACTTTCTTTTTGCAAAATCATACATTTTAGGAAGAATTTTGCTACATTTTTAAACTTTAGGACAGATATTATGAGTATATTTTAAAGTGGTTTATAGTATAATTAACCATTATTTTTACATGCAATCTTTAATCCTAAAGCTAATGCTATTAATTTTTGAATTTATAACAAAATTTATTTATAAAAATTAACTTACAATGCGAGAATCTATACGAAAATTTTATTCAAATTGAGAAAGTGATTATTTTAATACTATCTTTGATCATTTTTTTTAGGATGAAACTCATAATTTTAATTCCCCCCCCCCCTCTCTCTCTCTCTCTCACACACACACACACACACACATATATATATATAGGATAATTTTGATTGTTCTAAAATGATATATATTTTTAGTGGATATTTTATTATTATCTCAATTTATATTGCATAGTTTTGGTATCAGTAATATTAAAAAAATTAAGTAATTGTAACAATAGATAAAAAAATATTTAAATTTTGAATAGTCTAAAAATTAAAAAGACTGCATATAAAGTTCTGAGAAATTAAAATAAAAAGTAAAAACTGAAAGCATGAAGATTATTGGATAAAAGAACCATAACATTCTTAGAGTTGTTGTCAATATAACTCAATAATTAATTATTTTTCAAGTTTATTTTTACTTAAATTATATTCTAAATTGATATTTTAAAAATGTCCATATATATTTATGATTCATAAAATGTAATTCATCTTTGAAAGGACCTAATTTATTTAATAATTTATAAATTAAATTATTTTTAGTATATTATATTAAATATTGTAAAAGATTGTTTTTTCTAAGTATGAGGTATGCATAATATTAATAGAGTACTTGCATATATATATATATATATATGTATTATGATAAAAATATTAATATAAGCATTCTAATTAATTAGACTACAAGAGAAAAGGTACAAGGTTTAAACGTTTAATCATTAATGAAATTGAAAAATGTTTATTTGATTAATTTACTGGCTATTTTTATTACCAGATTTGAAGCAATGCGCATTATACTAGCAATCTACGTATATAAAAATAAAATATATTATAAAAGATGAACATAAATAACTATTCATCATAATTATTTTATATTTCAAAATTTAGTTATGAATGTAAAATATACTTCGTAAATAAAAATGATAAACAGAATTTTAGGAAATAAAGTATACTAATTGAACAATGGCTTATTTTTAATTTTCGAAACTATAAAATATTAAAAGAATTATAGATGCTTAGTTGGGATATAATTTTAAGAATGAGATTGAGTAGTAACAATATGGGTTTATAACAAGTTCAGTGTCAATAAACTTACTAATTTACCTTTTGTACTTTTTACTTACGTTAAAAGATAAAGTTCTAGGATCTTCATCCTTAATGATTATTATTGTAAGTTTTTTCTCTTGATATAATTCTTACAATTGAATGAGTTATGAGGATGGTTTTTGACAAAATATTTTACCAAAAATAATTTTAATATATTATATAATAATAAAAACAAAAGATGTTATTGTAATTTGTTTATATTCAATATTATATAATAAAAATATAATAATTAATTTTTATTTAAAATTTTATTTTTGATCAATTTACTACCACCTTTTAACTATAATGAACTTTCAAATGAGTTTAATTTTATAAAAGTTCCAACCACATATCACGCAATATATAAAGAAAATTCATATGATAATTTTATGATCATTGAAATTAATTACTATAAAAATTATATTGGTGAATCATGGACTATAATTAGTGGAAATGAAGACATGATAAAAATTACATGTCAATTATGTAAATTTAAATGCATGTACTTATATGTCAAGTTAATTGAAATTTAGATAAAAAATTTATAACATTAATCAAATTTCTCAAAAATCAAAATTAGTTAAGTTGTAGTAAATCACAAAATTAGCAAGTTAGGTCAAAACAATATATTCTTTATTTTGTTTAAAAATGATAATATGAGGAATCTTAAAATATAATTCAAGTTATAAAATTTTCAATTTTATATCTAAAAAGATAAATAATCTTGATACTATATTACAAATTCTTTTGCATGTTTTCATATTATTTTATATTTTATACTTAACAAGTTCAAAATAGTATGCTTTCCATAAAAGACACACTAGCACTCAAAGTACTGTTTATGTCTATAAAAGCAAAAATATTATAAACAACATTTTAGATATGAAAAGAAAAAGAAATATATAGTATTGATAACAATAAAAAAATAAATATTAATTCTATTAAATTTTAAAATTAAATTAAGAGAATACTTTGATAGACAATTATATTTATCATCTACCATTACGGAATGATTTTAATAAAAAAGAAGTATAGTTGATTATCCTACAAATACTAGTTAAATATAGAAAATTTGAACAAATTAAATGAATTGATATTTATAAAATAATTTTTATATTTACATTTTCTATAGAGTTCATCTTTTAATATGTTGGTGTTTTGCTATTCAATGTTTTTGTCATTTGTTTTTTAAAAAAATGATAAAATAAATGCTATTTATTCACGTGCAACGTGCCTACACTTTATTAGTACCTACAAAAACCCAAAAACAATGCACAATGTTGATGCTCAATGCCCGTAATAGGAATTCGTCTCCTACCCATTTCTCTGTGCTGTTCACCCTTGGAGGTCTGTTTAGTTGAATCTAAGACACGAGCCCAAGTGGTCACTTCAAAAATTAGGTGCAAGATGGGAGGGCCCAATTAATAACAGTCATTGATTGTTCATCACTCTGTCCAATAATTGCAAACACTTGCATTGCTTTAAAGTCTGACAGCAGCATTTGGGCCATCACAATACGTCTGTTGCCCAGTTATTGTCAGTGAGGATGCTATCCCTCATCACATTTCAAAGTTGCCAGATCCGCCACCCAAATGTGACTGTAGTTGATTACAAAGTTTCTTGCTAATTGCAATCAGTGGCAATTTAATCATGCTGAAAATGACATTTTCTTATTTGTTGTCTTTCTTTGGAGTCCCACTAGAAAAGGAATTTCCATTCAGACTCTGGTTCATGGAAAATTCTGATCTAGCTTCCTGTGGGGGCATCAATCAAGCCATACAGTATTATTCTGATTGATTACTTTTGTCTTAAAGTATGACTTTTAATTACATGGTTGAGTAAAGTGCAATTCTCCTACAAATGCAACAAATCGTTTCCTAATTAAAATGGGGAGGATAAGTTGAGTGATTTGAGGAGCGAGTAAAATTATGTTTAATTTGTAAGATTTGAAGGGGTAAAAAATTTATATATATATATATATATATTTAATATATGATAATAATTGAATAATGTGATGGTATATATATTTATAAGGTAATAAAAATATAAATGTAAGTAGAAAAATTATAGAGATATGTATTGATTTAATTGTAAATAGGTATAATAATTGAAATTTTTTTAATTAAGTATAAAAGATAAGAGAGGAAAATTTTTGAATAAAAATTATATAATAAAACATTTAATTTATGCAGAAAAGAAAAAAGAAAACAAACATAGCCTTTACCATAACCACAACCGAATTGAGTAGTTGTCATGTGAATAGAATAACTACGAATTAACTGAGCACTAGTCTCATGAATGTAAATGATTGTGATGTAACTCACTTGTATGATTGCTTCCCAGGACAAATTAATAGGACCCTTAAACCCACCCACCCTTATAGGACACTTATTCTCAATTAAAGCTGTTTGCTGAGATGTAAAAAAAGATACTCCGTTGTGGTCTGTGATAGAAGTGATGCTAATTGCCAAGGCTAACAAATAGCAAAAAGAAAAATACAAAAGTGATGAGTACAATTAGTGCACATCTAAGATTAGATTACGGAATAAATTTTTTTATCAAACATAATAATCACATGTTCTTAAAAGATCGTGATGTAAGACAAATTCAATATAATATGACTAAATTAATAATCTTACAAAAAAACGTGATAAAATAATCTTTTAAATTAAAATAATTTAAATCAATTTTAATCTTATTATTATTAAAAGTGACCATACAATAACACACTGGGGGTATCCTTTTGTTGACACTTGTTTGAATAATCAAATTTTAGCATTAAATGCCAAAATATGGCGAGCCTATCAAACCCTTTTAACAGGCCACTGTTAGCAGAGGTAAAAAAGATATAATTGTGCTCTTAAGGATTCAATTGAAAAAGTTGTGCTCCCTTGACTAGACACACAGCGTATGAACGTCGGAGGGAAGCACATATTACGCGAAGATGACAAAATTTAAATACCATGGCTATGTTTGGAAGGAGTGTTTTGGTGATATACATTGTTCATGTGTTAGAATGAGTATATGTTTGTAAAGAATGTTTGATGTGATAAATAATATTATTTATTTAAATTTATTTTATTTATAAATGTATAAAATATATAATAATAATTGGATAATGTAATAGTATATAAAAATAATAATTAGTTTATAAAAGATATATATATATATATATGAGTGTATGCGTATATAGATATAAGTAATGATTTGATCATGAATAGTTTTAGTAATTAAAAAATAATTTATTAGTTATATATATATATATATAAGAGAGAAAAATTGAATTTGAATTTGAATAAAAATTTTGTTCTGTTTGTAAGACAAAAATCTTGCAATTAAATTTTTATAAACAAGAATTTTGTACAAATACAATTGTTATTTGAATCAAATGAATTTTGTGGGTATAATTTTCTAATTTGGCCTTCTGATTCTTCTTCCAATTTGTGAGACTTGAATGTTAATTGAAGAATTCAGCTGAAATTGAGGGAGCTTTGAACTTTAATCCTTGTTAATGTTGACCGAGCCTTCAATAACATTAATCTACTGGTTTAACACTTTGAATGTAGATCAAACGCCATGATTTGATAGGTTTTTTGGAAAAACGCGTTGGATTTAATGACGAATTCCTTCGAATTTCTTTAAATTCTTCTTGGAACTGGTGGAGGCTGGTTTTTTACCAGGTGACGCAATTTTAGTGACGCAATTCCTATATACCAGGTGACGCAATTTTAGTGAACTGGTTTTTTGGAAAAACGCGTTGGATTTACAGAGAAATTTTGTTGTTATCACCTGGTTGCTTGTTGTCTTTTTTTCTTCTACCTTGTTGTTAAACATCACCCCCTATTTATAGGGTGGGGAGGGTTCAGCTGCTATATATGCTTGACAACGTGGCATCACTTAATTGATCAAGAATATTTGATTTGATATCACTTCCTTTAATTGAGTGATTATAAATTAATTGCTGAATCAATAATATTTTCTTTCCAAAATTATAGGACTTGACTCGTGCGCGTGATATGATTAGCCCATCTCGACACTTGTCACGATTTAGGGCGATGTTATTTGTAATAAAAATGTTAATTTATCTATTATTTAATTTTATAAATTATGTTTATTTAATTCTTAAAATATAATAATTAATTATTAACATTTTATTACAGTAAAAGCCACACGGCAACATCTCATCTGTCAGAAATTTTACTTGCTTACAGTGTTATATGTTTGATCATAAAATTTAAAAGATTTTTGAAAGTTGAAATATAATATTCTAAATATATCGACAATATTTTGATAGCTTGTGTGAATGTTAACAGTGGGAAACAAACATAACCTATAAACTCCTCCATTGTGGTAGGTAGAATTGACCAAAAGTCGTTTGATGTAATTCCCCAGGATGGCGGTATTACATCATTACTTGCACAAAGCATGCTTTGATTAGTGGGAAAGACAGTCAGATACAGTGCGACATGCCCGGTCATACAGACAACAAAGCCTGCCTCCTTCCACGCTGCTCCACTCCAAAAATTACGTTTAAGCTTTTCTTACCCAGATATTCACCTCAACCGACGTTGCTGTTTTTAAGGCAACAACATGCACCAGCACCAAGGTTTAACTTTTCCACCTTAAATGACTAGCTTGTGGGCATGGCATCTTTGAACCCCAGCTGCCCCCACATGTTAGTTAATTCATTTGAGTTGAATTTGCCTCTCCCCACCTTTAATTCACAAGCTTTCCGATGCCAAATGTGAGGGGTCTTGCTTTGGTGGACCTTCGTGCTCACATGTCGTATAGTTAATACGTAAACCTTTACTCAACTCCCAACAGCGATGTAGAAAATGATGTGGAGATACGGATAGAGTGACTGCACATTGCATATAGCGTAATTTGCGATAATAAATTGCGAGAAGATGTTTACTTGTGACGGACAAAAGTCTTGAATAAATTGCACCCAACGGATAAAATAAATAATTTTTCTTCTATAGGTGGAACCCATTTCCAGAATGCGTCCATTTTTAGTTTTACATTAATTTTAGAGTATTGCGTAAACAAACAAAGACTTGTTTTTTAATTGTTTTATAATTATTTATGAGCGGCGTGTAATGCTTCCAACCTAAACATGGTTCTTGATTTTTGCTTCCGACAACACGTTTGGGTTTCTTGAACGACAGATTGGAATATGAAATCTAATCTGTGAACCATAACGTGGTTGGTTTTGAACAATCTTGAGAAAAATCACCTTCTTGATTTCTAGAATTACTCAAAGAACCCACTTGTCCGAATTACTATAATAAAGTCCAAACCGAACTCACCAATCACCCCTCTGTTCTGAGCCTCACACTGAACCAACCAGAGAATTTATTGCTGCATATGTCATGCCCTGTACACCTTCACGAAGCCTCATATTCAATACAACAGTAGCTGGGTCGGATTTGTACTTGACCCATTTGCAAGCGATATTCTTCTTCTACAATTATGTTTAAGCCAACCACTCGAGTCATTTAATGATAGATTAAGAATGTAATAATTTAGTCCCCCCCCCCCCCCCCCGGCCACTGTTATCAATATCATATCAGAATTTTGTGAGAAAATTGACATCTGGACACTCATGCTTGACCCTCTCCCTAAATATTGTCCGTTTTAGTAGGTGTGTAAGAGAGAGATTGGGAGGGGGAGAGAGTAGAGCCTCCTCAAATACAATTACTTAAAACTTAGTTTCTAGTATGTCCTGTTATGGGTGTGGAGTGGGAGTTCCATTTTGTACTTGAATTCGATTGGCATCTGAATGCAAGCAAGCATTCGGTGTGATTACTTTGTCAAGTACAAGAGGACATGAGATACATACGTACAGCCAGCCTGAAGAAGCTGTTCTCGATCAGGCGCCAGAGTTTCGACGAAGAACCGCCAAAAGAGCTCGACTTTAGCCCTGAAGAAAATTCCACTGCTCCTCCACAACCGACACAGCATTTTCATAAGCCCACATGGAGATGCTTTTCTTTCCAAGAAATCTTTTCTGCCACCGGTGGCTTTTCCTCAGGTCCCCTGCGTTTTCTTTTTCTTCTTCTTTTTTTTTTTCCCTTTCAAGATGGCTTCTTTCCCTTTATGCTGAGATGTTTTGGTTTGTGAGCGTGTGTGTGCGGCAGATAATATGGTTGGGAAAGGAGGGTATGCAGAGGTTTACAGAGGAGTGCTTGAAGGTGGTCAGGCAATTGCAGTTAAAAGATTAACTAAAGCAACAAGCGATGAGAGGAAAGAAAAGGAATTCTTGACAGAGATTGGAATACTAGGGCACGTTTCCCATCCAAATGTAACAGCACTCCTTGGTTGTTGTGTTGACAATGGCCTTTATCTCATTTTCCAGTTCTCCTCCAGGGGTTCTGTTGCTTCTCGCCTCCATGGTAGGACTCAGAAAATCAGAAAACTCTGAATGAATGGTCCATCTGTAGTAATCAGATTTAAGGATGCCGTCTTACGTTTTCTCTTTCCCTATATATTCCTGCGTAGATGAGAAATTGCCTGCTATGGACTGGAAAACAAGATATGAAATTGCAGTGGGAACTTCCAGGGGCCTACATTACTTGCACAAGAGTTGTCCCAGAAGAATAATCCACAGGGACATCAAGGCTTCAAACGTTTTGTTGACTACAGATTTCGAACCTCAGGTACAATATTGATTCACTTGTCTGCTTCCGACATTTTCTGAAAGAGACTCTCTATTAGCCCTTAAATATTGTTGGGAAGGGTTCACGCGCTTGAACCCCAAGTTTTCCCTTGTGTATGAGGGCTCAAATCCATTTATCATTAACAATAGTACTTGTTTCTCTGCCTTTTTTCAGATTTCAGATTTTGGGTTGGCAAAATGGCTTCCATCACAATGGAGTCATCATTCAATTGGTCCAATAGAAGGGACATTTGGGTACAAAATTGTTTCCTGGAATTTCTAAAAATCATTGAAATGATTCCTTAAGATGAGGTAGAATTAACATAGTTGTTGTGTACTCTGCAGGCACTTAGCCCCAGAGTATTTTACGCATGGAGTTGTAGATGAGAAGACGGATGTGTTCGCCTTCGGGGTCTTTCTACTAGAGCTTGTTTCTGGCAAGAAACCTGTGGATGGTTCTCACCAGAGTTTGCATAGCTGGGTAACGCCCATTTTTCTAATTCAAGATTTATTCGAATTACAGTACATACTGATATTCCCAATCATTGCATGAATAGGCCAAACCTATACTCCGTAGAGGAGATATAAAAGAAGTGATTGATCCAAGGCTTGGTGAGGATTATGATGTAAATCAACTCAATAGACTTGCATTTGCAGCCTCACTCAGCATTCGAGCTTCTCCGATGTGGCGCCCGACCATGAGTGAGGTGACTGCTTTTCTAGTTTATACCTTACAACTGATATTTTCACTCAGGTTTCAGCTTCTTCGAATTGTGTTGTTGCAAGCTAAATGAACTGTATACGAGATCATTGTTTCCCTATGCAGGATGCCTTGTTAAGAATCTTCTGCTAATCTTGAAGATGTGCTCGTGTAATCTCAGAAATTAAAGTATTGTTCTTTCTTGTCTTATGCGGAATTGTGCTACAGATGATGCAAAAGTTTTCTTGTTTAACATTGAAGATGAATCAATAACAGATGACGGTAACCATGCCAGGACAGGCAAAGTATTTAGATAAATTTTTTTAATCATCTTCTTTCTCCTTGGATGACTAAACTTCGATGAATTTTCTAAAACTTACCACAAGTTGTTTTCTGTTCCTTTATTTTTTGTCCAGAGGACATTAAAAAAGCAACTCCTTGTTGATTCAGCCATCTACGATATTAAATTGTTTCTTGATTGCACATCCTTTGTTCTTTTATGACCCTTTTGCTGCTTTTGTGCTAATATGTTAATTCGATGGTGAGATGCGAGGGATTTGATTTAAATTTCACGTTATTTTTTTATTGAAGTGTAGTCTAACCCTACGCCATTTGTTCCACTGATTAACCTAAACTTGTGTTAACTTTTCCACACTAATGAAGTTAGCTGATAAAGAACTTCATATCGAATTGGCACGCCTGTTTAATTTATAATTTTGCAACTCTGCTAAAGAAAGAATTCACGCAGGCAATAGAACCTTCATTGTTGACCCGCTGACTGACATTTTGGTAATTTATAATAAGATAGGTTGGCTCGAGATAATACTTATCAGTTAACACTGAAATTTTGTGTCCCTATCACTCTTTTAGTGGCTTAATATCAGATTTATCTCCTCTGCAGTGTTGTGTTAGTGTTTAAAAATACTCTGCTGATGTTAGTTCCTCACCTAATGATAATCTTTATGCATATTAGACAAACAATGCCCGCCTCATTCACGTGATTGGAAGATAATTGTCTGCTGAGGACAGGCTAAAACCTAGGGAGGGGTAGGGGAGTGATCTTGAAGGTTCCTAGGATGCTTGTCATTCATTACTTGAAATAATGTACGCTTACGGTCAAGTGTAAGATTAAATTATGCCTGTGAACTGGAAATGCTAATTGTCTTGTTGGAGATGCCCAAAATAGGGTGGTCCAAAATTCCTTCTCCTGTTGATTCGATCCAGCATAGTTTGTGAATAAATACCTTAATATAGTCTTGTTTTTATGTGTTTCCTCTCTGGATGATATTTGTACACAACATAGAACCTATTTCCAACAAGAGTATATTCGACAAGCTTCATTTTTGTCTTCCGACAAGCTTAATAACAAGTCTATGATGGTTATTTTCTAATGGTGGTGACAGGTGTTGGAGGTAATCTTATTGGAAGAAGATATAGACAAGGAAAAATGGAAGATGCCTGAGGAAGAGGAAGATCAAGAAGAGTTTTGGGACTTTGAGGATCTTGAATGTGAATTTGATGATGATGATGATGATGGTTCTTCTTTCTCAGCTTCTCCACATGACTCTATCTCAACTGGGAGTTCCTATAATCGGAAACCCAGTTCTGCCCTTATAGTGAATTGACATGTAAATGCCAGAACAGCATAAGGGTACATAATAAGAATATATATGCTTTCCCTATGTTGGAACTGTTACATTGTAGCTACACCTTGCGTGGTGTCAATCTTGGTCCTAGGCTTCTGCACAAAACCATTTGCTTCATAATTAACACATGTGAAAGAACGAAAGATCAAAGAGTTAGAGATGATAAAATCGATTAAGAGATCAGAACATGGGGCCTTGGCTGCTGATTGGACACTACAATATAGGCCAACTCATTCATATCAGCTTTGGGATAAGTTTGACAATGCCAACAGAGCCACTGAGTTCCAGCATTACGGTGGGCAACTATGTCTGCCTTCTGGAAGAAAAAGAATTGTTGAATGTGCCCAAAAAAAATGCCTTCAATGATAGAAATACAACAGCATGCAATGGTTTTAGACAAGCCCTGTAAAATACACATTGGGGATGGGACCCTCTTGTGATGGGAATATTTTAGGCATTGCATCGGATTGCCAAGAAGTCAGAAACGTGACGGGACATCGACTCAATCTAAAACACCTGTAAAATAATTTACATAGATCTTAAACTCTGTCTCTGTAAACAAGTGGGATTTGATTTAATCAACCAAAACAGGACGGTGATACAATTTCCTTTTGTGTGTTCATCTAATTGGCATGTTCACGGCAAGAATCATGCCAATGTGGAGGAGCATTTAGTGTGTTTGAATTAAGATTTGTTTTAGATTATTTGCTTAAAAATTCATACTTTATGTTATATGAATGATTACTCGTACACCCGAAAGACAAGTGTCACTCTCGATGAAACGACACCGCAGTCCCCACAGAACGTGACACAGAGCCGTGTCCTTCACAGCACGGGCGCTGTTGTTTTCTCCAAGCCCTTTTTTAGAGCTTCATTTATTAATTTGATCAAACATTTGCCTTTGCCAACTCCCAAAACATGAAATAATTGAAAACTGCCCTATGACATGCTAGAGCTTATATAGAAATCATCCCATCATTACGCCGGTAATCGATTAAGGAAAACCTCCAAAACAAGTCAGACTCCCTCTTAGCTGTTAAGCCTTTTTATTTTTTTTGTTTCTTTGTCAATAGAAGTTCAATGATTCAAGTCACATAAAAATTTAATTGGCATACTATTAATCAACTCTCACAAGACGAATAAAAGTTCATTTAAAGATTCCTAATCAGGTTAATTTTAATTGACAGAAGATGCTATCCGGAGGAACAAGAAGTTGACGTTATTAAAATTTTTGTAAACATAAACTTTTAATGAATCTATTTTGTTGAAACTCGAGACCCATGATGTTCATATTATAGTATCTGTGTTATAAAATGATGCAGGCTATGTTGGGATGCAAATTATCCTCAATTTTTCTTTTATCAAAATCTACACTTTGAAACATACCATTTAATAAAATAATTATTTTAATATTTTTTTTTATTTTTACACTATTTCTAAATTTTGTGCTGATTTTCTTCCCACCATAATTTGCATCATAATTTGAGGAATAATGTTTCTATAATTTTGAATAGGCACATGTGAGGGACAGTTGATGAACAGATAGATGCTGGCCCATTTAATCATATGGGACTGGTATGTTCTTAGTGCAACCAAATGCCACTAAACACAGAAGCAATCGCAAGAGTTAGTTGAACTCCATAGTAGGAGAAAAGGGCAGTTAGGTTATCTAAGCCATCTTGATTCTTGAGCAATCCCTCCCATCTCTTCTTTTGTATGTCATTTACAGAAGGTCGAGAATAAATTTGGTGGATTGGTTGATTACCAAAATGATCACATTTCAGGTATGATTAGAATCAAGAAATTTCAAGAAGATGCATGGGTCCTAACAAGTGAGGGCGACCGTATATTACGTGGGTTCATAAAAGTAATGGCTATGATTTCTTGTGCTTTCTTGGCCTTAAAAACTAATATTAATACGCGTTTTGACGTTACGGTCGATGAGATATTGCGCTTGGTACATTATATATCAAATATTAATTTCTTACATAAAATCAACAAGTGTCCAGCATTAGACACGTATCTTGAAACCTCACTTGTTAACTTTAACTTGTACTGCTAACTTGGACTAATTAACTTTCGACACCTGGGCACACATTCTCCCACACATTTGAACGGCCAAATTCAAATCACTAACAAATAACTATAATAATGCTTAAAAAAATAATAAAATTTTTAAAAGGGTAAAATATTCATGTACATATGTCATTCCCCGCTTAATTTCTTATTATATCAGGAGTAGTTCAGAAATTACAATATTAACTATTGTTGAATGATACTACGTGTGAGATTCTTTCTTGTTTTATTGTACATAAATTATTTGTTTGTTGAGCAAGATAAGATTAATTTGTTTGATTTCATAAATTAGAGAACTAAATCTTACCCTTTTGCCTTTTGACTTTACTAATAGCATTCATTAATGTCCATAGTAGTGTTTTAAAAACTGAACAAGTCATTGAATGGAAAAATTTTTCAATTTGAATTTAATGGTTTAACCACAGCGAGATCGATATTATCATATGTATATTATAGGTATTAATTAAAAAAGTCAAAATACATAAAAACAATAAATATTATAATGTAATTAAATTTAATTTTAAACATTGTATTATTATTATTAATAGTTAAATATATTGCATGAACACAATAAAAGTAACTCAAAAATAAACATAATAAATACTGCTCTAATAAATAAATTTGTAAAAATATAAAACAAAATGATATCTTGTTAAAATATTTATCAAAAGATATTGGAATTTTATGTCTATTCAATATATGTTTAAGTTAGAAACTATAGGACGTTTTTGAATGACTTTTCGATTGATTTATCAAATTTTTGTCTGAAGGGGAACAAATTGATAATATATTATATTAAAGAAAATGAAAATTAGTTTTTAAAAATCTATTTATTTGTTAATTTGAATTATTCAATTTTCGTGAATTATGTGTGATTAGCTTGGTTTAATGGTTCAATTAAGGTTTTACTCAATGTTTTTGCAATTTTGATTTTTATGTCCTATCTAGACTCCCCCCCCCCCCCGCCCCCCCCTCCTCTCTCTCTCTCTCTCTCTCTCTCTCTCTCTCACGGAGCAATAGTCTAATTAGTTCAACCATGAGATTCAAATTGATTTTTAAAACTCTAGCCCAAAATTTCTTTTAAAAAATAAAAAGTAAAGATGATTTCATAGGATTTGACGAAAGTGTTGAAAGTAAAAGGCCTGTGTGCAAGAAGCTAAGCTAAAGCCAAACGTTTCTCTCCGTGAAAGCAGAGGCAATGTTTGGTTGCTCATTTGGATGGGAGTGAAAAAAATAAATATTTTGTAAGGTAATAAAACTATGTTTGGTTCTAAAATTTTAATGAGAATAAATTTAAATTTAAATTTATTTGAATTTGAATATTTTTCTATTATATAATATACAATTGATGTGGGAGCACATTGCACCAAATTTGGTTACAAATGCAATCATGATTGATCCTATGGTCAGTTAGATTGAATGCATCAAGAGTAGCAAGCTTGAGCTTGTTGATAGCAACAAGGTTAAATCAATCCAAATGGACATAGATCAATCCATCAACCAATGGAAAATAAGATTGATCCATGAGAGATGAAATTGGCATGAATGTTGATCCAGATAGAGACGAATCAATTGTGCTAAGGCAGATCAATACGAGAGAATAGGCATTTCCTGAAATTGCAATATGGGGCATGGCGCATGGACATCGATCAATCGAAAGGGATGTGGATCAATCCAATATGGCCTTAGATCGATCCAAAATGGCAAAAAATTTAACTAGATGCATATTTTGAATAGGAGTCTTCTTCTTTTTACCTAGAGTTCTTTAATTTCATACAAATAGAGTTTTTGGGATGTTTTTTCACGAGCTTCGACATATTATTTCTCTTTTATACAATTTATCCAATTTATTCAAGTTCTCTAAAATTCTATATAAGAATTAGCTTGATTCTTGTTTATTTCAAGATTTGAACATGTTTCAATTCCTTTTTCATTGGGATAGTTTGTGAAACAATCTTTTGTTCCACCAAGCTTTTGTATTTGGTAGTATTCAGAGTAAGCTTCTTCTAATTTGAGTTAGTCCAATGGTTGGAAAAGAGTTTGACAAGTCTTTTGATTCAGAGGCAACGTTCTTGGAATTAAAAAAAAAATAGATTACACGAATTTCAATTGGACAACTAGGTAATTCATGAATCTATTGATACTTTTTTACAACATTTACATGGATTAGAACTTCACACCCAAAATCATCACAATTTTCAAGGTAACAGATTGTCTCCCAACCAAGAAATTGTTTAAAATCAATATGAGATGAATCATAAGATTCCGTAATATCAACATAGAGAGGATTCCAAAATTGTTAGGGGTCTTTAGTGCAAAGAATTCATGAATAATTCCACGTTTTTCACATAAATTTGAAAATTTTTAGTCTTGAACTCTCTTCTGTGATTACTATAAATTCTTGAAACCTTGTGATCTCTCACTCCTTTTTCAGTTAAGCATTACAAGTATAACTTTTTGAAGGCAATGAAGGTATCACCTTTTTCTTTGAGAAATTCTACTTATGTGTATCTCAAGTAGTCATCTGTGCAGATATAGATGTGGTATTTTCCACCTGCACTTATAACATCAATCGGCCCTATTCTGTCCACGTATAGCAACTCCATGATTTTGGATGTGGACAGGTGTCGCAACACTAGGTGACTTTTCCTCCATTGTTTTCCTTGTCGACCTGCTTTACATGTTGTGACTTAATTATCTGCTATTCGTGGAAATCCTTTGATTGCTCCAGATCTTGAGAATTTTACAAGGTCGCAATAGTTTATATGTCTAAGATGCCTATGCTAAATATCGTTATCACTAATACTAGCCTTAAAACATGTTGCAACATCATCTAATAAGCAGTAGTTATCATATGACTTGGTTCCTGCTAGCACAAGTCTATCCTCATCGTTGTAGACACTACACTAGTCTTTAGTGAATCTAATAAGAGGTTTTGGTCACATAATTGGCTTATGCAAATCAGATTTGCCTTCAATCCTTTGACAAGTAGTACATTGTTCAAAGGTGGCAAACCTTCTACACTTAGCATACCATCTAGTGTTGGAACACACCTTTAGTAATGTACATGAAGCCTAGCACCTTAAAGCCACTTTTCTTACCCAGATTCTTCTTATGAGTTTTCTACCTTTCAACTATCCTAGAAACTTAGTCCATCAAAGAAAAACAAGTTGAAAGGAGGTGTTAGGGCGTTAGACACTACTCATAGACATCAGTTTTCTAAGGAGGAGCTATTCTCTTTCTTTAATGTTTTGATATCACCCAATGGACAGTGTATTCTAATGTAATAAGGTATATGTGCTAGCATGATCTGACTTTCTTAGTACCCCTATTGGAGGGAGGAGCTTGTTAGACATGAAGTTTGAGCATTTATTAACTTTTCTTCTCAACCATAGTTTGATCTATGGAAGTACAGGGACAATCTTTCTCTTAGGAAGGTCTTACATGAATTGGTGCTACGACATCAATTGATGCTTCCTTAACAACTTGATCTTTGAACTTAAAACAAAAGCCATTTTCTAAAATACTGGAGAAGCTAACTCCATGGTAGTCTTTTACTGTCTTTTCCTTGTTGAGAATGTCTTCTAACTTGGCCTTCCTTAAATTCAACTTATTTAGTGTTATTTTAGCAACCTTTGCTCTAGAAACAACTATGGCATGGCCTTCTTCTAACTTTTCATATTTTTGCTTCAACTCATCATTATCCTTTTTTAGGCCCTACATCATTCATACAAATAATTGTAGCCATACATTATTCATTCTCGTGTAAGCTCACTATCACAGTCACTATCACTTTTACATTATATTGGTGTCGCAACACAAGCTACAGAAACATATTTCCTTCTTTCTATGGTGTTAAACGCCACATGTGTAGATACAAGTTCCTTTGCCTCAAATTGCTCAAAATCATCATTGCTCCAAGTAGTTGTCTTTAACTTGCCTTGTTTCTTTATGGTATTCACACATTCAATAAAGACATGTCCAAAGTCGGCACACTCAAGACACTAAAGCCCCTTTTGTTCAATCCTTGTTTCTTCATTGTTCTTGCCTGAACATCATCCCCAGGCTTTTAGGTTTGTTGACAGCCTTGCTTTGAGTTCATTTCTTTTCTTTCTTTAGTAATTTTTTTTAGTTTTTGTGTGACAAGAATGATTTCATCCTTGGTGTTGCAACATGTACTATCCTAGCAGCTTTCTTCACTCTTGAGAATTGTTTCCTTATTCCTTTTGGCTTAAAGTAAATTCATCTCGTACATCTGTAGAGAGCCTATTAACTCATCTAGACTCATGTTGTCCACGTCCCCTTACTTCTAGCCACTTTAGCTGAAAATCTCTTCAGTAAAGACCTTAATGTTTTATGTATCAACTTTACTTCTGAATATTGTTTTCCTAGTTGATATGCATTGATTGACTATATCCTCAACCTGCCATTGAATGTGGCAATATTTTCTTTTTCTCCCATTTTAAGACACTCGAATTGAGAGGCAAGCATTTAGAGTTTAAACATCTGTACACTGCTCGTTCCTTCCTGAACGTTTTCTAATATGTCCCATGCTTCTTTAGTTGAGTCACAAGTTGATATTAGATTGAACTACTCCTCATCTACTCTCATGAAGATGGCGTTGATGGTTTTTGAATTACCCAAAGCAACTCTTTCTTTATCGGATGTCCAGTCCTAAACATCCTTGGGTATCTTTTTTCCATCAACTATCTAGGTAGGTGGACTCGATCTGTTGATGATGAAACACTGGCCTTCTTATTAACAAATTTGATAAATGCCCTTATCATGCCTTTTCAATATCAATAGTTTGACCTATCAAATAGTGTTGGACAAGTAACTGAGGCACCCTCCTTAGTACTTATAGTTTAATTAGAAATTCCAAGATCTTACCTACTTGAAATCAAGTCACAAAAAGGTGATGTGGCTTTGATGCTAATTAATAGTTCTGATTAAGTAATGCAACACTATGTGTTGCTAAAAATAGGTATGTCGGAACACCAAGTAATAAAGACAAAAAGCAAAGAACATGAACAACATGATTGTTAACGTAATTTGGAGGCTTCCTCCTACATCTGCGGGGCACTAACCCAAATAAAGGATTCTACTATATCAAATTTTACTAAGAGTACATCAAAATTTAAGAGAAACACTCCACATGTTCAATCTCTATTAACCTCAACCTCTCAAACACTTCAAGCAATCTACAATACCTAAGTGCACACTCAACCAACCTCCAATGAACCTATCTAGATTTTACAAGACGTGTTTCGCTCTTGTCTCAGTTGCTCATTCTTTTTCTTACTCAATTAGACATGAAAACTAATCCTCGCCACAAAGAGGCAATGTATTCACTTAAGTTCACTTAATTCATGAAGTTTGAAAGGTCCAAGATATGTTCTAGAGTATCTAGCCTTTATAATCTTCAAAGGTCAATGAATCTCATTTGTTTGAAGATAAGATCACTGAAGATTCCATGCTAAATTCAAACTACAACTATTTCCCATCCTGTCTTAGCATTTGGTGCTCCATAACCAGTCTGACTTTCCATCCTAAGCAAGATATTTTCCATCTTATGCAGATACTGTTATCAACTAATAGATATGGACAGAATCATGTAATCATATCATATAGATTAAGTCAACATTCTTGATTTCTATCCATTCATGTACATTTAACTAATTTGCAACTAAATTCCCAAAATAATGGAGGAAATTACACAAAATTTTTCTTAAATGGCATGAAGGATTACACAATATCCTTCCAAAGATGTTGGTTCCATATTACTGTCAACATATGTCCATACTGGCAAACATCATCATTATGCCAATAGGATGCAAACAAAAATAGAACATATAGGGTGTTAGTCACTACTATCACATAATTAATACTATATATTTACATAAATTTGTTTAAATTTGGAAAATAAGTAATTTTCCCAAGAATTTTTGCCAAATATTATGGTATAAACCATGAGCATGGTCTAGTAAACATTGTGGAAAGCTTATAAAAGTTCCTCTAATGCTTGCTAGTGCCTAACCCCACCCCACATACAGATGACACCAAATCCCATCCTTTATTTTTCCAAGATGCCCCACAACATGATGACTGCTTAAATGATTAATCCAAGGAGCGTTGGGTTTTCTCCACATAACATATGAAAGAAAAATATGAAAAAAAAAAAAAAAAAAAAAAACCAACCTAATATGTGTTCCAAGCATGTGGAAGAGTATGGAATGGATAAGAGATTAACAAGAAGAATATCCTTCTCTTATTTTGGCAAATAGACATGATGATTTGGATCTTTTGCTCTTGGAGTAAATTAAGCATTTCATCAGTGGAACGTTTCTTTAATCATTTTATCAACGATTCCATTTTGTACGTATCCTGTCCAACGATCAATGACTGCATATATTTATTCATTTATTTATTTATTTGCATAACTAAAGAAATATTGTACATATTTAAAAATAAAATATAATTTAGAAGATGTTGAAACCAATTTCAATTATTGGGAATGCCAGATAAAAGAGCCGCAATCATATCACTCCACACGAAAAATTAGATAAAAGAGAGAGGAGAAGAAAGGGATGTGCAGTGAAACTCCAACTTCCCTTTTATTTTAATCATTTCCCCCTCTTATTTCATTTTATTTTTCATATTATTCAGCATCCTTTTTGCTACACCAGACCTGCCTCGAATGATTAGCTCACAGGCTTGCATCGGCTGAAGTTTTGGAAATGCTATCATGTACACATACATATATTTGTATCGACTAGACATAATTATGTGTTTTGCACGCATATAATATTTGTGTAGTAAATATATTGTTTCTTATTTATTATATACAATAATTAAAACGCTAGAGGCTTATTTATATATAATATTTTTTACTACATGTTTTAAAGCCTTCTTATATATTTTATAAACAACAAGTGATTATTTGATATAAATTATATTGGTGCTTTTTTGTTGCCTTTTTGCTCTCAAAATTGACTTACTTTCTAATATTGAAATCTAATAGTTATGGCCTTACATTTTTTTTAAGTAATGTTCTTTCTCAAATGTTGAGTTAGATATTCATTTTTATCATGTTTAATAGATGACAAATAGCATTAAATATCTTAGCTTAAAAAATACATAAATTATTTAAATAATAATATAGGAAATTTTACTCTTAAATCTTAATAGTAGAACTTATTCATGTTACCATGCGTTTAGTAATAATATGTTCAAATAAATTTTTTTAATGAGTAAAATGATAAATAATGCGTATAACTCTAAAGTATAAAATACCAGGAAATTTTATTTTTTAAATATATTTAATTGATTAACAATACCTTGATAACTTGACAATAATTACTGCAACTTAATATGGTCAAAAGAAAGTATTCCCCGATTTAAGAATTATGTTTTTAAATATTGTCACACCCCCAACACCAAGCACGCGATATTGGCAATGCCCTCAAAATTTCTATCTCAAGGATACTCAAACCGTATTAGATGTATATAAACCAATTACTTGAATAATCATTTCTTCGTAAAATCCATTCCTTACATGAAATACAATTAAATAAATTCCAAATATAATCATTACAACAACAGCTCAACAATTACACTACTTATTCCTCAAAACAATAAATGATAAAATAATAAACTATGTTCTTCAATTTTTAGGTACGGTACCAACACCAAACGTGTTCTTCCTCGTGCTCATTATCTGCAGTAATAATTTTTGACTTGTGAGCAAAAAACACCATGTAAGGATTTACCTGTTTTTATGAGATGTGAACGAGGTGAAAAAATACTTTAACATATTGTTAAATAATCTTTTGTCAATAAAATGTTTTTTATGTTTGTGTCATGTTATTCTTTTCCTTTCATATAAGCTTGCTCATACTTCAGACATTGCATATATTAATTCACTAATTAGAGCTTTAGACTATAATCCCGACTAAAAAATGTCACATGCAACTAAAATAGTTGTTACGATCTATAACCCCAATTGATACGGTTAACTTGATATTGGCTAAAGGTTCAAAACTTCTACTCTGCTTGAGAAGATTGAACTAGTTTCTCTACACTTGCAAACATACCAATGAGTATTTTAGTCATGAAACATTGCGTTTGAAAATTCACCAAGGTTCAACACGATAGTTTCTAGAATATTTCATATAAAATTACCACACAAAACTTGCGTTTATGTAAAACGAATTTCAGCATAATTTTTCAATACAAAACGATTTGCAAATTATTTCCTTACTTGCTCACATCCAAATCATGTTTCAGGAATATTTTCAATTCAACATAATATAGCTCCTTTAAAAAAAAAAACATAAATATTTCACAAGTATTCAAAAATAAATTTTGCAAAAAAATTTGTAAATTATAAAAGCCACAAAAATTTCAAGTAATCCACTTACATACCTTAACTTTGCTTGGTTTTGCGTCTTGCCAACCTCGAGTCTTTTTGTCCCTATTTAGTCAAAGCAAACCTCAATTCAATCCTTGATTCAATGTAATTTCATTATTTATGCAGTTCTTGAGAACAATGTCCTGATGTCATTTCTTTAATGAAATCACTATGTAGTTGTTCCAAAATTCTCCTAATTGTTACCTATGTCTTTCATAATCCCAAATGTCTCCCATCATTATTCTGAACCCAATAATTTAATAAATTTTAACGAAACATAAATTTTACAAAATTCTATCCTTATCTTCATTCACAGTTTGTGATCACAGTCTAATACCCCGTAATCATGACGACAGTAGTGGTCACGGAACTGCTCTAGAGCTTCCCCTATTTTGGTTTGTGATCACAATTTGAGGCCACAACAGGTTGTTTCACGAGTTCGAAGTACGTCACTGCGGTAGTGGAAACCAGGTGGGACTTACTGGAATTTTTGCAGTCTATGCTAGGGTTCGCATTGATGCTCTTCACAATCACGGTTCCTTAGATTGTGATCATAAGATCAGAATTCGCGTGCACTGAAGTGCTTGCGGTCCATTCCACAGTAGCGAGTAGGCATGTCATGGTCATGATTGCAGAATACAACTTCAGCCAGATCAATCTAAAACCTAATCTACTCCATTTTTCGCCTTTGATTCCTAGTCTAACCATATTGAAAGCATCCTACATGAGTTATTCCAACATTTCTTCCTATCAATCATAAGTTACAAGAAGCATATGCATCTAACAAAATATAATCCTTCTAATTCTATAATGTCTAGAACCACATGAACACATGCATCTCTATAGCCTTATACGTGCTTAAATTCTCATCTCCAATGAATATAAAATCATGATATCACTATTGGAATTCATGTCCACTAAACATAAAGTGTGGTTGAACCGGGATTACCTAAAAATGGATTCGTCTAAGGTTTGATAGCTTGCTTTGCATATTTTTCTTTTCTCTATCTCAAGAGCTTTCCAACATCAATTCAACAATCTTCCTACCTGGTTTCTACCCTTTTTTCCCTTCTCTCTATTTCTCTTCTTCTACTAAGACAACAATTGCAACACACTCATTTTCTTCCCCATAAGGAGAGCAACGTTATCAAGTAAAAATGTGTGGTTTTTCTTCTAGTTAGTTGTAGCCAGATGGGAGAAATGATTATTCCTTTTTCCTTCTTCTAATCCCACATCTCTCATTCTCTCTTCTTTCTCTAACAATCAATAGTAGTAATAGTAGTCTCTCTTTTTCCTCTCAACTCTCTTCTATCTAATGATAGTAACAGCATGAGGCTGTGTGTATGTGCGGTTTTCTTCCTTTCTTAATCCCCATTGATTTTCCCATTTACAGCCCTTGATTGTCTCAATTGTTAGTCAGGCAGTGAAAGGACGAAGCTGTTGGTCTCTTGAATGTTGCTAGGAGAGGAAAAAGAAACGTCAGCCCCTCTTAGGTGCTGTTTAGTTGTCTTTTTTTTTTCTTTTTTTTTTATATAAGGTTATCACATCATTCCCCGTTATAAAAGTTTCATTTTCAAAACTCACTCATTCTTGTTCAATGTATAAATGGGGATACTATTTTTTCATGTCTTTCTCTAACTTGTACATGGCTTCTTGTTTAATGTTTCATTTTCAAAACTCACTCATTCTTGTTCAATGAATAAATGGGGATACTATTTCGACATGTCTTTCTCTAACTTGTACATGGCTTCTTGTTTTGTGTTTCATTTTCAAAACTCACTCATTCTTGTTCAATGAATGAATCGGGATATTGTTTCCACATGTCTTTCTCTAACTTGTACATGGCTTCTTGTTTAGCGTGATTAGACCACTGAACTTTTACATAGCGAATCGTTTGAGATCACAATACCTATTTTTTCTTATCCAATATCCTTATCAGAAATTCTTGGTAGTTCAAATCATCCTTTATTACCAATGTTTCAACTTCAAATACATGATTCGCATCACGTATCTCCAACATTGAGATTCATGGAATACATTATACACTCTGGATGTTGAAGGGGGTAGTCCTAGCCGACAAGCCACTTCGCTAACCTTCTCCAATACTTCAAATAGCCCTACAAATCATGGACTTAACTTACTAGTCTTTCCAAAATGCAACACCCACGTATTAGCGACACCTGTACATAGACCTTCTCTCTTGGTTGAAACTGTAGCAGTTGCCTTTTCAAATTTACCCAACTCTTTCGTCTATCTTATGCTTCTTTAAGCCTTCTCCAAATAATTGCTAGTTTGTTAAAAGTATCATTAATGTTAGTAACATGTCTTCTAATGTATATTTATTCCTTTTCTTCAATTGTTTCTTAAATTTTCATTTGACTTCACTGTATCTCTCTCTCTCTCATTTTATTTTTAACATAATTTTAAGGTAGGCTATTATTAGCATTTGTCATTATCACTATCCACTTCTTTTCGGTTTAAGACTAATATTCCAATGTTCTCTTTTTGTCTCGGGCCCATGTTTAGGCCATAGTTAGGCTAGAGCTTGACGTTGGGCCTCAATTACTAAGGCTACTACAACTATCATAATTTAGCATTCTTGCCCTAACTTTGTCTTGTAAAAGGAATATCATAGTTGGGGTTAATAGTTACTCGTTGTCCCAAAGTAGTGTAACGAGAGTATTGCGTGATATTGAACGACCAGCCATTTTCTATGTAATGAAAGTTCCATAATACTTAATAATAAATAACTAACAAGTGCTTCATGGTTGCGTGACATAGAAAAAGTATTATTATTTATGACAAGGCTCCATGATTTGCTGTTGCGTTTCTCCAAGGAAAGGAAAGGGAAGGTGTTTCTATTCTTGGCCTAGTAAGAGACTGCCGATTCATTGAAAGCCAACCGTGCATACCTTGTTGTTTTCTGCTGTTGGAGATTCATTCGTTGTTTGGTCAAGAAAATTATGGGACTTTGGTTTTTGGCCTGCCAAGACCCTGTTTTCTGATTGCCCTTTTTCTCTGATCTGTCATACGAATTCATCGTGGGCTTGCCATTAGGGTTGGTTTTGTGCATGCTGATCTGCAGCTTGGTTTTGGGGAAGTTTTGTTGTATCTGAAGTCTGTGAATGAGAGTGGAACATACTCAGTGAGATCCATAGGAGAATTCTGCTTTGGACTTCAGGTACAAGTGTTTTTTTTTTTTTTTTTCATAATTATCAAATTGTAGTTCAATCTGATCTTATAGTCTTGTTAATCTGATCCCATGGTCTTGTTCCGTAGAAAACAAGATTTGCAAACAGTGACTCCAATCTCCAACATTGTGGAAATGCACAGAGCAAGAAAAAGAGTTCCGGATGCCTTTTTGCACAAAAGCTTTTAACAGTTTGCAATTTCCGTTTGATAATAGTAAAGTTATCTTTCAAACCCAACAACTGGCATAAATTTCCAACACAAGGAAAAGCCAACTGATCTACATTGCAAAATACAACGTGGTTAAATAAGTTTCAGTTTGATGTCAGATTCAGATACTTTATCTTACATGCAGAGAGATAAAGAGAGATGCCAATGTTGTTTAATTTCTTTAAGGACTAGATAAGACCTTTTCTGGAATCCATTATGGCAATAAAAGAATTATGGGCCTCATTTTTGAGACTCTCTTGGATAATACATGAATTTTTACTATGACCACAGGTTTTAATATATTATCTGTCCAGGGCACTAAATAAATTTTCCAAGAAACTTTATGAAGAGAATAGATAAGACCAGCATGATAGCACACTCGATGAGGCAAAGTGGATCTTGATATGACTGGAACAATTTTTCTTTTTCCATTTCATTCTTTGCATGGGGTTCTAAGTAATTTAAGGTTATCAAATATCAATAAAGAGTTCTCAAACAATTAGACTTCGATTGGACGGTAGCCTTTGTCGCATTTTTCATGTTCTTATTTTATTTTATTCATAAATATAGTTCAATTTCATCCATATCTCTAAAAATTTCTCATTAATATCCTTATCTAATGTTTTCTTCACCCCATCCAATACTATTCATCCATATGCTCTTTCACTTCTCAATACACCCATCTCTCTTCTTCCCTTATGTATTATCTCTCTCTCTTTTGTCATTCTTTTATCACGTTTCACATCAAAATAATTTTCTATTAATAACAATCTATCAAATTATTATAATTATTATATTATCTTTTCAAACGTCATTTATTCATATAAAATATCTCATTTTTCATATTATATATTTTTTAAAAAAATTATCTCACTTTTAACATTTTATCCATCCAATAGCAGCCTTAGTTCCCTTATCTTGTTCCGTTCTTCCCACTCTGTTCACTTTAGGTTTAAGCCTTCTCTTTTGACAATTCACAGACGCCTTGCTGGCAGTAATGATATTGTTTTCGGGTGAGTTTGTTGAATGTGTTGAAATCTGAGTGGCGACCACCTTTGTCTTTAAAGCATGACAAGCAGACTTCAACATTCGATAAATCATTTGAATAGAACCCCACTCAGCTTTGCCGTGAATCCGCTGAGCCTTGATCAGTGTTGTCCAGAACCAGAACCAGAAACAGAAGCGGTTTGGCGCGAGGTGGGAGCCTTCACTGGGCAGGATGCTCGAATTTAAGAAGAGAGAATCGATGAGAAAGGCGATGCTGATGCAAGAAGAAATATTTAAACATCAGGTAATCGTTCAAATGTCAGATAGGGATTTCTGCTGGTTCTGTCTCATGTTCAAATATTTTCCATCAGACGCTTTAGATGTTCCATCTGTAACAATATGTGGTGGCTTTGGATGTAACGTCAGCTTCAGGAGCTGCACCGTCTATATGCTCTTCAGAAAAATAAGATGCATGATCTTGAAAAGGGACTAACACAACGTGAGGAGCATCCACCAGAAAAGGAGACAAGGACACACACCGCCACAGATGATCCAAAAGAACTGACCAGTAGCTACTCCGGAGAGAGCTCGAGAGTGACCATCAAATTCGACCTAGAGAGGCCAGCTGAAAGCAACCCATCGGGCATCCATCTGTCCCAAGGGCAAAAGGACTCGAAAAGAAATGATGGGGAAACCGAGGTGGAAGTCGAACTGACACTCAGCATCGGCCACTGCACAAGGAAGCCAGGTTTGAAACACTGCAGCAGCTAACATAAAGTTGCGCGATTCAGTCATTCAACAGCTAACAATTCTGCCGAGCCCCCGAGGGGGGGAGGTATGTATACTATTTTGAAGGGTTATTCTGTGCAAACTCAATTCACTAAATAAATTTAAATATTAATTAAGAAGAGATATACATAATTTTTCTGATTTGCACAAAGCTCAAACACAAGGACAGGCGCTTAGTTAGTTACTATTTTAACTTAACATGCTAAGGCTTGTGCAAAGGTCTGATTTAGATCTCAATACGGTGAAGCATTGGTTCAGCTTTGAGAGAGAGGGTGTTGTAGATGTAATGATTGTAGAGAACATCTGACACTTCAAAAACGTTCTGTAGCTAATGTCTTTAGATTCCTCTGGTTTCGGACTGGCTTCCAAATGCCATGTCTTTGTCGCGATTTGTTGAGCACAAGTTGACACGGCACTGCCGCCATTTTTGGACGTGGATGAAATTCTTGTGAATGGGAAGAAGACGAGGACTGTCAAAGTACAGTTATCTGGCGACGGTGGGCTCTCTATGAAAATACACATGTACGGTTGCAAAAGCACTTCCCACAGCAAAATTATCTTATTATATATTTCGTAAAAATTGTACGCTTGATGGGTGTGTCAAATAATTTACAAATTATGTAAATTTTATTAATTATGGTAATAAAATAATTATATTTTGATGATAAAATAAAATTATTTGAAGGTAAAGAGTTGAAAACATGAAAGCAAGCATAAATAAAAGTATATTAAAAGTGAACAAGAAAGATATGATAAATATATCTCTATGCTGTATTATTAAGACTCTGGACTTGTTTTGACTCTAAAAGATAAAATTACATGTTTTACCCCTTTTAATTGCACGATATAAATATTACGTTTACCCTTATTTCTAATTTTTTTGTTCTTTTCTATTCTTGGTATCTTCCTTTTTCTTAATTTATCTGTTTTTCACTTTCTTTCAAATTTTTTACTTTCAACTTCTTTTCATCTTTTTTATTTCTCATTTTATTTTTATATTCTCAAATTCAAATGATATAATTTTTTATTTAAAATGAAACCACTTTGTAATATACAAATAATTTTACATACACAGAGTGTATTAAATTTCCTAGTATATATAAATATTAAAATAAGGGTATAAAAGTAAATTTACATTTGAGAACCAAAATCAAGCCTTTATCCATAATATATAACTAGTAAAGGTAGCACACCCTGTGTGTGTGTAAATTTGTTTAAAAAATGTAAAATTATTATATCTTAAGTAATATAAATAAAATTATTTAAAAATTAAAAGTATAAAAATATTTATAACAAAAAAATAAAGAAACATTCAAAGAATTTGAAATGAAAGAAAATTTGAGAGAAGATATAAATTGAAATGGTTAATTAAAAGGGAAGGAAGAATGAAAATGATAGAAGAAATAAAAGAATTTTAAATGATAACAATCATGCAATTTTATGCCATACAACTATAAAATTTTATTAGCTTAATATATAATATAATTGTGTGTGTGCTCACATGTGTGTGTATACGTACATTTATAATGCTACGGGAACTTAATTAGGAATTCTTCTATAGAGGTAGAATTGATGCCAACGTTTTCACAATTAGCCACTGGTCCAGTCTGAGTTGAGATGAAAATCAGGTATATAATATATTATGTATAATTAATCCTATTTATGGTTTATTATAAATAATTAAAATACTTTTTTAAATTATAGTTCCAACCAAACAATAATTGTATTCGTGCAGAGGATTTAAATGAATTAATGATTCAAATAAGAAATGAATTTTAAGAGACCTCTATCAATTAATATTTCAAGATTTCGAGTTGACGGATTGGCTCTGAAAATTTAATTGAATTTGGGTGTTGTATGTATCATATTAATGACATATCATATTAATGACACGGAACATATCTATGTCAAGATTTATAGTGTGTACGCTTATGTCAGTTGTGAAAAGACAATTATATTTTTAATTAAATATTCATATTTATTAAAAAATAAAATTAGAGTTTTTTTTTATGAATAACCTAAAAAAAACATTTATAAAAAATACTCTAATTATAAAATAGTTTGTAAAAATAGCTCATTTACGCGATTTCGTATTACATAATGGAGTCAAAATTTTCGTGATACAATGTCATGAAAATGAATAAATAATTATTTTTATGTTTAAATAAATAAATAATTTAAATAATTTAATCTTATATTTGTTATCTTTTTAAATAATTGAAATTTTATATTTTATGAATTTGAGTATTTATTATTATACATAGACAATAAATTAAAAAATTAATAGTAACAATTTAAGAAAATTTAATTTTTATTTTGAAATTAAAATTAATACAAAAAATAAAATTAATCACCATAAAATTATAAAAAAATTGCACACGTAAATAACTATGGTTTAATGCTATTATCTATTTTTAAACAAATAATATAAATTTTAATTACAATTATATGTACATTACTAATTTATAATTAATTATACCTAAATAGTAGGTAATAATATTAAATGTCACAAATATGTGTAAGTAATAAATAATAAAATATAATAATTTGAAAATTATTCAAACAAATATATTTATTCAAATAACTTCTAATAAAATGTAAATATAGAGTAAAATATAATTCTATTTAGATACCCTATGCTCCCAGTGCCACGTTTAGAAGCGCATCGATTTCTACGAGATCTTAAAGTAGAATTATCATCCTCGTACTATGACATGTCGTTATATAATGACGCAGTGGAATGGTCGAATGTATCATCTTGCTACACCTCTCCAAACGATTGGTAGCTACTCCATAGAATAGATGATGTATGAAAAATACGTCCATAGTTCTCCAGTGACCCAAAGTAGTGCATGGATGGATCTGGTGAATGATAAAGAGCTTACATCACCTGCATTGAATGTGGATTGTGTATGGCTAAATCAAGCGGAGTAAGTATATAAACATCGTCATGCTGTTGTGGTGTAGCAAGCATGTAAGAAACCTGCGTTGTACCGTAAACTGAAGTGGATGGGCTTACATTGAGGTTTGAAGGGACTGTAGTACGAGATACAGAACGACGTCCACTGTACTGCTCCACCCTAGGCCTGCTCGTGGACAAGCACATCTCTGCAGACACTCTGTGTGTTGTAGGGGTGACATCCATCTCAGTATAAGCACGCAATCTTCTGGCCTACCTCACACGACCACGTGACAGAACCCGCCTACAATGATTAACATTGCCATCAATAAAAAACTGTTCCAACTCATGGACTTGAAAATGAATAAGTGTTTCAATATACATTAAATTTTTATTGTACTATACACAGAAGTAGACAATAAATATTATTTGTGATTATGTACCACATAATCAGTCCATGACCAATCTTTGGGTTGAAATCTAGACTCTACAAAGGCGGTTGATGGAGTAATCGTGCAGCGAGTGATCCGATAATACCAATCAATGTATCCACTCACTACCTGGGCACATCACCGTGGTGTCTCTATCTACGTGCAACCACTGCTAAACTCCGCCAGTAATCCACATATGCTTGATGATATACCATCCAATCTCTAGCCGAACTCCCTCCACGACAGTCAATGATGTGTAAGTGATCCTCGTCCAATAAGGGAGTAGGTGGAATGTCCTGCACCATCATAAACTGCCGTAAAACTCACTTCGGCCAGTGCATCTCCACAATATCATAGAGGATGAGTGGACCCGAGTACGTCCACATATGATGCTCAGATCTCGCTGACAATGTAATATACCACTCAGGAGCATATGGTCGCCAGTTAAACTACACATTGGTTACAACAAACATCTTATCATGCTTATTTCAATCAAACATTGTACTGATAATATAAAATAATGTATGCTATAATAACAAACCTGTGTGTGTGCCTCAAAATCTAAAATCTCTCTAAAAATTCGTATGCTGTGGCTACCGGTCTCAGTCATCTGTCTCTATACACAAGATCATCTGTATATTTATGAAGAAAAAACAAATGAAAAATAAACAAATTATAAATTTCCAGAGCAAGTAATTAAAAAATTAATAAAAGTATGTCAGGATCATGCGTAGCACCATACGGCGCTCCTGGAAGCGGTTCACCATCAGGTAGAGTAAATGGACTTAGGTCAGAATGCTGGCCTACAAACTGTGGTGCAAGTCCTAGTATTCGAGACCATGTCTATATTTGTGTCATTGGCAATATAATTACCATCACAAACTAATTTATACTTGTAATCAAAATTCTATTATGTGAATATAAGGTGTACAAAACATACATGTAAAAGAGGCAATGGACCAGAAATGGACGAGTGCCCACTTTGGCAAGCAACACAAAGATTTTTGTACAAACATGCCAAAACTGTACTACCCTAATTGTATCTGTCCGCATCGTCTAAGTCAATAATCAAGTTAAGGTAGAGCAGCCTAACTCGATTGTTGAAGGAATTAGGGAATAAACTATCACTTAATAGTAATAAAATAAAGCCACGAGCCCACTGCTGTATATCTAACTGTGTACTGTCTACATGTAATGGGTGCAACTCCATATACTATGCGATTTGTGTAAGGAGAAGGCTGTAACCTTTGAAATCCTGATCTCTCAGTGCTCAATCTAATGCCCCTATGCAAATCTACATCCACTGTGCATGTATCGACCGAAGCTTTGTGTCAATGACTGAGTCGCCCTCCACCAATAGATGCCATATCTGTGCCACGTCCTCTAACGTAACAATGGCCTCCTCAAGAACAAAATGAAATGTATGTGTCTCTCGATGCCATCCTCAACTAACGACGTAATCAGGTGGTGATTTAGCTGCAATGCACCACATCTGTATACGCCGTACAAGTCGATGCGGTGAAGTATATGAAGCACTCTAGGGTCCACGTCCTCAAAACGCAGCCAACAGCTATCAAATACCTGCGGGGTAAGGCATCTATCGAGGGTGCTAGCCCAAACGTCTTCTGAGCAGTGATCACAACACTGAGCTGTCAATCGAACCAGGGTGAGCGGAAGTATCTGCTGACATCCTATAAAAAAACCTAAAAGTAGGTGTTACTCTAAAAATAAATTTTGGAGTATTTTAAGTGAATTAAATAAAACAAAAATGACAAAAAGTATATAATTAAAAAGAAAAATACTTGAAACTATTGGCTACCCTATGATTTCAATTACGTAAATGTTATTGTGACACTCATCTATAAGTGAAAAGTGATTAAATCAACTGCTTGTGCATGCGAACAAAAATATAGACATATTGAATTACAGAATATTTTCAACTAAACATATGTGGCTATTAAATTATAGTAGGTGTCATTTGATCAATTGCGTTACAAAATTAAATTACATACATATACATTTTCAACTAAGCATATATATTTTAATTAACAGCATATTAAAATACGTGGCATTGCTACTGACTACCTAAATTCTCCTATGCGAACTTTCTGCATCTGTACATCTAATAGTCTGCCTCACACGTACTTATCCACGACCCATCTCATTTGTAAGATGAGCCATTCGGTCCCACCCTCTGCACCCCACTCGTCGACGTTCTGCATTATACACTAATTGAAATGGTGTAGGGTCCCAATAGTCTTCAAGCCACACTGCTTGAAATTCACCATAGTAGGTCTCCATCTATTCATTAATTAAGTAATGGGTGCTAACAAACTCCTTCGGGTTTACACGATATCGACGGCACACATAGATAGCATGAGAGCATAGAATCCCACTCAAAGTCCATTTGTCACAACTGCACTCATACCGCGTGAGACAAACAACATAATTAGTCCCACAAAGTCTACCACGGTACACCGTTCGAACGTCAATGGAAAGCACACGCTTGTCAATCAATTGAAATGTGTGTCTAATAGAATCCCTCTCTGCATCTTGGTATTTGTTTGTAGGCCATGTTGGCCAATCACAACCCTATGCCTTCATGTTCGTCACCTTCGTAAGTCTATCCAAAAAGAACCCAACAACACGATCAAATATAAGTTGAACAATTGAGGTTATTGGAAGCTGCCTTACACCTTTGAAAACTCCATTAAGGGACTCTGAAATATTTGTTGTCATGATCCCTTTACGCCATCCTCCATCATATATTAGTGCTCACTTCGCTTGGTTAATTGCCATAAGCCAATTCTATGTATCAGGATTGATTCTGTATATCTCTTCCATGCAGTTATCCAACTTTGGTAGCTCATGCTCAGGCTCCTAAGTGCCTTGCTGAAGTTCGAGCAAATATGTCTCAAACAATATACATGTGTCCCACGTGGTTCTTTGAAGGTAGAAACCCTTTCCACAGCTGCGAGTAAGCCCGCATGACGATCAGAAATAAGACAGGTACGCTTCCTATCGTGCACAACATAACGACTGATCAAATCTAAAAACCAGTGTGATGACTTTGTACTCTTTTCATCCACAATAGCAAAAGCTAATGGTAATACTTTATGGTTCGCATCCAGTGCCACAGTGATCAACATTTTACGCTTGTACCTCAAATACAAGCGTGTTCCATCTACACTAATTACGTTGCGGCAGTGTTGGTACCCATCAAGACACTGTTTAAAGGCCCAAAAAAATACCCTAATGTGTATTGACTTTCAGCACCACTCTCAATATGGCGCCACTCCACAATAGTTTCAGAGTTATACTTTTGCAAGGCAACCATATATTCGGGTAACTTCTGAATTGAACTCTCCCATATGTCATACACTATCTCAAAAGCCCGTCTTAAATCATGACATACCTTAGTATAGCTAATTTCAAACCCATACTTGTCCTTTACTGTAAGAATGATAAATTTGATCTCATACGATGGGTTTTGGCAAACTATACCCAAAAGCAATCGAGCTATGGTGTTCTTGTCTAGATTTCTCTAGTCCATTGATATCATGCTCGAAAAGTAAGTGTGTGGACCTTCATACTTTGTAATTTGACAAAAACCCAACTTTGGCTTCAGAATAGCCCTTAAATCCCACTGACAGCCTTCTTCATCTTGCTTGCATTTCACCTTCCACAGAATTGACGTGCTCTTTACTTATATTCACGCTGTGTAATACTGAATGAGTATTCTTTAAAGGCAGAAATTACATGATTTTTATCATTAAAGTTTATACCTGTGAGCAATTCTCCACTATCCTCCTCATAAAATTTGCCCCAGGTAGTAGGAGAAATATCTTGAGAATCTTGATCACAGTCATTAGGAATGGTTTGCAAAAACTCAGTGGATGAGTACGTATATTGCTTTGAACCTAAAGCTACCTGCATATAAGATTAAGTTGATGTGTCAACGTACCCTTGGCTAATTTATTCCTCTGTCAGTTTCATTGTACTCACATATGCAAGTCTTTTGTCATCCTCCTCCTCTGTGTCATTATCTAACGGTATATCTGTCACACCCCAATCTTGTCTAAAATTATCGCCAAATGCCTCCGATACATCATCATGCAGTTCTATCTCTAGGTTATCCCCATCATTTAATGTATTATCTAATTGTTGAGCTACATGTGAAGGTCCCTCATCATAATTATGCTCTCTCAGACTTCCGTAAACCTTCATATGTGCCAAACCTTCAGTGATTTGAGGTAGCTTACTTAACCGCTCATTTGTGGGGCACAAGCAAAAAGCATGATCTACTTAAGGATGTAGGGTATCATAAAACTCCAAATATAGCTCTAAAAAATGGAATCCATTAATAAGGTTTAGAAACAAATGTATATTATTGTTGGTGTTCAGGTTAATTACAGTGGCTCTATCATGTCCATGTCTATGATTTAACACACATGGCATGTAAACTTTCAATTCAAATCTATTACTATCAACACCACTCACTTGGTACAATCTTGCGAAAAGTTGCATTAAGTTCATGTCACGAGAGATGGTATCTAAGGCGCATGGCTCACGGTTGCATCTAACAGAATTTACATCTCGTAAAATAGTGCCACCTCAATACAGCACGATTTGTACATAATCTCCATCAATCGACATATCTTTATAAAAAACAAATCACAAAGAAAAAATATAATCAACTTCTTGTATTATCCAATTATGTATTTCAACTAATAAATTATTTTCCGTATACTTCTAATTATATTCCATTTCAAACATCATACATATGACACAGTAAAGCAGCTTAGTAAAATCATAATTAATTCAAACATACATATCAAACAATAAAATATCTATAAAAAAATTAATTGCGGCAACCAACTAAATTATTAAATTAATTCATAAATATTTTCTCACTCTTATCATATTCAATATTTAAACTGCCTAAATGTCATAACATTTCTATATTTACTAAAAAGCATACACACATAATAACCAAATATATTTAGATATTCTATAACAAAATATGTGTACATGCCTTATATAATCAAACTCTGTCTGACTTTAAAAAATAAAAGCGATCTTAAATCTCAACTCCGATCAATTGTTGTCTGTCCACATTTAAACCATACAAATGTATTACACTCTAACATATAATATATCATATGTAAATAGATATTTAAAATAAATTCTAATTATTTCTTATATATTTAATTAAATATATATTAAAATTATTAAAATAAATTACAAAGTCTGTATAATTTTTGTAAAGTATACACATATCAATGTGTCAAATATAAAACAAATTGTTAATTATATTGTCAAACTATTAAATTGTTAAATTAATTCAAATACAGCTCTTCACCAAAATAACATACTCAAAATCATCAATATATACAAATATCATAACATTTACAAAAATATTAAAAATATAAACATATAATAAAAAATTTGAAACTATATTATATAACAAAAATTTAATACAGACTTTAGAATATATTACATAATTTTTAAAGTTGTAAACCAAACGTGACTTTACATAAAATTTGAAAACGTAAATTTAATTTCAAACTAAATATTTTCATGCTCCCTAAATAATATCTAAACATTTATATACTAAACATAGTTCTAAACTTATAATTTAAAAACATAAATAACATTATGCGTCTTAACGATAAAATTAATTTATAAATTTATGAAAATAAAAAAAGAAAAAGATTAAGTAAATGAAAGAAACAAACCGATCAATTATTACTATAAATTGAAGAATGCCGTTGTTGTTGACGTGCTCTAAAACTACAAATTTATCAAATTAAACACAATATTAAATATATAATTTACATACATAAATAAAATTATGTAATTTAATCATGAAAATTAAATTATAAATTTACAAAAATAAAAAAAGAGATTAAATAAATGAAAGAAAGAGTAATGATTAGTTATTGAAAAAAAAATCGATTATTACGAGGAGAAAGATTTCTAGAGTAGTAAGAAAGATTTTTAAAGAAGTTAATCGGAGAGATTGAGAGAAAGATGAGAAGAAATCGACTGAAGTGAAGAAAAAAAAAGCAACCAGATGCAGAGAAAAGGTGAAGAAGAAAGGCCAGAGAAGATGAATAAACAGTAGAATAAGAGAGAAGAAGACAAATAAATGCAAAGGTTAGTCAAAGTGTCAGATCGGTAGCACGCGATTCAAGGTAATTCTGTAAAATCGAATCGAGGAATCAATATTTTTTAAATAAAAAAAGTCAATTCCGTGATTTTGAATCACAAATTATCTAGATTCAGGTGATTTCTATAATTTAGAATCACGGAATTCAAATTTTAATTTTTTTTTAAGTTTTGTGATTTCAAATCACGGAAATTGTCCAATTTTGTCATTTGAAATCACGAAATTGGCTTTTTTTTTTAAAAAATACTGATTCCGTGATATACAATCACAGAATTGGGTTAATTTTACTAATCCCTCCTCAATCGAGTTATTTTAACAAATATTTTTTTTGGGTTATTCTGGCAAAAAAGCTAATAAAATTGTGCATACTTATGTCAATAGTCTGTATAATTAATTTTAACAATTATATTTTGATTTATTATAAGTATAAATATAAATTATATCAAATTAAAAATATTAGTATAAATAGAGTTGCAATAATGAGCTATACTTACAAATAGATGAATAAAATTTTATATGTAAACAAATTACTATTCTTTAATTGATAAGTTATAAAATCTCTAAAACAAGAGCTTCTTTGAGTAAGAAATAATTAACAGATATGAATAAAATTAGATGAATTGAGTTACAAAAATGAAAGCATAGGAGGACTCCTTTATTTGTTTATTCGATTCGTGGGAAGGGGCCGTGAGGATTTTAAGAGTCAAAGTCCTTTTTTTTTATCTAAATAACAAAGTGAATTTCTTTTTCGACTATTTTAAAAACTCCATTCTATGATGATACTTTTAAAGAATGAACTTCATTGATCGAGTTACAACACCCTTTCCTTGATGTCAAGACTATTAAGGAGCCACTAGTTTTATAAAACATATAATAATTGTTCTTATTTAAGAGTTAGTTACATTTCATACAAGCAGAATTGTTAGCAAAATTATGATTGGCACATCTATAATACTACTTTATAGAATAATTGGTTGGTATCCAAATCAACCTGGACTTCTATTAAATGATAATGACTTAATTGGATTTTGGATCATTAGAAGGATTTCACCATGAATGGGATTAATAGAAGAATCTAGTGATCAGATGAAGTTATAATTTGTCGAAATATGATTAGTTCGAAGGACAAAATGATATGCATCAAAAAGGGATACTTATCTCCAAGCTATCCTGATCTATTACAACCAATGTTGCAACATTGTTAGGAGACTGAGGATATCCGATCGTGTAGGAGATAATACTTATCCAAAAGGCTTAAAATTTACTTGAAAACTTCTACCCACCAAGTATAAATACCATAGCATGCTAGACATGGACATCAACAATGAGAATTCTCAAAATCCTAGCTATGAGAGTGCTAACCATTGTAAACACTATTCTTATTTTTGTGAAATTGGAAGTGAGTAAACAATCTAGTTGATAGACAAATTAGTCATGTGACAGAGTGTTAGGCCTAGAAATAGATATGTTAAATATAAAATAAGGAACTTTTGGTGTGACCTACAGTACAACAACCTCAGGGAAGGTGGCTAGGTTTGTATGAGTGTTCAGAGGTTTGTTTACCTTATTAATTTATTATATTTGGTTTGTTGTAGTGAAATTTTCGTGACTTGGTACCCGTAGATATAGGAGTGGAATTCCAAATTACATGAACAAATACTTGTGTTGCATATTTACCATTAATATTATTGGGGTGTGTGTGTGTGTGTGCGCGTGCGCGCGCGCATTTGCATTTTATAACTATGTCTACAAAACTCCATAATGCAGTTTGTTGTGTTGCAACTGTAGTCGCAACATCATCATGGCACTTTCAAGTGGTATTAGAGTTAAGTTGTTCAATGAGCTTAGTTTGAAGCGGATGTGATCTTAGTGTGATTTAGCAATCTACAGACAAGAGCACTAAAAAAGGAATATCCACAATACGCCCCCCACTTCTTGATGGCTCCAACTATTCATATTTAAAGGTACAAATGCATGCATTCATAAAATCTCAAAATGAAAGAGCTTGGTCTACAATTGAGAATGGATGAAAACCACCAACTGAAAGGAACACCAAAGGTGTAGAGATTGTCAAATATGTGAAATCATAGATCGTTGAAGAAGAACTAGTTGCTTTAGGAAACTCAAAACCAATTAATGCAATTTTTATGAGTATGGATGAGGATCAATTCAAATTTATATCCACATGTAAGTTAACAAAAGAAGTTTGCGACATCCTCAAAAATATTCATGAAGGTACGAGTGCTGTTAGAACTTCTAAACCTCAAATGTTAGCATCTCAATTTCAAACTTTAAGAATAAGAGAAGATGAAATTGTTGCTGAATTTAATGAAAAATTGCACCACATTGCAAACCAAGCCTTTCAATTGGGCAAAAAGTACTCTAAAGCTAAGCTTGTAAGGAAAACTTTGTGTTCTTTACCCGAAAGATTTGCCCTAAAGGTTACTGCTATAAAAGAAGTAAAAGATATGGATAATCTTCACCTTGATAAGCTTATGGGTTTATTACAAACATATAAGATAAATCTAAATTATGGTAAGAATGAAAAAGAGATGGCTTTCTAGCCAAATAACAATCGAGATGAATGTTGCAATGCTAATGAGAACATTAAATTCATAATTAAGGAGCTCAAAAGGTTGATGAAAAAAAAAGTCAAGTAAGTTTAGAAATTCATTCAACAAAGACCTCAAAAGATCATGATAAATATTCCAAAGAGATTGAAAATCTTGGGCCCCAATGAAAAGCAATTCAATGTTATAAATGTAATGGATTTGGTCATATTCAAATGGAGTGCGCGCCAATACTCTCAAGAAGTAAAAAAAGGCTAAGAGCATGACTTAAAGTGAAGATGAATCAGAAGAGTCAGATGACAACAATAAAACAAGCAACCATATAGTATTCAACTTAGTCAACAAAAAGTCATAAAAAAATAGCCTACAATGTTGCAACCTCAATAGAAACAACACAGAAGACCAGTCTAAGTACAGCAGTAGTGGCAGTTAAGTTACTAAAGATGAGTTGCTATCCATTTATCAATTAGCATGTGATAAATTAATGACCATACACTTAGAAAATAAAGCACTAAAGGATAAAATGAAATATTTGAAAGAAGATAAGGAGAAACTACAGAATGCCTTTAACAATCTAAAAGAAGAGTAAAAAAGTTTGAAGAGTTATATTATGAAGTTGAAAATAAAGCATATGAAGCTATTGCAATACTCAACAAATTAAATTCTAAAAAAGCCAAACTAGATGATGTCTTAACTATGGGAAAGGTTGCACAAGATCGAATAGGTTTGCGCTTTGTGGAAAAAGGAGAATTCAACACCCAACAATCAAAAGAGATCAAGTTTGTGAAACAAACAATGCCACAAAAGATAAATTCAACACCTGCTACAAATAATTCCAGAAGAAAAAGGAAGAAGAGATCAAAAGAAATCTATTCCTAGTGCAAGAAAATAAGTCATCCAATTGGAAGATGTTAGACCTCAAGTACTTTATATCTCATGCACCCTCAAAATATTGTTTAAAGGATTTATGACATATTAACAATAGAGGTAATCTTCCAAGCAACAAAAGATATTCATGCAAGCAAATGAATTTTGGAGAATGTGAAAAAAAGCGATATTCGAGGGTGAGTAAACAAAATTCTATATGTCAAATGTCTCAACAAAAACCTACTGATAACTCAAAATTATGTAGATCGGATGGTTGTTAGAAATCATGTTGCAACAAAGGATAAATAAAGGTACAATGTTACAATACCAGACACAACAATGCATACACATTCTGAAGTAAGTACTAATGTTTTTGTTATATTCCTTACGGTAATACTCCAACTAATGAAGCCAGTTCCTCTCCATGAGATATGCTTGGTATTCCCTTTATATTTATTTCTTCTTTGACAAATGTATGGCACAAAGGATGAGAAAAGTGACAAAGGGACATAGGGAGTATGGAGGTCTAACAAAAAAGGAGTTTGATATTTTTGCTTCACAATGTTGTGACTATTGTTGGAACCCAATTATGTGCTGTACCACAAATGTACCAAAGGGAGATATTGTTAGCAAAATTATAATTGGTGCATTTGTAATACAGCCTTATCCATTAATTGGTTGGTATCCAAATCAACTTGAACTTCTATTCGATGATAATGACTTAATTGGATTTAGCTAATCAATTTAAATAGATTTGAATCAATAGAAGAACTTCAACATGAGTGGTATTTGTAGAAGAATCTGATGATCAAATAAAATTATAATGTGCTAAAAAATGATTGGTTCGAATAATAAAAAGATATGTATCAGGAAGGCATATTTATCTTAAGACTATCCTAATCTGTTGCAACTAATATTGTAATACTATTGGGAGACTAAGGATATCTAACTGTGTAGGAGATAATGCTTATCCACAAGACTTCAGATTAACTTAGAGACTTCCACCCACTAAATATAAATACCCTATCATTCTAGATGTAGAAAACAACGAAGAGAAGTCTCATAACCCTAGTTGTAAGAGTGTTAGCCCTTGTAAACATTATTCCTATCTTTGAGAAATTGGAAGTGAGTGAACAAACTAATTCATATACAAATTAGCCGTGTGAGAAAGTATTAGGCCTATGAATAGGTAGGTTAAATACAAAATAAGAGAGTTACGGTGTGACCAACAGTTCAATAACTTTAGGGAAGTTGATTGGATTTGTGTGAGTATTGAGAGGTTTGTTCACCTTGTTAATTTACTATATTTGGTTAATTTACTATATTTGGTTTGTTGTAGTGAAATTATCCTAACTTGATACTTGTTAACGTAGGAGTGGAGTCTGAAACTTCTCGAACAAATATTAATGTTCTACATTTACCATTAATATTGTTAGGGTGTGTGTGTGCGCTTGCATTTTATAACTGTATTTGAAGAACTTCATAATACAGTTGGTTGTGTCACAGCTATAGTCACAACATCACGGGTGCACTTTCAAGAACAAATAATGTTGTAAGTACAAAATATAACATTTGAATGAAAAATTATTAATAGATGCATGTGAATATAATATTACAAAAATATATCAAAATAAATATAAATTTGCAACAGAAGAAACCATTTATAATTGTATACAAACTCATAACGTGAAATAAATAAAAAATAATAGTGTGCTAAAAACTTAAACAAAAATGTTATTACAAATAAATACATAAAAATATATTTCTTTGAGAAATAAACTAAATTTTACAAAAATTAAAAAAGATTATTAATTAGTAAGAATAAAAACTTAGTAAATAAAATGCTACAAACTTTCCTAAATCAAAATTGCTTAAAAAAACCAAATGCCTTTGTATCAATCATTTTAATTCAATTATCACGGGGCATAATAAATAACAAACAGAACACTAGCTAGAATTCGATTATAAAGATAGTAAATATTTAATAAATATTTTAACTAAAACCTTATTGATAAAATATCTTAAAAGCATTAGAAATAAATATAAAAGTATAAAATAAAATTTACCATTGCATTGATGAAAAATAAAAATATTACAAAATAAATGTTTTTGTGCAAGAAGATGATGAAATAAGACATTGAAATTTATAGACAATGTTGTTTTATAAATAATTTTAAATATACATTTTTTTATTAAAATAAATCAAAATTTTTAATTGTATATAACAGTAAATAATTCATAAAATTATTTAATCAATATATTTCACTTTCTCTACACGCGCAAAGCATTTAACATTTTTTTAGTATATATTTGTATGTGTGTCCTCTCTCTCTCTCTCTCTCTCTCTCTATGTGAGTGTGTGTGTGTGTGTGTGTATTTATCGAATCAATTAGACCAATATTATAATGATAGTCTGTTTTGATCAACGGTCTAATTTCAGAAACATCGCTTGATGCCATAGACATATCGTCCATATAAGCATTGACCCAACAACAAAACACTAAACTTACAACACTTTTGAAGTACACTGGCGCACACATACAGACATTAAGCGAATTCTGCACGCGTCCAACTTGATGTGCCGTTTTTAATTAAACCCAACTTAGAACAGTTTGGGGCCTCATTTCACAAATTTCAGTCCAGTGTCAGGCCAATTAGCTCTATCTAGTAAGGCTTTTCATCCGTGTTTTTTTTCTCCTGTTATGCCCCTTTTTCGATGAATAGTTGATTAAATGGGTCAGATGATGAGTCCGCGATTAATACATCTACTCTGTAGTTTTTGCCCATGTCTTTCTGAACTTGCAAAATAGTTTCCTCCGAATTTTCATTGTCTACTTGTTTTTACCATATCAACTTCCCTAAATTTATTTAGATGGTTAATTAGGGTTTTTAGCATTCATTCCTTCTGAGAATTGGGGGCTTGGCATCCACCCTTTCCTATGTGCATATATTTGGTTAATGCATTTAACACCTGTACATAAATGTTCAAGAGAGTAAACCGTAGATGTTCATAGCTTTAAAACCCTTTATTCATCAATTCAATACATGGTTGTTATTGAAACAAAAAACTAGAACAAACTTCCAGTTTATATGAATCTTCAGGAAAACCCGTCCGGCCAGAGGACTAGTTTGGCCTGGAGCAGTCAATTCTGATTTCACCCTTCTTCCCTGTCAAGACCCCAACTCTTCCCAGTTTGGTCATGGCTTTCACAAATGCCCCATTGAAAGCAGAACTGCTTGATGCAAAGCGATTGACAATGGCTTTGGTGCGCCGATCCGTAAACAGCACTTGATCTGAGGTAAACAATCCCTTTCCTCCCTGGAGGTTCTTAAAATAAGCATTGTCAAATATTCTCGGGGTTGTGGGATCCATGTTAATGGCGATTCTTGGGTCAACCTTTAAAGGGCACATTTGCCTCAGCTGCATGGCATACTGGGAATTGAGTTTGGGATCAATCCTGTTTTTTGGGCTGAAGTTATATATGCGATTGGAGAACCTGCTGCAATGAGCGAAACCAATGGTGTGTGCACCTAGAAACCACAGCACAAACATTATTATGCATTAGAGATTTAAATAACATCAAACTATATACTACAACTTTATGACGGCTTTAATAATTGAAAGAGAGCATCATGGGGACTGTGTGCTGATAAGGAAAGCTAGAAATTGAGAAAAAGTAGGCTTATTCGTTTTTAAGGTTTTAGCTTAGCCATCACATGTGAACAAGTAAGAATCTCTTTGATAAGATTATTTTTATAAGGGGATGGCCTCTACTTTGCCAATTCTAGGCCAAGAAAATGATGTCGTGGTATTTTGAGTGGAAGGGCCAAAGCATCTAGACTAAACTCACAGAGGCACACACAAAGAAAGAAGATGATGATGAAGCATTCTGGCTCAGGTGTATATATGTCTTTGGTGAAATAGACAGGTCAAATAGATTAGTTGGTACCTGATAATGCAACCAAATCAGTGAGGCCGAGGCCAAGGTTGGCAAATGTGGAACTGAGTTGGTCTAAATTAAAGTGTGGACCAGGAATCTTGTGCTGAACACTAGCAATGGTAGAGATTCTACCATCCCTCCTTCCCAACTCCACCTTATAAAATGGTCCTCCAGCCTGCACAAACAATTTTTGCATACAGTGACGTAGAGAAGCTTAAGGGAAGTAATCAGCAAGATTACTGAATTTCATTCAAAAAATTAAAAAAAAAATAAAAAACGGATGAGTAGATTGTGAGTGATACCAAGTTGACAACATCTCTTGTAGCCAATGCTAATATATCTGCGCAAGAAACTTTGTTCCTGCATCGAGGATTGCTATCCACAGCTGCCTTTGCCTTGACAACAGTGTCAAATCCATCCCCTGCAAGTGAAAGGTCGTCGGGATGATCCTTCTCTGCCTTGCCGTTTGGTGATGAAATCAAAACGGAAGCATCGCAGCCCTGATGCCAAAAGCGCAAAAAATATTGTCACAGACCATATGAATGAAAATATGAAGTTGAACATTTTTATGGTTTTGTGGTCGTGCACAGACCCGGACAAGGCAATCATGGAAGAAGAGGCGGAGGGTGGCCGGAGCCGTCACAAATGTCTGTTGGAACTTCTTCTGGACGGCCGACCGGACAAGGGACTCAACGTTGGGGCATGTGTTTCTGTAGTAATCAGTCCTAAGTTGAGAAGATTGAGCATTGACAGTGTTACTTAGGAGGATAAGAAAAGGCAAAAGGGAGAGGAAAAGTGTTGTTGGATTACTCATCGTTCTTATCTCTTGGACTGTTGTTTCACATGCGAGAATTTGATGCTGGGGGAGAGGCCAATTTATATGTGCTAGGAGGGATTCAAAGACAAGTTGAAATTTTTGAATATGGGGCAGGTACACCTCTGGCGACTTATTCCTTTTGCGAAACTAAAGATTTTATTGACGTTGTCCAGAAATATTATACTAATCAAATTGCGTTTCAGATTAGACTAATTAGGCCAATAATTGTCTTAAATGATTGAGACATGCCTTAAAGCACACAGTCAATCTCTGTAACAGTGTTGCCAGTTGCCTATGACAGATTGTAACAATAACGTGCAATGCATTTTGTGCTGAGCACATGGACTTATGGAATCCATATGATTTGAGGTACTTTTAATAGATAAATTAAAAGTACTAGGAACTGGCTCTAGCGAAACGGCCAAGTCTAGTGGTTGAATATTGCGAGGAGGAACTATTAAGATAAAATCAACTACGTTTTATTAATTGAAGAAAAGAACAAACAGCCAAAAGATAATAAATGAAGCCAAGTCCCAATTGTGGTTGTCATGGCTAAGCAAATCAGCCTCGTCCGTTGATTATACATTATCCATAAAAATCTAATTAACTACAGATTCGAACGTTATCTCTAGGAGCGTGTGCCACACTCAACCAATTCCTAATCTCACAAGGGAAACAGTTAAAAATAACAATAATAAAGAAAACCTTAGTTGTAGCCCCCAATCAATCACAGACTACCAATATTGAGAAATTGGTGCCGTTATTGCCCGAAGAAATATATTATTCGTGATGATCTGTCCCTCGATTTGAAACAGTGGTGTTGAAAGCAGATAGTCTTATTCGTCAAACAAAATCTGGTAACGTAGAAGAGCGTTAAATGAAATAGCTGTTATTGATTTTCGTGTTTTGATTATTTTTTTTAATTCCTTTTTTAACATTTTTCACAATCATATACTTGTAAAGTTACTAATAGAACTAGTTCGTTTATGAAGTTAACCCAGATTATTATTTAGTTTTTCGAAGATTTAAAATTTCGTATACGAGTAGACTCTTTCACCAGAAAAAGCCTCACAAATTCTTTGAAGAAGTCAACGGAGACAACCGTGGGTTGGCGCGGGTGGAATTATGATTAAGTACTTGTAGAAGTATTTGGTTGCCTGAGTTGGAAAATGATACCACTGGTCTTCAATACTCAGCCATGTCCCATGCGGCCCCCATTAACAATCCCTCAGTCAAGAATCAAGATGTAACCTCATTATTCACCAAAAAAATAAACATGTAACGTCATTGATATCGAAGTATTACCTGAAAGACAGTTACGTTTGATTAAGTAGTGTTGAATTCTTGTAGTAATATTATTTGCATATATATTTACACAAGTAACATCTGTAGCAAGAAATCGTAAAAAAAAGGTGGCCCATGCAAAGGACCTTTGACAAAGACATTTGTTAACCTCAAAAGCTCAGCAATTTCAATTATAGGTAATGGAAGAACCAACAAAGTAGAGACGAAAAAGGCAGAATGAGAGGGAAACAACTCAAAAGTTATGCGACCAATAATTGAATATAAATCGGATAAAGCGTTACTCGTTCACTGACCATGTTTCAATCATAGCCCAATCATGATTCCGTCGAACAATACCTCAAGGAAGAAATACTTTGCTCATGCTAATTATTGAGGATAACGTATGACAGATTATTTAATTTACATTAATCAAATATTCTTTTTATTTGATTAAAACTCTTAATACTTAATGATTCGGTATAAAACTACAAAATGGTTGAATCCTATATTTAAGAGTTAGGATAAAATAACCAGGTACAATGGATCCCTTATAAATCATCTAAAGATTTTAATCTCATATCATTAATTGAATTATTTGTAAAATAAGACTATAATAAGAAAATATATATAATCACTTTAAATTATCAAACTTACTAAACATAAATCTTAATGATTAATTAATTTTATACTTCAAAATAATTCTTAGGGGCTTGTTCATTTGCTGCATGTTCTCTTTATAAAATATAATTATAATCCAAAAAGATTGTTTTAAAAGATAAAAAAAAATGTACGGATTAATTGATCTTTAATTATCATGTTTATTAAACTTGACTATTTGAGGTGATTATATTTATTTTTTCATTATAACCTTAGTATACAAATTATTCAATCAATAATATAAGATTAAAATAGTTTTTCAAATTATTTATATATAAAAAAAATTAACACCTCAGTTATTTAATCAAAACTTTTAAGTAAGATTATTTATCCTATAATTCTACAATTTTATACCAAATCCTTAATTTATCTAGGACTTTAACCAATCAAAAAGAATATTTAATTAACATGAATAAAACAATCTATCCTGCATAATTACTCAAAATAAACATGCCCTTAAAACACGCCCTTAAAGTGATTCGGCCTGATTAATTAATTTATCCACATTAATCAATTGTTCACTTAGTGAGATACGGGTCATGGCAAAACACGAATTTGGTATTAAATTATCAAAATTATAAGTAAATAATTCAATCCAATAGATCCAATAAAACAATCCAAATTAATAACCTATTTGATATTTTATTTAAAAGATATTTTTATCCCTCAATATGATTATCAATAATATTTTTATAACATTTAAATTAAGTATAATTTTGTGATATTAATAAGAGTGGAAAAGAATTAAATATAATTACAATAATTTAGTTTTGGTGGATAAATATCAAATGAAATTGTATAACAAATATTAAGACATTGATTTGTGTGAAGGGGATGTAACTAATAAGTAAAGATAGATTTTTTAAGAAAAAAATTGTAATGGTATTTTGAAAAAACAAAAATAGTCATAATAAACAATCCAACATAATGAACATGTCATTAAGTTATCTTACATTTTATTCCATACTCATGAACATAATATTAAATTATCATATTATTAATTTACCCTTCAAAATATAGTAGATATTAACCCTAAATATCAAATGAAATTATATAGTATATGTAACTAAAAAATAAAAGACAGATTTTTAAGAAAAAATTGTGATGGTATTTTGAAAAAATAAAAATAGTTACATTAAACAAGTTAATATAATAAACACATCATGCAGTTATCCTATATTTTATTTCATACCAGTGAACATAAATTAAATTATCTTATTATTAATTTACCTTTCAAAATAATGCTTTGAGCTTTAATCATGTCAAACAAAAATGAACAAGTACTTGTATTATAATCTCATCCAACAACAAAATGAATATGGCTTTTGAAACACAAAAATCATTGAGAAACGTAGGCACTGCTTCTTGATGTTCGATTAAATTGTCGCAAGCCCAATCCAAACAAGCAAAAGCAATTGAAAGTACCCAGAAACAGCCCCATAGAGATAATTAGAAAGAAAAAGGAGAGATTATTGTACCATGGACAATATAAAAGACGCCTTGAAAAGATATGTTGTTGCCGCACCTACACATGCCTTTTTGCAATTGACCACCTGCATCAACAAAATCAAGTCTCTCATGTGTAAATAGAGAGATCAGTGAAAAGAATCGCAAGTACAGTGTTACAAAGGCAGGCAGACAGCAGACTCCAAATGCAATGGTGGATTTCCTAAATAATCAATTTGAAACAAAAGTAAAGACCAGCCATGGTTTGAAATAAAAGAAGGCTTGTCAAGTAGCTTTTCTTTGACAATAACAAATTCATAGAATAAACTCAACAAACAAGTCAAATGAAAACAGATGTATCCTCATTCATCCTGTAAACAGCTATCTGCTGTTGTTCAATTTCACCAACACTTGGTTCTAGGATTTTAAAAAGGAAAAGAAACATAATAATAAGTAAAATATTTTTTACTATTTAGTTAATTAGCAAAATCCCAAGTAATAGAAAATTTAAAAGAAAATTCTAGTATAAGAAAGGAAAACTGATAAACTAATTTTTAACTCTCTTTTCCTTTTCAAAATTCTCACCAACTCCATCTTGTTATCAATTTATTCCTCATAAAATTTTGGATTTGGATTTTTGTTGATCTTAGTTCTTACTTTTTTAATATTTTCTTTTCCTCATTAACGTCCAGCCAAACATGAAATGCAAATTTGAATTTCTTATTTTCTTTCCCTTTCTCCTACCACATTTTTTTTATCTTCAAAATTCTAAAGCCAAACATAGTGTAAGGAACAACCAACAAGGAAGACTAGAAAAAAGCATGATGGCTAGACATGATTAGACCTTTGACAAGTTATTTAATGACCAAAATCATTGGTCAAACAAACCATAGCTGAATAGAAATACCTTCTTCAGGTAAAAGATTAAATCAAATGCAACAAAGAGTGAATGAATGCCTACTTAAAGTTGCACGGAAAAGAGAACAGGCCAAAAATAAATGTATATCATAACAGAAAAATACAAAGCTGATACATGAAAACTTCCCATCAACAACTGGTGTGACTTCTGCTCTTAAATCATATTTGAATGAAAGTCAGAAATAAGTGCAGAAAAAAATACTGTACATGATAAACACAAGCACATGGGAACTCTAGCTGTCTTGTAGGAAAAAGTACCTGTACATGATAAACACAAGCATATGGGAACTCTAGCTGTCTTGGAGGACTCTCTGAGGATCAAGCTGTCCACTGCTTTAACTTGATCGCACGGCAGAAAGTTCCTGCCTCCCTCTGTGCTCTTCACCAGGCTTCAAAATTATAGGTTTTTCCACACCAGCAGCCTCAACGCACAACGTATGCTTATATCCATCGTCCCCAAAATCAGTCATTGCCTTGTCTTTTTATCCCAAGGATTCCAGACAACTACAAACAAAAGAGAAACATTGGTCAAATACTACAAGTTACAAATAGAAAGAGACTAGATTGATTATTGAAAACTAGAAAACTCAATAAAATGTGAAAAACAGTGTTTTGAGCACACAGTCACCAACTTGTTACTCAACAAGCTTATTGCATGGTACTCAAAAAGCTCCCTGGTTTTGACTGAGAGATTCTTCTCCACCCTTTTGTTATAACTAATACAGTGTTTGACTAAGCTTATTTTTGAAAGGTTAAAGCCCTTTTAGCTTATAAGATGGTTTGAAATTATATAAGTTCATTGATCGTATTTTAAAAATATGCTTAGTTAATAGGGTGTTTGCTAAACTAATAAGTTCCTTAAAATATCTTATAATATGTTTAGCTAATAAACTCCTCAAAAGTATTCAGTGAATTTTTATAAGAAATAGTTTATATGCTCCCAAAAGAAAAAGATTTTTGAAACTTATATGCTTCTTAAAAATAAATTAATTTTTCCGAACTTATTTTCAAACATCGCATAAGCTTTTCATTTTATATATGCAAAATGACATAAATATCCTTAATTACATTATATCATTGATATTTAATTGATTTTCATCATTATTATACCAAAAGATTGTAATAAATTATAATTATAAATTTCAATAAAATTATATAAGATAATCTTATTTTTATATCCAAACACTTTATTAGCTTATATAAGAACTAAAATGTATAAGCTAATAAACTCTAAAAACATCTTATAAATTACATGATTTTATAAGCTATTAAAAATAAATTTAGTCAAACACCCATAAGCGTTTAGATAAAATGATAAGATCATCTTATGAGAAATTATCAAAATGTATAAGTATAAATTGTTTTAATTTTTTGTTGTAATAATAATAAAAATAAATTAAATATTATTAATATAATGTAACTAAACATATTCACATTATTTTTAATATATAAAATGATGCAGTTACAAGACACTTCAAAATAAGTTAGAGATAACTTACTTATTTTTAAAGAGTTTATATGCTTCATAAATTTAATTTTTATACTTTATAAGCTACTTTAATAAAAAATTTGCCAAACACTTATGAACTTCTAAACATCTAATAAGATGTTTTGATGGTCTTATAAGCCCAACCAAACACCCTATAAGTCAGCTTCTTGCTTTCACTCGTTCAAAGTGAACAGGCATAAAGAAGTAACAAAGTATTGAAGCTCTCTATTATGTGAATATTTTTTTAGATGGATCACAAATGACATCCCTACATCCTACTCTATTTATATTACACACCTTATTTAATGGACGGTGGACATTGAAAATATTTAACGGCTTAAATTGACTCTAGAGATTTTCAAAATACTCCTTGAAATCTTCATACTAGAATATTTTAAAGTAGAACACTGTAAGCCCAACACAACAAATACCTAGCTCCCATCAACTTCAATGGACTCTACATGATTTAAAAAAATCTACTCTATACTTGGTCTAGAGCCCAATGGGATATGGGATAAAACTAGTCCAGAGCTACTTAATTGTTGGTAAGATTTATTTTTTCTTTTTTCTTTCTGCTAATAGACTTTTGAAAATTTTAATGTACCTCGATTCCTCTAGTGGTATGCTTTCGAATGTTTCAAAAAACACTTAAAAACCTGTTAGTGTAGTTGAAAAGCCTAAATTAATTGGGCTTGGACTTGAACTTGATTGTGAATTTGAATATCAGTGAATTTAACACCATATATTGATTTACAACCTAAAGGCTATGCGTTTGTAGGGTCATTCCTGCTTATACAATGCTCATATTTACTATTTTTTTCATGTTGGACATTTTTTTATTTAAACTCATACTTGATTTTTTAATACTCCCCTTCAAGAGAGAGTTTCTTCATGTAAATCATAATATGGTTCTCTAAAAAAATATAATGTGATTGAAAAACCAAGTCTTTTTGAAAAATAAAACATCCAATAGTAAAAACGAGCAATATATAAGTAGGAATGACTTAACAAAAATATAACTTTAAGATTTTAGTTAAGATATGAAGGCCCACTTATGTACATGTTCATACACAGGCCCATAGACGATTTTCTCCAAATTTAGTTAAGCTCTAACCACACACCAGATCAGAAAGTAGAGCACCTTCAGACCAAGAAGACAGTGGTAACTGTAGGCTTGAGCATATAAATGCTTTAGCCCAAATAAAATTGGAAGGCACCACAAATTTCCATGTACAATTCAGGCACAGTGCACACTCACTCAAATCTGTCTTTTACAAATTAAAAGCTGAAACCCAGTTGTGCGCAACAGATGGTAGACACTTTGAGGACCATATAACATCTCAAAAGATAAAATCACAGCATCATACCGATAGTTTGCTTATGAGAATTCTATTATCAAAGCGTTGGTGAACAATAACATTCCTGGATACAGATTAAAACAATTAATAACTGAACTAATACCAAATTGTTCTGTAATTCACACAATTGTCCACAATTACTCAAACAACAAAATGTACCATTTTGTCAAGGGTGTGCAATCAGGAAATGGTGTAACAAAATGCCAACAACGACTCACGTGGAATACCTTACAGCTGACGAAAAGCAATTCCTCCCCATGCTCATTCTTCCACGATGTTACATAAACTCCATAGTGGTTTATCTACAAAAGGAGATAAGTTGGTAAAGCCTGCAAAATGAGATATAACAAAGAAATCTTCAATTAAACAGTCCAAGAGAAGTGCAAATCTTCAATAGAAATATCATAAATAGAAAAATACTTGACAATACCAAGAGCCATCTCTCAAATAGAATGTGCCACTTAAGTGAGCTGTTCAGGTGAAGAAATAAAATTATTGTTATATGTTACCTTATTTCCACATTTTAAATAAAATGCAGCCTAGTGCACCATACGCCAGTTCAAATTGAGCAGTCAACATCAGTTTAAATGTTTATATGTATACAACAAATCAAACATCTCCGATACACTTTTCCTAGAACACATCGGAGCAGGATGTCAGATACGTGTAGCATGACTCTGAGTAGATATCTACACAAACAAAGAGCATTGAAATGCATGAAATTCCATCCTACCCCATCACTCTTCTGACACGCGACCGTACAAGTACAAAAGCACACTGCACGGCATACTTAAGGAGTGACGGATGTCTAGATTCCAAACAATCGGTCATCACATTCGACTAAATAGCCAGATCAATCAGTTTTGCACTTCAACTTCACAACATCAGAAAAAAGACATAAGACACCACAGCAAGGGCGAATTAACGATTGAATAATAATACCTCGACGGAGCGGCCGGAGCATCGCGAAGTATGACCTTCCGGAGGCCGTTGCTTCCCCAGGATATCTCCAGCGAAGCCTCCTCGTTCTCCGACGCAGGTGAAATATTGTGACGTCACTTATCGACTTCCCAAGAAGCCAGATACCTGAGCGAAAGCATAACGGAAATACGTCTCCCTCAAAATAGATTAATGAACAAATTTGCTTTAGCGCACTCCAAATGAAATTTATTCCGTTTTATATTTTATCTTTCGCTCTTTCACAAAATATTAAGAGGGACCAACTAAATTACCAAAATGCCCATGGACGTGATTCTATTATTTATTGCGAAAATTGCCGCGTTCGATTGTGTCTTTAATCTGAGTAATTAATTCCAAATCATGGCCTGCAATCCACTTATCTATGCAATTATTTCCACAAAATGTCAATAATTAAGGAAAAAAAAATCAGAAAGAAAAGAAAGGGACAAGCTTTAATGTGGCACGAGACTTAAATGAGCAGAATTCAGATCGAAGCCAAATTGGGCCTGGACTTTTAAGTCCAACGCCATCCGAGGCTAGGGGGTGGGCTGGTCTGGCCCATAGCTAGCTATTTTATAATTATTGGAGATTGGAAAATATTATTTTGTTGCATCCCAATGCTTACAATCAAATTAACAAAACTAAGAATAGATGTATTTATGTTTTAAACGTACACATTATACTGAGTTTTGTCTAATTTATAAATCATTTTACAAAATAGTACATTTTCGCCTTGTCTATCAATGCATTTGACTTCTCTGCCTTATCCAACTTCTATATAGTAGAAGTAGGAGCTCAATTGTTGCATATGCAAATTATATTTATATAAATTGACACACAATATTTATTTAATAATAAAATATGATTAAATATCAATAAATTTTAAATTAAAAACTCAGTACTTTATTTTTCTTTTTGTTAGGTGAGTTGCAAATAAAAGGAAAATAATAAGAAGTGGCTATAAGGTTATATTAAAAGGCATATTAACAGCAAAAAGGGTCGCTTGCAGTCCTCACTCATTCTAAAATATTATAAAGTAGTAAAATAAACTTTATGCGCGTGTAAATTTATTTGTAAATTATAAATTTTTGTATATTAAACAAAAATAAAATTATTTAATATTAAAAATTAAAGAAAATATAAAAAAAGAAAATAAAGAAAGGTCAAAAGATAGAAGAAAGAGAAAATTTTGAAATAAAATATAAATAATTTAATAATTTAATAAAAAAAGAGAGAATTAAAGATATAGAAAATAAAATAATTTATATTAGGGGTACTTGTATAATTTTACATTGTGTAAAAAATGTTAAAAAAATAAAGTGAAGAAATGCCAAAAGAATTTAAACTGAGTGAAAATTTGAGAGACATAAAAGAATAATAAAAGTGGAAAGAAAAAGAAACGAAAAAATTAAAAAAAAATTAATATAAGGGTAGTTGTGTAAATTCACTATGTGTAACTAAAAATCCTTATTAACATAATTATATTTGATATAGGAGTTCTTTTTATCCAAAAAAAGGAAAGATGATAGAAAAAAATTATAAAATTATTCTAAGAAATATATTAAAATATAATGCAAATTACACATTCACAAAAACATAAACTAGTAAAATTTTTAGTGTACATGATCACGAAACTGTTTGTGTTTACAACCTTACTTGTCATTTTAATTATATTTTAGTCAACGAAACATGCATTGGGGGGGAAAACACAACGCAAATAAACAAATAGGAGAATTAATTTTGATGTGATTATTCTTCCTTCCTATCAAATGAGATTTGATGGTTTTTCCTAACACAGATTTTGGGTTTAATTTTAAGAGTTTGAATTGAGGCCCTTCTAATAACTGTTTCTGGTTTTTATATTTACTAAATTATATTTATTTAATTCATTCTTCAGATAATATTTCTACATATTATATGGACTATGATCGGGGGCAAACCTAATAATCCAATAACTTAAAATGTTAAACTTATATTTAATAGTTTGGACTTTATTCTTATTTTTTTAAAAATTATTTTAATTAAATTATACTAATTATTAATCATCTATAAATAGATAAATTAAAAAACTCAAATTTTTATTCCATACAACCAAACATAATTTCCATAACCAATCATTTTCATCCTCCAATAAAATTACCAATCAAACATAAATACTTTATTTATAAAATATTTTTTAATTACATGAAATGATCGTATTAAAATGCTAAATATTATTATTGTTGTTGAGGGCACATTCAATCATGGTGATTGTTGCTACAAACCATAAAAACACAAATATAAGTATTTGTTATATGCGGTTCAAATCCTCTGTCGTGTAAATCCCTTCTATCCGTTCTGTCTCAAAGCATGTAATTATAAAATACGTGGCAATTGAAGCAATCGATTTAGCAAATAAATAAATATACATAGTGCGATTAAATACTTAAAAAATAAATAGATAAATATACATACACGTGACTAGATTTAAGAGACAAACGAGCACTCATGCATAAAAACTATTCATTTTATGTGATTTATAATCTGTTTGGTTCCTTGACTCTTTATCTTGAGTTGTTTCTCCATTTCATCTCAACGTGACATTTTTGGATTTTTTTTTTTTTTTCCTCTCTCCAGCGCATGTGAATACCCCATGAAGAGTAGGAATTACAGCTCATCTCCTCGAGACATTTACACTGGACGATTTTAAACTATTTTTCTTCATCCAGAGGTTCCAAGTGAGCATAACTAGTGCTCCTTTCGACTTTTGAGTTAAGGTTGTCTATGTTTAGCGAAATACGGCATGAGATGTGACACAGCCACAAACCAGGGAAAGACGAGTTATTGAGATTTACAAGATGCCACTGTGCTCATAAACGAGCCAGAGATCCGGGCAGAAAGTCTTTCTGCTGGATGCATAAGAAAACAAACACAAATAAATGAGGAATCATGGCACTGTCACTACCGTACTCTTCCTATTAAGAACATAAGGGACACTCCACTTGTTCAATTCTCAAAGGGTTCCCAGTGGAACATCCACCCATTGGCTCCTTCAAACGGTGTAATGCTGCTGGATCGTCTCGATGTCGAGACCTTTAAGCTTAACAACTGACTCAACGTGACCCTTGAGGGTGTGCAACTCACGGAGCCTATTCGGTGATAAAATGTTTTGGGTCAATTTAAATGGACAGAACGAGATAAATGAATGAAATCCATATTGATTAAAGCAAAACCCGGTTAACAGATTTTTGCTTCTTCATAAAATGAAATGATTAGATAGAGTTGTACCTTGCAACCTCAGCTCTCTTCTTAGCTTGTTCTGCAATTTCAGATAGGTCCCTGTAGTTGTTCTTCTCATTGAAGAGATTAGTAGTTTCAGGTGCTTGGAGGCCATGCAAAGTCCTCTGGGCTAGAGCCCATTGAGCCTCTCTCTCCTCTTTTCCATAGTCTTTCTTGGTGGTGAAAGCAGTCTGGTTCATAGAAAAAAGATGGGATGGAATTATCCCTTAAAAGGTTGATAAGGCACAAGGAAGATAACAAGCATTTTCCGCAGGAACACTGTGCATACCCTGTTATCATACAAGTTCTGCCAGGCCTTTCCACTTAAGGCATAACGGATGGCGAATTTCATCAAGTCAAGAGGCACATAGAAGACGACACTGTAAATCCAGACGACGGCGGCCCATCCCCAACCACATCCTTTAATTCTTGCAAAACTCCAGTTCGCATATACGGCTATTAGAGTTGCAATCTACAAAATATCAGTTTTCAGTACCTCGTTGATGAATCCCATCTCTTTTTCGGGTGAGTTTTGGTCAAAAAATATGAGAATTTTGCTCTATGTTATTACCATAACAGAGAAATAGGTACTTTACCAGTTGAGCAACAAGGAAAGCAGTCATTAGCAGAAGTCCGGGGCGTTCAACGTACGACCAACTGCGTGACCTGGTCACAAAGATAAGGGCTTGGCTAACAATGCTCACTTGTAAGTATACAGCAGCCATCATTTCCTGCTCGTTATATTTAATTTCTCTAACTCCAAATTTTTCCTGCAGTTTGAGCAAATCATAAGAGAGAGGAATATGGTTGCTATCAAAGATTTGGAATTTGGTCACAAGAATTTGAAAGCCTAAAATAGAAGTTTGGCCATTCTTACAGGGAAAAAGTCAGTTTCATGGATCAGCCAGAAGAATATAACAGTCATCAATGCAAGATAGCCTCCAAGGACTATGCCGGTGGCGAAAATCTCTTTCAACTTCCAGCTATCGGGCATTGGAGAAGGCTTCACTCTATCCTTAGAGATGGTCATAATTGTGCCTGAATAAACCAGAATTATTGATCCATTAGTTGTCTGAATATATAAAATATTAAATCTGGTATAGTTTAAGAGACATAAAATACATGAGCTACTAAAAATACAAAAACTCAATCTTACCATCATTTAAAATGGCAATGATCAGAACCATGAAGGGGGAGAAATCAAATTTCCAAATCAAAGCAATAAACATGAAACCAAACTGCAAAACAGAAGGGAATACCGTGAAGGATCAACCTCTCTCTGAATATTATAATCACCCACTACATCCTTTTGAAATACAATAATCAACTTACCACTATACGGATGGTGATGGAGACTGCATATATCTGCCAAACATAAAAAGTATACCCATAAATACCTGCTTCAACTGACTTAGAAAAATGCCCGAAAAGAAAAGGACTCAACTGTGTAATTCTTCATTCTCTGGAAAATAGCTCTGCTGGTCAACACTGCACTAATGATAACACTAAGCCCAGGTTCAGTTAGCACAATGTCAGAAGCACTTCTGGCAGCATCAGTAGCATCAGCTACAGCAATACCAATATCTGCCCTCTTTAGAGCAGGGGCATCATTGACACCATCTCCGGTCATTCCAACAATGTGTTTCCTTTCCTGCAACTTCTTCACTATTTCGTATTTGTGCTCTGCGTTGCAAAAAGAAAGAGTGAATTCCCTTTCGACTCAGTTAAAAGAAACAAAAAACTAAACTTAACTCCACGTCAAGGATGAAATAAACCAAACAAAAACCAACCTGGAAAGACCCCAGCAAAACCATCCGCTTTCTCAATCAGTTCTTCAACAGGAAGTCCAGCTACAGCTTCGTCCTTGTCTTGACCAAGTAAAGAAGCAGATGGGTACATATTTACTCCCATCCCAAGTCTACGTCCAGTCTCCTTACCAATGGCAAGTTGATCACCTAGAATTTTCAGAGAGTGTGAGAGATGAAAATAGAATAATTCAGAAGCATCACAGCTCGAAGACTACTACATACTCAGGTGACGAACCATTCACATACCAGTGATCATTTTGACATTTACACCAAGATTTAGAGCCCTGCGGATGGTTTCTGCACTATCATGTCTGGGAGGATCAAAAAGGGATAATAGTCCAATAAATTGCCAAGGGCCACCTGGGGCATCCTTTGATTTCTCCGGTACTTCCTGAAAAAATGACACTTGACTTAGTAACTGAAACCTGTGAGAGATTAACTGAATTAAATCAAAAGGCACATGAGTCAGACACCATTGAAGAAACGTAAGGATGCACAAATGAGAAAATATCCGAACTCTTTTGATATCTAACCTGTCTGGCAACAGCCAACGATCGGAGACCACGATCAGCAAATTTATCAATGACACTATGAACCTTTCTCTTAAAGTCTTCCTTGCAGTGGCAGAGTGTCAAAATCTGTTACAAGGAAAGAAGATAAAAATGCAATTGTAGTATGTTAGAATAGTGTTTACGTGTTTGTCAATCACTACACCATGCAATTGAATTAGAAATTCCACCTGCTCAGGGGCTCCTTTGCTAGCCCGATGCCAGTTTCCATTCGAGTCAATGTAAGTCAAAGCAGTCCTTTTATCCACAGGGTTGAAGGGAAAGAAGTGAACTTCTCTGATACCAGCCCTAGCCTAAAAAACAAGTACACGTCAAATCAACCAATGGCCCTTTTCTTCTTTCTATGTTTAATGTACAGCTTGCGAAAACGCCAAGAAAAAAGACAGGTACCTCTTTTGGATCAGCGAGTGTGCCTACAATGGCTGCATCAATTGCATCTTGATTTTCAGTTCTGGAAGCTCTGGCAGCAAGGAGTAGCACATGATCGGGATCAACGCCCTTTGCGAACACCTCTATCAAGCTTTTATCGACAGTCAGTTTGTTTAAAGTCAAGGTTCCGGTCTTGTCACTGCACAAGACGTCCATTCCAGCCATTTCCTCAATAGCAGTCATTCTCTTGGTGATAGCTCCCTGCTGTGATAGCCTGTGGGATCCAATAGCCATCGTGACAGACAAAACAGTAGGCATAGCAATGGGAATACCTCCAATCAAGAGAACGAGGAGATTGTCTATTCCGTTCCTGTACGGCCTGTGTTGAATCGGGTACATTACTATTATCTCGGCCAGCATGCCAACAGCGATGGAGCAAATGCAGAAGTTGCCAATAGCTGTGAGCACTTTCTGGAAGTGCCCCACCTGATTGGTGCTGTCCACTAGATGCGCTGCCTTTCCAAAGAAAGTATGGACACCAGTGGCAATGACTACTGCTTCTATCTCACCTTGTTTGCAAGTTGAACCAGAAAAAACTTCGTCATAAGAGTTCTTGTTCACAGGAAGGGATTCTCCCGTGAGTGCAGATTGATCAACCTTCAAAGGATCGCCTTCAAGAAGACGGGCATCAGCGGGAATGACATCTCCTAGTTTAATGCTAATAATGTCTCCGGGAACCAGAATGGCAGCTTCCTGCTCACTCCATCTACCATCTCTGAGGACCTGTTATCAAGAAGGTATAATTCAACATGACAAGAGAAAGGTCATTAACTAACAACAGCATTGACTTATTACCATATCATCTCCTACTTCTCAACACTTGACTCGCATAAAACTTAACAACAATAATGTAACTCCAAATAACAACATTAATCTCTTAAATCCTCCTGAGAATAATTAAAATGAAATGCCTTTTGTCTCCATGGAAGACCTTTATAATTCCATTTTACAATAGACATGGGTCATGATGCAGAGAATGTACCTTTGTTTTGGGAGCAAGACCAGCCATAAGAGCTGCAGCAGCATTTCCTGCATTGTTTTCTTCAATGAAACTGATAGTTGAGTTGATAATGAGCAAGCAAACGATACCAACAAAGTCTTGCCAATCCGGGGGCTTCCCTCCTCCATTTGCCAGCGCAATTGCCATCACAGCTGCAGCTTCCATGACCCATGAGAGTGGATTCCACATGAAACCAAGAAACTTGAGGAGTTTGCTTTCCTATATCACCAGGACAAAATATTATCAAAGCATTGCAAATTTCTAGACAACAATTTCTAAGGCAATCCAACATGACTGAAAGAAACTGTTTATGAAGAGTTTCACCTTCTTCTCTTCCAACTTGTTGGGTCCAAATATCTGAAGCCTGTTGGCCCCTTCCTCGGAACTCAATCCCTCTCTGGTGCATTTCAACTGCTCAAACACCTCCTCAATTGGAACCTTTTCCTGTCATATTTAGGAGGAGAACCAGTTACTAGGTATCTTAAAACCATAATAACATCGTATATGAAATAATTTTTTTTTATATAAGCATATGTATTGAGCCATTGTGAAGACTAAGAGCTAACTTAATAATGCCCATAGTATTGTAGCAGTAGTGATACTTGTTAGTAAATGCAAAAATGAAATTGACATTAAGTTTTCAATCTTATTTTAATTTAACTTAGTAATTTAACCTCTTATAACAGGCAAAATGATGTAGACTCTCGATGGCTTTATGTTACCTTTCTTATAATTATTTACATGACTTATTACTGTTGGCGTCGCTGCCGTAAATATTGATTGTGCCACTATCACAGCACTGAATTTTTATTAACTGGATTCTAATTCAAAGCAAAATTGTTCAAATTTATTCATGTCAACAACTAAAGATCTGATATATGCCACATAATTTACGCACTCTCTAAATTCCATTTCATTCTTACGTCCTAATCTGATTAAACATTCAACTATTTTCTTTAATACTTTTGTAATTCTCATTAAATTAATTTCATTATTTAAATTCATAAATTCGAGCTAATATTGCCCAACAAGTACGCAACAAAAAATTCCAACTCGTACTTTCTAAAAAGTCAAGTATTATGAATTTCAAAAAGTTCGAGATTGCAAGACCATTGCTCCTTGTGTACTTTTGCTTTTGCTTTCCAATTTCAAGAATCTTAGTCTAAATGGCATTCACCTAATTACAAAAATCACAATACAAAAATCCCACCTCATGTAATTATTTTTCTCGATAGTAAGAGTTACCTAATTAACAGTTTCATTTATTTCGCAGATGCATACAGACGACATTGGTTATGTTTGGAAAGGGAGTTTTGTGGGAGATAGTGTTTGATGGGAATTGTTTGAACCGAGTAAAATTTGTTTGGTCATGAGATTTTAATATTTAAAATTTTTAATTTATTTAAATATATATATTAATATGTGGTAATGATTAACTATGTAATAGTATACAAAGATAATAATTAATTTATAGAATATAAATATATATAAATGTAAGTATATGTATATAAATATAAATATTAATTTGATTATAAATAGTTATAATAATTAAAAAATAATTAATTAATTGTAATAAAAAATTAAATTTAAATATAAAAAATATCTCATTAAATTGTGCGTTTGAAAGGGGTCGAAGAATGGTTCCGAACATAGCCATTGTTAATGCGCATACAGTCCAAGTCCAAACTGCTCACTCACATGAAAGGCACATGCAGTCGTGTGGACAAAATCCAGAGTTGATTTTTCAACCATGTTAGGTGGGACCCTGTCCAAATCCCGGAAGGATGGCCGCTTTTGGTTTTCCAAGCAATCCCAGCACACTTTACGGGGCATCGTCTTTTGCGCGGGACCACGGAACTAAAATGCGCCGAGGGAGAGGTTTGCAATGTTTAGGAAATGTAGGGGTCAATTATATATAATTAATTTTGGGAGATAAGTATTTAATCGAATTTGGTGATGTATAATATTATAATAATAATAATAACAACTATTTGCGTCAGTTTTCAGAGGTCCGGACTATGGGGATGTGACATGAAAAGGGATGTTCCCGGCAACCGTGAATTGAAAAGAATTCCCAGAAAACACAATTATCGAAGCTAGAAGGGAAGAGTACAACCGAACAGTACCTCAGCATAAACTAACTTTCGGGCCCAGACGACTAATTTCCAACAACTCAAACTTTTTCATCTTGATTTTATTTTTAATTAATTATTTCATCACAAAATTTTTTTGCTGACAGGTCATCAAGAAATCAATTTACTATGTACATCAGTACACTAAGTAGCAACCGTCCATCACGCTGTAGGTATTATTTTGGCAGTCCTCTGTTCACATCAACCACACGGTCAAACGAAGCACGGGTATTATTTGGAAAGAGTTCATATTATATACATGCGAGATGTTGAGGGGAGATTTCGTAGAAACCACCTTAACGGCAGAATGTATACGTAATAGAATATATTTTTTTTATTTATCCTTATCTTATTTTATTAATATACTCTCTTTTTTTCTCTCATCTTTTCCGCCCCCTTTAATAGGCATTCCTCTCTCTTCTATTTTTAATTTTATAATCTTTGAATAACTTTAATTTTGTCATTACAAATATAATAATTTTAGACTTCATTATTGTTAATACAATTATTTAAATTATAAAAAATTATCACGAGCATGTGGATATAAATTGTTATTAAAATATATGTATAAAAACATAAAATTATTTCTAGGCATATAAGAAGGATTGACCAACTTGCTCCCCAGCCATGTGAAAGTATTCTGTGTGGATGTAAATTTTGGTGGGACGAAAAATTTAATGTAAAAATTTAGAAATAATGTAAAAATAAAAGAAAAAGAGAAATAAAAATTGCTGTTTGTATTTTGAAAGGAATATGCATTCAGACACAGCTTTGAATGTTACCCGAGGATTATGTTCATATTCTCATATATTATTCTGTTCCCTATTTATCCCCCCCACGCACACTCCAACACCAACCCCACCCCTCCTCTGTGTTCTAAAGATTATATTGTGATATCTGTTGCAGATTATATATTCATCTTGACATCGGTACTACATGGTAATTTTTTATATGGTTCCGATTTGGTGATTATAAAGTACAAATTTGACACAGAAAATGTACGGAAAATTATGGAAGCCAGGACCACAGCCTCAACGCGCTCTGCGAAACAAGTTTTTGGTTGTTTCTTGTGTACCAGAAAACAGCATACATAGACATCAAAATACAAGCAAAATATCCATCTGATTCTCATCTTCATGCGCCTTAATAATATATCAAGGAGGATAAGTGGCAACAGAATCATTCCTTACGCACCCAGCGAAAATGACAAGAGAGGAAAAGTCCCAAAACGCAAAGAAAAATCATGACAGATCCTCCTTTGAAAGCAAATTCAGCAAAATAGAATAATATAACCAAGTCACGCCCCAATATTACGACGGAGAATCAATAATCACAGAGAAAAGGAAAAAGGCATGAGTGCTTTTTACCAGATCAACAGTCTCATTCTTGATTTGTTCAAGGCTCATAGACAGCTTGTCACCAGCCATGATTAAACTCTGCAGTCACGGAGACGACTCTCCCCCACTAGATCAGCTCTCTTGCTATGAAGGAAAACAGAAAGGAGATGAATGAGAAACAGAGAGAAGAGCGGCAGAGTGATTCAATGAATGGGGCTTCCCATTTCCCAACGCAAAAGGGAAAATTGCTCTGCTCGCCTCGAAGGAGGCCTCTGCCCATAAGCCTCCATTTATACTTCTGCACAAATGACACCCGCCGAATATTTCAACCCCACACTCTCTATACGGCATACGCTAGTAAAAATTCAGTCCACATTTATAAAAAAAGTTAACTAACTTTTATAAGTATAACGAATATAAAATTATCATAATTTATAGAATTTTAAAAATAAAATATAAGATTATTTACGAATCAAATTTCTAAAGGAGGGAGTTGAGATAATAAAAAAAAAGAAGCAAATTAAATATTGATCGAGAGAGAAAGGTAGAAAAATAAAAAATTTAAAAAATAAAAAGTAAGATTAATTTCAGAACTAAATATTGAAAATCATCAAATAATTATTATGGATCCTATATATTTAATAATGCAACTTACTTATAAAAACACATTCGATATATTGTATAGTTATATAAATGAATATATAATATTTGATACCATTTATTGAATAAAAAGTAGAAAAATCGAAAAACATAGAATAAATTAAAATTATAAGAGAAGATTGGAAGAAAAGAAACATAGTAATTCGAAAAAGAGCACTTAATACTTGTGTACATAAATAAAATAATAATATTTTTAAAATATAAATTTTATATCATTCATAAAATTCATAAAATGATAAAAGAAACAAAACATTTTGAAAAAATAAAATAAAATAAAATTGAAATAGTGAATAAAATTAATTAAAATTGAAAATATATATACATATATGTTATATAATGAGAAGAAAATTTTTAATCGAGACATGTGTAGGAATACATTTGATCTTTTCAACTAAAATTTATAAATGCATATACACATTAATGCGTACAAACATCAGTACCTAATAAGCAAATTTTTTCTACATAGTTAGCGGTTTTTGGTAAAGTTTGATGGAAATTATTTATAAGTTACGTAATGTTATTAATTATAATAAATTATAATAAAATTAAATTGGTAGTAATAATAATAAATATTCAAGTGTTAACAGTATATGAAAGAAAAAAAGGATAAATATTTATATTTGCACATTTGGGTAATATTTTAAGTGGGGTTTCCTTTCACTTTTTACGGGTAAGTTGTCGGTTGCGATGAGCATTGGGAGTGTCAACACTTTACACAGGCACCGCCAAAATGGGGGTCTATGTGGGCCCAATACAGAGAAACAAACCCTACCCTTCTGCTCTCCAGTTATGACGTTGAACAGTGTACATTCACACAGAAACCATTTAAATAATATTTATAAATTTTGTCAATTTTACGTGTGTAAAATTATTTTGTTTTAAAAAAAGTAAATAATATTGTTTAAAATCTAAAATACAGAAAATATTGAAACTAATAAAATAAAAAAGATAAAAAAAATTGAAAGTGAAAAAATTGAAAAGAAAGAACAATTAAAGATAAACAAAAAGAAAAGAGAAAAAAATAAAGAATTAAAAAAAGTAAAAGAACTCAAAACGAGGACAAAAATGTAATTTCACGTTGTGAAACAAAAAAAAGGATAAATGTGTTAATTTATTTTGTGTAATTAAAATGGAGTCAAATACTTAGTAATATAATACAATATGCATATTGAATACATTTTTTCGTCAATATAGTTAATACCTATTGCTGTGTTTGATTCGAGATTTTTCATGTACCTTTATCCATCAAAATTAGCTCGATTCAAATATATAATTTAATAAAATTTTATTTAAATTTAAGAATCAAATTATTCTATTTATTATATATATATTATGCTCCAAAAAATAATTATCATTTTTTATATTACTACATCATCATCATCATCATCATCATATTACAAAAATTTTAAAAAATAAAAATTTTCATCTAGTTGAAATTTTATGATTAAGCATAATTTTTATACGGAACAAAAATTCAATCCAAACTATCCTTGTAACCCTTCCCAATCATGGGGGAAATCTATATTTTGGTAATATTGATTTTAATTTTGATTGACACTTTTTCAAGAAATTAGCTCTATGATTTCATCAGTAGATAAATTATAATCTTGCAGATGGAATTAGAATTTGATTATTCGAATTCAGCCACTATTGCATCCGAATTAAAATTTAATAAATTGTCTTATCTCCTCTTCAAATTTGACTGGCATTTTAAAATCAAAGACCACGATGAACGACCTTTTAGATTCTATGTTTTTCAGTTTTTATTGGGATTCAACTTTTAAATCCATTTGATTCTTGATTGTTATTTTCATCTATTTTAGTACATACGTTTATAGAAACAGCAAAGATCCCATTGTCTTGAACCATAAAACCTCGAAGGATTAAATCACTAATGACCTATTTGAATTAGAGGATTTGAATTTAAAAAAGCATTGGAAAAATAAAATTTTAAATGATTTCAAAATAAAATAAATTTAAATCCATGACAAATGCTTAAAATATAGTTTACAATGAAAGATCAAGGATTTCAAATTTATTTTCATTTAACAAGAGCAAGAAATTCATTATTATAAATTTAAAATCCACTCTTCTCACGTCCAAATTTCAAATGCATCCTTAAAAAATTCTGCATCTCTCGTATAGTAGCAAGGTAGTCAGTTTACTGCCATGTTTCAATTTGACAAATTTTCAGAACTTTGAGATTTTTAATATAAAAGATACTTAATAATTGGCTTTCCTTCTAAATATATTTCCTTTCTGACTTTTTTTTATCATGTCATATATCTAAGTAAATAATTTTTAAACCAATACTATGATTATTTAATATTTCAATTAAGCAGTCGCTCAAGTCATGTGATGTAATTAGTGGCCCTAAAGTTTTGACTTGCTTAAAATGATTGTATATAAATTTATTAATCTATTTTTTTTTATTTTAGAAGTAATCATTCGTTGGGTTTTTAATTCAAGAAACAAATATTATTTGATCTTCTTCCTAAATATATTTTCTTATCATATATCATACGTATCTTTCATGATGTATTTGTAATAGTAAGGTTGTCTGTTGACCACCATATGTTGACTTTGACCAAGTCATGAATTGTTAGAATTTGAATTTTTCAAATTTAAAAATACTTATTAATTGATTTTCTTCTAAAGTTTTTATACATTATATAATAAACCTAATTAAATGATTTATAAATAGGTACTATACTTGGATTATCTAATCCCACAAATTAAATGATATTCTAATTAAGCAGCTACACTAATCATATACTGTAATAGTTGATCAAATGTTTTGGGTATTAACTTAAAGTAGTTGCATAAAAATTTATAAGTGTATATTTTTATTTAGAAATAATGGTTTTGTGATTTTTTTAAAATTCAAAAAACACTTATCAAATAATTTCTTTCTAAATATATTTTCTGATCATACATCACATATAACGGTAGGGCGGTCTGGTCACCACTTTGTTTTAATTTTGACGAAATTTTTAATTTTTTTAACATAAACAATACATATTAATTGATTTTCTTTCTACATATATTTCCTTATTGAATTTTTATCGTATAATAAATCCAATTGAATGATTTTCCAATCAATATCTTCATTTGATTATCTAATCTCACAAATTAAGTATTACTCCAATCAAGCAGTAACTCAAATCATGTAATGTGTAATATATGGTCGCAAGGTTTTGTAGAGAAATTTATATAATCTATATTTTTTATTTTAGAAATATTCATTCTGAAATATTTTTAAAATTTTTAAAATTTTAGTTTTATTTTTTATTAATATGATTTAATTTTAAAGAATTTTGTTTTTACTATTAACAAATAATTAAATTTTATAATTTATAAATAACTTCACACATATATAAAGCGTGTGATATTTACTAGTACACGGTATACACACACACACACACTCCATTTTCCCATTTCCTTTTGATGGAATTAAAGGGTTACAAGGATGAAGCTTTAATTATTCGATTTTCTTTCCTTTTTCCCCAGTTAGTGGAAAAATCAATATACAATTAAAAATTAGATTTATTCTTTAGACAATATCCACAGAATCTCCAAATTTATGTTTGAAATATTTTTATATTTTCTTTTGTGTCTTCATTATTACATGGACTTTGGCATAACAAAGCAAAAGCCACACTAAGGGAAAAACAAAAACAAAAATAGAAACGGAGGAGGCATTGTCTATACAATCAAAATTTTAAAATTATAAAAGTTTTGGATGTAATTTCTACTAAATGTATATCGATATGTCATTCCAATGGCAAGATTAAATCATATACATCAATACAAATTCTTACAAAACCATTCAATTATACTTAGTTAAATTATTTAAATTAATGCAGTCAACCATGCAATATAGCGTTACTTTAAAAAAGCCCACCAAAACTAAATTATAGCAATTTCAAAATATGACTCCATATACATGCTTATTTTAATATGAATAGATAATTAAATATCAATAAATTTTTGACTTGTAATATAAAAAGGACTTTCGGACAAGTCATAAATGCTAAATACCAAAACCTAGATATGAAGAGGATGAGAAACCTTCAAAGAAAAGAAGGAACGAACAACGGTCTACCTGATCCATCACGGACCCCTTAAATGAACACCATAAATATAGGTGGAAAGTGTGGGCAACTATAGAGAATCAAGATTGCAAGGTAAGAGCATGGGATGATGTTTCATGTTCACCCTAGATCTAGAAGACAATGATGCTTATGCTTGTCAAATACATGGAAAAAGAAAAAAAAAAAAAAAAAACAACTAAAAGAGTTCATGATGGGATGAAATAGAATAGGTAGAGGCAATTTGATTCTAATTAAATTGGGCCATCAATAATTGGAAGTCATCACAACAAAGGGAAAAAAATTCCATTCCATCACTAATGATTCTTCCACTCACAATCCCAAAAATTTTAATGGTGGAACTTTGCCCCACGCCCCTCTTTCAACCATTTGTACATGGAAAATTCCATTAGTCCTCGCACTTCTATTAAACATGCATAATGATGAAGCCATAGTCGAGGTTCGTTGTTCTAAGGGCTCAACATTTTTGTCATGAAATAACTATCTTTATATGTTTAGATTTCATAAATGAAATGGCTTAAAGGGGAATGAAAATATAAAACTAAACAGAAAACACGTGCGCGAGCACGCACACACACAGCCAGAATTATTACAACCATCGCCCTTTTTTTTGTTTTCTTAAATTTGGATAATCTTATTAATTCCCTCAATTGCACGTATCTATACTGTATTATTATTTTAATAAAACTTATTAATAATTCAATGTAAAATTTTACGAGTACTCTTTATTTTAAAGTCTCTTATTTTGTCGTCCTTTTCAAATTTTCTTTTCTACTAATTAATTACTTTAATTTGTACGTTACTATCATTGTTTTATCTTTTTCTAAATTCTTTTATCTTTCTTTATTTTGTTATCTTTATACTTCTACCCTATATTGTATTATATTAATTAAAAAAAAAAGACTTTTAGGTTGTATAATAAGAAATTATAGAATTGTCTTTATTTAATTTTGTATTTTTTCCCATTCTTTTTTCTTTCTTTTCTTTTATTGTTTTATTTGTGTTATCTCTCACTTTTCTCTCCTTTAAAATTCTTGATTTGATCCTTTTTATTTTTTATTTAGAAACTTTTTTACACTTTTCAATAACTTATATCTATTATTTAAAATACAATAACTTTATAATTTATATAAAATTTTACATATATTTAGAGTGTGCGACAGTTCTAGTTACATAAAAATGTAATGACCTTGTCAAGAGAAATAGTTGCAGACGTGGTCACTCTTAATTTAGAGTGGAGGAATTATCCAATATCAAAGTCTATTGCTTTGAATTGGCTTCTTTTTGTTATGACGGTAACACCAAAAGAAATTCATTGCTAGTAGTTATGTTAATTTAATTAAAAGCAAACAGATTTTTCAAAGGTCATACTAACAGAAACAAAGTCAAAAGGCAATTTTTCTTTGACCAAAATCATTATAACAGATACACTTTCTCATAGTTTCCTCCACTCCAAAGGGGTAACGTACTCAAATAAATCAAACCTTTAATAATTCACAAAATAAAAAATATTTTATAAAATATTTTTTATATATAGTTAAAACGTAAAAATAGCTTCTCAAATTATTTTATAAGAGAATGGAAAGTTTATTTTCTAAAGCTTAAAAGTCAATTGCAATTTTCAATTCTAAGATTTTCTAAAAATAAAAAATGATGATTTCTATTTTTATAAAAATTCAAAATTCAAAATTTGTTATTTATTCCAAATATATTATTTGAAAATAAAACATATATTTTAAGAATAATATGTCGTAAAATATAATTTTATATTTAATAAAAATTAGAAAATATTAATTTAGAATATCTTCCAATAGATATATTATAATATACTTTTTGAATTATATAAAATATTTAAAAATAAGTTTTATCAAAAATATAAAAATAAATATTTATACTCTTAACACAAAAATCACAAAAATATAAAATGTATACCTGAATAATTTCTCAAAAAATATAAGAAATTTGATGATAAGAAATACAAATTTAGAAATTTAAATTTAATGAAAATTTATATTTTCAAAAATGTAAATACAGAAGTTTATTATTATGTACTAGTTAAAAATTTTAAGCTATATACTTATTAGAAAATATAAAATATTTTACATTTTTTGAAAATAAATTATTTTTTAGACCCTATATGATATTTTATTTTTTTAAAATATATTCAAAGAACCCCCCAAGTCTTTTTGGATGAAGCGGGGTAAAATAGACTTTTCACAAATTAAATATTTTAACTTTATTAATTTCATTTACTTCTGTTGGTCAATGGACAAAACGGTCATTTCACGCATTTTTGTTTGAAGTCGGTCAATTTGATCCACTAAAGTGAGGTATACGTAATTTTCTATACTGCTATTTGAACAGACCAAACATCATCAGAGGGCACTGGAATTGGTTCAAAATCAAAATTGCCATATCTTCCTTTTCCAACCATTATAGGTTGAAAGTTGGCAACAAGTTACAAATTTGTGGTGTTAATAATGACAAGCCAGTCGACGCAAGTTCAATTAGGCTCAACAATATTTTGAAGTTTAATCGAGTTCAAATTTAAATTTAAACAATTTTTTTAAAATTTAATCTCATTGCTTAATTCAAATTCTAATTTAATTTCAAATTTTACACAATTGAAACAAGCAATTTTCGAGTTCAAGTTACTATTCAAGTACAGCTCACTAATTCCCCTATTGTAGATCATCATGCGAAACAACATGTAGTACTCCATAGTAAGATTAGCTAAAAGAAATAGTTCTCTAGGCCAATCCATTTCACTACACCAAGAATTACATTAATTCTTGTTGGTGAAAACTCAAAAACTTTGCATTTGGATATTAAAATTCATTCCAATCTTCACATTCGAACACTAGATAGAGTCTTCTCATGAGCCTCTGCTAAAGTTCTAACATTAGGTACAATAGATGTCATTGATGTTCCAGCATCTAGTTCAACAAGTCCAATAGGTATTGAAATAGACAATCCAATATTTGTAAGAATTTCAACATGTAGTCCTTATACTTCTTCTCCATCACCATTTACCATTTTTTGAAGAAATTTTGTAGATTCAGTTGGTTATAGCGAGTGGAGGTACATGTGGATCATACATCTCTATTAAGGTTTTTGGTGACAAAGGGATTTCACCATTTGACTTCTAAGTGTTGTTTGAAGAAGTTCACGTGATTTTTCTTAAGAAAACTTTCAAGAATTTCAAGAAAACAAAGTTTTCAGATATGAATTTTGAAATCATCAACATACCCCTCTTTCTAGCTATCTTCTGCAATGCTAATATGATAAAAGTTGTAATTAATTCTAACAAAAAATCTCAAAAATTGACTGGCAAATGGATAATCTTGATTTTGATTTGATCTTGCCATTGGCACACCACACGTGTAATTATGGTAGTGGCAGAATTTAACTTGCCATATAAAATTGAAACTCTCCCTCGCCATGTAGTCAAGTTCTATTGCTAAAGCTGATTTTAATCGAATAACTATGATGAATCAAACTTACTTCCTTTTCCGCTTTTCAAAAGTTTTTTTGAATTGGAATAATTATTCATAGAAAAACAGAAATACATGACAGTCTAATTTATTGAGAAAATAATATCAATGGAGTAGGAGGACGACTATTGCATTCCTCAACATCTAAAACTTTGCCTCATCTAGGGCTTTATTGAATAGGTCAACATATTGATAATTTATTGAAACATATGCTACTATAACGACCTTCTTTTGATGTATGAAATAATCTTGCAATAATAACTTCATCCATGAACAACCATTAGATTCAAAAAGTAAGGCATACATATCTTGCTATCTTTTGACTATTAATATTATGAATATCAATAGTCCTCTTCTTATCAATAATAACTTCTAGAGGGTGAAAATTGAAAATTTTTGGCATCACCTATTGAATCATAAATATTTGTTCCATCATGCGTTGGAATAGCTTGTGACTCATTTAGGCTTTCTTAAATATTTTGCTATGCTGATTCTATAGCTAGTTCAGCGTCTTCCATATACCTTTATTCAATGGACTATTCTGGCTTGATATCAATAACCACCACATTGAATATACATTAAGCTCTACCAATGATAAAATATCCTAAGAAAATGCCTTCGTCATTTTTGTACCAAACTTTTGAGGTGATCACAATCATTCAACATGCAACACTTGTTACAAAAGATGTGAAAATAAGCTAAATTTGGTTTCTAGCTATTACTAGTCTTATAGGGTGTCTTTCTCAAGGTTGGATAGAGGTTGATCCAATTAATGATGCAAATTATGGTATTAATGGCCTTAGCTTACTATCGCAAATTTATTTCTATAGCACCTGGCATTATCCTAGCATTCTCTTTCAATATACGATTCTTCTATTCCATAACCTTGTTCTATTTTGGAGTTTTAGGAGAAGAAAATTCATGCAAGGTTTTGAGCAAATCACAAATATTATCAAAAGTCTAGTTTTGGAACTCCTTTTCATAATTAATCCCTACACAGATGATTCCTGCAATGTGGCCCCTTTTGTGTAAGAATTCTAATACATAGCTTTCATAAAGCTTCAAATGCGTTAAATTTATTTTTTTAGAAAATTGACTCAAGTTAACCTTGAGTAATCATCAAAGCATACGAAAATATATTTTTTACTTTCATAACTCATAATGCCCTTAGATCCTACTAGGTCCATATGTTGAAGCTCCAAGATTCTTAATGTTCCTATATGTTGTTATATTCTATAGGACACTCATCTTTACTTACCCATCTGACATGCTCCACAAGAGCTTTTATTTTTCTATTTACTTAGGCCTAGTAGTCCAATACAATGCCCAGTTTTAAAATCTTCACTAGATTTTGTACATTTATATGTCTAACTTTTGGTGCCACAATTCTATTTCCTTAATCTCAAGCCTCATACATACTGCAAATACTCTAGAAGAGAGCACTTATCCATTAATCTTTGCCCTTCACAATACAAATATCACCTTCATACACACAACATTCTTTTTTAGTGAATTTGGCATCCAAGTTGTGCTCATAAAGCTACCTGATACTTAAGAGATTTGCCTTCAAATTCTCAATATGTAACACATTCCTTAGCTACAATCCTTCCACATTTAGCACTCTTCTCCCAATCACCTTGCTTTTCAAGCCATCATTGAATGTTATGGTATCCTCAGAGCAAGACTTGCAATTGTTCAAGAATTCCTCGTTCCTAATCATGCGACAAGATTATCCACTATCGAAATGCCGTTGTCACAAGCGAGGCAAGAAGTGATGTACGAGTAGCAAAACTTTTAACTTCTTGACTTATATTTGTCTGAAAAATGTTTGTTTAGAACAAGCTTTCCTCCCTTCCATCATATGTTTCAACAACTTATAATAAGAAAAAATACAATGATTGCTAAAATGATGATAAGTACAAATAAGAATTTTCTTTAGCCTTTTGGTAGATGATTTCTTGTCCTTTGTGTTTGGTAAAGTTGTAACATTTGGAGCATGCCCATGGTAAAGATGTCCTCCAATTCTGCCTTTTTAGCATTCAACTTATTTAATGTTGTAGCTGACTGTTTTACTTCATGTTGCAACTTCTAGTTGGACACCTTTATATTATGAAATTATTCCAATAGTTTGGCATGTGATGCATGTGCATTGTCTCTTTCATTCTTCAACATCTCATTCTCCAACTTCAACTTCTCATTGTCATTGTAAGTAGTGGACATCTTCTTCAATAACTTCTAGTTGATTATTAATAATTCTTCATAGGTAATTTAATTTTCACTACTACTATTGTAATAAAAAATATCATCAAATATTATATGAGATGTTATAATATTAGATACAACAATACCCTAATTATTCCGTGAGACTAAGTTAAAAGTTACATGGTTACTGGTATACTCATCATCTTCTTCATGGCTTTACTCAAATCCATTATCACTACATGTGGTAACTAAGAATCTTCCTTGCTTCTTTTGAGTATTAGCACGTTTTGATTAAATGTGGTTGTATCATTTACATTCTCTACATTTGGTTTCGTTTTCAACTTCTAACACTTCAGGTTTTTGTGACTTTTTTTAATTCCTTCTGGGTACTTTCTTTCTAAACTTGTTGTTTTGGGGAATGTTAGAAATTTTCTTACCATTTTTAAAGACTTTTGCAAATCTTCTGGTCAAGTACGTAATTTCATCCTCAACGTCTTCTCGCTCCTCCGCATAGTCATTTTGACAATGACAAATAATAGATTTTTGCAGGGCCATTTCTTTCTTCTTCTTGAGTTAAGTGAAAGTCATTTCATTTACCTGCTACAATAATCCCATCAATTCATTTAGCCACATTGTTGCAAAAGTTTTAGATTATTCTATTGTAGCAACCTTTGAACCAAAACATTCTTGTAAAGATCTCAATGTTTTTCTAATCAACTTTGTCTTTGACCATTTCCTGCCCAACTAATATGCTTGATTGACGATGTCTCTTAACTTGGTGTGTGAGAACAACCATTGTCTCACTGTCGCCAGTTCAAAGATATTTGAATGCAGATGCCAAAATTTGAAGATTGTACATTTGAACTAAGCTTGTACCTTTGTGTACATTTTGTAAAATTTTTGAGCTATCTTTAATTGTATTATATGTTGCAACAAGTGTAAACAGTTCTTTCTTGACACATGTGAATTGCATTGACAATACTAGAATTGTGAAGTGCAGCCCTTTCTTCACTTCAAGTTCATAGCTTGACATCTTTTGAAACTGTTGGACTGTCTACTTCATGAGTTGGCAGTGAACAACCTTCCTCTACAACACTCTAAGCCTTTTCACCCTGACAACTTGATAAAAGCTCTCATTTTGACCTTTTAATAGGATGGTTTGAACCATTGAGTAGGGGAGGACATGACACAAATGGTCCTTCATTAGTGCTGATCTCTTCATCAATCAACTGTCCCAAATCTCACCCACCTAAAATACAAGCCTATTGAGGTAACTAGATTCTGATACCATTTGTTGATATCAATTAGATAATTACAAGTATAGTCAAAACAATTAATACAACACACATACGAATTTAAAAAATAAATATAGAGACACCAACAAATATTTACTCAATTCGAAAACAACTCTCTTACATCTATTGGACTACACAAAAATTTCACTATCATTATAATTATAACAATAGATATGACAAACTATATATCCTAGCAAAATTACACTTACCTAAACCAAACTCTCTTTGGTCCTCAATTCGTTGACAAGTTTTTAGCCTAAATCCTTTAAGCAACTAGTTCCCTCACCTTCTTCTTAACCAAGACTTCCTCTTAATAAGTTCCTTTGTTGAGGAATGTTGAACTTTAATTAAGATGCCTACATTTGTGTTTCATAGTTGAATATCTTCCAAATACATCGGCCACAAGGTTATTGCTTCTCAAAATTGTTATACAAGAAATTTTATCAAACTCTCTCAATATGTTTCTCTCAATCTATGAGTTTGATTGTCAATTAACACGTCTTTCTTTATCTAAAATCATTCATATATACTAGTCTTAATGATAGAAATAATCTGCAAGTAAATCTTGCTAATTTTCTTCAAGATACTAGAATCTCTTACTTATCATATTAGAATATCTGGTATAATAGATTCGTCATTTCCTCTTTCCATAATTCTTGGTAGATCAAAATTTTTCTTTGACGATAAGATTTGATAATTAACTTCAAATTAGGTTATAATCTACAAGATATATTTTGGATAAGGAAAAGTTAACTCTATATTTTTGCCACATCTTAATGAATTAGATAAGTAATCTTATTCAAAATAAGCACAAACAATCTTCAAAAAATCAGCAAGATATTTAAGGAATCACTCCAAAATTAATAATCTAAATAAGTAATATTTACATATAAGACTTGTTGTAATACCCCATGCAATAGATTATTATATTTACAAAAATTCCATACAACCACATTATATGTTAAGTAAGCATCCACGTAAACCACCACAAACCATTGAAATTTGTGGCAAATAATGACAACTAAGCAACGCATGACACTAATAACTTCGCATGCATTTAAAGTAAAATTTCAATAATTATACTTGCTAATTTGTAGCAAATGAAACTTAGTAATTCTTTAATTGTAAAATTTGTTGAAATATAAGTGCACACACACATATATGAATTTTATATATGTGGAATATTATGCTACCACGAATAGTAGTGGAAAATGATATATATTTTTTTTTATTATGAAAAATATGACAGGGACTTAATTACCTACTGTTTTGATAAAATAATGAGTCTTGTTTACTTTGTCCGCAAGTTCTTCCGCCACTCTACCACATTTTCTATTGTCTTTGCACCGCTTTCGCAATTCTTTCTGCGACTTGTAAAAAGGACTATCATTGGTACTTCTGGCTGACATCATTGTCAAATGGCTAAGAAAATAGGGGCTTTTCTTGAAGCACTGACTTTTAATTAATTAATTAATTACCCCCTATTTGTAGGCGAAAAAAAGTAGGATAAATGATATCAGAAATTCAAGAATTCAACTTCTGTCACATCCTACCAGGGCCAGTACCTAAAATAAAAAATTCATGAGCACCTTGTTGACTGAAGGCCATGTTTGTTTTCATTTTTTTTAATTATTACATTTTTAAATTTTATTTTTACCTCTCTCACTTTTACACATTTTTCAAAAAAATTACACACAAGAAACATATCAAAAAATCAAAACAAACATGACCGAAGTTTTTTAGTTCTTAAAAAAGATAATGTAACAGTAACGATTGGCACATTTGTTATTTCACCATTTAAAACTCATGTCTACTTCACAATACCCGAGTAATATATCTCTTGCATGTGTATAATTAAAATCTTGCGTACCGTCAATTGCTGTTATCATATGGAACTATTTTTTGCGCTTCCTCAATAAACTAATTTCAATTTCAAAGACTGAGATAGCCAAACGACGACGTTATGATTGCAGGAAAAAAATTTAAACACGACATATGACTTAGAATGTGCGTAAGAATTCAATAAAAGTGAGACATTACTTGGAAAAATTTTGTACTGTCCTCCGACGATTCTGCCTTGTTTACTGATAATTATATTCCCATTGTCTGTGCCGAAATTAACTCTTCCATTTTTCTTTTCAATTCCCCACAAACCATCCATATATGCTTGTCACAATAATAATCTTAGTCCAAAGACAGTACCATGCGAAGATGTGATGCAATTAATGTGTGTGTGTGTGTGTTTATTTGCCTTCAACGGCAAATAATATAGAAAAAATTATTATTGTATACAAAAGATTGGTTGATTGTCATCATACATGGTTTGACTCCAAAACATGTCCTTATCCAGTTTTTAACGTGATAATTTTATACTTAGTCGATGTATTTTTATTTTAAAAATTACTATTCTTAAAGCATGATTAGTAATAGCTATTTTATTAGGAATCATCGTTGCTAAAAATATGAGATTAGTGATTCTTTTCTAAATTTACCTTTTTCTAATTTATTAGGAATAACTTGCTTCTTTTTTTCTTCAAGTTTTTCTACTAAATTTAATAAAATATGACAGAACTATTCAATTAAAATTTTAAACTTGTTACCATATTATAAAAATATTAGTTATTTTACATGCTCATTATACAAATATACCTCATGTTCTTATCATACATTGTAAAATATTATATATTTGACTGTATATTAATAAAATATTTATTTTTAGTAATATATATAACAACAAAGTAAAATATATTACATATTTTCATATTATGCATTATTATATATGTCATATATCAATTATTATGCAAAAATGTGATTATTATTAGGAAGAAAATAGTCCTTAGATTTGGTCTTTGCTAGAATTGTAATTATATGATTTTTTTGAAAATGAATGCTAATTTTCACTACAAAAATAATTTTACCATATTTGTAATGTTTATTTTTAATCACATTTAAAATCAAATAAAAGTATCATTTCTCATTTTTTTTTACATGCTTATGTTGTATTCCTACCTTATTCCATTTTTACATATCATGCCATTAAAGATTGCTAGCATTTTTCGTCACATCATTAGTAATTTGCAAGGGCCCATGAGGTACACACACATCAGCCAACTTTTTCCTTCAAAAATGATTGCGATCCCCTTAATTATATTGAGATTCAATAATTTAAGTAGAAAAAAAATGAATATTTTTCAAATTTACGTTATTTTTATTTTTTCTCATTCTTGTTTAAAAAATGAAATAGAATAAAATATTATAGTGAAACCCAAAAAAGTTTCAATAAGAATTGAACTTAATAAAATCAATACTTTTTATAAAAAAAAAAAAATGTGAAAGGGGGACGAAATACTCGTGATAGAAATATGGAGAAACAAATTAACTCTTCATGTCAATAATTTTTCTCATGTTATTTTGATTATATTAAATTTAGGTCATACTTACTTCTAAAAGTTTGGGTATGACAAATTATTTTATATGGGTTAACCGCATATTTCTTTTTAAAGTACAAAAACTCATAATAAAAATAATTCAGGCTAACACGTGTAATAAAATAATCATTCAAGATATTTTTTAAACTTTTATCCCACCAAAAATTGGATGGGGTTTTAGGCAAAAAGCCAGACATTCTTCATGCATGGAGCACATAGTGGGAGACCTACACATTAGATTGGAATCCGAAACAACACGTAGTGGGAGACCAACACATTAGATTGGAATCCGAAACAAGTAACGGGACGAGACCGCAATCTTATGATGAGGATCTTTTGTGTGCTGCTCTAGAACTATATGCTTTCCACTTGTGTCCTTACTTTCCCCTTTTCAACACACTCGGAAGGAAAAGGGTGAGGCTCTCCATCAAGATCCATCCACAAATCAACGGTCCTACTACTTAATTGTACTTTTTCCAATTTTCTACGGATGGAAAAATAGCGAGGGAGACTAAGTGCAATGTGGATTGTGGACTGCGACAAAGAAAAGGGCCCTAGAATGAATCATGGCCAATAAAGGAGCCATCATCTCTTTTAATACTAATTTGATTGTTTCAATTTTCAGCTTCAATTGTCTTCCTCTATTATTATTAAAGTTCTTGAATTCAAACAAAAAGAAATTAAAAAGGCAAGCCTGGATTTAGGGCAAGGGCGTTATGGTGATGAGACCATCAACCCCACTAGGGTTTTTCTTCTTTAGTCAACTATTGATGAAATGAACCCCAGTAAATTCCACCAGTCACATAGGTTACTCTCATTTCGTTTCACTTCCTCTTAAGAGGAATAAAGCAAGATTAAATTATTTTATCTAACTTAATCACATATTCATTTTGATTGATTAAATAAAAATGTGTTATAAAATCACAAAATTATAAAATAAATAATGAACAGTCTTATATAAGAGTCATGATTAAATAATCTAGATATTAAGAATTATTTATATATCATTTGAATTACTATTTTAACTTTATATTATTAATTGAATAATTTTCATACTAAGATTATAATGAGAAAATAAATATGATCACTTCTATTAGTCACCCTACTACAACGCAAATGTTAAAAATAAATTAATCCAAGCAAACTATTTCATTACTCAATATAATTCTATGAATTATAATCCATTTCAAATAAGAAAACAAGTCTTTAGTAGGATATCATACCAACACATTTCAACATGAAAGACAATCTTTGAAACTAACGACCTTTAACAAATAAGGTTAGCCTAGACTGCCATGTAGGCTAATGATTTGAATCTATTTAACAAGGCTGCAGGTTTAAATTCACTAGCCTATTTCATGGGTAAGTTGGGAAAAAAAAATGAACAAACAAACTGAGTTAGCATGACAGTAGTGTTAACGTCGAGAGAACTCTGATAATGGACAAGATTCATCAATGGTACCGAATATTATGGTCTCGTTCCGTTGCTCACAATTTACATAATCCTGGTATCAACTACGTATGTTTGCTTGTTGCTCTCAAAGATGTCGACAGATTGTAATACCCTCTCTTTCTCCATCTCAGTGGAGAGACAATACATAAGGAAACAAGTCTAGCGCAGCACACACATTAAGCAATCAAAAGGAGTCGATAACGGAGCAGCTATTACCCAGCCAAAGATATCAAGATGCGTCTTAGGACCATTCCCTACAAGTGCAGCAGATTTACCTCACAAGGGGTATGAGCAAGTACTCAGCATAAAAGAGCTGCACAGCAGAGCAGAAGACGTTACACGTTTGCAACAAGTCAAATGAAACAGCTTTTTGCTCAACTACAGGGAAGCGGAGGCTATGCTGCATGTTACGTAATACTTATTTCTTGGTTATTAGACAGAGCATTATTCGGCCACTTTATGTACAACCGAATTTGTAGCATGAGTGGTTTAATTTAGGAGGCAGCGCTTGTTGAAAGTACTCTGAAAGTAATAGACTGGATAAACAGCAAATTTTTGGAAGAAAACTTGTCCAAGCCGGATTTGCAAGTTTATTGGTCAGAACGTGAGAGCACAGCCAGAAGAGCGGCTGCATATAAACTCATGCAGTCATCTGAATTAATACTGTTCCACAGCGAAGGGCATTTTACATTAAATTTCAAAGAAATCCGAAACCATTTCCTCCCAACCAAATTTGCAAGATGAAAAGCAGATTACCTTCCATATGAACATGTAGAAGGACGTTATTGCAGCCTTGCTCTTCAAATCAATAGATTTTGCCCGAGTCCATAACAATGAACCCAGCAGGGTGTGGCCAATGATCTAAAACATATGAAGAAAATTAGGGGAATCAACAGCAAGCCTTCTAAATTAATACGAAACGAAACTAAGCAGTACAGCCAAATTAACTGGTTCATCTTGTTAATTTCCATATCATTTTTGGCGCTTTAATCATCAAGTCAAATATCCTTATACGTTTGTCAGACCACATCACTAACATTTACAAGACAACTGAGTTAAAACAGTCGGTAAAAATTGTTTTATCCATTGGGATTGTAGTCTTGCTAGGATGTGTAGTACACGTATCAATATTTGGCAGTGATGTTTCATAAGGAAAGTAAAACTCAAAGCTCAATAATAAAGATCAGTCTCAGCAATTGATTTTCCAGAAAAATTTTCTTGTTTTCATAGACCCACCGCCAGCTCATGTTCACTTCCACACACTGCTCCGAGGTGACACCCTTTTTTTTTTTTTTACGCCACACACACCCCCACAGTCACCCACCCAATTGAGCAATGGGGTTTGAATCCTTGATCTCTCAAATCAGAGCTTGGGGTTCCAACCATTACTCCACTCACACACACCCTCCGAGGCAACAGCCTTGTGTACAAGAGATTTCATTTGTTCATCACTTAGAAATATTGTATTTTTTTTTCTGTCCCTTGCTAAATTTAGGCTAATTTCTTTCAAACTACTGCTCCCCTCTACTTCAGATATCATAAATTGCTTGCACAAAGTCTTCATAGTTCCACATATAGATGTCGTGTATCAACCACTTATTATGAATGAATATAACTAAGGATGAGAAAATTGGGTTACCATAGCCCACTTGCTCCAAATGCAAGAAGACGTTGCTCCCACTAACAAAGCAACCAAATATGCCATTTCAAGTAAAGAAATACATATCCAAAATACCTGCCAAAATAGTTCCAGCAAAATCAACCCAGAAAATGTAAATAACTAATTACAAATTGTAATCAATGCCCATGCCGGAGTTGATTCAAATAGAAGCTCACAACAAACCTTCTCTTGGCCCAGTCGAACAGTAAAAGACTGGATACCATAAATCTTGTCCCCAACAAAATCAGGAATGTCCTGCAAATATGAAGTTTCAAAGTCAAAACAAAACAAGTTTCTACAGCTGTGAAAAATTAAATACAAGTATAATCAAGGCAACGGGAGATATTGCCTCCTCGTACATACTTGCAAAAGCTGAAGTCTGCCATTTTACAAGTTCTTTTATACTAGTTTCAAAAAGTTCAATTTTGGAATTTGAAGCAATGATCACATATTTAGAAATAGGGTCTGCAATCACATAATAAAGTCGAAGCAATTCGTAAAGGAACGCCGAATCTACATTACTAATTTAAAGTATACACAGCAATGAGAAATCATACTTCTGAATATCTTGAAAATTGTTGCTAGCACTACGTTTGACTTGATTTATGAGGTCTTTTTACAGCCCTAAAGCCTGATAACATGAAAAAGCCGTACCTTAAATAGTGCAATAACAACTGAGAAGAAGCTCATGAATGCAGTTGCAAAAATCACAGGCTTTGTAAGGATAGCTGACCTTCCATAAACAAACACCTGAAAATGGCAAAGCACTTTAGCACACAGGAGGATAGCAGTATGACTGGCTATCAAAATTCTACACAGATACTCAAAAGTGTCAGTCTGGCTTTCTACTCCTGAAGTTAGTAAAGATCAAGCCACAGTCTGCTCATACCAATGAAATGTAGCACTTAGTTAAGACTTGAAAAGGTAAATATTTCCTAAAATTTTCAGAATGGCCCCCAAAATAAGGGAATCTGTGCAAAATAATTTTCCGAATAAGGTACTTCAGAGATATACCAAACAATATTCTCTCTCAATGAAAAAAACAGACAATGGCCATTTACCCTGTGATGGAAGGAGCGTAATCTTTACAAGGTAAGAAAACTGGCACAGGAAAACTAAATTATAAGTCGTGTATTTCACATAAAAGACTTTATCTTAAAAGCAGAATTATTTGAAGTAATTGAAAGAATCTCAATGCATCACCAAAATAAACTCAATTCATTAGCTAGCATCATGAAAGAGCTTCCCCTATAACCCTAGAAAATTTCAGTTAGTTTTAAATTAGAAGGCACATTTAATTTCACTGACAGTTAAGAAACTGTAAAAGGCCATTATCCAATTGACTTTGATTGAAAGGTTTATTCAAAGGAAACACTAATACAGTTGATTGTGTAATTCAAACATAAACATAGTGTGTTGAATCTTGGACAAACTTAGGGGTAGTTCTTTTATTTTACATCACAGAAACTACTATTAATAATAAAAAGTTTGCAGATCAAAAACCACATAGTGAAGAGAAAAAGGAATACCTGGATGTGCAAATAAAATGCTATTTGAACTATAACTGCTCGCACAGCTAAGATGCACATTGCTGCAACAACAGCAAATCTCTTCCATCTCAAAAGTGGCAACTGAGGAGGCACAAACATTTTACAATCACACAGCTGGAAGACATTGCACAAGCAAGCATAATCCTCTAAGTTAAGCATTTCTATCCGAAAATGGTCATTAAGACAAGCTGCTACTTCAACTAACAGTGTTTCCATTTTGTATGGCCAGATCATAACATTGCTCAACTCTCTAATCAAACAGAATAGTAGTAGCAGAAAATTCTGAACATTTTGGGGATAAGCAACCAGGTTAACATCCAAAATCAAGCCTCTTCACAATATCTCTTAAACATTTTTGGGTACAAAAATTAGCTCCCGTATTTTAGCAATATAACAGGAGGAACAAGATCCAGTGAACCCATAGTTCAAGTTAGACACATATAGGGTGCACTAAGGAGCTCTAGGATACTGCAAAGAAACCATGTATATAAGAACTACAACTGAGGAAAATCTTGTACCCATATCAAGTTAATCAGTTTCATAAGCAATAATTTTTGTTTTCTTCTTCACGGTGTTTTCACAGGACATTTCAGGAGTAAACAAGATAGAACACCAAGAAATGGGAGCATGCCAGCCAAGAAGAAAAATGATTTTCAGTATCAAAAAACTACACGACATTGATTTGAGAAGCTCAGTCAGGTATATCTATCCTTTAATACATTTAACAGATACCAATGGTCAAGTAGCTTTCTGCTTTTGTTTTGCGACAACACCGGTCAATTAATTTATAACTCTCCAAAAACGTGTGAAGCACAGAAATACGCATCAAAGAATCAACTTACATTGATGGAGTATGCAGTTCCAAGTACAAAGCTAACAGAAAGAGCCCAAAATAATGGCCACGAGCCAACAATGTATCCAAGCCAAAAACTCTGAAAACATTCAAACCACAGTTTTTCATCAAGAAATAATTCCACTAGACTTTGAGTAAGGATAATACAAATATTCAAAATTGCTAAGCATTAGTTCAAACTAGAACAGAGCAATGACAAGTGTAACCTTGAATTTAGCAGCATGCACAGAAAATAAGCTATCAAAATTCAGATTTTAATTTTTATATTTAAAGAAAAAAATAAAAATGCAGAGATGGAGTAAATAAAATATCTTTTCACCCACCAAGATGGCGAAGGATGAGACTATCATCACACCAGTTGTAACAGAATATTCCCCAGAGGCCAACGGAAGATATGGTTTATTTACCTGATACAGAAATGCCGTCAGAGATTTCATCAATTAGGAGGCAAAAAGAGATTCTGGAATTAAAGACTAAGGAGTTGGGCAACAGTAGAATAAATTTCACCAGTAGCCAAGAAGTACTGAAATCCCTATGGTTGTTCATGATAATTAAAAAAAAAAAAAGGGTATCTCGAGGGAACTATTAAAATTGATACGTCCTGAAGCAGCGACTGCTAAATTTTAATTAATAACTCATCTTCGTAGAAAAGAGGAATATTGAACACAAAGGAAAAATAATGCTCTTGATGCAAGCATTGAAAGATATCTGAAATGATCTATATAACCAGAAGATATATGAAACAAATAATCAGAAAATAACCTTAAGTTGAAGATGTACGCAATTTTGGTAAAACTTCTGAGCTAAGTGGACAGTTAAAACAGAGCTTGCATATTCATAAGGAACATAGAACCTTTTCATACACAGTTTGCCCATCCCTCTTCCTAATCCAACAGAAATCTCTGTTTGTGTTCCTAAAGAAGTTTATCAGAGCGGAGACACATTGATTATACAGCTATTTTCCCCTTTAATTGGCAGATGTTTAGATGCTGTGACGATTCAACACTAGGTGATCTCACAAGATTGATATTATCATTTCATACTCAAAATTTATTTGAGTATCATATCAAATTGTATAACCACAGTCCAAGAATAATGGTGTTTGAATTCACTCATCTTAAAGATAAGTTATATGTTTGCGGTCGGAATAAAAGAAATATATTGGTGAAATATGTAATTATGAAATTAGAAACAAACTGGTGTCCACTATGAAAGTTTCCCCAGTAAACAAATCATGATAAAAAATCTGTAGACCCCTGATACACACGCACATGTGAAGTTTCAAAAAATGTAAAAATGCCCCCAGTCTAAATCTTGGATTAGCCCATTGTCAAAACAATTTGTAGTTTGTTTTATCGGATTCATAGAATGGATGCACTGTGGAAATCCATTTATAAGCGAACCTTGTCTATTTCTATGTCAGACAGTTGATTCAAACCAACAATGTATATATTCATTAACAGGGCAGCAACGATGGCCTGCAATAAAATACTTCAGAGCATTAGCATAGCACCCATTAAGTTTACACATATTCTAAAGAGTGATGCTTTCTCACACCTCAAGAACCCCTCGAAAAAACAATGGAGAAAAATCTGAGAGCTTCTCAACTGCAAGTAGAGAAACTGAGATTATGCTCAACGCCTGCACATGGAAACAGATTGTAAGCATTCCTTATTTTCACAAACTAAGAGATAACATCTGTGTATGCACACCATAGATGCACAAATATGTGCAGAAATGATAGCCAAGATTCTGAATCTAACCGTTCCTGTCACTGTGTGAGGCCTTGAAAATCTGTAGAAAGCATCAAAAGCTTGTTGCACTGATCTCCAAGGGCTCTTGGAAGGCTCAGATTCAAGAGAATGTTCAGAGGCCGAATTTGATATGTGCCTCAAACCACGTTTCGTATTAAAAGTGACAGTTCTTTCATTAATGTTTCTGACATGCAGCCGCAGCAAATTGCACCTTTCTAACCGCAATCTTAAGGGTACGGCATAGAGTTTCTCTGTAATGATGATAGCTTTGCATTTTAAAACATGTGCTACTGCATGTGAACCCATAAATGATAGATGCTAAATAATTAATAAGAATATATTTTCAAAGACCATTTTCTATAAAGGCAGCACATACGTGCGTATGCGTGTATGTATATGGATCAATTAGGATGAAGATAATAATGTGCAAATCATGATTTAAAACTATATACCTCAGCAAGAATTCTAATAATTCGGGCACAGGACGGCTCAAATGCATAAAAGCTTACACAGATTACCCAAATAAGTCTAAACAAGCCGACATTACTATTCAACACACTGACTGTAGGACATCAACTTGAACCTAATTTAATGCTGAAAGCATATAACTGTGAATTCTCTGGAAAATTCATGGGTTGCCCCATGATGAATTGGCATAAACAATCAACAGGGCGCATCCTCAGAAAGTTGTACAAAGAGCAAACAGAAACTTTAACGCCTCCAGAAATAGTAAGAGACGAAAAACAAAAATCAAGATGGCAAGATTAGTTAGTACACTTTTTAAGTACAAATAGACATACCAGTGGGGTTGGAACATAACTCAGCAGTGACTGGCAATGGAAGCAGCGGCGAAGGTTTCTGAAATGACCCAATTAGTAAAGACTTCATTTTTATTTTTTATTCTCTCTTGAAATTTGTAGGGCCAAATATCATCAAGTTCCTATATTAACAAAACAAGAAAACCGAATAATATCAATCTTTCTCCCACCGACGCTCTATGAAAAGAAGAAGATGAAAATCCTGGATTTCATAAGTACCTGTGTAAAACGATGGGCGACGGATGACAGCAAAGGCAGCTGCACGTGAAACTCCTGTTAATTATAGTTACCTTCGTCAAAAGATGGCTTAAAATGGTGGAACATGTAATCAGCCAAAGAAAGGTTCTTCGTACTGCTAATGAATTTACACAAACATTTTATACCAATTCTTCCTTCGTTCAATATCAAAGACAAAGGAAAGAGGAAGCGTTAAATGCCATAAAAGCATTATTTTATTTGAAAAAAAAAAAACACACAAAAGACTGAAAATTTATCCCAACCCAGACAAGCCCATGAACCTTCACCAGAAAGGGGTAAAAAAGGACAAGATGCGAAAATAAATATCGAGTGATGCTCTCCCGGTTAAAAACTATCAAAATGAGTTTCTTGCTCCGCTGACCGCTGATAAGTACAGCCAACAGTAGTTTTGTTCCTCACGTCTCAAACTTTCAACTTTTTTTGTTGTTTGGTGGTGTAAGCCAAAAGCATGTGTTTATTAGGCACAGTGGACCTAATAATGCAAATGGTTATACACTTATACTTGGTCTAGTGAACCAAAAAAGAAACTGATTAATCATTCAAGTATAAGTGTATAACCATTTGCATTATTAGGTCCACTGTGCCTAATAATAAAAAAGGGTGGTTTTGGTTTGGCGCTAACGAACTCAATCACCAGTTTTAATTCAATTTGTTGAGTTGATAAGGTGTCCAATCAGATTGAAAAGCAACTTTTAATAATGAATGATACAATTTTTTGTTCTTATTGAACATTTTCTTCTAATGTAGTTTGGCAAATAGAAGATTTTTAAAAAAAAGTTAAACGGTGCAAAGATTATAGGGTTTGTTTTTGTTTTGTATAATTGAAAACAAATACAAGTTACATATTTTCAACTTCATCTAATTTCCTCGGTCCTCACCCATGATGTTTGCTCAGCTCATCTTCTAAGCTAACCGGAAGAGACGGAGGAAGGCCGCAGTGTAAAAACCGGACATTCGAGGTTTCTGCCTCGCACTCCATTTCAATTGATGGTATGTTTGTATGTATTGTTTTTGGAAATCCTCAACGTTGTCTGCCCCTACAATATTACATTTTAAATAATTGAACTTTCAAATAAAATTAAATCATGTGAAATAAATGTCATATAATAATAGTTGTTTATTATAATAATATATTTATTTATTTATCTAAATTCTTAACTCGTTGCAACATTACTTATATTGCTACTTATTTTATTTTCTATAATTTTGTTTGATTTTATTTTTGTGATTGCATATAAATACTTGTATTTGTAGTATAGATCATTATTATTATTTTTATGTACTACAATTATTCATTTATTTTTTATTCAACAGATTAATTTATTTTTTATTTTTTACATTTTATATTTAGAAAATTGGTTTGCAATTATAATATGAGTTATCATAAATCTACCCATAGAAATTTATCATTAAAAAATTGTTTTTTAATATTTTTAAGGCGAATTTTTAAGAATTGTAGTAATTTTGTAAAATTAACTTTATTGTGTTATATTTTGTATTTTTATACATTGCTAATTAGAGCATATTTATAAAACATATTAAAGTGAATTACTTATATATTAAATTTGACTATTTTTTACAACTTTTTTGCATGTTTATATTTATAACATTTTTCATAAATTTTTTTAACATATCATTTTATTTCTCTTACTATATATTTATTTTTTTATTTTATTTTCATAACACTATATTTAGATGAATATATTTGTACAATTTCAAACAAATAATAGATTTTATCATTACAATAAAATGTGTCTTATCTTAATAATTGCTGTTCTTCTTCTCCTGTATTATGATACTATAGATAATTAAAATTTAAATATTTAATTAAGGACATAAATCTACTTTCACAATTGACCAAACATAATTTATACTATACGTTCTTTTTTCTGGTTGCCACAAAAATCCTTTGACTTAGTATTCTTATGTTTGAAGAAGGAAGTGAGACCCTTTGCCAGTCTAAAGGACACTTGTATAAATTTATAAAGTCGATTATTTGATTCAAATTCGATTAGATTTAAATTTTTTAACCTAATCAAAAAAAATTAATCTAATCAAACTCTAAGCCGAACTTGAAATATTTTTTAAATTGATTTTCATTGATTAACTTTAAGTGTTACAGGGAGTTGTGGCAGAGTCCTATCTCGCCCTTATTTTTGTCACTGAAAAAACCCCCAGACAAATGTCCTCTCACTCACTCCCTCACCGATGAAGATTGGATGGGATGCATAAACAAGCTATCGAGTGGACATTGTAACAACGATGCAGAAACACCATAGAATCCATAGGTCTCCCTCTTTCTTTATCTCTTGACGCCACCACCCTTTCCATGTAAACCCCAAGGTTCAATCTTGAGCGTTCGGCCATGGAAGGAACGCTTTTCCCCAACAGACCAGCATTCCCAGTCCACCCCACGAAACCTGCCTCACACCCCAACCAGCAGCGCCTCAAATTCAACACCTCCACTCTTCCTCTTCCCCCTTCGCTGCCCCAACAGCAGCAACTATCATCTTCAACTTCCCCCCACTCCTTTCCCTTCGATTCCCTCCTCCAGCACCTCCTCCACATCTCCTCTCCTGTCAAGTCATCCTTGACTTCTTCCAATACAGCGACTTCCCATAATCAAGACTCTATCTCGGCCAATTTCAGGAAGGATGACAGAAATTCGATTGCCATCCCAAGATTTGGGGAGAACTGTGTGGACGATGAAGGGTCCCTTGACTTTCTTCCTTTGAATTGTAAGTTCATGCTTAAATCAATTTTGGAGCAGCCCGTTTCAAGCTTGCATTCATTCTTTGATTCTGTGAAGTCTGAGTTGCTTCAAGAAGTTGATTTGATCAGTCTGTTGAAAGGTTTGGATCTTTCTGGAAATAGTGATAAGGCCATTTTATTGTTTGAATGGGTTGTTGTCAATTTGGATGTGTCTAATAGCGATAGATTCGATAATCAGGCCATTGAATTGATGGTCAAGATTCTTGGTAGGGAGTCTCAGCATTCGGTCACTTCAAAATTGTTTGATGTAATTCCTTTTGAGGATTTTACTCTAGATGTTCGAGCGTGGACTACCATTTTACATGCATATACGCGCTGTGGCAAGTATGAAAAGGCAATAGCATTGTTTGATTTCATGAAGGGCAGAGGGTTGTGTCCAACTTTGGTTACATACAATGTGATGTTGGATGTTTATGGGAAAAGGGGTCGGTCTTGGGATAAAATTTTAAAGCTGTTGGATGAGATGCGGAGTTTGGGGCTTGAATTTGACGAGTTCACTTGTAGCACCGTGATATCTGCATGTGGGAGAGAGGGGCTGTTGGAGGAAGCAAAGAATTTCTTTGACGGACTCAAGTCAAATGGCTATGTGCCTGGAACTGTAACTTATAATTCTTTGCTTCAAGTCTATGGGAAGGCGGGGATTTACAACGAGGCTTTGAGTGTTTTGAAAGAAATGGAGGAAAAGAATTGCCCTGCTGATTCAGTAACTTATAATGAACTTGTGGCTGCATACGTAAGGGCAGGCTTCCATGAGGAAGGAGCAGCTTTGATTGGCACTATGACACAAAATGGTATAATGCCGAATGCGGTCACTTATACCACAGTGATTGATGCCTACGGCAAAGCTGGAAAGGAGGACAAAGCTTTGAGTTTGTTCCTACAGATGAAAGAATTGGGTTGTGTTCCTAATGTGTGCACCTATAATTCTATTCTTGGGATGCTAGGGAAGAAGTCGCGCATAGAAGAGATGATGAAAATTATCTGTGATATGAAATCTAATGGGTGTACACCAAATCGTGTTACTTGGAACACCATACTTGCCATGTGTGGTAACACTGGAATGCACAGGCATGTGAATCATGTTTTCCATGAGATGAAGAATTGTGGTTTTGAGCCTGACCGAGACACTTTCAATACATTGATTAGTGCGTATGGTAGGTGCGGGTCTGAAATCAATGCTGGAAAGATGCATGATGAGATGATTAAAGCAGGATTTTCACCATGTATCACAACCTATAATGCACTTCTAAATGCCTTGGCTCACAGAGGAAATTGGAAAGCGGCAGAATCTGTTATTTTGGACTTGAGAAATAAGGGTTTCAAGCCCAATGAAACCTCATATTCACTGATGCTGCATAGCTATTCCAAAGGCAGAAATATCAGAGGCATTGAAAGGACTGCTAAAGAAATTTATGATGGTCGTATATTTCCAAGTTGGATGCTTTTGAGAACTCTGATTCTAGCAAATTTCAGGTGCAGATCACTCGTGGGTATGGAGAGAGCATTTCAAGAATTCCTGAAGCATGGTTACAAACCCGACCTGGTGTTGCTCAATTCAATGTTGTCAATTTTTGCTAGGAACAGGATGTATGAGCGTGCGCATGAAATGCTGCATTTTATTCGGGAGAGTGGATTGCAGCCTGATGTCGTCACTTATAACAGCCTGATGGACATGTACGCCAGGGTTGGCGAATGTTGGAAAGCACTAGAAGTCCTTAATGGATTGCTAGAAGGTGGTGGGAAGCCAGATCTTGTGTCTTATAACACTGTCATCAAAGGGTTCTGTAGGCAAGGCCTAATGCAGGAGGCCATGAGGATTTTCACAGAGATGACAGCTAATGGAATAAGACCTTGCATAGTCACCTACAACACATTCATCGCTGGCTTCGCAGGAAGGGGGCTTTTCCAAGAAGTGAACGAAGTGATCAGTTACATGATTCAGCATGACTGCAGACCAAATGAGCTTACATATAACACTGTCGTGGATGGCTACTGTAAGGCGAAAAGGTACAGAGATGCTATAGATTTTGTCTCCAGAATCAAGGAGAAGGACAACACTTGCACTGACCAAGCTTTGGAAAGGCTTGCATTTCGGGTTAGGGAAAATATGGAATCATGACTTACCAATCTTCGTTTCTTGAAATAAGAATTGCACATAATTCATGTGACAACAGAAACACAAGAATTGCCCATTTGTGTCTATTACCGTTAGTTCTCAGTCTCGCAAATTTTTGGGCGTTGAGAGTCATGGCTCATGACAATGTCTTGGCGGCGGCACCCTTGCCTAGCCAGCTCATAAGGACTTGCATGGCAGCACCATATGCCATTCAACATTTTCTTATATCTTCTGTTTTCTAATCTTTGAAAATTGTTCGACTTCCGTAGTTATATGTAACGTATGAGATTCCATCATAGGTGAGGTGTGTCCTATTATTTAACGGCCATCCTTGAAGACAATGAAGCATGTGTAAGTACGATGCTGGGTACATCATCGGGTCATTGCAATGTTTGTGTGCCAAAATGCCACCAAGGAAAGCCCCCGTTTGATGAGGTTCAAAGACAGATTTCATTCACTGGAGCAAGAGAAACAATAAGCAGAAATGGATTAGATGATCTTGTGACGACGTCAGCGTCAGGCAACATACCAGGCAAAGGCAGAACAAACAACACTGCTACCCCTCCTCACATGAAATGCCGACGTATTCGAGCAAGATAAAAACCACAAACATCATTCACACAGCCCAATATAATTTTCCCTCTTTGAATTTTTGTTGTGTCTCTCTCAAGTTTCAACTTACAGAACCCGAAGCACAACACATACATGATTGTAATCTGAACTACATACATTAAGCCCTATGATTATTCCTAGTGCTTGAGCAAAATTAGACTGAGATCATGCCATCAGCTCAAATATTAAAAAAATACAAATATAAATACAGCAGCTCGGCGGGTATAGTGGCTACGACAACTTAGCAGGTCAAATATGTGCAGATCGCATAAGTGGTCTACACAAAATGGTTGCTTAGGACATGCACAAAGTTCTTCAAACTAGAAGAATGGTAATCCTGCACCGAAGCTTCATAATTTTTTCATACTTCTCTTGATTATATGACAGAGCTTGCTAATGATAGCTCATGAAGCTCACTGAGCATCCACTCTTCTCCAGTTTGACCTCCAAGAACTATTGCTCTAGTTCCTCCAACAATGCATGTACTATGACCCCATGCAAATCTAGGTGGCCGCCCTGGTACATTCAGAATCCTCCATGTTGGCTTCTCTTCGGACGGATCGAGTATGTAGAGCTGGGAAGCAGAGTGAAGACCAGCAACAGAACCACCAAAAACAAGGATCCTACCTCCAGGAAGGCTCACTGCCACGTGATCTAGTCGAGGAGGAGGAGCTATGCCACCGGGATTTCCAGCACCAGGCATCCCACTCCCCGTAACACATCTCCAACATGGTTCATCCTCGCTCAGATCCATGGTGAAAACATCACTTGATCGAAACCGAAGCGGACCACTCTTGGCAAGACCTCCAAACATCAAAATTTTCCTTCCACCATAAACAGATAATGTATGGCCCAATCGAGAAGGTGGAGACCATGCCACTGGTATCTCTCGCCATACAGGTTTCTCCATGGACAGATCAAGCAAGAAGGTATCACTCAAAAGCACTCCAGAATCTGCACAACCACCAGAAACTATTAGTTTAGTCCCATCCAAAGTGCAGGAGCTATGCCAAGATCGAGGAAGTGGTGGAGCCAAGCTGGAGATTTCATGCCAAGTAGGAGGTTTTGCATCCAAGTCCAACACAAAGACATCATTAAGTAAGCCTTGCCTTCCACAGCCACCAAACAGGACAAGATGAGAGCCATTCACACAGGAAAGCGTGTGACCCCATCGCCCAGGGGGTGGGGAGCTCACTATGACATGTTGCCACTCTGGATTGGTGGAGTTCAGGTCCAACACAAATGTGTCATTCATGGGTTGCATGTTAACACCTTCTCCACCAAAAAGAACAACACGATTCCCGACAGCACATGCACTAAAGTTGCAGCGAGATGGTTCAACTGCACCTCCAACTGTTAGCTTTCTCCATGCTGCTGCTTCAAGAGTGGTCAGTTCCCTTGCCAATCTGCCCCACCCCAATCTTTTTGCACCAGGGACAGTTTCCAGCACTCGAGTTGTTTCACAGCCCCATGCATTTTGACAGACCATTCGCCACAGATCTTCATTCTTCGTTAGCTCAAAAAGCCGCCTACAAACAGAGCCAACAGAAGCAATATCCCTTGGAGTCAGTCGTGAAAGGATCTTGAGTGCAAGTACTTCATCACTTAACTGCATTATACCACAAACTGCACGGCTGATATTCCGGCTCCCATCCGACACTTCTGCAGAAGGAGAAATGCTGATTCCAGACCTATCAGACAATCTCAGGGGTTCTTTAGCCAAGGATCCTGGAAGTGGACCAAGATCAAGACTCACTTCAGTAAAGACCTGTATGCCAATGATATGTGTTATTGTCTCATCATCACCATATATCGGGGTCAGACGCAACCTATTCATCAGTGGAGATCCATCTTTTCTAAAATTTAACAACTCCCCTCGAAATTCAATCCCTTCCTCAAGACATCTTCTCATTTCCGCGACTACCGAGGGATCCACGAGAGGATGTCTTCGCTTAGCAAATGGGCCTCTGCATTGCAAGAAGCGGCTGCAGAAAACTTGAAATAATCAATACAGGAGCAGCTAAAGATACAGATCGCCAAGAGGATAAAACACAACCAATCCTCTTGGCAGCATTTTCAAAAATGATTGCATTAGAACAGCAACTAAGATAGAGGTAATCCCTCGTAAAAGAATAAGTGGAAAAGTTGATATGGTTACAGTGAGTAAAATCCAAAGCTTCAAAAATTAAACTAAGTGATAATAAGATAACACCTTCAAGTTGATAGCATAGCACCATCAAGTGCATCTAATCTCGACTTGGAAGCAACAAAAACCTACATCTGTGCCAAAAGAAAAAATCGGCCATACTTACAGCTGCAAAATTATTGGCAATTATAAATTAGGCCTTCTACTAAACTTACTATTCGAGCCCCCCCAACTGTCTCACTCATTCCTCGTGCACGAGTATCCAGAAATTAAACTCTATTAATTATTATTACGATTAATCACTTTTCAGTACCTTGTCTTTAATTACTATCACTCTTATCATTTTTTTGGCAGTTGAAGGGAGTAACAGTCCCAAAAATAATGGATAAATGAGTCACAGAACCCCACATACCTAAGAAAAGGTCATAATTTCTTGTTCAGAACACAGAACATATTCTTAAGCATCAATGGACCTCTGCTTAAATGCATTAGGAGAAACAACACCTTAATAGAAAAACAGGCTTAAAGCCGATATGTCATATTATGCAGAGAGTAAAATCAGGTTAATCACCAGCAGGCTCAAGAGAGCATCACTTCTGCCAGCAATCACCACCTCAATAAAAAGAGAGAATGCAAGCTTTTAAGGATTATTTGACATTTTGGCTGTACATAAACCAATTCACTTCTAATCACGCATTGGACATAACACCCAATAGATCTTAGAGGCCCCAAAAGTTTATTTAAATTAAACTTCAGGACAATGAAAATCACCAGAAATTTTAATTTTGATCTTCTTTATACTTTGTTGTTCTTTCAAACAGTGAAACTTCATATAGAACTTTAAATGCAGCAGAGTTACGTTACAGTACAACCATCAATATGGTCTAGTAAGGAAATGTTAGTCCTACCTTCGAAACATATGAGGGAAATTTACTTACCCCAAAAAGTTGCTAAAAAGTTTTGAAATAAAATATTTCTCAATTTAAAAAAAAAAATGATTACAACTTCACCATCAACTCACCCCAGTTTCTAACAAATCTGGCCAGAAAAAACAAATTACAGATAAAGCAATTCAAGAGAGTAGTTGCTACTCCTATCCCATCCACTTTTACACTTTAAGATAAATATTTCTATTGGACCCAAATTTCTACTCTAGGAAAGTAAAATTCTCTGAGGTTTTAAAATGCCTATTATCTCCTCACTCAAGCAGGTCAATCTACGTCCTATAAATGTCACCATAATTTTATTTAAGAGGGATAATCTATTGAAATAAAAGAATGCATTTACTATGCTGTTACTATGAGTACTTAAAACAAGAAGATCTAGCATTTTATCATAGACTTGCAAGTAACTTTTAGAGAGAGAGTAAAAAATTTTAGCTTAACATGACCTTGCACAACAGGCTATTAGCTCAGTGGTAGAGCACAATTATCATTGTTGTGCCTAAGCTGTGAGGCTTTCAACCCCTGATATGTGGATCATCAAAGGCACATTGGCATGGTGCACTCCCCCTGTTCAAATCAGGGATTTGAAATTAAACCCCTCCTTAAAAGGATAGATTGGATGATTCGGGTGAGATCCAATGTAAATCCAACTTGTGATTTCACTTGTGGGATCCGAGCAGTCAAGGGAGGTCACCAAGGCTCCTCTCTAATCAAGAATTCATAGATCCCTTATCAATGTATAGACAACAAGAGCATAGTTGCTAGTGGCAAATGGCAATGCATGGTGCGAAGGCTTTCTAGAGCCATGGCTCACAATGCAGCGCGCGCCTTATAGAAGCTTGGTGCGACATCCAATGATATGTGAAATATATTTATATTGTCATTAAATTTTTTACAAAAATATAACATAAATAATTTGTACTTGTTAAATAATAATTGCAAATAATTTTCAATTTATTATCTTTAAAAATAAAACAAATAACAAAGAGTTCGTTAAACTTGTAAAAGTAATAAGAGTTTAGAAATTCAATAATAAAGATTAGAGGATTTTAGCAACATTTAGCCTTTTAATTTGTAAAAATTTCAAAGTCTAGGCAATGGCCAAACCATCAATTTGAAAAAATTCATAAATACCCAGCCTCTAATTCATACAAATTTTAAAATTTCAACCATGTCCATGCCATTTAAGAAACAAAGAAAAAGAAAAGAAAAGAAAAGGAATAAAAATCAACAAAAAGAAGAAAAAGTAGAATGACAAAAAAGGTGAAAAGGAAAGAAGAAGAGAAATAAATAAATAAGGAAAAAGAGAAGTAAAATAACACGCACTTGGATTATTCAAAATTTGTTGATAGAAAAACATATTAGGGCCAAACCATTTAGAGTTTGTTTGAAGAAAATAATGAAAATGCCATAGTCACGCAATAGAAGAAGGTAATCAGTGAGTTTTAGAATTTTTTGTAGCGAAAAATTGAGACCCAACAAAACCCAAGCGAACCTGCCATATTTTATGGCTGTTTTTTCTCTTTTTTTTTTTAAAAAAAAGGGATTTTGAGGCAAAAGAAAAACCTTTGAAATGTCATCTTTAATAAGACACGCAATAGCAACATTTGCACCCTTTGCCATGGCATGCCATATTGAAGGTAGTCACCATATGCTGTCAATAGCAACCACAGCAAATGCTGTTTTGCGCCATTAACATCTGTAAGCAAGAGAGCTAACTAAGATATAATACACGCGCACGCGCACACGCACGCGCACATGCATATACATATTCAGAGTACGAAAATAGTATGCACTCAAAAAGTAGAAAAAAAAGGGCTGCATTATAAAAACCAAAATATTTCAAGTTAAACTCCATCTTTTCTATGTTAATGCCACCAACTGATGCAGTTATTTGTGGCCTTAAATATGCACAAATAATTGGTTTCCTTCCACATTTAAATGGGGCAAATCCATAATATAGCAAACTGCAACTCAAAAAGCTCTCCATTCACAATCCAAAAGTTCTCCATCCTTGGCTGCACATTTCAGATTCAGCCGTAAAAATTTTAAAGCAGATCAATCCTTTTTATGGCCATAGCCAGCCCAAAAAATACCAATCAAACATGTTTTTCTGATAAAATTTGAGAAATTAACAGATGATGCTCGCTACAGAAGTTCGCAGCCAAAGCTGCACAAGAACATATCGATCACTAAGATATGCATAGAGAGGATTCATCTATCACTAAGATATGCATAGAGAGGATTCATCTATCACCTCCAGTAAATGTGGTTCCTAAACCTAAGTGTTTTTTTTCCTTTGCCCCTTTTTAACACACACCCCCTTCAAGTTCAAACCAATGATCTCATTCTAGAGAAAATGAGTTACCAATTAATGGGGTGTCCCTAAGGGCTGAGCCTCAGGTTGTGAGCAAATCACACAACAAATTCAAAGTGTCACTTCAATCTTCCCTATAAGTGAGATCCGACCTTCATAATAATCACCTTAAAACAAAATCTCATCATTACCCTTACTTAATAAAGTCACACTTAGTCTCCCTGACCATGAATACTCTATGAAATGCATGATAGGCATAGAAACACTAACCTGTCCAAGTTCTAAGTCAGATATCACATGAAAGTTAAATGATCAATGTCTTCACACCACCACCCCCCCCCCTCCCCCACCCTAAAAAAAATACTTATCACCCATTTTTCATGAAATAACAAGGCCCAGTTCAGCTTCAAAATTTTCAATACCATCCCCAAGATAGTAGAGGGTAACAAAATTCATTCTCACCATCACACATATTGCAACAGGTCATGGTTTATAGCCACTCCAAAAGAAACGTTGCAAAAACTCCACAGGAAAAAAAAAAAACACACACACACACACAAAAAGGCATTCCATCTCATATTTAAAAAAATAATAATAATAAAACAAAGAAGAGACAATTATGTAGCAACAGCCTTTCTTCTCCATTTATCATGCAATTGAATTTTAGATGCTATCGTTTACTTCGCAGTCCAATCTTCAAAACAAAAGAATGTTGAGGGTTCCAAGTCTTAAACTGACGCCGATAAACTTACAATCGCAAGGGGAAGGCAGCTGAAAGATCACTCAGTACATCATAAATATAAAAAGGCATAATTCGACCACAGCACTGACACCCCAATCTCCTATTTCCATCTAATTTCTAGAAAACATAATTTTTCCTTTACCCAGGAAGATGAGAAGAATGGGAATATCGATTTCCTCATTTTCTAGTCCGTTGAATTTCTAAATCAGCCGGCATAGTTGTCAAAGGTCTTCCATTCATCCTCATATCCAAAACTTAAAAAATTAATATTCTTTTTCCATAACTCTAAGAACACGAAAAATTGAATAACTAAAGACTTAATTAACCAAATTGTCATTACCACTGGCCTCTCCGCGAAAAGAAATGCCCATAAAATCCGCTATCTAACCATAAAACAGAGCAGCAGAACCACGAAAACAAGGAAAATCAAGAAAAAGCTAACCAGTTGCGGCCGAGAACTTCCTCCGCACGATACCCAGTAACCATCTCAAACACCGAATTAACGTAAATAATGGGTTTGTCCGGCTCCAAAGCATCTGTAACAACAAACCCACAAGGCGCGGGTTGCAGAAGCGCATCCACAGGGAACGGCAATCCTCCTTGGCATCTCGTCCTCAACAAAAACCCTAATCCCTCCCCAATTTCCTCTCCCTCCTCCTCGCCTTCACCGCTGAGATCAGACTCCGAATTACTGTCCCACTCCATCATACCTCCTCACCAATGACACAACACCGTTCTCCACTCACCCCATGCTAATGATAATCAAACTTGATGACAACCAAACAGAACAGAACACACTGTCTTCGATTCTTGCTCTGCGATTCGGGAATTCGGAGGGTCGGTGTACCGGGAAACGAGTGGACGAAAAATTGGGTTTTAGCAGGAACCAGAGCTTGCAATCTAGAGATGGATGGACCGTGCTGTCGACGAGAAAAGGGCAAAGGGTATTGGGCTCAACAAGACAAAACAAATCTTTCAAAAACTAAATTAGATTTTCGACAACATAGTACATGATATTTTTAATCTGATATATATTTTAACAAGATTTTTCAGTAATTAAAGTTATTTTATCCGTACTTTCAAATATAACCTGAATAATTTAAATATTTGGAACTTCGTGTAATTGTCTTTCGGAACTATGCATTAATCTAAATGGTACATTTTTTGATCTTACGAATGAGACTTCATCATAGTTCTTTTTCTCCCTAATATTATTTGGATTTAAAGTAAATAGAAATTTCGTTTCACTAACTAAATTTACACGAAATAAAAATTTGTTGTCGCCCCCTAAATGAAAATCACAGATTTTAAGGACTTTACTTCGTTTGTTTGTTGAATTTCAATAACAACTAACGTTATTTTTCTAAATGGAATAATAATCAAAATATTATATTACCAATCACATAAAAATTTATTATTACATGTCAAAAAGAATACAGTATCGTTCCTGTGCTATTGCCGTAAAATTTGCATGGTGCGTTTATTCTTATTGAGGCATTATAACGTTTTAAAATCTATTATTATGTGAGTACCATATAATTTGTAGAGTTATGGTGTTTAAGTGTTTGAAACTTTTTAAAATATTTTTTAATATGTTTGATAGTTTATAAGCTATTTAAAAATATTTGATAATTTTCTTAATGAAAAAATTTATATATTTTTAAAATAAGATGTTTAGACTTTATAAGTTTTCTTAAAAATAAATTAATTTTTTTCAATTGATTTTCAAATAAAATTTCTTTATATATACTAAAAATGACATAATTATTTTGAATTATGTTATATTAATGATATTTAATTTATTTCTATCATTATTATACAAAAAAAATTATAATTAATTATAATTATAATTTTTTATAAAATTTGTAGCAGCATGTCTCTATCTAAATATTTTATTAACTTATTTCAAAAATAAGATGTATAAACTTATATGTCTGGCTCCGTGACTAAAAGTTTCTCCCTACCTATACCCTATCCTCCAGAAAAAATATCTAATTATTTCAAAACTTAAATTTTAAAAAGATACAAAATTTGATTCTCACTAAATATTATACATAATTAAATATTTATTCTAACTAATAAATATCTCACATTTTTTGTATAAACAAATGCATCCACAAATTATAAAATTGTTGTATTTTAAATATTAAAAACAATATCATTTAATATTGAAATTGTAATAATAAAGAAATATAAAAAAGATTTGTGAAGAGAAGAAATTTGAAATAAAATACAAATAAAAACAAATTAAAAGAATGGAAAAATAAAAGATTAAAAATAAAAGAATGTAAAATTAAATAATTATATAATACATTTTTTTTCTTAAACATATAAATATAGATTAGAACCAAATATACATACACACACACACACTTAATTAAAGCCAAGGATGGAAACCTTCATCCCCCACCCTAATTGTACTACTATAAAGCAGGTGCTCCCGATTACTCATCCTTGTTGTCATTCTTATTTATAAATTTTAAAAATATTTTATAAATTATATCATCTTATTAGTTATTTAAAAATTTAACCAAATTATAAGCTAACTTAATTGCCATCATCATTGTTATTATTATTGAAATAAAATAAATGCAACAGAGAAACTATAGATGAATTTCCTAAAATTTTAACTCTTTTTTGCCCTTTTTCTTTGGACAAATTGGTAATACCATAATCTTGTTCTCAGAATAACAATAGTAATATCAAATTTTCCATGCATTATTATCTTCATTATGTTACCTCAATTTTAATTATGTGAGTCAATCATTACATACATTGTGGTGAAGACTTAGTTATATAATTAAATAATAATAGTAGTAGTAATGACTTTGTTTGTTTTCAAATTTTGATTGTGTTTTTTGATATATTGTCTTAAAAATCATGAAAAAATAAGAGAGAAAAATGAATAAAATTTAAAAAGTTTGATAATTCAATGTGTCTTTAGAATCCATAATTTGAAAACAAACATACCCAATAATATTAGATATAAATTTTATATCATTAATAAAAGGAAGAGTAAATAAAGAAACCAGAAAGAGAGAAAAATAAAATAAAATATAGTTTGCAAGAGATATTGTTAAAAAAGAAATTGAGAGAATGGGTAAAATAAATAAAAATTAGATAATAACGAATAGAAAATATATAAATAAGTAAATATGTATATTTTTGAATAATTACACATTTAAACATTAGAAAAAAGACTTTAGCTTTAATATATAATGAATATAGATATACTATGAAAACGATATGTACCAAAAATACCATAAGCAAACATAATGGATCTCCTCTGATACGTGTATAAGTTAGTGTTGGATACGCAATTATGAACACCGACTTCATCAGTTAAACCATAGGCATGGGCAATGTCCGTTTTGGTTGTTGAGTGCATGTTTTCAAGTGTATACTCATTGAAAATTATGAAAAAGTAAGAGAGCAAATGAATTAAATAAATTTTAAAAAGTATAATAATTATAGTGTACTTTTTTTTGGTATAAAAAATGAGAACAAACATTGCCATATTTTTCTTGATACCTAGAAATTATTATATGCAAAAATGGCAAAAGTAAATTAAACATTATGTTGATGTGGATTATATATATATATATCTCTCTTATACACTTCTTAAAGTTGGCCTTTCCATTTTTAGCAATCACATATATAGACAACATTTATCAAAAACATTCATCTACTTAATGACCACCCTATCTACTTATTGTCAATTTACATAGCCTTTAGCCGCCTAAGTCTATTTGTTAGCATGTATTAGTATAGCCACCTAACCTATTTTTTTTATAGATTTGTCGTACATTTAATCACTCAACTTACTTCTTCGTAGACATACTACTCATCCTAATTTCTTAGTCGCCCAACCTACCTCTTTGGAGATCTGCCATTCATCTTAACTTTTTAGTCGTCCAATCTAAAGTATAGTGTTCTCAGGTTAGTATTTATAATGTATATCGCATCTCATTATAAAAATAAATAAATATTAGTAATTAAGATATTTATTTTATAATTCATACTGTGATTTTTTTTCCCTTCTCTCTAGGATTATCAAATTTTCTAGGTTCAATAGTGTGAATATATATGTATGATTGATCATTGTGAATATATATGTATGATTGATCATTCTCTTATACAATTTAAATATGTATCGGTATCTATTAAGACAATTCAGTCTTTTATTCTATATTTTGAATTTATTAAAAGATTAATTTTAATATGTCATTTTTGAGATGTAATTATCTTTAGGTTATTGAGATAATTTTGATTGATTTCACAATTCATTAAATTTGGTATTTCTGTTGATGTTGAAGGGGTATTACTTTGGTTTAATTTTTCTTTTTTGATTTGATTTTCTAATCTTAATTCTTTTATTTCTCTTTTTATTATTTCTATTTCAGATTTTAAATCTTTAATTGTGATTGGTTCATCATTATTTTTCTTATTTTTAAATTGTTTAATAACTTCTGTAAAACTGTAAGGTTCTTCTTTGATTTTTGTTTTTGAAGTATTATTTTCTTTTTCTTTTCCTTTATTAGGAATATTATTAATGATTGCTATTATTTTTTCTATGTCCTGATTAGTTATAACATTTATTTCTACATCTTGGAATTGTGATAATAATTTATAGTTCTCTGCTTCAGAGTTATTTTCTTATTTTATTTCTTTCACATTTACATTCCAAAGATTCTAATTCTAATTCTAATTGTTTTTTATCTGATTGTATTTTATCATTTTCTATCTCTTCCAGAGATTTTTCAAAAATTTCTAGTGTATTCTTATCGTTTGAAGTTTCTTCTTCATTATCTGCATCATTTGATCTTTTATTCTTTTTCCTATTTTTAAATAATTTATTTTCTTTCTTAAATTGCACCTATTAGCATAATGTTCCTTTTTCTTACATTTGTAACAGACTATTTCTTTCTTTTGAGGCTTCCAATTTTTTCTTCTATTATTTTCCCTCTTTCTGGATAGCTTTTTCTTATAAGCTATTGTTTTATATTTCTGGTAATATTCTTGTTTTTGGGATCTGTAATTTTTCTTTCTAGATATATTATTCTTAGGCATTTCAACAGCAAATTGTTCATAACATTGTCCTAATTGGGCCTTTTCTGTAATATTGTATTTTCTTAATTGTTTATTTAATTTTATTTCATTGCATAGTACCAGTCCGTCTTGGATACATTGTTCAATTAATTCACCATAAGTATAATTTATATAATCAATATTGTTATCTAAGTCCTTCTTTAAACTCTTCCTTATTCTTTTTGCAAATAATGTTGGTAATCCATTTATAAATCTCGATTTCCAATGGCTACTATTAGCTTCTGGTACTTCTATGACTCTACTTAAAAATATATATTTATACCATTTAAATGATGTAAGGATTGTTTGATTCAATAAAAGAGTTCTAATTTTATCATGATTATTGGAATATCTTCCTGTAAAATGTTCACAGATTGTTATAGCAAGAGTACAAACTGCATTTCATATATTTGATCGTTCTCTTGTTTTATATTATTTATTATTTGATTCTTTTTTTCCTAAGTGAGAAAATTATCCCATCAACCTTTTATTTATCATGTAAATCCTATTATTATCATTTGAGTAATTTTTTTTATCAGTATTATTCTGTTGTTTATAGATTATTGAATACATAAGCATTCTTTGTATAATATTGTAAACCTGATTATCCGTAAAATCATCTATATTCCATTCATAAATAGTTCTGTCATCATAATTATTTCTTTGAATATATTCATCCTCTTCAAATAAAATATCTTGAGGAGTTGGTTTAGGATAAAAATACATCCTTTGTATAGGTTTACCAGCAAACTTACTAGAATCCCCTTTCATTTCATTTTATTGATTTGTTAGTCATTTAATTCATTCTCAAGGGTTTTTATGCTTATTTCCTTAAATTTTCTTCTAAGATTTTTTCTAATTGAGATATTGGTTTAATTTAAAATCCTTCTATATTAAGAGGAGGTTGCAGACCTAATTGTTTATTAATTGTTTCTATTTTTTCTTTAGCTTTAGTTATTTCCTGCATCTTAGAGTTTATTTCTGTTATTTTGTTGTAGAGATTTGTTAATTTTTTTCCCATTATATTCAAGTATGTATTGGAATAATTGCCTTGTTTAATTATCATATTTATATGTGTTAATGAAACTGGTATTTTTTCATTTTCAAGTAATTTTAAAAAAGTATTGACTTCTAAAATTTTACTGGATGATTCATCAATTATTAAAAAAGGTTTTGTTGGGGGGGAAACAAAAGTCTGTATTTTCCCATTAGCTATGTCCCAAGATCTTTCTATGACCTAGATAACTAATTCAATATATGTTTCTAAAAACCATTTTACAAAAAATTTCTTTGTTGAATTTTTTCCAAATGATCATAAGATTGATCTTTTATATAATGATCTTTTATGTTGAAAATTTTTTAAAATACTATTCTCTGAATGGTTTCCAATGTGGAAGATTAAATTCATTACAAATTCTTGTTCTTTCTATTGATTCTGGGCTAAAATCTATTAAATTTTAAAAATCATTTATGAAGGAGTTATTTCCTCATTTTTTTTTAATTCCCATAGGAATTTTATTTTCAAAAAATTTGATATGTTCTGTTACAGTAAGGGATAAACTTTCTTCATCTTCTGATTCCATTTTTCCTTTTAATTTATTATCTCTCATTTGTGAAGTAGATGTTCTTCCGGATTCAATTTCTATGTTATTTATTGGAGTGATTAAAGAATATGATGAATATGATCTATTTATTTTTATTGGTTTTTTAAATTTTAGGAATATATTTCCTTCTGATGTTTGTTCTATTTCAGATTTTATTTTTGGTTGGCTTGGAACCACATTTTCTAATTTCCATATTTTTGTTAATTCAATTTCATCCCATTTTATCATTATTTTGGTCGTAATTTGGGATTTTGAAAGATTTGATTCAATTATTATGGTTTCTCCTGGATTATCCATTATTTTACAATTTGAATTTAAAGTGTGTAATGTTTTAAAATATATTCTATAACAAATACATATTTTTTCTATCTCTGGCATATAATTATAACCATGGGTTTTTACAAATAATGTAACTGCATTTAATAAATTTTTATCAGTTAATGATAAGTGTAAATTTGGTTTTACATTAAAATATGCCATAGGCTAAACTAGACTGCATTATTTCCATTAGGGATTGCCTCCAATTAAGATTCCTAGCATTTTCCTAAAATTGCCATGAAACTTTCTGGTAAACCATTTAGGGTTAATGGCTTTAAAGTTATCTGTATTAGACTAATATACATAAATTTATAATTAAGAGTATATTTCTCAATTTCATCTTTATCATATTGTTAATTCATTATTTTCTATAGGGATAGATTTTTTTTTACTGTTTTTACAATATTTTTTAGACCTATGTTTTCAAAAGTTCCATATTGATAAATAGATTTAGGTTCCATTCTGAAAATTGTCCATTTATTCAAAAGATCTAAGTCTTTGGCAAAATCATATTCTTCCCTTTTAGTATTTTTAATATTAGAGCTTCTGAAAATATCCATAATTTATGACAAGAATGAATCTGTCATTTACTCCATAGCTCTGATACCAACTGAGAGCAAGATCTTAAGGAACTAGGGTCAAATAGTCAATGGAATTTATGTAAGAAGATGGATAACTAGGAACTAAAGTCAACGTCTTATTACCCAAAACACGGCCAAAACCAGCCTAAACATGAGTTTTACTGCGCAACAAGCATTCAACCTTATCCAAAAATTGCTACCATGACTTTGTTCCTAAGCTCCTTAAGGCTATGCAAACAACCAGGCATGTAATTCCATAAATATATTGAAAGCAGTAAACTACAGATAAAAATTTAGCTTGTCATTAGGCTAACAGAATTCAAGAATATAAATAATTATAAAGTAAAGCTTTTAAATAAATAAAACTTACAAAATTTAAAGTGCTTAGAATATACAAAAGTATCTGTAAAAGAAAGTAGATTATATCAAGAGTGCTTTAGAGCTTTATGTGATTTTTCTAAGAACACCTACTTACAAAGGGGGAGAAAACCGAAATAAATAGACGGACACAGAACTAAAATGAAATTAAAACAAGAAAATGAACAGAGACAGACGCCAAAGAAAATAAAAAATAGCAAATGAATGAAACTCCAATTATTTACTATTATACTGTTGACAACTTTATTAAAGTTGAGGGGTAAATTCCCATGCAAGTAGGTAATATGTCGGGATAACTTCCACCGTTTGCTCATTTATTTTTATCTAGGACAACTGGAGTCATTTCCTCTATTTGATTTCTTCTAGACAGCTGTATTGGCTGTTGAATTTCTTCTTGAGCTTTTCTTTATTCTAATAATTTTTTCTTTTCTTGTTTTCTTTTTGTTCTTTCCATCATTGTTTCCTTCAAGCTTTCCCAAAATTCTTCTGTTGGGATTTCCATTTCATTTGGGTCTTGAGATTGTCCTCTAAGACAAGAGAATGTATTTTCTCCTGTTGATTGTAAAGTGTTTGATGATGTATCTATTTCTTCTTCGAAGTGCTCTATCAATCTTTTTTTTTATTTCATCAATATATGATGCCATCACTTCTTCCTTATTCTGTAATGGTAGAGTTCTCTTAATTTTTTGTAGAACTTCTGAGAAGGGAGAAGATTGTTCTTCTTTTTGGGATTTATTCTTCTTGACCTCTTGGATTGTGTTAGCAATTATTTTTTCTAATTCTTGGCCGAATGGAGCATTTGTCTCTTTGTCAACCTTTAGCAAGTTTTGCCAAAATTTTGAGTAGAATTTTCTTTTGAAACACGAAATATTATACTGATTTAGTCCTGCTGTAATTCCCCATTTCCAAATTCACGAAATGCCAAATTGCATGAAAAAGAATAGCATTGTCGTTCCTTCAATATACTCTTTTGAGTATGTAGAAATATGTGGGGTGTTATTTACTCATTCTGTATACAATCCTTTATATGGTTCTGGCATAATTTCAGTTGTAATACTATGATTTTGCCACCACTTAAAAATCTAATTTGCAAATCTCTTTTTTGTAAATATTTTCGGATTAAATTTAATCTACTAAGAATGCCTTTTATTGTCATTTTCATACCAAAATACTTTCAAAAGTATAGATATAATCTCAATAATTAAATTGAATCATATTTGACCATCTTAAAGTAAATTCTCTACAACTATGAGTTGAAATTCCCCATTCTTTGCAAGAAATTATTTTCTTAATGTAGATTTTACTATAAATGAATTGAAAACTATTATTTGTTTTGAAATGCTCAATTTCACATGATTTGTAAGTTTGAGTATATTTTCATAATATATTTGATCTTTTTTATTTGGAATAAGAGCCATAAAATGATCTAAATATTTTTGTTTCAAGTACCAAAGATCTTCAATCTATTGTTTATCCTCATTTTCTAAAAGGGCAATTTCCTCTTCATGATCTGATTTTTGATATTGTTCAATTTCATCTGTACTTTCAAGAGTACTGACATATGTCTGTGCCACTGAAGTAGTTTCATTACTAATTTCAGCAATGAGCTGCTTTATTTTTCATAGTAAGATGCGATCCATCTACGCAGATATTTTTCTCCATTGTAACCAATTTTTTATTACCTATTTGGGTAACAATTTTAGAGGGTTCATTTTCTTTAGATCTTCATCCTCTTCTTTTATAATTAGAGGGAGGTTTTCCTCTAGACTGGAACATACCTGAAGAAAATTTTTTATCAATCAATACATTTGTATTAGCTAATATATTCTTTGGATAAAATGTATTATTAATTCTTTTGATGTATTGAATGTCAAAATTAAATGGGAAAAGATTTGCTTGCCATCTGGCAAACATTTGTTTGAAAACATCATGTTTGAAATCTTTATTAAAAATGTATTTACCAACTTGACAATATGTTCTTATTACGAATTTTTTATTATATAAATCTTCTTAAAATTTTAAGACACATTTTACTATGGCAAGTATTTCTTCTGCTTAAGTAGCATAATGTTTCTGACTATTATTCCATTTTTTAGAATAAAATCTTATTGAATATTCTTTATTATTCTTAGGAGATATTTATTTTAAAATTCCTCTATATCCATTTTATGAAGCACCAATTTCTATAATCTTATCCCAATTAGGATTGACTATCATTAAACAATGAAGTGATTTTAGTTTTCTCTTAATTTTTATTATGGCCTTTGCATGATCTTTATTCCAAGAAGGAGGATTCTTTTTTAATCTATCATATAAGATTGCAATGTCGTCTGCTAAATTTTTATAATAAGTTGAAACATAATTTAAACTTCCTAAAAATCTTTGTAATCAATTTTTCTCAATAATTTGATTAGGAAATTTATCAGCAAAATTTATGCTTGTTTCTATAGGAATTATTTTACTATGTCCTATATTATAACCTAAAAATCTTATTTCTAATTTAACAATTTTCATTTTTGATTTAGAAATTACTAAACCATTTTGAATGACAATTTTCTTAAACATTTCAAGATGACTAAAATGTTCTTTTATATTTGAAGAAAATACAAGTATATTATCAAAACAAACAATGATAAAATTGCTATAAGGCATGAATATTTTATCCATAATATACTGAAATTCAGATGGAGCATTTTTCAATCCAAAAGACATAACATTCCATTAGTAATATCCTATTGGAACAGTAAAGACGATTTTATACCTATCTTATTTACTTATTTGAATTTGTCAATATTCTGATTTTAAATCAAATTTAGAAAATATTAAAGCATCATGAAGTCTATCAAGCAAATCCTTCTTATTTAGGGATTGAGACTTCATGATGCTTTGATATTCAATTTCATGAAAGTCCAAAATTTAGTTTCGCGTTAAGGATTTGTTCACTTGATAAATCAAATATTCACATTATAGAACATGAACCCGAAATTAGTATATCAAAATGTCAAATAAAATAATTCAACTCAACAAGCATGATAAAACTCATTTGATATACTCATTGTTATCTTATAATTAATTTATTCTTGAGTTTTAATCTTATCAATCAAATTAAACAAGTCTTTAAGAGGATTAGAGTTGTTTATGATGTGTGCCGTGGTGAACCAAAACGTTAGCTTAAACACTGTTCCAATATCAGGGCAATAGATTTCACTAAGGTGCACGCTTCTAGCAACATTGCCTTAGACATAAGCCCTGCATTACCTGCACCTCTGTCGTTCTTTTACTGCAACTTATCCTTTCAAAGAAACAATGGACATAAAGTTGTTACTTTTTTCATATGTTTTTCTTCCCTTTAATCATTGGTCATTTTTTCCTTTCTTGTCTTTTTTTTTTTTCTAATGAATTTTCTTTTTATTATTGTTCTTTCTCTTTTCAATTCTAGGTAAGATTTTTCCTTTGATTCTTTTTTCTTATCTACCTTTTTTTTGTGCATTATGTTTTGTTTTGGTCAAATCTAAGGGAGGTTCTTTAGAGTTTTTAATTTTTTCTATTAATTTTTTATTTTTATTTAATGTATCTGCAGTCGTTACTAATTTTTATGGTTTAAAAAAAAAGTCATAGTGAGTTTTCCCCCTAGTCTTTATAGTTCCAATTTTTTTAAAATCATCATAGAAACTAAGATGTTGTTTGCAACTTTAGCAAAATTAAAAATCAAAAAGATTTTTTATTTGATTTTTATTTTGTAAAATTTCTTTGTTTTATTTTTGTGAATAATAATTAATAATAAAATTTATTTATTTAAATTTGTATCGTGCTTCAATAAACCGGACATCATGCGCCATAATGCCATAAAATTTTTGCACCGTAATGCGTGATACCATGAACAGTTATAGATGAAAATTGATTGCACCCATCTGAAGCAGACCAATAATAAATCATGCGTTTGTTTCCTAATTACGATGAGGAGAAAATTTTGGATAAATTGAGGATGAATAAAAATTATATTTAGTTTGTAAGATTTTGGTAGATAGAAAAATTATTTTTATATATATTTAATATAATAATAATAATTAAATAATGTAATGATATACAGATTTATACAGTAATAAAAAATAAATTTAATTAATAAAATTGTAAAGTAATATGTTGATATAATTGTGAATAAATATAATAATTAAAAAATTATGAGTTAATTATAAAATGTAAAATAGAGAAAATTTGAATTTAAATTTAAATAAAATTTGTATATTTGAGATGTTTAATTCGCTAAAATTTTTAAGTGATGATCAATGGATCGTAAAAGTGAAACGTACATAGTCCAAATTGAAAGAAAGGAAAGAAAGAATAGCATAGTGTGCTACGAAGAGAGGCTTATCGAGACTAGAAAAGAAGACTCTTTGTGTAGGAGATTATACATTTAATGTAAATGCATGAAGTACTTAAATTTTGACATGTTACACTATTTAGAAATAATCAATCATTTTTTTGACATATAATATGGTGGACAAACTTTTTTATAGAAATAAGGAAGTGTTGTGCAAAATGAAATAAATTGAATCAAATTAAAATGTAGATACAATTCTTAAATCAAAATCATCAAATTTTTCATTCAATTCAAGAATTTTGAAGACTTTGACAATTCTTGGGAAGAATATGTTTAAGTTTGATCTTTTCTAAAATTGACCTGGACATTCGAAAAAAGTTAATTTGTATGTTTTATGCTGTGATTACAAATTAAACACCACATAGGAGGAAGGATTGCAATAGATACTTTAAATTTCAAAAATGAAGATGTAGATCTTTCTTAAATTTATAGAGAGAACATGGAGTCTTGTTAAAACTTCTTGTCTGGATGCTTTGACTTCTTTTCAAATTGTGTGTTTGAATTTTAGGTATAAATTATTATATATTTATTTGTATATTCACACTTGTGCACATAGCATTTACTACTAAATCAGCACATTTCATGTATGTGTAAAATTAATTATAAATTATAAAATTATTATATTTTAAATAATAAAACTAATATTATTTTAAATTAAAAATAACAATAATATTTGAAATAAGAAAATAAAAAAAACTAAAAAAAATAAAAAGTGAGAAAATATAAGAAAAAAAATACAAATACGAAATGTATCAAAAGAAAATAAAGAAATAAATAATAGAAAGAAAAAAAAAAGAATTTAAGGTTATATGAGTAAATTTATATTGCGCAATCAAAATAAACCCAGACATTGAATAATATAGTATAAGTATTTTACATAAACACTAGATAGTGTTATATTATATAATAGACAATTATTAGTTGCTAAGATATAAATATTTAACAAATATATGTAAATTTGATTGGTGTGTATATAGAAAATGATTTAGTTTCAAATATATATATAATAATTGTATTTTAAATATAGGTATCAGAGAAACATTATCTTTAATCTTAGTATTTCTATTTTTTAAGAAGTTAAATAAAAAATAAAAATAAACATAGACTGTATTTTCTAGATATACCTCTGCCAAAACCAAATGATATAAGTAATAAGAAAGAATATCTAAATAAAATCATAGCCGATTTGGGGAAATATTTCAGTTAGATAAAGAAAATCAAAATAGAAAAACAACCCGTTTCCTAAATTATGCTAAATATGTTTGGGAGAAGGGTTTTTGTTTGATACGGAATTATGTTAACACTTGAAAATAATATTTTAATGATATAAATAGTATAATTTATTTGAATATATATATAAAATATATAATAATGATTGGATGATTAGATAGTTTATAAAGATAATAATTATATTATATATTATAAATAAAAATAAATATAAGTATATATGTGACATATATATATATTAATTTGATTGTGAATATGTATAATAATTAAAAAATAATTAGTTAATTATATATATGAGAGGAAAAAATTTTAAATTTAAATTTAGATAAAAATATTTTTAAGTAATATGTTTAATATAAAATTTAAAATGTGGTTTTATGGTTGGAAAATTGGGTCCCGAACATAGCCGTGTGATTTTTCCTGCTTTGATTAGTAAAAAAGTACGGAAGTTAGAAAATAATAAAAGAAAGAGACAAAGATCCAGGCGAGCATCCGGTGCCGTGCTTTTAAATTGAATTTCCGAAAAAGTCCCTGCCGTTCTCTGACAATTACTTTACAATTTATCAGTAGAGCACTGCGGACTGTTTATTGCCATCCCTTGTCTCTCACCCTTCACTCTTCGCTCTTCACACTTTCTACTCTTCACTTCCAACACACACACACACAAAGAGGCAACCCGCTTCCTGTCTCGCATCTCTACGCGAACTACCCTTGTCTCAAATCTGGGTTTTTCTGTACGATAAAGGAGGGGAACAAGGAGAAGAAGAAAGAATTCTGTTCCTTTTCTTGATTTGAGTTCTGTTACATATTTATTTATTTAATAAAAATGCCCAACAAGAACGAATCGGCGACGCCGCCGCCGAGGATTGGGAAGATCGGACCTTATACCGTGTTCGTGACTCCTCCGGTGACGCTAAATCCGAGCCCAAAAGTAGAATCTCCCAGTAAAACTGTTCCCGTTCAATTCCAGGTACAGACTCCGGTTCAGGAACCGGTCCATATTCCTTCGTCACCCGCGGTTATGGCTCCGCCTGCGCAGTTCTATAAAGAAAAACCTTCTTCTTTTGCCTTTTTCTGGGATGCGGTGGCCAAAGTCCAGAATGGTATCTTCCATTAACTGATTTTACTTTAAGGAAGAGTTATTTATTTATGCATATCAAATGCTGAAATTATGGAAAATTTAGCAAGATGATTAATTTTTATTTTTATTTTCACTTTTTCATGAAAGAGAAGACTGTGGAATCCTTTAATTTATTTCATTTATATAAATTCTGTTATCAGCGCATGCAAGTTTGGACGAGCATGTGGCACATTGGCTCGGTCTGAATCAGTCAAAATATCAGTGGGCATTGGATGATTATTACGACAGCAACGGAAATGTGAGTTATATAACTATTTGAAGGATTTTTACCCGAAGAGATTTACCTATTTCAGTCTTGTTTACATTTACTTTGTTTGTAGGGAGTCTTTTTACAGTCTCAGTTACTTGTGGCTCTTGAGCGTGCCTTACTTCTGAACCAGAAAGCAGTAGACATAGAACTGACCATTTATTTGGCTTTAAAACTCATCAGATGAAAAATTTTACAGCAAAGTTCTGTTTGTTTAAAAGATGAACCCAGGACGAGATGCAGTGGGATAAGCCTGTTAGACTAATGGTCATATGAGAGAATAAAATTCACATAAGGAAACAGGAGACCCAAACTTGAACGCAAACTTGAACGATGTTGGTGGGGTCTAAGAGGGTTTTGATAAGTTGTAGTTTTGTGGAAAAAGTGAATTTTGGTCACTATTCAGCTTCATGTTGGGTTTTTGACAGAATAACAAGCAAGAAACTATAGCTCAGAAAATGGGTGAAAAGCAATTTTTACAAGACTATAGCATAGAGGATGACATGGCACTAGTTGTTGATGTAATCTATGATCTTATAGATTAGTATCAAGCCATGATCTTATATATGAGTATTGTTTGATTGACATGCATGTGCCTCACAATAGACTCTCTAAAGTAGCATTCATAGACATTAATGTTTTTCTTATTTCAATATCATCATCTATAGCTAGATTTTGTGTCGCTAGATTTTGTGTCAATTCCTAAATTTGCTTGTGACAAAGTTGTTTCATGGAAAGGCTCATAAGGGGCTACCTAGATGAAATTGAATTTTTTGTATATCTTTAGTGCTTTGGATGGGATGAAAATGCTTTTGTTAGTTGCCTATGGTGGGTAATTTGCTTCCAATGTGCGGATTTTAAGCAACAAAATTATTGTAATGTACATGCTCCATAGTTCTATAAGGATGCTATTCAAATTGCTAAGGACAACTCTACATGATGTTAGTCATCCACCTCAAAAAGAACTAGTCTTAGAGATGAAATGTAGGCATTTATTAATATCACTCTTGATTAGACTTTCTCATAGTTCTAAACGGCAAATGGCATGGCGTGGCACCAAAGTCTTCTGGAGCCATGACACATGGTGCGTGCCATAATGAAGCACGGCGCATAATTTTACAAATTAATAAAATATATTGGCTATTTTTGTTTACATATTTTCATCTTAAAAAACACATGCTACAATATTTACACTTTTAAAATTTTCAATCTGTCTTACTTTTACACAATTCCCAATAATAGCAAATCTAAAAACACACACCTAAAACTAAAACAAACATGACTATTTATATTTCTAATATATACCTTTCTATTTTAAAATAACTATAAGAAATACCAACTTCTAATTAAAAAAAAGCAAATAACATTAATAAAGGCTTAAATAAAAATAACTGTATACAACAAAATAAAAATAACTATATTCAAAAAAAATAAAAATAACTACATATTGTATATAACTCTCTCTATATATATTCCAATAAGATAAAAATAATGAAAGACTCAGCAATCAACAATCAGAAATTGACTTACAAAATCAACACAAAGATTGAATATACAAAGCAAGGAAGAACTTTATGCTCCGTTGCTTTTAGTTAATAAAATATTGGTGTCTGTATTCTAAATTTTCCATAAACAACGAAAACAAGACAACAATAGCTTGCATAAGTTTCTACTAGGGCGTGTGGTGCCAAGGAATTAGAATCTAAGTAACCAACGCAACCTTTGAAATTGATTTTACAAAAGCAACCAAAACTGGTGGGGAAAGCAAGAGGGATAGAAGACAAATTAGCTTCAAAATTTGTTAAATTTGTGAAGACAAATTGACTAAGTCGTGGGTGAACTGAAAAGTGAAGAAAATCGAAGCCCAGGCAGTGTATGGTATGTTTTCTTCGCTGTGTGCATCGATCTTCCATTGTGTGCATTGTTCTCTGTTTTTGCTGGAGCTAGGGCTGGGCTGTTTGGCTTTTTTTAGTTCATTTTTTTTTTCTTAACACGCCTTTTCTTAAGCAAAAATGCAAAAAAAAATAAGTGGCCTTGACTCTAGTGCATCTGGTGCCCTGAGCAAAAGGCGTTGTGGCATGTGCCAAAGTGAAGGCCAGTGCCATCACACATAAAAGGCACGGAGGCTGCACCATTGGCGCCATGTGTCATGGCACACGCCATTCCGCGCCTTTCAAAACTGTGGACTTTCTCCGGCACTTACTCATATTGCTTCATTTGTTTTTATCTTGTGCCGACTTAGGCATAATAAGCTTATTGTTTAAAGATTTTACTGCCCTAAACAAGGATTCCTTTAGTTGATCCATCATGTTGCTCATGTTGATCATGCATTACCATGGAGTGAGTTTCAATAATCATTAGGTACAAATTACCATAGGCTCAGGTGGAGGTTTTGGCCTGTAATGTTGTGCTTGAAGAGGATTCAGTGTCTTGGCATGGGATAATTATTATGCCCCCTTTGAGTTTGTCCCGTACAGATCAAATTAGTTGTGGGAGTGCTAAGTGATAGGCTAAGTTTGTGATGGTAACTCCTTTGAGCATTTAAAAGTAGGTATAACTTTAACTTGGAAAAGTTGAAAACAGGAAGAATCTGAAACAAGTTTACTGCGTCGGTATTTTATTTACTAATATGTGCAGTGTGCATTGACTTAATCCAATAAAGTACTAAATATGCTAGGACTGCAAGATTGATGTGCCTTTCATTAGGATAAACCCTAATCAAAGTTCCTTCACGACTTTGATCTGTTCCCATTGCCCTCTAACGTCCAATTCTATTGTTACTTTTTATTTTTCAATTGCAGAATCACGCAGAGTCAAAACCACAGATTAAACCCAGCAAAATACAGAACGTATAAAATTCTCATGAGCAGGTAAGAGATTGTTATCAATTCCTTGTAACCATATTTTTTTTTCTTGAAATTTAGTAAGCTTGTACCGATCTGTTCGTACTGTTCTTTCAGGGGAGGACAAACTCAGAAGTATTTCCTTTCAAATTTTGGAATATCGAATCACTGAATGCCAGCAGTTCCGTTTGGAACTTCTTCTCTAATGTACTAGTCTGCATTTTTAGCTTTCCAATGATCCCCCATCCAGCACCATTCCATTTCCCTATAATCTTTTCTCATTCACCTTATGTTTATAGTGTATCTGCATCTGAGTTTCAGAGTTCCAACCTGCATGCTAGATGTGTCAAAATGTTGTGTTTTCGTGTTTGTACTAATATGTAAAATTAATATTATTTTTCTCAGTGTGTACTCCCAGATGTAATATCAAGTGCCTATTCCCTTGCTCAGGTCACTTGTTAAAAAAAAATGCTTCTATTCAAGACTTGGGTAAGCATTTGTTTTGAAATTCAAGGCCATCTTATTTCCATATGAAAGCTGATCTTTAGATCAGAATTTAACCCAAGGTTACATACATATAACTGAGCTCTCAGGGCAGCAGAGTAGACTGACTCCCCAAATTTCGTACCAGTATAGCATAAAGGCACGAGAGCACGTCCCCAACACCTAGCCGTAGAAGAAACTCATGGGATTGATCCCATCAAGCCCGGGAAGCTACTCACCGCCACTTTCCGGCACCCGTCAGACACAATCTCCACCTCTACCTAGCCTCTCAACCGACGCACAAGCTAATAAATCTGTGACTGACTTGGACTCCAATTCAACCCAACAAAATATTCTGTACTCCAACAGTAACAACCTACCATTTATCGCCGGTCAATATTCTTACAACTACCAGCCAAAACAGGAGGGCAGTCTCGCGGATTTGCAGTACTATCCTGTCGAGGATAACGTGCTGATGGTTCGGAAGAAATCAAGCCTGTTCTTCTTCATCTGATGGGAGTTACAGCCAGATCAGCTGTGGTCAACAACATGTGATCAGACGGGAAGAAATTGGGTGCCTTCAGGATCTGATACCAAAGGGCTTGCAAGAAAATCACGGATTCATGCTCCAGTACTGTGGAAACAATATCACCAATGGTGATCAAGTGTGCCCATTCGGTTCATTTATTCATCGTCGGAAGCCTAGTGGGGTTCTGTCACTTGCAATACGATTTTGAGGCAGTTAAACGTCAAAACAACTGATTACCGCCGGCGGTGACCGTAGCAACGATTTCTTGTTCAGTGACGAAAGCAAGACACGTGAGAGGGAAACGAGTACCATTTTACACAGATTTACGTTTCTTTTTCCCTTTCAAAAAAAATTATATATTTTTAATTTTAAAATATTTTACTTTTATTATTAAAAATAGTTTGTATAGATATATTAATTAATAGTAGATCAATATAATTAAACTATAAAATATATTTCATTTATATAATTTTCTGTACAAATTAAATTTTTTAATTGCACTGCATAACACTCACTAATAATCAAGAATAAAAATAGAGAATTTGTAGATCGCCTGCTGGGACTACAAATTCGGCTCGGTCCGAGAATTGAACGTTGGACCATGGACGCGTAGTGGACTTGTAAGAATGATTTAACTTGCAGAACCTGTTACTTGACATATTTTAGAAAGAGCTAAACTTGAGGAGAGAAAATTGCAATGAATAAGATAATTTTCATATCAAAACAGTCACCCCCAACCTTATACTTTTTAAAATTTGTTTCTATATTTTTAAATTTTACATAAATCTTACGGCAAATGCACCTAAAATCACAAGCCAAAGCATGAAAACAAACATGCCCATTATGACAACAATAAAAAAATGATAAATCTCATTTTGACTTCCACCAATAATTTCATAAAAAGGAAGGTCTTGGAGAGTGAAGATATCATCTATGGAATTTCCTCTCTCTTAAAGGGATCCAAACAAAAGGAAGCCATTTTCTCTACATCCTAACAATGATTATGAAGATCAACTGTGCCAACACTGCCACCGCACTGTTGCCAAACACAATTCATGCTTTCCTTCCAATATAGTCAAAAACTGCCCTAAATTCTAAAGAACAGGAGGACGCACAAGGAAAACTCAACAAAAGAATGTACAGAAAACGGGGTTCTCTCCAATTAGGTCCCCAAGAATATCACCACTCATTACGCGGGACTCCCCCAACCCGCTCATTAGAAAACCTTTCTACAAACAAATAGCTAACTCCAACATCCGTAACATATTGGTAGGACAACAAAACATTCAAGGAGGTTTGCTAAAAATACAGGAATAACATAAAACTAGTGCAAGTAAATTGTATCAGATAAAACTGTTAGCGAGAAGAGATTACAAAAATAAAAGACAAGAGAAACATAACAGCAAATGGCCAAGAGATATCTGTACATTGACCAGATTTGCTTAACATTTCTAAACGGGAGGTATGTTGGAAAAGGAGAAACCTTTGTACCCCTTGTACGCGTAATAGGCAATCCGAGTATAATAGAACCCAGGAAGGAATAGGATTCCACCGAGTAATGCAAAAAATATCCCTGCAATACAACATTGCATTAAAAATTAATCAAGTGAGAAGTACCATAAGTTGGTGTTAATTGCATGCTCTCTGCTGTTGAAACTATGCTGTCAAGGATGCCATATGGTTCAAGACCAGCCAGATTCTCAATTCAAATGTCAAGGATGAAAAATGCAAATGATAAAAGGTAACATGGAATAAATAACACAATCGTCAGTCATCCAAGGAAAATATATAGTACAAAGATGCATGCTGCTGTGCCGAAGCTAATCTGTGAATTTAGACTTAACAAGAGAGAAAGTAAAGCTCCCTCCTTTGACCAGCACGGAATAGGGTAACAAACCCAATGCTTGCAACATCATAGCAAGACAAAGAAAACCATGAAGCAGCCTCAGCGCCAAAGACTATCTGTTGTTGATGATGATAGCAGACACTATTTGTTCAGTGAATTGATAGCATAACTGTGATACCTAGATGCATGTTGTCCACACGCATAATCCTAACGTTCACAACCAACGTAGAGTCCAAGGAATAATATGCAGAGTTCTAAACTTGTCTTATACATCTTACAAAAAATAAACTCATACATTCCATCAATTGACATGAGCATCTACATTCTGCCATTGACATACACATACAAACCTTGGCACAAGCTATCTGAAAATTCTCCATCCACCGAACTTACAGAAGCGAGCGTCCTTTATCTATTTACCTCCTCTTCTTTCTGTCCCCTTAAAAATCTCTAAATTTACTCACAACCTAATTCCAGCATAGCTCTAGACTCAGTAAATATCCAGCAAACAAGCATATCAATGCAACAGGGAAGTGTAAATTTTTGGATAACCCAATGAAAAACTAGATCTATGGGTAGCTTTTTACATATTGCATCTGATCGAATTCAGATTGAGCAATAAAAAACTGATAACTTTCTCTTATATATATCCACCTTATCTATCCAATTTTACAAGAATGCATTTTGATCAATAAGCATTATTATTAAAGACAAATGAATCTATTAAAATAAGCTAAAAAAGTGGGACTGTTCAGGTAATTTCCACAGTTCTGTTTCCCTCATTAACAACCTACTAGTTCACTGTTTATTCAAATAACATGAAAAATTTGCTATAATAATTACCGATTTCAGACCGCAGAACAAAACAAATGAGCCCTCAAAACTTTGAAGCCTAATATTAACTAATTAAAAGCCTACAAATCTGAGTTAATAACTGGAAATAAGTACAAAACAACCATTGCCTCCTCACCGCTACCACCAGGCAAAAAAAATGCACAAATCAAGAAACACAAAGCAGTTCAAAACGGCAGAACGGGCAAATTGATAATAAGTACCGTGAGCGCGGTCGCCACCGATTTCGTTGACGGCCATAACAACGCCGAGGACGATGCCGAGGGTCCCGAAAACAAGTAGAGCCACGGCGAGCGCGATCTCCTTAATGGGGGGCTTGTTGTTGATGCTGTACGAGGTTTCCATCATTATATCCTCGTCGGATATCGAGAACGCATGATCCACATACGCCATTGTTTTCTTGTAACAGAAATTTCCGATAGGTCCTTTCCTCTCCCTTCTAATTTTTTTCCTTACGGGACACGAACAAAGAAAAAATGGGTCGGCGAAATGGAAAGAAGAGAGGCGGAATGCTTAAGAAGAAGGGGCAGGAGCTGTTAAACGGCGACTTTTCGTTCTCATTACCGACTGCGGAAAGAAGAAATAATACTGTCTGCTTCACCAGCAGGACGGCGTCGACTTTTGGCCTGCGCGAGGAGAGTTTCTAGACACAGTCGCGGTCAAACAATTAAACATGAACGAGTAGAACTTATGAAACAATTGGCATAAACATGAAGGCTATGATCGTAAGGGGGGTTTTATTTGATACAGTATAGCGTTGAGATGATAGCATAATTTATTTAAGTATATACAGTAATAATTAAAAAATAAGAAAATTATAAAAATAATAATTATATTATAAAATAAAAATAAAAATAAATATGAATATATATATATATATATGTATCATATTGGAGTATTAGTTTTATTTTGAATATGTATAATAATTAAAAAATAATTTATTAATTATGTATATAAATAAAAAATTTTAAATTTAAATTTAAATTTAAATTTAAATTTAAATAAAGAGATTATTTAATAACATGCCTAATTATATAAAATCTGAGATATTGTTTTATACGTAAAAGTTGGATTGCAAAGGTAACTCAAAAGACAAATGTTACTGATAAAGAGTATATTAAAATAAAGGGTAAATAATCTTTTTACTGTTGTCATTTGGAGTCTAATTAAGTTATTTTGAAATTAATTGAATATAAAATTATATATAATTAATTGTTAATTTATAATTTATTCTAATAAAAATAATATACGTATATATAATTTAATTATATAAGGAACAGGAATTTATTGGGCATTTATAGAGAATGGGAATTTCCTGGCCCATTTCTTCTGCTTCTATTGTCAGTCCTTCTAGAAGGATTGGATGACATCCAGATTCCTCGCTATGGGACGCTTTTTAGGGTTAGGTGGGGAGTTCACATTTTCTCTCTTTCAAATGCCCCTTTTGGTTATGTTTGGAACCCGATTTTAACTTAAAATAATCTTTCAAACTTAACGTTACGAGTGCGAGATAAGTGATTCGGGAGCTCTATAAATCAGCTCGATTATAATTTAACTCAATTTCGAATTATTTTAAATCTAACTCAAGTTTAACTTCGATTTAAAATTGAGTTTGAATTCAATTTTCTTTATGTGAAAACTGGTGAATTTTCCTATTTTTATAAGAAAATTATATTTTTATTTATCAAATATTTCATACATTTAAAAAATATTTTCTAACTGTAAAATTAAATGTATATCTTGTATGTTAACAATAAAAAATGACGAGTTTGAGTTTGAATTCAAGTTCAACTCCATTTAGATTCAAAAAAATTTGAACTCGAGCTTGATTTTGGAGCTTAACTCGTTTATACCCTTACTTTATATTATTAAATATATTGTTTAATAATTTTTTTTTAAAATTTAAATTTAAAATTTTTCTTTTATATATATAACTAATTAATTATTTTTCAATCATTAAATTTATTCACAATCAAATCAATATTTATATATATCACATATATACTCATATTTATTTTTATTTATACATTATAATATAATTATTATGCGTATAAACTATCACATCATCCAATTATCATCTTGGAATATAAATATATATATATATATATACACATTCAAATAAATTATATTATTCATCTCATTAAAACATTCTTTTCAAATATATTACTCATTTTAATATAATTTCTTCAAAACATCATATCTGAACAAAACTCCTTGCCCAAACATAGTGGTCATACACACGCAAAATTACATGTTTTAATCCTTTTATGGGATTATTCACATTTTTTTTGTTTTTCAGGAAGAGGAGTAGCCCCGACCTTTCTCCAAGTTAATCTTATATTTGGATCTAAATTATGATCGTAGAAAATTTGATATAAAAATTTAAGAATATTATAAAAATAAGATTAAAAAAGTGATATATATATATATATATATTTTTTTATAGGTACTGATTTTCTTTTTTTTTTCCTTCTCCCTTTTACTTTTAATTTAAAAGCTCTGACTAATGATTCTCAACCTAAAAATAATTAGGTTGTGGTGACATACTCGTAACACCACACATTCTAGAGGAGAAATATATACGCACTAATAAAACTTACACACTTCGTATGTGAGTATACTTATAAAAAAATATATAAATTATTAATTAAAAGAAAACATAAAATTATTATATTATTAGTAATTCAATAATAAATAAAGTTATTTAATTATATTGTTTTTTAAAAAGATAAAAATTGAGTAATATAAATAAACTAAATATTATTTATTAAAAATAAGGGAGAATAATTTGAAGTAATCTATACTATATAGAATGTGAAAGGAGTGGATAATAACTTCCTTTATTCTAAAAGTTAAATTACTAAAATATCCTCTTTTTTATTTTTATTTTTTTCTATTTTTATATATTTTATCTCTTTTTCTTATTATTTTGTTATCTATTCATTCCTTTTCTCATTCTCATTTTATACAAATTGTTAGTTTTCATCTATATTATACACTATGTGTGAGGAATGGATAATAACTACCTTTATTCTCAAAGTTAAATTACTAAAATGTCCTGCTTTTTATCTTTATTTTTCTTTTTTGTATATTTTTTCTTTTTCTTTTTTCTTATTATTTTGTTATCTACTCATTCTTTTTCCTCATTCTCATTTTATACAAATTGTCTAATACAGTTTACATTTTTGATAACTTATTTTTGTTATTAAAATTTTAAAATATAATTAATTTGTAATTTATTATCACTAATAAAAAAACTATATACCCATATAAAGTATTTTTTCAAAAATTATAAAATAAAATATACATATAGTGTATTCTACATGTTTATATAAATAAAATTTTATGTACAACAAAAATATTATATTTTGAATTAAAATGCACACGCATTGAATGCACAGTGGTAGCTAGCAGTGATATAATTCATTTATATTTAAGACTTTTGTTATTAAATAGTATAAATAGATTTTATGATTATGTTAAAAGATAAATCAAAATGACCAAAGTTAGTTGGGGGTAAAATTCATAATATGCAGTAAGTATAGATATAGCTAAAACAAAAGTAGATTGAATTAGTTATGAATGATATTTTAAAAAGAATCATTAAAAGACTCTTATTAATAACACAATAATATATACACATATATATATATGGACTATAGAAAGAAACTGCTGTAAAAATGTTTAATATATGTTGGAAAAATTCTATGTACAATTGTGGGAACACTGGCAACCAACCCTTCTCCATCTACTGATTTATTTATTTCATATATGTTTAATAAATTGATGCCATCCATGTATAAGACATGTGGAGGGCTGTCCTACTCACTGTCTTCTTTACCGCATGGTATCTCACTCGAAACAAGAAGCAACACTTTGAATTGTTCGATGCCCCCACGCTTTTCTGTTTCGATAGGATTCATATTGCAACAATTCTATACAACACTAGAAGCAAGAAAGAAAACAGAACAGCATTTTGGAGACTAGGTTTGGGCTGCATGCAGTGACTACTTTCAGTCTGCTGTGAAAGAGAGAACAGACTTCCGTTTCTCTTATTGTTGTGATATTTTTGATGAGAAACATGCCCCGTTTGGCATTTGAAGGTATTCATCTGTACAACTTTCCTTTTTATTGTTTTTTTAATTTTCATTTTCACATAGCCATTTTTTTTTACAATATTCATCACTATGTTTGGGAGAGGGGTTTTGTTGTGTGATAGTGTTAGTGAAAGTTATGTTGGGATGAGTAAAATGATTGTTTGTAAAATTTTGATATTTTAAAACTTTTTATTTATTTGAATATGTATATAAAATATATAATAATAATTAGATGATATGAAGTTTATAGGGATAATTATTAAGTAGTAAAGTATAAGTATATAAGTGTATGTGATACACGCATAGGTATTGATTTAATCGTAAATAAGTGTAACAATAAGAAAATGATTAGTTAGTTATATATGTAAAAGAAAGAAAAAATTGAATTTGAATTTGGACGAAAGTTTTGTAAGTTGGTATGATTGGTAGTTAAATTTTAATAAGGTATTGGAAGATGGAAGATGTGTTCCAAACATAGCCCATGTGTTTAGGTTTTCTGGGATGTAGTAAGAAAGTGAAGGTAGAAAGAAAGAAAATTACAGTGATGAGCTGCATCAGTTTCTATGTTTGTATGCAAATTTTTTTAAGAGCTTCTGTAGTTTTTAGCTTCTAAATGCGGGTCTGGTTTTGTTGAGAAAAAATGCTGCCAATCCCAATCTGGTTTTCATTTTTGCATAGTTCATCCAGTTTTTACTGTGTTTCTATATCTGATTTGGGTTTGAGGATACATATTACAGAATATTATGACCTCTTAATTCTTGCTATATTTGAATCATTTTTTTGCCTTTTCTGAGAGAAGTGGGATTCTTCATATAGCTGCATAGATAAACAAAGTTTTAGTATTGATCATCCTTGAAAAGATTATAGTTTGACATTGTAAGTCAAAGCAGGGAGCCCTACATCAGCTTCACTTGATCAGCAGAGTTCCTCGTCTAAACAAACTCCGCCGGCTCTGGTCATATTCATTGGAGGGCTGATATTTCTCCTCATTCTGCCGATCCCGTTATTTATCTTCCAGAAAGTTATCAGGCCAGAAAACTTGAAACTGCTCATTGCTCGGAGAATGAAGCAACCAGGTTGTGGATTTGGTTAAGGTTAAAACAGTACTGAGAGTTATTAATGGAAGCATCGCTTCACCAGGGCCTGAATTTTTGAATCTATTCTGTTCTGCAGTAATGAAAGATGTCCTAAGTGGCAATCTCCGTACAGTAACCCATTTTGATTTCCAGACTTTGAAGAAGGCAACCAAGAACTTCCACCAGAATAATCTACTTGGAAGAGGTGGATTTGGGCCAGTGTACTCGGTAAGTATATGAAACATGTTTGTATGGCATGTTTTCTCCCCTTATTACATTATTGCAAGGTTTAGCTTCAAAACATTTGTCAATATAGGTAGAGTATCAAGCCTTTACATGTTCAATAGGGGAGACTAGAAGATGGAAGGTTGGCTGCAGTGAAGAGGATGTCCCTCCATAAATCACAGCAAGGAGAATCAGAATTCCTTGCTGAGGTGAGGATGATCACCAGCATACAGCACAAGAATCTGGTCTGCCTTCTAGGTTGCTGTTCTGATGGAGCTCAACGACTACTTGGGATTGCTCGAGGATTGCAATATTTGCATGAAGATTCACATGTCAGAATTGTGCACGGGGATATTAAAGCCAGTAACATTCTCCTGGATGATAAATTTCAACCTAGAATTGGGGACTTTGGCCTGGCCAGGTTTTTCCCTGAAGATCAGGCTTATCTCAGCACAACATTTGCTGGAACCTTGTAAGTTCTCCCTGTATATACAATGCATAATCTTCACATAACCCACCACTGTTTTGGTGCTTAATCCAACTCTATATTAAGGATTCTTCACAGATACTTAAGTGATGGATATAAGTTTGTTATCTTTGCATATCATTTTGCAGAGGTTATACTACACCAGAATATGCCATCAAAGGAGAACTGTCTGAAAAGGCCGACGTTAAAAGTTTTGGAGTTCTGGTGCTTGAAATTATCAGCTGCAGGAAAAATACTGACCTCACTTTACCATCAGAAATGCAGTACCTCCCTGAATATGTAGGCCTAACATCCTTACTTTCTTCCGACATTTTGATGATTCTTGTCCTAATCGACTAGTGAAATTCACCTCTCTGCTTTATGCCTGTTTCACCAGGCCTGGAAGCTCTATGAGAGGTCTATGTTGATTGACCTCATCGATCCAAGAATGCGAGAAGATGGATTTGTTGAGAAGGATGTTTTGCAGGCAATTCATGTAGCTTTCTTATGCCTCCAGCCTCAAGCCGATCAAAGGCAGCCAATGTCTCAGATTACGTAGCAATGCTTACGTACAGGGTTGAGCTTGAGGCAACGCCTCGGAGACCGGCATTCTTGGATCGAAGTAAAAGGGAGAATGAGAACATTTCATGGGATTCTATATCAGAGCCTTTCCCTTCTCCACCGAGGAGCGATTCCCCTTCCTTCCCTCAATATCAGAAGTAAGAAAGAGATCATTTATCTGTGTACGTACCCACCGCACATACTGTACTCTTCTGAGGGTCACTTCTATAGAACGCCTTCACATTTCATCGAACAGGTCATAGGGGAACAGGAAGTCTCGCGTTGCAGTTCTCCTCTCAAAAACTTTAACCTCTCATGAGATTTTTTCATTAGTTTCACTTTCACTTCAAAAAGCGAGAGTCAAGAATTATATATTCCCCAGGACGTATACCCTAGATCCATACTGCGAGTTGTTTCATGCCATAAATAAACTCGAACACTCAAGAAATCCGTTGGACAGGCGGATTCACATCTCTTACAACCAACACAGTCCTCGGTCCTTGGAGCAGAAGCGATTTGTTTAGCTTAAGTCCTAAGCAGGTGGCCCATCCATGGCTGCGTCAATGTTGAGCGTAATGACTCCCAAATTATGTATTTGGGTCACCGGATTTCAACAGCAGGAATTCGTAATCTGCCAGTCGACATGCACTCTTGAATATAGCAAAATCGCGTTTCACATCCCTTTCTACCATGTCCCTCGCGTATCATGTCAAACATACTGCATCGCCAATGACCAGTCCTTCTCAAAGCATACAACGCATTCTATCGACTTGTTATTTTTATGAATGGGAATTACCCCCTTAATAACAACAATCACCACCATGTATTGGTGGGGTAGGGTTGCTCAAACTCAAAAAGTGTGGTCTATGATTATGATGGGTTTTTGGACAAGCAAGTTTTGTCCTAACAATCCTTTGAAATCATGTGAATTCATCATATACATACATATATGTCTACATGTATATGCATGACCCAGTTATTTGGAGACTTGTCGGTCTCTTACAATTAATGACCCAAGCCTGTGATTGTTTAGTCGAGAGTTTTTTTGGTGGGACAAACAAGTTGCATGCATTGGATGGGAGAAAATTTCTTGCCGGTTGGGAAATAAGGACTGCATTAAATTTTTGCTGTGCCTGCAGCTGATGCATGGCAATTCAATGCCATTGCCAGCCCTGTGTCGGGGAAATTATCCCATCAACTCCTAATTTACAACGGATTAAAACTAAATCCCATACATGAAATTTTCAAAATTTTATCTTTTTTCCATTTGAGGCATTATGGGAAAAAAAATAAATCTATAATACTTCGCGGATTGTGAAGACCGCATCAAAGAGCCAAAACGCCTCTGAATCTTTTTGCCTGAATCTGATTTTTGTGAATCCAACAATTAATATAATAATTGTAATTATTTATATATATAGCAAACAAGCGACAACTATAAAACCATTTATCTTGTGTTTGACACATTGATCCTGCCAAAATCCTTTCTGTACTAAAATTATAACTGTGTTAGAAACTAATTCGAAAATGGCATTCATAACGAGATGAAGAGTATTATATGTAAGAAGATCTCTATATTTGTAACAAATAAGTTTTATGGCTTATTTTTAACTACTTTTGCGTGTATCCAAACTATTCATCCTCTGGAGTTAATAAGCACATTAAACACACACACACACACACACACACACCCAATATATATATATAAAAGTAGTACGTGTGTGTGTGTGTGTGTGTGTGTGTGTGTGCATGAAGTTGCGTGTGTTGATCCCTAACAGGCAACCATAACGTGGCAATAATTATGTACTGATTATGCATGAAAAAGTGTGGGATGAAAATGTGAGGGCGAGAGACTAAAGTAGGGGCCTTTCTATTTTATTAAGATATGATTCTCAAATGATTTTGTGCAGCAATTATATACGCTGGTCAAAGGATAACAAATGCTCAAGTCCCTTTTTTTCTTTTAACAGACAGTAAAAAAAACTAAGAAACCTTTTGTCCCTTCTTGATTAATATACGCACATACGCATAACAACCCCCCCTTTGTCTTATTTAATGTCATCCACTACATTAAAAAATGATGATCAGAAAGCATCATTTTGTCTGGCCATGCCACAAACTACTCATACATAACTACTTCAGGAAATTAAGCAAAGCAAAACAAAGAAACCAAACTGAAAAAAAATCCCAAGAGCTCAGTGAAAACATAATGTCCGGAGTCCAAGAAAAGAAAACACAAAAACTAAATGAATTAAGGTAGACGACACATATCTGCGCTACTGTCTGCATCTCCTTCTACCTGTTATGCAAGCGGTTTGATCCCGATGGAACGAGGCGCTTGTCTTCGCCGTATGCAACCTTGTCTGAAGAGTACCTGCTAAAATGCAGTCTCCTTGAGTTTCTGTTGCTGGAAAAATCTGGTGAAGGCAAGTTTGTTTCATCAGAAGTGGTCTTCTCAATTGCTGGGAGGAAGAATTCTTTTGGCACAGCTTCTGACCATACAATGGTGCTCACCAGAAGCTGATGGTGGACAAGGAGGAGGAGTAGAAAGGCAGAAACTCTCATTGAGCTACAAAAAAGAAGATTTCCAGGTGATGCCTAAGCATATGTCTTGACAATGAAATTATGATGTGCTGCAACACTTGAAAGTGACCCAGTATTTACTTACACCTTGGTGGGGGTGGGGGGAGGGGTTGCTTGGGGGCAGCAAAGGGAAACAAGTATTTGCAGTTCTAAAGGCATTTACTATATACAGTGCAACTTCTGATGCATCAACATCTACATATCAGAAAGGCTCACCAAACTGCATTAATTTGGTTTTGAAATCGATTGGATATTTATTGAAAAGAAAAGAGAGGAAACAGAATGCCAACATGGGATTGTAGCCAAAAAACCAACGAGAGAAATTCAAAAATGCTTCGTTCCCCTTCCCCCTGCTGCATTGCCGTCTACGTATCCCCCTATACATGCATTGAGGGCAGATATATGAGTCCTAATGCAGGCACCTGCCACTGCAGGAATTTAATGACAAGCCAAAGTTTTGCCATCACCAAGGAAACAAAGTAGAATATTTGAAAGAAGGAATGCTCTTAATGTATATTTAATGCATGAATAATATGGAAGATTTACGATCACTGCCTGACATTTAATTAAATTACAAATATCTTTCTATTTTTAATGAGTTATCATCACCTCACAAATTCTTAAAAAATATTAGAATGAGCAAAAAATTCCATATATGCCCCTTATTTTGTGCTCGATCAGAATAATGCTTTCATGAATTAAGATGGTAATAGTAAATTGTTAAAAATAAAGGGATATTTGTAATTTTAATAAAGGCCATGAATAGAGAATGTAAAAACGCTACTTTAGATATAGTTTCTCTAAACAACATATAAGAATATATGCTATGTGTACTCTAGATATAGTTTCTACATGCAACAACAATTTCTAATAAAAAACTCTGCCAATTTGTTGAACTATTTTTAATTTTCAAGAATGGTGTGTGTGAATATTTTATAAATAATCTAAAAATCATAAGTACGTGCATTGTTTGATTTGTTCATTTTTTGCTATATATATATTATAATTTTACTTTATTATCATGGATATCAGTTTATTTTTGTTGTATAATGTGAAATTATACTATGTTGAATTGTTTTATTTTTCTATCATTTCTTTCTTTTTTCTCTTTATTTATTTTTATTTTTATTTTTAGTCTCCCTCAATTTTTTTTTCTTTTCAATTTCTTTTGAACTTTCTTTATTTTTTTTTTAAATATTTATACTTTTGAATTTTAATAATTTAATTTCTATTACTTAAAAATGCAATAACTTTATAATATGTATAAAATTTTGCAGACTGTGTTAACAATGTTAAGGGTAGTGATTAGTTTTTACTATATATATGCATGTGAGTGAGTTTGTTTACAATTAATGATTTGGTATTTAAAAATACTAATAATTGAAGTCAGAATATTGATAAACACACATAAACAAGAGACTCAAAACTATATTCACAGTATTGTGTATTAATAATTTGCATTCTTTTTTGTGTGTATATGATTGAGGGAAAATTGAGTTTAAAAATAGGACGTTCCAAACAAAGCGTAATCACCTAACACAGATTTTTTATCGAATCATTTATCAGCCACTGACTTAATCCTAGAATTCTACCATACTACAAATTTTGGTGGGCATGCGATAGTTAGTTTTTGTCTAATAATTAAATAAAGCTCTAATTAAAATGAATATTTGTTTTGCCTGCTCTTAATTCAATTATCAACTTATAATTTGTCCCTTGAAAATCGAAATAGTGGCGATGATGCCAATAATAAAACTCCGAAGTTTAAGTCTAATTTGACTGCCTTTGGACATTAGTTATTAGTTCAATTATGTTTAAAATTTTTAAAGTTATCTTGCAGCTTTAAACTGTTAGAGTGATATATCATTTAATACATATATCAGCCACCAACTTAATCCTAGAATTCTATCATACTATAATTTTGGAGGGCATGCGAAAGTGACCAATAAATTAGTTTTTGTCTAATAATTAAATAAAGCTCTAATTGAAATGAATATTTGTTTGGTCAGCTCTTAATTCAATTATCAACTTATAATTTGTCCCTCGAAAATCGAAATAATGGCGATGATGCCAATAATATAACTCCGAAGTTTAAGTCTAATTGGACTGCCTTTGGACATTAGTTATTAGTTCAATTATGTTTAAAATTCTTGCAGCTTTAAACTGTAGAGTGATATATCATTTAATACATATACAAGATGATTGAATGATCATATTTTAAAGTGGTATCAAAACAATGTTCATTACATTGTACTCTATATTATTAAATTTAAGTGGATAATAAGAATTATCTTTTAGTTAATTATCAAATATATCTTTAGTAATTACTTTTAGTCATTTCAAATTTTATTATTAAGTTTTTTTTAATCTTAATTAATTTTACATAATAAATTTAAGAAAACTATTTTGTTTCCGTCAAATAACTTTCATTTCTTATTAATTTTTATGTCCTTTCATTCTTTTTAAAAAATTTTATCACACTCACACACATATATAGTTTTTAAATTGTATTTAAGTATAAAATATTATGATATCGATTTTTTAGTATTCTTAAATTAATTAAAATAAATTTAATATTTATGTAGTATCTATTATTAAATTATCTATGAATTTTTATTATATTAAAATAATTTTATTTAATTTTACATTCTGTATAATCACTAGTTTTCAAAAACTCGGACTTACGTGGACGAGTGCCTGAAGGACCGTGGGTTTTGCATGGAGTCAAAAAAGATACGTTAGATTAAGCATGGAAGAATAGCTACGCCTGTTTCCAAATTTATTATTGTTTGCCGTTATTTTTAAAAATCTTATAAATCAAATATTTTACTTTGTATATTTTATTTAAATTTAAATTTAAAATTTATCTCTCATATCTTTTATAATTAACTAATAATTTTTAATCATTATATTTATTTACAATTAAGTCAGTATCTGTCTTTATAATTTTTCTATTCACATTCATTTTTTTATTATCCTATAAATCTATACTGTCACATATTCAAATTATTATAACATATTAAATATATATAAAAATAATTTTTCAACCTAATAAAATCTTACAAACTAAATATAATTTTCATTCACTCAAATCATCCAAATTTTCTTACCCATCTTAATTATGAAACCAACGTAGCCAATGAGGGAAAGAATCAACAACATAAACACAAATAGTAATGGCTATGTCTGGGTGCTTGTTTTGAAAGATTTTCATCTTTTAGGAATAATAACTATTAAAATAATATTTTTTTCTTTTTCTCTTCTATTTTTACAATATTTCTACGTTTTCTCCACTGATTTTTCTTCCAACAAAATTTGTATCAGAACAAAGCTAGAGTAACTCTCTTCCTTAGCAACAAATATTTTAGAGATGCACTGCAGTCACAAAGACTTGATGCCAGCATACGGTTGTGATAACAATGATTATATTTGCTTCCCCTCTCCTAATAATACATAAGTCATCAAATATTACACAGGTAATAGTATAATTCAATAAAATTTTATTTAAATTTAAATTTAAATTTAAATTTTTTTTTTATATATGTATAATTAATTAATTATTCTTTAATCTTTACATAAAACCCCTCCCCCAATAGCCAATAAGAGGAGAGAAGGCCCAAAGTTTGGCTCTTTACACTTGCTTAGCTTCGGAATTGGTAGCTTATAGTTGGAGAAGCTTTGGATTGGATTAACAAGTAATATTGTGGACTGTGGTTTTCAAATTTACATTTTATAATTTGGGAACATAAAATTTATTCATAAATCATAATTGGCCCCAGCCAGACATGATTTGGTGTCACCAGTTGGCTGACTCAATTAATTTTGAATTGATTGGGATTGGATGGGGTCAAAAATATTTTGTACAAATTGGGTGGTCAAAGACTGGTACAACAACACCATAATTATAAACATTGAAGACTATAAAAGATTGTGCGTGTGTATGTATATATATTCTAACAATGGATAGATAGGCATGCAAAACGAATAACCAAATTATATTGGGTAGTTGTGTCTGAACGTGGGTACAAAATATGTTGAAGAAAGCCAGCCAAAAATATTATATCAGTCTAATGATAATATATTGACTCTAAATAAAGCAATTATATAAAAAAAAATTGCTATAATTACATGTGATATGATATACTAAATTATTATAATGCTCTTAAATAATTTGAAATCATTTTTTGAACTTAGGTGAAGGGGGAATGGCCCCAGTGGCGGAGACAGATGAAATTAATGTGTACCTAACAAATGAAATATTGAAATCAAACTAAAATTTTAATTAAATAAGAAATAAATTATTATTATTATTAGTTTTAATTTGATATGAAACCCAATTTATTTTATATTCATACACGTTGATCAATTTTTTGGTGCTGCCATTTTTAAGTGCGAATTTGCCAATTAAGACGCAAAAATTGTGGCACGTCGACTATTTATTAAACTTTATCTTAATTTACTTCAAATAATTTAATATTGTTGTGCTATATCTTATCTTCATTTTTCTTTTCTTTTTGTGAAATATAATAAAAATAATGTAATAAATATTAAACATTTTATATTATTATAATAAATGATTATTTTATCATATTAAGTGAAGTTTATAAACCTTTAAAAATATGAGGAATGACACATAACTGTTTTTTTTTTAAATGTTAATAGTACTTAGTTAAAGTTTGACAAATTGATTTACTTCATAACATCTTCTATCATTATCTGTTACCTTTGGACAATGTTTGTTCAAGGATTTAGGAGATAAAAAGAAAATAAATTATTACGAAAAATAAATTTAGTTGTTTGGTTAGTCAAGGAAATGTCAAGAAAAAGAAAGCTTAGCAAATTGTAGTTTATATAAAGAAAAATACATTTTCCTTAACAAGTAAAGCTTTGTTAGATCTCTCTTATAGTTTGAAACATTCACTATTTCTATTTCCTCTAATTCATTTTCATATAATTTTTCATAGACAATACAAAATCTAAATATTTGCCTTTTTGTTTAATTTTTAATATTTTTCGTTTCTTGTAAAAACTATTCAATCAAACAACCCATGGAATTTTTAATTTTTGGCATTTTCTTTTTTGTTTTCCCAACAATTTCTTCTGCTTTTCAAAGTTTAGAACCAAACACGTGATATGTCACGATAAAAAATAAAAGAAATGTTCAATGCATAGGGGAGTCTCCAAACTGAAATTGGCCCAACATTCCAATTATTGTCGCTGGACTTTGGGAGTGGCAATTTGCAGCTGCCCATTGCCAATTTCCCTCTTCTGATGCATGAACCTGGCAAACCAAGAAACTGGGAAGGGAAAAACTGAACCCAGCCAGATCATGCCTTTCTTCTCCATATGGCAACTCCCTCCACATCAAACTTTCCCAGGAGGAGAGACCGCTACATGCTCTCCATACCCTCTCTGCTGCTTCTTTTCCTCTTCTGCTTATTCATCTTATCCAGAAGGACTATTGAGTCCAAGCTTTCTTTTTACAGGGATCTCATTTCGCAAAACCCTGTCTCCCTCCGCCCATCTCCTCCAAGATCCAATGAGTTTCACCAGAAATTCGATGGTTTAAGTCCTCTTTCATCAGCGTCTAATTTCGATGAGAATGCCAGTGGGGACACAACTGTGTCACCGACTGGATTTCAAGAAGAAAGTGATCAAGAAACAAAACGCCCCACTTCGTCAAGATCTGATCTCGATGACAAATCTACTCAGAAAATCACAGGCCCGGACATTTCGTCGGACCCCGAATCTCGGGACAGTTTACGTGAAAACCCTGGCGAGCCTGTGTCAGCAGAAAGGGAACCGGCGATGCCCGAACCCAATGGTAAACCAGAAATTCTTGGGGTTACGGATAAGTCTTTCGAGGAGGGCGTTTCATCAGATGTGGAACCTAAGGGTGTTGTTCACAATGCAATAGCTGAAAAACTGCGGAACTGTGATATCTACCAGGGAACATGGGTGAAGGATGAGGGCTATCCACTTTACAAACCTGGGTCTTGCCCATATGTTGATGAGGCTTTTGATTGTCAGAGCAATGGAAGGCCTGACTCGGGATATCTTAAGTGGAGATGGAAACCAGATGAATGTGATCTTCCCAGGTTTAGTAAGACATGTACTTATTTTAAATCTGCTAATTTTCTTTTTGAGAGATAAAGAAATAATTAATTGAATGTTGGCAATAGTTCAGTTTTCTAGTGAGAATAAAGAAATGATTAGTTTTATGTTAGCAATGATTTGTTTATTAAATCTTCTAACCTGCTGACGTTCAGGATTTTCTGGTGCTACATATCTGTGTTTGTAACCAATCAGGTGACTACCTGAAATAAGTAGCATTACGAATTCACCGAGGAAGTCAAACAAGTAGCTATAAACATTGTTTAATTTCAAGCCCCATGTTGACATTGTTAAATCACTACCCTTAACTGTGAAGATCTATAGTGGACATTTGAATCAGATGTTGCCTTCTCGGGTATACTTTGATAGAATAAATCTGACTGAAAACTAAAGGCTGTGGATCACTTTAAATTTCCATCTTAAGTTTTCAAACATGGAAGAGTGTAATAAACTGGAAAAGGACTGAATAAGGCTTGCACTAAGTAAGTACATCACTGGATAGAAAAGCAAATACCAGAGTCATTGAATGTATTTTTTTTTCAATGTTAATTGTATTTTATGTATAAACAGTTTGATGAAAGAAAAAAGAAGCTTTTTGTTTGTTCGTACAGTTGGCATGATCTTTCATTGGCTCCTTATGAAACTCATTCATCCCGAAGAAGATAAAGTTTGAATTGAACACGTTACAATTAGGTGAAAAATATGTGTATTTGGTAGATTGCAGGTTTAAAGTTTCTGCCTGACCTAAAATAACCTTTTAGAACTTCTTGTGCCATAGGCTTAGTGATCAACCAGGAAAGGGCTAATGCAGTTCTGCTCAAATCGACTCGTCTGTAAATTTATATAGGTTGAGTCTGTGTGGCTTTTCTTTAATTAATAACCTTAATGTGAGTGAGAATTGCTGCTGATGTTGCTACCTGGATGTTCTTGTTCCCTCCTTGTATACTACAACAACGGGTACCCAAATATACTGCCCTACCTCTGCCATTTTTCAGTTGTTGGTTGGTGTAGAGAATGAGAGTTTTACTTTCTTAAGTTTGTTGTTAGTAGAACACTTAAGTAATTCATAACATGCTGATTTGAGGACCTCCCTAAATTTTTGAAATCTAGCACAGCTTTTTGTCTCCCTAATATAGGTCTAGATTTGTCTTTCAGTTTGTTTCTTAATTAGATCAATGCTATTCCTTTTATAATGATTCCCTAAAATTTTAATCCAGCCTTTAAGAATTGATGTGGCTCTGCTGAACTCTTAGTAATAGAGATCTCGAACTTTCTTAATCTATTCCTTCGTATTGTTTCGTCCTTACAGTACCCGCAAACTTCTCCAGATGTATTATATAACTTTGTTATCAATTCTGTTATCATATGCAGCCTAATTATTTGTTCCTGTAACTTCTTGTGGAATTAAGAACCATGCTACATAGTAAACTGTGAAGTGCTAAGTCAAAGTAATCAAATGTAAGTGTGTTATCGAAGTGTGTCGTCTAGTTTCTCTAATCATAAGGATAAAATACTTAATCATTAGCCTTGCTGCTGTTCTCTTTGGAGCTGTGATTAGTGGCAAAACAAATGCCAGGTTTATATCTTTTTTCGATGACCATTAAACCCGTGGCCATTGTCTGTGCTTATATAGGCTTAATGCAACGGACTTTCTGGTGAGACTGAGAGGAAAGAGGCTTCTGCTGGTAGGAGACTCAATGAACAGGAACCAGTTTGAATCTCTCCTCTGTCTTTTACGTGAAGCTCTATCTGATAAGAGCAAAATGTATGAAACCCATGGGTATAAAATAACAAAAGGAAGAGGCTTTTATGTTTTCAAATTTGAGGTAAATGCAACTCTGCAAGGGGGGGCTTTATTTGATTTCTTTCTTTTTTTTTTGTAATCGTAGGCAAGGCTAGTTTGTACCATAACCTGCAGAAAATGAACCTTTCCGGTTTAAGAGGTGCTGTCTTACATTGTAGTTTTATATTTCAATTATTTTGAAGAGAATGTATATATCACTGTATTAAGCGTTGAGTATTCTACTTCAGAATGCAGGCTGCGGGATCTGGTTTTTGTTCTTAATACAAAAAATAAATGTTTATGGTTTTAGAGCTTCTTTATATTATGCACAAGAAGAATGTGTTTTCTGGTGCATTTTCGTCAGATATGTTGAAATACTGGTTCTTGAACTTCTCTTGCAGGATTACAACTGCACAGTGGAATTTATCAGGTCGCATTTCCTTGTTAGGGAAGGGATTCGTGTCAATGCACAAGGGAATTCCAACCCCACTTTATCAATAGACCGGATTGACAAGAAAGCTGCTCGTTGGCTGAGAGCTGACATTCTCGTATTTAATACAGGGCATTGGTGGACACATGGGAAGACTTCTAGGGGGTATGTGAGACAGCAAATCCTCGCCAAATAGGCATGCCATGATCTCTTAGTTATGTTTCTTTTCTTGTATGTAATCCCCAATGCTCTTCCAATCTAACTCAATGAATTTTCTTGAAAAACTGATACTTAGTGCTGGTGCAGTAAAAACTACTATAAAGAAGGTGACTATGTCTATCCTCGCTTTGATGCCGTTGAAGCTTATAGGAGAGCCATCAAGACATGGGCTACATGGATCAAGCAAAACATAAAGCAAGAAAAGATGGTGTTTTATCGTGGTTACTCATCTGCTCATTTTAGGTGCCCTCTTTGTTCCAACTCCGCTTTGATCTGCTCATTACCTCGCTTTTTTAAGAGAACAAAAAGCTAACATGTCCTTGCACTGCATTTGTGTGTAACAGAGGTGGAGATTGGGATTCTGGTGGAACATGCAATGGAGAGACCGGACCTGTAGTAAAGGGGGCTATTCTTGATAGCTATCCTCAAAAGATGACAATTCTGGAGGAAGTCATCAAAGAAACGCGGGTTCCTGTGGTGCTGCTGAATGTCACGCGTCTGACCAATTACCGGAAGGACGGACACCCTTCAGTTTACGGAAAGAATGTGACTGGTTTGAACAAGGTCTCCACCAGAAAGCAAGATTGTAGCCACTGGTGTCTTCCTGGCGTGCCTGATGCCTGGAATGAGCTGATATACACCACATTGGTTGCTAAGCAAACTTAGTCCCACAATCTGTATTAATCGCTTTCCATTTACTTGTGTATATTTTTGCCAGGAACTTTTGCCATGGGTGGCTGCAGTAGTCGTCTTGCTCGCTTAGTATCAGATTCTTGCTTTTGGAGATGACACTCGTCTGAAAGAACATGCCCAAGTTACTCTTGGTATCATTCGTTTTGTTGTTGGATCGATGTACTGCTGTACTATAATAATTTTTTGCAAAATGGATGATGGAGTGGATACACAAAGGTCTTGTTATTTAGTTTAACATCACAGATCATCGAGAGTAGTGAAGAGACTGACTGTCTATCGTGGGTCCCCTCCTTTCAGTGGCCCCGTCTGTCGGTGACCACGTTTTATGCACTCTGCTCCACTTCATACCTAATTTTGTTGTATTTAAATTTATTATGGTATAGATGTGGTTTATTTTGGCTATTTGGAAGAAGGGTTCTGTAAGAGGTATTTGGTAGGAGTTTATTGAGATGTGTACAAAATTCAATGGAAAAATTTTGATATTTTAAATTTTTTTATTTATTTAAATATATGTATAAAATATATAAAAATAATTAAATAATATAATAATATTTAAGAGTTTTGATAATTTTTTAAAATTATACCTATGTGTATATAGACGGGAGAGTGTGTGAGTTTATATATTTTTATATATTAATTTGATTGTGAATATACGTGATAATTAAAAAATAATTAATTAATTATAAATATAAAAGGGAGAAAAAATTTGAATATAATTGAATAAAAATTTTATTGGATAAAATGTTTGGATGCAAAAAGTTTGATAGATAGGAATGTTAAAAGATGTGCAACTAACATAGCCTTTCGGTGCATGAATAATTAAACAAACACACTTATGATGGGTAACCAAGGGATGTGTTTGGGAGGGAGGTTGTTTTGGGGATCGCGTTTCGAGGGGGTCATGTTTGATGGTAATTTTTTTGAGGTGAGTAATATATTTAATGGTAATTTTTTTTAAAAAAATTGTTTATTTATATATGCAGAAGATATATAATAACAATTGAATAATGTAATAATATATTTAGATAATGATTAGTTTAGAATATATATTTATATAGTGCGAGTGCATGTATGTATGTATATATATGAATTTAATTATAAATAAGTGTGATAATTAAAAATAAATGTTTAATGATTTATACAATAGACGAAAATTTTAAATTTTAATTTGAGTAAAGATTTTATTGAATAATATATTTTATTTTGTAATGTTTGACAAAATGGAGGGAGTTAAAAATGGGGAAACAAACATAGCGAAGAAAATTTGGAAGTCAGGCTCCCGTGGGTCCATGAAAATTTCGACGCTAAACAATTTGCACTATGTTTTTTTAAACCCAATTCGTCATTCTCATGTACTGTATCAAATCTCATAATATTATTAAGCATGCTATCTAATAAAATATTTTTTATTTAATATATATATATATAATTAATTATTATTTAATTATTATATTTATTTACGATCAAATCATTATCTGTGTATATAATACATATATTCGTATTTATATTTATTTATATCATAAAAACTAATCATTAAACTTATACATTATAAAATTATTTAGTTATTATTATATATTTTATATGTATATATCAAATCAAAATTTCATCGTATCAAAATTTTACAATCAAATATATTACTTATTTCAACACAACTCCCATCATACATCATCTCCAACAAAAACTCGTCTCCCAAACATTACCTTAGTCTTTACTTTACTTTGGATATTTTAATTTTCTTATTTTGATGGATAGTAAAAATATTGAAAGTTTTGTTGAGTGTGAACATTAAGTTTTATTGTAAAATTTGATTGAATTGAAATTAAAATTTGTCTAGGTACTAGAACTTATATATTAGCAATAGTGCACACTCTATAAATGTCCAAAAAATAAAAAAAATCATTTATTAATTTAATAAAATTTTAATTGTAATTTATGATATATAATATAGAAATATCAAATTTAATTTATTTCGAATTTAATTTATTCAAAGTTAGCATAAATATAAAAAATTACATATTTTTTTGTTTAAATACAAATACAGCAATATGATATTTAAAAAACAAAAGTCATTTTCTTTTATTCAAATTTGAAAAAAAAATATGATAAGTTGATTGGTGTTAATTAATTAATTGAGACAATAGGTGTATAATTGGTAAGATATTAAAAAATCAAAAGTGGTTTTTATAGAGGTAAACAATATTATAGTCTGGACTAATAAAATCTACACTATGTGCGTATGTGAATTTATTTTAAATTATAATATTTTGATTAATAAAAATAAAATTATTTAATATTAAAAATTATAAAAAATATTTAAAATAATAAAATAAATAAATATCAATGGACTTCGAAACAAAAAAGAAATTTTTTTTAAAGAATACACAAATAAAAACTTAAAAACAAAAGAGGAAAAAGAAGAAAAATTAACATTAAAATAAAAATTATATAATTTTACATTGCGTGAGAATATTCAAAATAAAAAATGATGAAAGATTAAAATAATTTAAAAATGATAAAATTTAAGAAAACATGTAAATATAAATTATAAATTGTATAAAAAGAGCAAAGAAAATGATAAAAGTATATAATTGTGTAAAATTTTTAAAGCAATATATCAAAAGAAAATATAGTGTTTTATCAATGCTGTTATTTCTTAGATAATACAACATAGTTATTTTAAAAAAACAAAAGCAAAAGACAAACACATTTAACTCATCCAATCGCGTTTAATTAAAATTTTTGTTTTTTTACCTGTATTTTATACTAAAATTCAAAAACCCATAAAAGCATATCTTCATTTTCTTCTTCTTCTTCCTTTTTTTTTTTTTTTTCTCTAAATTTCAGTTTTATTTAAAAATTTAAGTGCAGAATAAAAGACAGTTGAAATATGTGCTGTATGCCCTGCCTCTCACCTTTAAAATAAAGATAAACAATGCCTCTTTTCCCTGGTCATAACGTTTAGAGAAAATTCTAATTTTTAGATTATTAATAATTCCAAAACTTTTTGTTCATAATTCTAAAAATTAATTTTACTTTGATTGTTTAAGTCAAATCATAATATGATTGTGATGAAAAATAAGAAAAAAAATTCTTGAAGACAATATAATATAAATATATATATATATATATAGCTATCAAAATTGAATATTTTAGTCAAATAATTTAGTTCATAAAATTAAGTATTAAGATAAATTTATGATTTTTGTAAAGATTGGAAAATATTCTAGATTTATTGCAATAAAATTTTATAATTAAAAATATTTCTTGAACGATTAAAAAATCTAAACAAAAAATTATAAAGCATGGCAATCCATTTCATAGAAATTTGCAAAGTTAGCTATACATAGAAAAAATTTAAAACTGTTATAATGATCAGTAAACATGTTTCCTTATAAAATTACTGCAAAATTTACAAAATTAGTACAAACACTTAGAAATCCGACATTTCAGTTTAGTTCAACATTATTGGTCATCTTGTGTTTGGATTATTTTTTTCTAGTTTTATGAGTTAATATTTTACACCAAACATTTACTAAAAATTTCAGTTTCTTTATTGGTTGTCATAAAAAAGGCCTGAATTTTTACATGTATATTTGTTTATTTATTAATTTTGAAATAATTCGTCAAATTGTACAACTGATGTATACAGCTTTAGATTATAAGAATTTTTACGGTATATAAATAAAGTCGTTTTATTTTTTTGAAAAATTAGAAATTTAGTCTATACCATTTATGAGTATTAAATGTCTTAAATCGTCGGGTAGTTGAATGTGTTGATAATTTTAAGTTAAGACTACGTTTGGTTTCATTTCTGTCAAAACAGTACACACAATTCAATTATTCATTTTTCTTTACCTCTTTTACTTTTATCCCATTTTAAAAAAAGTAAAATAAAAATAAATATAAAAATTTGATTAAAGAAAAATATTATTTAACCATCATTATTATAAAATCACAAATTAAATATTAAAACTAAAGATAAAAACAGACCTCACATTTCGGAATTATTAATCACATTTTTGTCAAGGATATCATCAAAGTGGCAATTGAAGGTTGATACTTAACTTGAATTTTAATTTTGTAGAATTTGGATTTAAACTTAATATTAACTCAAGTGGCAAATTTAAACTCTAAAAAAAATTCAAAAGGTGAATTCTAGGTCAACTAAATTTAATCCATAAATAATTTAATGTTTTATTGGAATAAAAATTTGGGTGAGGGGAAAGTGACGACTGATATATCATAAGCCGACCCCCACTGTTGAAGACTTGTGCTAAGCCATGTTCAGTGGTTCCTCGAGAATACATTCGAATGCACCTCCTTGAACGGGCCCATTGCTTTCTCAATCTCGCCGCGAAATCCTCTCTCTGTGCCTGTCTCTTACTAAATCTGCGGACTGCAAGATTTTGTCTTATGCTTTCCGGGCTCTCAGATATTCGTGCTGGTCAAATGCATATTTTCTTCTTTCTCACAGACTGACTGTTTGTCAACTACATACTTCACTTCCGCATCACTACCTTTGAAGGGAATGCACAAGCTCTGCAGCTAGCGGCTTCATCAGCGTCTGTACAAGTAGGAGAAATGTTGGGTTTTTTGATTCGAAAAGACTTCAGGAAAATTCTTAAGCGCAAAGACAGTGATGCCGGTGAAAGAGGTTCATTTACTCTCACACAGTCTCTCTCTCTCTCTCTCTCTCTCTCTCTGGCCCCTCTTTATTTTCATTTTGTTTTTCAAATTTTTTCTGACCCTTTTTTCTGAAATTAATTTCTTTTATAGTGTTAACATCTGAAAAGTTTTTCTTACTCAGAGCTCTGCTTAAAGATTTTAAAATGTCATTATTTTTTTTTACAATTTGTTGAAAATTATTTGTCAGTCATGAAGTAAAGGTCAGTAAGCATACGCTGTCTCCACCAAAAGAAAATTGGAAAAAAAAGAAAAGAAAAAGGAAGTAAATGATATGGGGTTAGTGAATTTTGATTGATCTAGTTCAGTAAAGCGGCTCTTATTTTTGATTCTGAATTTTTTCTTCTGTTCACATTCTACACATTGGGAGCCAGTTTTTAGAAAGTACGTAGATGAGTTTGATTGCTTAAATGTCTGATTTTTGGTGGTTTATGGGCTAATTACAAGCATAGGGTTCTTCTGCTATCTGTCCATCAAGTGTTTATAATCAGTGGTTTAAACTGTTAGCAAGATAGGTTTTTTAATCGATTAAGAGAGGGCAGGATGAGACCAATGCTGTCTCTGGATTGACAGAAGAAATGAATTCCTGTAATTCATGTCACGAATGTGTTCTGTCTACTGGGTCACATATAAATCGTTGCGAAATGATTGCTGTGAAAGCTCCTGTAGAAGCAATTAATGTTAAAGTGGATAGGAGAGCTAAAGCTGAAATTTTGCCTAGAGAAGATATTTAACACAAAAATCACCGGCCTTCCTGCACAATGCTTTGGAGTGAAAAAATTGGAGGAAATTTCTTGAGATTATATTCCTAAAAATGAAACAAGTATTTATCTCGGCTGAGGGAATACGCATCTTTTCTAGGGACTTTTGGTGTTAGATCTGTTAATTCAACCAGTGCAACCAATTTAGCATTCTTTAACCTGGATAGTGACAATTTTCAACTTGTAATACTAGTGTTTAGTTTTCAATTTTATTGCTTCTTCTTTTAGGGGAATTAATTACTCTAAGATCTTGAATGCAGATTTTTCAATAAACAATAAAATTAATGTGAAAACAATTGACTTGTAACTTGTTTTTTTGGTAGTGGGGAGGGGATGGGTGTGGAATAGATCTTTTTTCTTCTTAACAACCTCCACAAATCCAATTCTGAGTGGACATTTTGGTAGAGAGTGTAAACTTCACCCCAGCATATCTGCTTGGTTTGATACCTGATCTGTGAGGGGAAGTTAATTGTCAACGGTCATTGAGCAATACGGAGGCAGCTAAAATTGATAAAGTTTTCAATGGAAAGAAGATGATTAAAAACTAAAATCCCACCAGCAGGATAGAACAATTAATAATGAAAACATATTTTTCAGACTAAAAATTCTACCTTTCTCAGAGCCTTGATCAAAGCTTGAACGAGGAAGCTCCAAATAGGGGTTAATAGTAGATAATTGTTGTTTGAATTGCTGTTTTTTTGTAATAAACTTGAAAGTTTTAACATGAGTAATCACAGCGAAGTAAGATGGAACAGAATGTTTCCTTTGTCATTTGTAAACTAGTCAATTTTAGGGCTAAAGTTCCTACTTTTACGTTGAGGATCCATGTAGATAAACAAATAAAAAAGAGCTCTGGAACGGCTTCTCCATATAAGGATGTTATCAGTTTAGTTCACATGGTGTGGAAGCAATATGTTTGCATTTTATTGTTTTTACTCTGATACATCTCTATGATACTAGTCCATTGTTGCTTGATTCTTGGTTTTCTCAGTTCTCCTTGTTTTAATTTTGCTTTTTAAAGATGCACAAACCAAAACAAGAAGAAGGGAGCTATGTCTGAATTAAACTTGGAAATTGTCCGTTTACATGTCACTTTTAACCATATCTTTTTATGGGGCTTGTATGTTGTCATAAGTGTATTCTTCTTCAACCACTTGCTCATATGGCAGAGACTCAAAACTAAAAGTGTCGAGAGCTATTAAAAATGTTGAGTTGGTCTTGTAATTGTTATGAAAACACTTCATATTTTTATCAAATTTATATATATTTATTTGCTTGTGATTATAGATTTTGTTTAATGTGGTTGTTCCTAATGACCACAGGCTGTTTGTAATAATATTTATAAGTTTTCTTATCATATAGTGCGTGGAGCTGATCTATCTCCCATCCACTTTCAGGTAGAGCCTTGGAGGAAATACGTGCTTCTATGTTTAGCAAATTACAGTCAATTGGTGGCTCCAAGCGTCAACAGCAATCTCTTTGGGGGCCGACTGTTGCTCTTACGTTTAATTTTTTGGTTTCTGTTAGTATTATCTTGATGAACAAACTGGTAAAATACATATTTCTCCTACCCCATCCCTGTGATATGCATGTCATGTAAGAATTTAGGCTCTGATCTTTTCTTTTAATATGTACAGGTACTTGTCAACGTTGGGTTTAATTATCCAATTTTCTTGACTTTTATTCACTATGTATTCAGTTGGATGATAATGGCACTTCTAAAAACTCTATCAATTCTCTCTTTATCTTCTCCACCAAAGTCCACAAAATATTCCTTGTTATTGTCTCTTGGCATAGTTATGTCTCTCTCCACTGGTCTTGCGAACGTTAGCTTGAAATATAACAGGTGAGCCATTTTTTGTTTTACTTATCCATTTTTTTGTTTTATTTAGTTCTAAACTAATAGTGCAGACTAATTTTTTTTTTCAGTGTTGGATTTTATCAGATGGCTAAGATTGCTGTGACACCTGCTATTGTTTTAACTGAGTTCATTCTCTTCAGGAAACAAATTTCAACACAAAAGGTGATTATCTATTGAGTGATTCGGCATCCTTAACTATCACATGAGATTAGGTGTAGTTTGTTTAACATAAGCCTGCTCATCTACTTATTATTGACAATGCTATGTTCTATTGGCATGACATCTCACTAATCATTTGTTGTGTATACTCTGCATCAGTATGACCCGAGTATTGGTCAAATAAAAATGAAATTGTTTTGTGAAATAGTTTTTATGTGTTTTGTTCTGCCTTTCTAGGTACTTGCACTTACTGTAGTATCACTTGGTGTTGCTGTTGCCACGGTAACCGATCTTCAGTTTCATTTTTTTGGTGCTTGCATAGCTGTAGCTTGGATTGTGCCAAGTGCAGTTAATAAGATATTGTGGTCTAATTTTCAACAACAAGACAACTGGAGTGCCCTAGCGTAAGTCATGTTTCTATATTTCTTCATGCCTTTTGTCTATTACATATTTTGGAGCATTCTGTTATTTGTTTGGGAAAAAAGTTTTAACAGATTCAGAGACTCCTTTGTCGTCTCCTTATGACAGGCTAATGTGGAAGACCACACCTGTTACCTTGTTCTTCTTGTTGATGTTAATGCCATCCCTGGACCCTCCTGGTGTCCTTTCTTTTGATTGGAACCTCTATAATTGTGTAACTATTGGTGGTTCGGCGGTTCTTGGCTTCCTGCTTCAGTGGTCTGGTGCTCTAGCTCTTGGGTAGGTGTCTTCTACTCAGTCGAAATAGGATAAGCACTGAAAAACTGACACTAGAATTAAGAGACTGGATATTGCCCCCTAAACTGGTATTCTTGTTCTTCAGCTTTTTGAAGAAGTTATGTTGAGTCAAGCTTGAGTCCATAACATATAGCATTGACTGTGTTCTCGCTCATCTCCTTGGCGCAGGGCGACCTCTGCAACCACCCACGTCGTTCTTGGACAGTTCAAAACTTGCGTCATTCTTCTTGGAGGTTTTCTCCTCTTTGGTTCCAATCCGGGACTAACAAGCATCCTTGGGGCAGCCACGGCGCTTGTCGGCATGTCATTTTACACGTACCTCAACTTGGAGTCCCGGCAGCAGCAATCAACCAAAATACTGTCAAGGCAAGCTACATTGCCACTCTCGAAGTCCAAGCTCAGCAAGGAGAACGGGGACACCCACGATGGAGATGGCGGCCAGGAACACGTCTAAGATGCTGCCAGAACGGGAACCATGCTCGACTGGTGAAGCTTTTACTAACAGCTGCTCCTGTCATCAGTTCCAGTTTTGAGTCGGATTCAGTGTCTCTTTGTAGCTCCAACGTCTTAACACTTACAGGAAACTTTTCAGGAAGATTTAGTTGTTGTGCTGTTGGTTAATTTCTGTTTAGACGTGCTGAGAGGGCGATGTAAATGCAATTTGTTTTTCCCTTTTTTTCTTCTTTATTAAAGTTATTTCAACTGATCAGTATACATTCGCTGCCCTCCCTTCATTGTTCTTTGATTTTGATTCCCCTGAGAAGAAATCCCACCAAAGTTTCTCTTCTTACCTTTTCCAGCGTATCGCGAGTGAGATACAACCCGCCCAGACTCTCGACCCAGATCCATAACCCATGAGTTTCATTTGGGTCGGGTCCAATTCCAATGCGGGTCCTCCGCGCGTTTTACTCAGCGACCACATCCAAATTCATTTATAAATTATAAAATTATAAGCTATGTTTGTTTTGAATTTTTGACGTGTATTTTTAAGTGTATATTTTTGAAAATGTATAAAAAAAAGAGATACATGGATATAAAATAAAAAAAGTGTAATGATTGTAATGTGTATTTTTGATCTGAAAAAATGAAAGCAAACATTACTATAGTATTCTAAATAATAGAAATAAAATTAAAAGTGTCCAAAATATTTAGAACAATAAAATAAAGAATGACTAAAAAAATTGAAAAAAAAGAAACATTAAGGAAAATAGTAAGCTGAATGAAAAGAGAAAAAGGAAAGGGAGAAAGGAAGGAGTAGAAATTTTTTTAAAAAAATTAAAATGAGAATAGAAGTCTAATTTAACACTGTTCAACCAAAAATTTTTATTAATAATATAGTACTGGTAAAATTTGCATACTCTATTCATGTGCTTGTTTATTTATAAAATATAATATTAATTAATAAAAATAAAATTATTTAATATTAAAAAGTATAAAGAATATTTTAAATTATAAAATAAAGAAATATCAAGAGACTTAAAAAAAAAAGAAAATTTTTTAATTTTAAAGAATACACAAATAAAAAATTTAAAAAGAAAAAATTAACATTAAAATAAAAATTTATATAAAAAATTAAAATAAAAAAGATGAAAGATTAAAAGAATTTAAAAATGATAAAATTTGACATAAGATATAAATATAAATTATAAGTTGTATGAAAATAGAGAAGAAAATGATAAAAAAAAATAAAAATATGTAATATGAGAGTAATTGTATAAATTTACTTTGTACAATAAAAACTTTTTATTAGAAAAATACTATAACATACATAAATAATCAAAACCATCAGGCTTTGTTAGGTCAAATTTTCAGATCATTTTTTGCCTCAACAACACATATTAAAACAGCTGCTAAATGTACAACATTACAAAAATAGTTTTCTTTCTCATATATTGAAAATTTACCTGTTACACTTATTTAACTATAGATAAAGACACAAATCAATAAAAAAAAAATACAAATACTATTTATGAACGTTTATATATAAATTCCACATTTTACACACTTCAAAAAAGCTAACCAAACACAACCTAAGAAGAATCAAATTAAGTACATATATACTTATTTTAAAACAAAACTTGCAACAAGGAAAAATTCCGGAGAATCAAATGGCAAAATGCATCTATCACATGATGTAACCCAATTTAATAATAAATAATTCATGAGTTGCTGCAATTTAAGGCAAAGCCAATTAATGATGAGTCGATGGTTGGTACTGCAAGAATTATTCACCTCAATCCCAGCTTTATCATTTCCCAAAGCACAATTAATTCCGAGTATAATTTAATTACATCATTAACATCCACATGCATCAAAGGTTAATTTGTGTGTCTGTGATTATTTAAAAAAAAAAAAAAGAGTAAATAAACATCCAAATATAATAGTAAATGCAAAACTATATAAAAATTCAAATTAAATCAAATTCAAATATCTTTTTCTTGTTTGACTTACCCTATAGCATGATCTTGTCACTAGTTAATTAAAATAAAAATGAAAGTAACAATTCATCGCGTTCCTTTGGAATCTTGTCAGGAATCAGATCTGCTTGTCCACTTAAACTAAATAGATAAAGTTGAATAATCTCGACTAATATTAACATCAATAAAACAATACACAAAAATTACATGATAATTAAGTCCATTCATACAAGTTAAATAAGTCACTAAGAAACAAATAATCAAGTAATAAAAGCTAGCTTTTCCCTTTAAAATTGGTCTGGAAATTGTTCCAATATCTTTCTATAAAAAGAAGAAATCAAAGCTAAATGATCTAATAGGGAGACAAGGAACATCAATGTTGAAATAAATAAAGGCTGGTAATAAGCCACGCAGGAGCCAAATGCAAGCAGCATATGACTTCCAAGTTGTCCACCGATTCCAATGGGAAAAAAAACAATTAAATTTCCTTCATGCAATGCATCTCCAGGCTCGAATTTCTAACGCCATGTGTGATCTGTATTTGTCTAGCCATCCCTACTTGGATTTTATCTATTCTTCTGCCTTTGGCAAACAAAAACTTACACCCCAAGAAGCACATAGTATGCTATTGTTATGGGCAAAGCTATCAGCATTCCAAAAATAACCCTGCATGAATTATGAATCTTGTAAGCTCACTTAAGGGGTGTGTGGATGGGAGAAAACACTTACGCAGTGCTTAGTATGTCTGGATGGACATTGTATTCCTTTGCAAACACAAAGGGAACAATTCCCTGTGGAAGAGCGGCCTGTTTGCCAAACAAATATTTGCTTCAGTTTCACATTTTCAGACCATAGGTTAAGATTCAAGGTTTCCTTTTAACCTGAACAATAGCCACGTGCAGAAGAACTCCCCGGAGGCCGATACCGATGGAAGTTGCAGCAATGACAGCAGGCCCTGTTAAGAACCTGACAGCCATCGAGAATGTGGCCACTGACTTCCCACAAGCTATGATCTTTGGCCGCAAAGCCATGAACAAACCTGCAACAAGAATTGGAGTCTTTAAGTTATGACTGTTCAGTAACTTGTGTGTTTTCTCTCAAGGTTCTAAAGGATTATTTACCTAGACTGAACATGGCCATTCCAAGGCCTGCATCAGATAAAATCAATATCGATCCTTTCACGATGGAGGGCATTTCAATGTTCCACCTGCAGTTCGACGAACGTCTCAGAAGCTAACAAGAATTTTATTTCTCGGTTTGTTAAAGAGAATCCTTTTTCTGTGTTATAGATCAGGATGAGACCTGAACGATATGAGAGACCATATAAGGCCTAAAACACTTGCATAAGTATTGGGATTTCGGATGAGCTTCCTCCAAACCATGATGAGTATGAGCTTAGTCATGACCCTTGCAGGAGGCATCCTTGTCTTATTCTCCATCATCCCTCCTTCCTCTGGATCCATTTTCTGGTGGTAAGAATATGGAGAAACACTTGTTGGAAACTTTGCAGTGTCCTCAATTTCAGTCTCCTTGTCTCCATTCATTTTTCCAGCTAGGCTTCCATTTTCTGTCAACACATAAGGTATTACTAAGAAAAGAGTATAACAAACTTAAAATGTTTCAAGAACTAGATTGAATGATCATTACCCCTTGATGGAGCCAAATCTTGTTGGAAAACAGCTTTAGCAGCATCAATGGTGGCACAATCGGCCGAAGCAGCTTTGTTGACAGCGTTTCTCATGTTTGTCTCAGACACAGGAGAAGCACTTGAGCTCCAAACAAACATGTGAAGTTCCTTATTGGGATCAGCACTTCTGTTGTTGCCAATGCCACTTTCCTTTCTCCTAGGACCAGAAAACATTGGATTTGGAGTGGGATAAGAGGGTTGTGACCCCTCATTGAACAATTCACCACTCATACTCCTCCCTGTGACTGTTTTCTTCTTCCCGATCTTCAACATCTCCTCCTCAAAATTCGACGTTCTTGGGGTAGCCCCCTTTGATGATTGCGAGGAGAAAACATCGCCTCCCAAACTGTTGGTGTAGCCATGCTTGGGGCTAGCAGCCTTGCTGTTGAACATGGCATAGAAATCTGTTTGATTGAAGCTTGAAGCACGTGGCGTCGGCTCCCTGGAGGACTGAGCAGAGTAGATCTCCACACCAGTCAAATTTGAGGCTCTTGGTGTCATGGCACTGGAGTGCAACCCATTGTTGTAGGAAGACATCGCGGAATCCGAGGTCGACCTCTTAAGGACGACGTGCAGCATCCCGTCGCTCCCGATCTTTACGTCCGCCTGCAGCGGCTCCTGGCCGTCGAGGGAAATCACATCAGACTCCACCTTGAAAGAAGTTATGGAGGCAGCCATTTCAGGGAACTGCTCAGTTATCAGTAGCTTAGCTCCCCTGTACTCGAACAAGAAGAGCATAAGTGTGTACCAAATGACACTCTGCATAACCACAATTTGCACCATTAGGATTCCTGAGAAGTTCCCATACATGGCCTTGAGTAAAGGGATTCCCATGACAAGAGTGTTGGGCAGAGTGGAGAGGGAAAAGAGAGTGATCACCCACTCCAAGCTGCCATTCTTGCTGAAGACATGCCACAGGAAAAGGGCACCAAGAATGATCACTTTCTGGAGACAATCAGCAGCTATGAACTGGTAGTTCATGGCATAAATATTGTTGGTGGAAATGAAGTGGAAACCTAGCAACGGGACCGCGAAAACAGCCACGAAACGGTTGATCCCGGAGCACTGATCAGGGGTGAAAATCTTCCACCACCTGACTGATCCATAGGCCAAAATCATGGCAACATATAAAGGTATGATTGCTGCAAGAACATCATAGATATCCTTACCTGTAATCATAGTTTCTCTGACAGAAGTATTGGAACGAAGAAGGGGTTTTGTCAAGAGTTTCGGAAGTAAAATATTGGAAGAGGTTGACGAAACTGGAGGACGGCCACACTTCCCAATCACATGGAAGTGAGGAAAGACAAGGTTAAATTGGCTTGGTGCTGGTACTTGTGCGCATGTGATCATAATATTATCAAACTTTGCAGCCGCCAAGTGACTTCCTTTTCACACTGATGGGGGAAAAATGTACGAATGTATTAGTTTAATGCAGTTTGTCTCGGCAAGTTGGAATTTAGCAAGCAAAGTTATAAGAGCAATTATACAGAAACTCATATCCCAATTCCACTTGGTGTTTTAATTGTCTTGCTAGTGGTTGCAGTCAAATGTATCGTTCCAAAATATTCCTCAATTGAGGGGTTTCCTACAGTACTCATGACTTCAACATTTCCTGTCTCCAATTATTAGGTTTCGCCATGATTTATCTAATTGTAATAATTTTAGACACAACCCTTGAATAAGTATACCTAAACTTCATCAAGCTCTAAATATTTGGCATTCTTGTAACAGCAATGTAGACATTTAATTTTGTTGTTGTCCATGCACTCATGCTACTATATCACCCAATCAACAAATTTATGAATCATTTTTTCGAATTTTAGTGTCAAATTTCTACGGCTGGGCAAGTTTTATTATACATCTATGATTTAATATTGTGTCGCATTTTACTATACATAATCTGTAGTAACATATAAATATATATATATATATATTTACAAACCACATTAAAATATTTTAAAGACGTTGCCACAAAATATGATTTGCCAACTTTTTATAGTAAAAAATACAAAAAGGACCACGAAGTGCTCCATTACAATGGTCGAATATAGCAACACACAAGTATCAAATTGCGCATACTTAAAAAAAAAAATCGAACTTTCCCATCAGATTCATCCCCAAGAGAAAAATGCACATGGAAGGATTTAAATATATAACAAAATTTAGAACTATATGTATAGTAGTTGTGTAATAAATTTAATGCATGTGAACAAAATCAATAAAACTAGCCATCATACTAAAAATTTATCACCATACCTGGAAAATATATCTTGCCCGACATTGGATGTAGGGAAATTAGAAATTTCAATTGTTACAAATGCTAGGAATTGTTTCGCTATGTTTCGGATCTGGGATGACTTTAACATGGAAACACATCGTTCTAAATGTTTGGAATGAGTTTGGGATGATTTTAATTTACAACCACATTTGGGAAGGCTTTGAGATGGTATAATTTTTGACTACTTTTTTAAATTTTGGGGACGGCTCTAGGATAATTTACACCAATATAACCTATCTATCCTAAAGCTGTTCCAAATCAGATACTGCTTTGGAATGGTAGTGTTTCTAACTATTTTCTAAATATTTTGAGGCAGCTTTAGGATGGTTCTGGCACCAATATGACTTACCTGTTCCAAAGCCGTCCCAATTTAATCATGGCTTTGGGTTGATTTTGAGTAGTAACTTTTTATGTATGGCTTGGAATAGTTTGCAGACAGCGTTGTCATTGCTTTGGAATATACATCGCAAAGCCTTCCCTATTTTGCCATAGGTTTGGGAAGAATTTTTTAAAATATTTTTGTATATAGATTGGGATGGCTTTGGGATGAAATTTTCATAAAAAGAAGACATCTATTTTTGGAATGGATCTTTTCCCAGCGTAGAATCTAGGACGACTTTGGGATAAATCTCTTTTCATCACAAAATATGAGATGGTTTTGGGATGGGATAACTCATTTTTTTACAAGTCCTTTGTGGACGGAATTAGAACAATTTTTGGATGGATATTCATTTTTATAGGCTATTTTGCGACGAAATTGGAACAATATTAGGATGGATATTCATTTTTTATAGGCTATTTTGGGACGGAATTGGGACGGGTCTTTGAGGACCACTGCAAAGCCATCTCAAATTTGGCATGGATGAAATCCGTTCCAAATTGCTCATCCCAATTCGAGTAGTTTTTGGTTGAGAAATATTATTTTGTTGTGGTAAAACCCATTTCTATGGATTACTATACGAAATAATTGTGTGTGAATATTGTCAATAAGTTAAGTCCAATTAAAATGATCTAATAAGTTCTAAGATTATGGGTATTAATACATCTATAGTAGTATGGGCTATATATGAGTGGAGGCCAAGCATTATCTCTACTATGATAATGGGCAAAATAGATATAATGGGAGTTAATGAGCTTGTTAACTTATATAAATATGTGGTCGTGGTTTCCAAATAACATGTAGCATAAATCTTTTTAACATCCCATCATCATCATCATCATCACACAGAGAGAGAGAGAGAGAGAGAGAGAGAGAGAGAGAGAGAGAGTATGTGTAGGTTTGGAAGACCAATCTTGAGAACCCACGAATTTATTCAGGTCTATTCTATGAACATTTAGACGTAATCTAGACATATTCAAGATTCATTCAAATTTAGTATTCGTGACCCGAATTCAACAATCAAGGATTCAAGTTAGCTTCATCGTTTATTTTTATGTCTTAATGATACATGATGATTTTGGATAGTTAAAGCCATTAATCAAATTCCTAATAAGTCATATAAGAGCCATATCATGTTGAAATCATTCAGCTATAATAGGAATCCATGAATCTTAATTATTTATATGAATTTGGGATCACAATTTTATTATAGGTTTTGAATCTTAATAATCTATACCTGTTTTCAATAATGTTTTTTTTTATTATTATATCAGTTTTTATATGTTGTTTGATCAAGATCCATGCATTATTTGGTGATTAGGGGATTGTTTTTGCATAGTTTTCTTGTTGTGGAAGCCAGTCGAATGTTTTCATGGTTTAGTTGCACAATGACTGCATCAGCACAAGGCATTCTGATGCTCTTGTAGTGTGGCCGCATGACAGCCACATGAGCTATGATGCTCTTGTGGTGTGGCCACATGAGGACCACATTAGCACCAAGTGAAGACTTTCAACATGTTTTTTCTTTTAATTAAATGGAATATTTTGAATTCAAATATTGTTGTTCATTTGGATATTGGTGTTATGGAATAAATTTATTAAAGTAGCATCCTACCAAAGTAGGCTTTCCTGTAGAAAAAATTTGTTTTGTGACATCAAAATGGTTGTGTGTGAGCATAATTTTCATGAATATCTAATCGGCCAGAAGGACGATAAACATTTGGTCAAATTACATATACACACTGTGGTAATAAGCACGTAACGGTTATCAGTGTGACATATAAACAATAAATCTATCCAAAGATGGATTGTTGTTTGACATGTGTGATTGCTAGTGTTTTATTACTACATCAAGGTACCACTTCCAAGTTATTATTGTCATCCAAAGATGAAATATTAATGTTGTGCTGGTATCTTATGATGGGCTTTGCCAATATTTGAGTTCATATTCAGATAATATGGTTCTAATATGAGCATGTTATTTCAGTTAATTAGTTTTTTTCTTTTTTTGTCTAGTATTAGGTTTTGTAGTTAATATGTCTCTTATTATTAAATCGATACCTATCCTAAATGTTACTAATTTCAAGACATGACCAGAGAATGTTATGATTGTTCTTGGATTCATGGACCTAGACATTGCACTAACAGTTGTCCAACCCATATCTTTTACTAATAAGAGTACCTCAAGAAAAAATAGCGAGATGGAAAGGCAGGAAAGGTTGAATTGCATAGGTCTAATGATCATGAAGTGTACCATTCCAAAAGCTTTTATGGGAACTATGTCTAAAAAGGAGGATATACCAAAAGGTTTTCTTCAGGAACTTGAGAAAAAGGTTGGCCAAGAATGAAAAGGTTGATACCAGTACACTTTTGGCAAATTTAATTTCTATAAGGTATATAGAACAACGAAAAAACAAAGAGTACACTATGGAATTGTCTCATATTGTGTCAAGACTTAAAGTGCTCAAGTTGATTTCCTTAAAGATTTGTTAGTGCATTTAGTTTTAATCTCTCTTCTGATACATTCATGCAATCTAAAGCAAGCCGTAACTATCAAAAAGACTCATGGTTCCTTAATGAGCTCATTTCTCACTGTGTCTAAGAAAAGGAAAGGTTGAAGTATGATAAGATCGAATGTGCTTTTTTGGCATCCATTTCAGAAGACAAAAAAGAACAATTTAAGAATTAAGGGCAAAGAAGTTGCAGGTGGAGCACCACAAAAGAAACGACACAAGGAACAAAGGAAGATGTTTGTTTCCTTTATGGAGTTGTAGGCCATAAAGAAAGGTAGTGTACTAAGTATCACGCTTGGCCTGTAAAGAAAAGGGTTGCCTGAGTTGTCGAAAGCCCAACGATGATGAAAGATACATCTACATTTGCGATGAAAAGATGGCAGAAGTTGAGTTGATAGGAATGTTTAGATTATTATGAACTATCGATTATTATTTAGATTTGGACGAGACTTTTATTGGACCATCATTTAGATGGAATTTAATTTTTTTTTCTAAATTGAACAAATTTGATTATTCCTATTTATTTGGAAATAGCCAATTCAATCCATTTCATGATTCAAAATTAGTTGGAACTGGTTCCTTATCAAGATATGATAATCTATTTTCACTTGATATCGTTGCCTTTTTTAATGAAAGCTTGCATTTTAATTCACAATGAACTAAATGTAAATTAACTACTAAGAAATCAACTTTTGTTGTGGAACGAAAGGTTATGTCCTATATCTAAAAGAAGGATGGAAACACTTGTGTCCAATGGTATTCTCGATCCCCTAAATTTTATAGATATTGACATGTGTGTTAGTTGCATTAAGGGGAAATAGAAAAATATAAGGATATTTTGTAAGCCATTTCCAACTCCATCAAGAAATGGTTAACATTATTTTATAACATTCCTAAACGACTATTCAACAAATGGCTACCTTTATCTCATTCATGAAAAATCACCATACTTGGACGCATTCAGATCTTGTAGATCTAAAGTTGAAAACCAACTAGGCAAAAAGGATTAAATTTATTAGATTTGATTGTAATGGTAAATACTAGGGCAGATATGATGGATCAGGTGAACAATGTCCAAGACCATTTACTAAATTCCTAGAGGAATGCTGTATCATCCCGTAGAATACCATGCCTACTTCTCTTAGCATGAATAATGCTATTGAAAAACGAAATAGAATGCTTAAATATATGGTGAGGAGTATGATTAGCCATTCTATTTTACTAAAGTCACTATAAGGAGTAACATTAAACACCACAACATATACATTCAATAGATTTCCTACCAAAGCAACTGTTAAGACCTTTTATGAGATTTGGATGGGCAAAAGTCCTAGATTGAAGCATTTACATATTTGGGGATGTCGTGCTATAGCAAGGTAGGTAAGCCACATGAAAATAAATTGGACATAAGAACTTTCAGTTATTTTGTTGGACACTTTGACAGATTCAGGTGGTATAAGTTTTATAATCTCACTTTAAGGTTAATATTTGAGACAAGAATTGCCAATTTCTTTGAGGATGTTCACTTTGTAGGGGAGAAGAATAAACGACCTTGTATTTGAAGAGGAATTGACTACCATTCCTCAAATTGCTATTAGGAAAGATCAGGACCAATTCATGAGGCTTGACATTATTCATGAAGCAACCATGGATAAAAACAATGTCATAGATACTCCCATTATTCGAGATGATCAAACTCTATAACTTTAAGAACTAATACCATTAAGAAGGTCCACTAGAATGAGGATAAGTGTAGTGCCAGTCAACCAGATGAACATATCGTATTTTTTCAAAAACATGAGTTTAAGCTTCGTCAAGCCATGGCAAGCTTTAACTCTCAAAATTTGATTGTTGTTATGAATGCAAAGATAAAGTCCATAAAGGATAATGGAGTATGGGATCTTTTCCCTTTGTATAAACGTATGAAATCCATTGGCTGCAAATAGATATGAAAAACTAAAAGGGAGTCGAAAGAAAATGTGGAAAGATACAAAGCACATCTTGTCACCAAGGGCTTTATAGAAAATGAAGGCATCAATTTTAAAGACTTTTTCTCTAGTTTTATTGAAAGATCTTTTTTAAGGATTATAATGTCCTTAGTGGCTCATTTTGATCTTAAATTATGTTAGATGAATGCTAAGACTCTGTTTCTCAATAGTGAAATTGATAAAACAATTTATACTGAGCAACCAGAAAACTTTGTATTAGGTGATGCAAAGAAAATGGTTTGTAAATTAAAGAGGTCTATCTATGGACTCAAGCAGGCCTCCCATTAGTAGTATTGCAAATTCTGTCTAGTTGTTCTCTCGTTTGGCTTTGAGATAAAAATGGCGGGTGATTGTATATATCAAAAGTTCAGTGGGAGTAAGGTTATGTTTCTAGTGTTATATGTGGATGATATACTATTTGCCACCAATGATATAAACTTATTGCATGAAACTAAGGAATTTTCTAGCAAGAAATTTTGAGATGAAAGATTTTCGTGACATTATTTTGTTCTAGGAATCAAAATATACCGAGATCGTTCTCGAAATATTCTTGAATTATCAAAAAGAATCATATCAAGAAAGTTCTTAAAATGTTTGGCATGTAGAATTGTAAACCCTTTTATACTATTATTACTAAATAGACAAGTTTAGTCAAAACCAATGCCCAAAAAGTAATTAAAAAATTAAAGAAATGTAAAGAATTCTTTGTGCTTCAACAGTATGGAGTCTAATGTATGCTCAAATTTGTATGCATTTAGACATACCATTTGTATGCATTTAGACATACCATTTGTATGCTAGGGAGATATTTAAACAATTCAAAAAGTAATCATTTGAAAGCAATCAAATAGGTCATGAGGTATTTATAGAGAACAAAAGATTACATGCTCAAATATAAGAAATTGGAATGGTTTGAGATTGTAGGTTATTCTAATTCAGATTCTGTTAGATGCCATGTATTTAGGCATCTAGTAATAGAATATGGTTAAGAAATTTTGTCACTTAACTACAAACTATGGATCACATTAAAGGGCCACTTGATAACCTAAATAAAACTAGAATTTATTTGAATAAATTTAATGTCAATTTATGTTATCTTGTCCATCGCTTAGGTGATGGAACAAGCGATTGTTCAATTTTTACACATCTAACCCTTGGACCAATAATGGAAAATGGATGAAAATTGCAACCAATCAAGGAATTTAGATGGCGGAACTTCAAACTTATAAATAGGAGAGTGCTCTACAAGGCAAAACAATCATTCATAACTTAGAATACTTATAGGTATCATGATGTATCTTTGTAATATTAGTTTAGTATAAGTAGAGGGTTGATAATGAGTTTGATACTTTCACAAGACGTAAGGCATGGCATGAAAGCGAAGAATTGCTATGGAAAGAAAGCCGGAATAAACAATAAGTATTCATCTCTTATTTTCCTTATCCCCAATGTATGTGTATCATTGATCTAAGCAAGTAAGATCTTTCATTTTGTCATTTTCAATTAATTATCTTTTCTTATTTAGTTATGTTCAATTCTCTTCTTCTTCTTCTTCTTTTATTTTTATTTTATTTTACCTAATGTGTAGTTATAATGAAAGTGAATCTACAAGTTAGACAAGTTGTTCACAATTGTAAATAGTGGACTTAGAATAGAAGTGAAAGTCCTATATTCATATCAAAAGTTGTGTTCAACTTATCTTTCTTCTTTATTTCTATTTTCTTTTCTCCTAACTTATGGTTATGATGGGAGTGAATCCATAAGTTAAGACAATTGATTACAATTGTAAATCGTAGACTTATAACAAGAGTAAAGTTCTTATGTTCATAAGGGATCAATTATTAATCAATTGTTTATATTCTCAATTAAATTAATTCTATAAATAATTGGATTAATTTAATTGAAACTTTACTATAACTTGAGAAAGTATACTAAGGACTCAAGGAATTGATAAACCTTAAATAAGAAATTAAACCTTGATAATTAATTAAATGATAATAAAAGTTCTTACATATTTTTGCATAATGATTGCCATTAGCTTTTGCTTGTGATTGTTATCGTATTCATCTCATTCTATCTGCGTAGTTAAAGTTACTTTACTGTTTACTCAATTACTATTAAATTTAACTTTAAATCAATTTTTCTGAATCAAGGCATAATATTATTGAAAATAACATTCCTACTTCTTGTGTATATGACAACCCTTACTCCTTTATAATATTTGGTGCGACATTTGTATATTTGCAATATCACCACTAAGATTGTTTTGCGACAACAAATCGGTCGTATTGTCTTCCAATAACAATAGGAGCTCAACCAAGTTAAAATGTATAGAGATCAAGTTCATGATTCTCAAAGAAAAGAGTTCAAAGTGGGTAGTTGTCAACAAGACATATAGATACAAACTCCACAATTGTGGATTTGCTTATTAAGGGATTACCTCCCAAAAGGTTTCATGAGCATATTGCTTGTATGGGTGCTGTATTATTTAAGGAAATACAATTTTAGTGAGACTTAAAAATGCTTTTGGAATGCAGGCAATTGTCAAAGTTAATCTAGTTATAAAGTTTACTTTTATTTCAGTTATAAAGTTTATGGATGTCCAGTTTATATTAAGTTGAAAGATATAAGGTTATTTGGCTCTTTAAACTCATTGGTTTTAAAAAGACGATCTTACTAAGGTAGATCAGTTGAAAGTAGGCATGTCGCATATCTCATTTTCTTGTAACTTTCATGCTGCATATATATGCTTGATCCATGTAATTTAATTATGTTGATGTGATGACTACCCTGTTAATCCCATTTTGATAAAATTAATGTACTAGCTTGTTTGGAGATGCACAAGGAGATGACAATGATTTGAACTTATAAGGTCAACAGACAATTATAAAATCCACATATAGCCCAAAGTAGGAGATTGTTGGGGGTAAAACCTATTTGTATGGGCCAATATGTAAAATAATTGTCTGTGAAGGTTGCCAATAAAGTTAAGCCCAAGTAAAGTGATCTAATAAGTTATAAGGATTTGAGTTTTAATGCATCTAATTAAACATGAGCTTTATATGTATAGAGACTAGGCTTTATTTCTACATTGGTGATGGTTCGAATAGTAAAAGGAGTTAATGAGTTTGTTAATTCATATAAATATGAGACCATGATCCCCAAATCACACGCAACTTTAGTGTTTCTGACATCCCATCGTCAGAGAGAGAGAAAAGAAAGTACGTGTGGGTTTAGATGCACATTCAATTTTAATTCAAATTCAATATTTGTGACCCAAATTCTACCGTCATAGATTTAGGCTAGCCACTGCATTTACTTTTATGTCTTGATGATTGTACATTATGATTTTGGATTGTTAAAAGCCGTAATTAAATTCCCAACATAGTCTGTTTGGGTTTCAATTTGAAAATTTTAAGTCAAGTGCTTGTGTACATGAGCTAATTTTAGTCACACAATCCAGAAATATGTAATTACTATATTATAAACTATTTTAGGTTTCTGCAATTTTGCACTTTCTTTTAGCTTTTTTTTTATTTAATTCTTTCATTTTTGTTCTGTCTTTTCAATTTATTTTTATCTTTCTTTATTTTTAATTTTGAAGATTTTTATACTTTCAATTTTAAATTATTTAATTTTTATTATTTTCAAACCGTAATTTTATAACTTATAAATAATTTTACGCACATAAAATTTGCAAATTTTACTCTAATATAGATTGTGTATGGTAGACACCTATTCTCGAACAAGTTCTTTTTGCAGTCTAAACTCGAGAAGACACTCCTCATTTGCATTCAGTTCATACTTATGTAGAACCATAAAAACTAAAAACCAAAGGGAAAAGCTACTACTACGACACACACACATAAGGAGAAGTGGGCTCTTATAGAAACAAATACTTCTTATTGGTACCATTCTTGGCACAAATCTAATTAAGGATAATCATTATTAAGAATTCGATAGAATTTTTAAAAAATTTTCTGAAGGTTTGATCTATTTGTTATATACTAGTAAAATGGCAAATTCTATATGTGTGTGCATATTTATTTGTAATTTATAAAATTATTGTAATTTTAAATCATAAAAATATTAAAATTAATTCCAAAAATATTTCAAATAAGGAAAAGAAAGATGAAAAGAATTTGGAAAGTGAGAAAATTTGAGAGAAAAATTTTAAAATAATAATTTAAAAGAAAAAGATAAAGAAAAAGATAAAAAATTAAAAAAATTAAATTAATGATAGTTGTGTAATTTAACAATATGTAACTAAAATGTCTTTCTTCCACAATAATATAGTGTGTGTGTGTGTGTAGAATAAAGTACAAATAATATTTAAAATATGAAAAAATATAAAGATAAAAAGAACTTGAAAACAGAGAAAATTTCAAAGAAAAACAATTAGTAATAACAAGTTAAAAGAAAATAGAGAAAATTGTAAAAAATATAATATTGATTAAGATTTTTTTTTTAATTTTATAATGTACTACTTAAGAGTCTTACTTTCATAATAATATAAGTAAAGACAGATATATAATATAGCCAAGAATTAATGGCATATTGGTATTTGTATTTGAGAGTAATGGGGTAAATTTAATAAGAGTGCTATTATAAATTTACAATTCACAGTCAAATTTGACACAAACTATATCTGTGCGTGTGTAAACTTGATGTTTGTTGGGAGTTCGATTAATAAATGTACTATAGTGATATGTTTTTTGTTGTAGCCTGATGCTTCTCTGTTACATTCTGCTCTATTATTCAATATGATAAAATCAGCATTTATTTATTTTTTGTTTGCAATAATAGAATCAGTGACTATGCTTGTTTTTATTTTTCATCCCAAAAACACAGATTGCAATCATTACACTTTTTAAATTTTGATCTATATATCTCTCTTACTTTTACATACTTCCCAAAAAAAAAAAAAACTTAAAAATACATACTAAAAAATGAAAACAAACATAGCCAGTGTCTCTAGGGTAGAATATCTAAATTTTTCATAATTGCAAAGCTCAAAATTATTCTAACGTTTCAATTAATTTATAAGTCGATTGGATCCACATGTAGAATTTATTGAATTTAAAGTGTTATATACATGCTATAGCCACCTAGGAAGAAGTGTAAAAGAAACCTAACATCCAATCAGTACCTCAAATCAACTCCACAAATTAATTACCAATATTTCATAATTAATTAGTCGCAGTAAAATTAGATACGCACTGTTTATGCCCTTATCCTCACGATCTGTATGAACCAACTCAACATATATTCCCAGACCTATATTTGTCCCCACACTACTGTGAGTTAAGTTGATCTCAACTTAATTTGGGCCTTGCAATTAGGTATGATCAATTTATGAATCGAGTTGAGCCTAATAATTAATATAATGTCCAGCTACACTGGTCAGCTCATTTACTACATCAAAATTCGTGTGTGTGTGTGTGTGTGTATGATTTCTCCCTCAATTAATATATACGAGCAATCTAAAGTTGGAATTTTGTTTTGGAATGGAAAGGTTTTTGGCTGAATCTTTTTGTTGAATTTTATTTGTAAATTTAATTACATCCACTTAGTCAAAGCTGTTAGCTTAAAGTTAGTGTGTTGGCAGTACGTGGCAAAAAATATTTTTTATATCATATAATTAAATTCATGTCATACTGAATATTGTTCAGTCTTCAATTTTTATATTTCAAGGAATCCACAATACTATTAAAAGTCTTGTTGCAGGGGGAGATTTTCAAGGATCAAGATTTATTCATTCTTCATTTGGAAAGAAATCTAATAGAATAAGGCAGGGTTAATTGCAGTTCAACGCCAACTAGAAATCTCATATCAAATTTGAAGAAGTCATCTATTCTATATTTGAAGATATTTTGATAATCCAAATATGGAAAGAAAATCCATATATAGAAAATCATGGCCTAATGTTCCAACACTAGTCGGATTACACATTACGCAGACAGAATTTGTTGAAATTTGGGTATGAAATTTTGATGATGATAAACAACTAAGTTTCAAGGAATCAGTTATGAAGACGACTCCCTAAATTTCGAGTGCCGCAAAATGCTCGGATTCGCCTTATACACGGGTTAGAAGTAATGTAAAGGTGAACAAGACCTTGTGAGAAAAACAAGTCTATATTAACTAGAGGTTAGGATCGAAAGAAGGTTCGATTAAAGAACTAAACAGGAGGAATAACTAGAGGTTAGGATCGAAAGAAGGTTCAATTAAAGAACTAAACAAGAGGAAGCTTGTTGTAGTAATGCCAACTGAGTTCAGATCAAGGGGGACTTTGGCTAAGACTATGTGTTTGAGAGGTAAGGTGTCTTGTATACAAAAATGGTAGTAATGATCTTGTTTGAGTTGGTGGAACTCATTCCCCATCAGATATAGGAGTGGTGGCTCCAAATTTCGCGAACATATTGTGTGTTCAATTTTACTTTGCTCACTAAATTCTAGTAAGTGAGCAGTGCTACAAAATCAACTTAAATATACACCCGCGGCGTTGCAATATCCAATTGAACTTGCAAGTATTATCAAAGTAGGTCACTAGTTTGTGATTTAGTTATTTAAACTGGTGAGATTGTAGTATAAGTGGTTACATGATGGGTGCAAAGGAACGCACCACAATCACTCAACTTCCTCGATTGGATGGGTCAAATTATTCCTTTTAGAAAGTCCAGATAAGGGGGCCTTATCAAATCGTTTGATGAACAGGAGTTAGCCATAAGAGTTGATTATATTAGTTAGTACGGGAAACGTTACAACATCAAAAGTTAAGTCGTTCTGCTGACCAAAAGACAAGAAATTGATGAAGAAAGACGAATTTATTCCGTGAAATGATGATGATGATCCGACACCAGTTAAAGTTGGTAACTCTCGTTCTGAGGATGATTTGAATATATCCACTTTTTGAATTTTATTGTCGCTGTGTGTTACAATGGGAAAGCAGATCGAGGGAGAGTGAGAATTGAGAGAGATTAACTTTAAGGGGAGTAGGAGATTATAAGGTAATAGTCTACTTGAGGAGGAGGTAGAAAAATTTTCTATTATTTTGATATTTGTTTGGTTGACAGCCGACTTTCGTTGGTTTTCTGCCTTTTTGTTTGTTTCCTACTTTGGTCTCTCTGGAGACGATGACTTTCTGTTAATGAAACACTAAACACTACTCCCAATTTCGTTGCATTGAAGGATGCACTAGAGAGAATTTTTGTATGCGTTATCGAAAATGCAACATGAGAATTTGGGATCGGGTAGTTCATGTTTTTGCCCCATTTGAAGTTTTATTGGTAAGTGTTGTGGTTTTTTTTTTAATAATATTAGTTGTGGACTCTGATGTTTGAGCTAAATTATATTAGGTTATGCCTTTCAATACCAAAGGGAGTTGTTAGCTTTAAGTTTTGTGTGTTGCCCATATGTGCCTATAAATCTGAACAATAGTCACCCTATAACACTTCCACTTTTCATATATGCTGACAAAGGCAAATACTTGATGCTTGATTTTAAATCAACCAAGAAAAATATTGCAACCTACATGTTTGACTCGATTCAATCTATTTATATTATTAGCCACAAATTTCGCCTCCATATTTTTTTGTTCTAGCTTCTTTAATTTTTCACATAATTTTAATCAATTTGTTTTATGGATAAAAAATAATTAACATACACACAAGAAACCTGTTATGTGGCATTTTCTAGTTTTCTATCTTTTCCCTTGTAACCTAAATTTAGGACTGGCTCTTTCTACGTAAACTGCAAGGAAAGGAACGTTACCTATTCCTTCAAGAAATTACACAACCAGCAAATCAGAGATTAATGGTTGGGGGCGTTACAAATTATACCCATTTTGACTGCCATTAAGTTTACTCAAAACTCCTCATTTCAATTTATTTTAAACCCTTTTTAATTAGTATAAATAAGGTGCAAAAGATAGTATTTTAACTACCATAAAAACCAGGCAGTACATATAATACAGTAGACAGACATAGGAGTCAAAAAGAATTTAAATCTTTTGAGAGAGCAAACACAAAGTCAAACATGAGAAAACAGTGGCAGAAGATGAGTTTTTTTTTTTTTTTGTTTTTTGTTTTTGTTTTTTGTTGGTTTCCTCCGAGGAGTCATAATCCTAACGTACACCATTATTGCTGCCCTCTTACTTTTGACTTCATAATTATCACACTCCACTGCAATAAAAACCTAATTAAAAATGTTGATTAATTTCAGTTATACCCACATATGTAGTTCTCGTTTCAAGCCCTCCGATCACCCAACGCCCATTATAACATTATAAATCTTCCTAGCTAGACCTTCCTAACTCATTGACATGCGCCATGGATGACCAAAATCATGATCATGAAGTCTGTCTCGGGCTGGGCTTGGGTCTCGGATTGACACCCAAGACGGATAATCCAGCAAAGAATAAACACGTTTTCTTTCTTGATCTTTCGATCCCGCTTCACCAGAGTGATCATAACGGGACTCGTCCTGATTCCACCTCGAGCTTGAAAATCATGGGAGAAGATGAGAAGCAGGGAAGCAAAAATAGGTTTCCGAATGGCTGCAAAGAGGAATATGACGACAGCAGTGGTTCCAATGGCTTTAGCAGAAAGAAACTGAGGCTCACCAGAGATCAGACCACTTTGCTCGAAGACAGTTTCGGACAGCACGCAACTCTTAACACGGTATATGTATAATATAATTATTTACATACGTGCTGTCATATTTCTGTCTTCGTATTTTTGCATCCATAATATTTTTACTTGTTTTTCGTGACATTGATGAATGAACTAGTACAATCTATTATCTATGCACATCAAATTCTTCAAATTTTTTATTTATTGAACTTTAACTTCTGCCGCTGATAAAGAGGAAATGAATTAGTGATGGGTGAAAATAAGTGGGGAAAATGGGTTGTCGGCAGGCACAGAAACAGGCACTGGCAGAAAAACTGAATCTAAAACCCAGACAAGTTGAAGTTTGGTTTCAAAACAGAAGAGCAAGGTAATTAATTACTTTCTCACTTTTCTTCTTCTTCAATTTGTTTTCGGTTACAGATATACGTGATTAATTGATTAATTAATATATTTATCTACAAATATGGTTCCTTCTCATATGCTATATGTTTTAACTTGTGACGCAGGACTAAACTGAAGCAAACAGAGGTAGACTGCGAGATGTTGAAGAAAACCTGCGAGAGATTGAGCGAAGAGAATCGGAGATTGAAGAAAGAGTTGTCAGAGCTACGGTCATCGTTGAACGTAGAAAAGACACAGCCGGCTGCGGCTGTAGTTTCGCAGACTCCTCTTCCGTTTCTTCACTACCATATTCCCAGGTCAGAGGTCCAGAAAAGTGGGACAGATAGGGGCGGCAGCGAAAAGAAGGAAGCAGCGTCGGCAGCCGTTGTGGAGGTGGTCCATGGGTTAACCCTAGCCAAGCGTAATGATGATGAGCAAAAGCTAGGGTTTGTAGGAGGAGGAAAAGAATAAGGAGAATGAATTGGAATTGGATGCTACCATACTTTTATGTTTATATATACTACTGATTATCAAACAGATTTAACAAAAGAGGGGTGGTTTTGAAATGGTGCCCTAGTCTAGTATGCATCTCTTCAATAATTTTGCTTTGATATTATTATTGTTGTTGCTATTAAAAAGTGATTAAAATATATGCGTGTGTGATTGATATTGTCACTAAGCTTGTAGATGTATATATGTATTATAGTGGTTTCTCAAGAATTTAATATGGATATTGAAAAGTTATTTCTAAATATTGCACGTGTATGATAAAGTGGTGACTAAATCAATTCTGGCAATAAGTAAAATAAACTTTGTTGATGAGAGAAACATGCGAAGGTTTGATTGCTGTCGCTATACTTGCATATTTTCGCTTGAATATACACAGCCATACAATTTTGTGATTTAAATTCTGGATCATCAGTTAATTATTGTCAACGCCTAAGAATGAAAATATGCATGTCTAAATTTCGTCGCAGCATTGGTTTATTCTGAATTTTTCTTGTAATTGACATTGGTTTATATTGACTACCGACCAATTTATATTCCAAATTAAAATTGATTTGTACTAGAGAATTCAAATTGATATACAAGCATTCGGCTAAATAGTGAGTTTTGACGAAATATGTAAGTAAGATTTTAGGTAACATAAAGTATACTGCAAGTTATTCTCAAGAATCAAATATAGAGATTATGACGCTAAAAAATGACATGTATCAATTTTGACTCGTGCGGTGTCATAAATAAATTGATCATAATTTATCTTCGAAGAGAATTATCCTTCTTAAATCCTTAACACCGAATTTTGAAAATTAATAGGCAAAGTGTTTCCCTTATTGAATAGGGTTTTTTAGCAGCTGGTACATAACCCTTGGATGTCCAATGCAATCATGATTGGGTTGCTTGGTCTCGTAGTTTCTGTGGATGAATATAATGTGGTTAGGTCATGGATTTCTTGACTTTCTTTTGCTGAATTTAGTTCAGAAGGTATGGGGAAGCAAGAGCCAAATTTTTGTTTATCAATCTTAATTAAGATTAGCTAGTTTTAGTTGATCAAAGACAGTTTTTGAATAAAATTTGGTATCCAAATTTTTTTAAAAAAAACATTTAATTAAGACTAGGCAGTATTAGTTAATCGAAGATAGTTCTTTCTCGTTTAGTTAGTTGTTAATTTTAAGTATTACATTTAAAATTCATCATTTTACACATTAAAATTAATTGATATGTTCTTGAATTTGATTTTAATATTATTCTATAGAAGCCGCATATCTATATATAGACATATATACTATTATGTAATTCAACTTAATTAATTTTGTAAAAGTGGCAATAACTATTAGTATCCAACCAACTTTAATCAATTTTTTGATTTAATTATCGATTCAATTTTAAAAATATTGGTAATGCTTGTTTTTTATATATCTTTTTAAGTGAGGTTTTTTGACTTATATAGAAGTAATTGAAAAAAACAAAAGAAAATTTAAAAGTACAAAAATTGAAAGATGTATTTTTATTTTGAGAATATATGTAAACAAATAAAGCCATTCCCTACATCATCATCGATAACAGGAGAATAACTTCCCGAATTATATTAATTAACCTTTTTCTATGAATGTAATTAATTTACGTTATAGAGCCTATCGATTTACACTGTTAAAAAAGCAATAAAAATAGAATGAAGAAAAAAATGAGAGCAGGCAGTGAGACTACCCTGTCAACATTTATGACCTATAATAACACCTAAATTTAGATTAGCCTAAACTATATATTTGCAAATGAGTGCATAGTTCACCCGAGTGGACACAACTAGCAACTTACAACTAGAAGACTTTAATTGAATTAAATAATTTTGCAACATTTTTTTCTACCCTAATACGCCTAATTAAGTGGTACTCTAAATTATTTGATTCTTACGGCTGGCAAAATCTGCATGGTCTAAAGCACTAGCTAGTGTCATTAAGTTTATCGCTAGTAAACGGGTCATATTGCACACACTAAAGTTAATATCTTTAATTTATTAATTACATGTCTAGTCATAGGAGGAACTAATATTTCTCCCCCTTTCTAATATTTTTCCATTTTTGGTATCTTTTTTCAAGAAGACCTAGAAGTAGAAAATGCAAATAAAAATATGTACTTAGGGTTTAAGCAGACAAAAAGTGTATCTTCATACTGTGAATTAATCGTGAAATTGCGTTCGCTTCTTCAAGTTGTTTGTTGGTTCAAAATTGCATTTAATTATGTATCCGGAAATTTCATAATTATCATCACATAATAATTATATAGGATCTTATTAAAACTCTATTATAATTTCATGAAATATTTTATAAGATATATATTCGTTATTTATTTGCATTTTATTTATTGAATAAGTATATATATATTCCTGGTATTTCTGATATATTAGTGAAATATATTTGACTATTAGTAGCAATGAAATTCAAGTATTTTTTTCTTAATATTCTTTATTTTATGTATTTTTAGCATATTAATTTAATTTATAATATAAATATTATGTTATGGGTTTGACTGTGGTTGTACTACCGATTAAACCAATAACCTTTAAACCTCCAGTTTTTTCGAGCTGATCTGGTTTTTGAAACATTGAATATTACTTGTTTTATCCAATTGTTCTCTTAAGACTAAATTGGAATTCTAATTGACTGATGAGATTTTAGTACCATTCTATAAGTTCAACTAGGAATTACTTGAGAGCAACAATATCTTATTTATTGAAATTTCCATTTTAGGCCCCTTCACTACACGAGCAATGTTAATTTTCTTCTCGCACAAATTACTAATATCTTTATTGCTGAAAAATCGATTCAAGAGATGGTCAAACTCTAGAATATAAACAAATAATGCATCAATTAATACCAACCAGAATGAAAGGGAGGAATAAATTACGAATTCAATATACTTTTTCCTACCCAATCTATACAATACTGTAGAAATGAAACTCAGTCACTCTGGAAGATTAGGCAAAATCTATATAATTCATCCTCAATAACTGAACAAGGTCAAATCTATAATTCATCCTCAATAATTGGACAAGATAAGAAATAGAATTAAATAAAGAAAGAAAGGAGCTTGTTGCGGAAATATTCTATTGTAGTCCTATTCTATTGTAGTCCTCTGTATCCTCCAGCGATTCAAATTTCGTTCTTCTTGATTCAATTTTACTCTCCTCTCTCTCGCCCTTGGAGTTGCCGAATTTTTATGCTCTAACTTCCTTCTTCAACCCCGCTGTCACAGCCACAACTTTGTTTCCCTGTTATGTCTGTAATTGTTTTCGTCTCTTGTTTTCTCTTACATGTATGTTTTTTTTTTAAATATCTGTGACAACTTTTGTCTCTCGCAAAATTTGCATCGGAATAAAGCCTTAATTTGTGACAAACAGAGGAACAGAAGAGAATTTAAACCAGCTAAGGAACAGGGGGTCATATTCGTACAGTTTGATAGCTGAGATCCTAAAGTGCATATAATCGAAGACACATACACAACCCTTTCAATGGATTGTCGCTGCGATGCCCTTGAGCGACAGTACGTACCATGTAAAGTGCGTGGTACATATTTTATTAAACACTTCGAGATTGGCATTTCTTCCCCTACCCTTTGAAGCTTATTGACTGAAGAGCCACAGGAACAAACTAAGTTTTAAATTGTTTTCAAATAAAGAAGCTACTTGACACTAGTGGTGTGCAATTTTCAGTTTACCCACTGGTAGCGAATCAAAAAATTTGGTACAGTATTTTAAATTATATATATATATATATATATTTAGTATTTTCATATTTCGTATTGTTAATTTTTACTGCTAAAAGTCCAATCACGACCTTAGTCTCTTAGAATTTTAGTCCAAGCACGTCCTTACTCTTTAGTCCAAAGTTCAAATACTAAGCACGTCTTTGCCCTTCAGCCATCACAATTCACATACCAAAACACGATGCTTGCAGCTCTCTCCCCCAATCCCAAACCCAATCAGCCCCTATCTCACTCAACTCAGAGCCTCAGATGGCTAAAACCCTCCAAATCCTATTCGCAGTTGCTGACCCCCACTCCTGGATTTCGCATCTTCCGGTGTTGTTGACTAGTACTAGTGTTTAGCTTCAATTTCAAACTTTCATTAAGTGTGAGGGTTTCTAAAATTTAGACCTTGGTGTTGCACAAGCTCAGAGTCCTGGACAATCAGGCCTCTGGCCCATCTTTTAGACTACTAATATTACTCCTTGACTCACTAGAGTTTTCAACGCTTCACATTTTGTGATTACTTTTTCATTCTCTTTTTGGTCCAAGAAGTCTTATATCTTTGTGTATAATTTGAAATTTTATGAGTTTGTAAGTCAGCAGTGAAATTTTGTGAGTTTACACTCGAAAAGTATGCAATATTAATTTTCCTTTTCCGCGGCTATTTTAGCGATTTTATAAGTTTGCAGTGAAATGATGAAGTTTTCTTGAAGATAATTCACTAATGTGGCCTTGTAAAATGATGAATCTGTTCAAGAATCAATATGGGTGGACAGATTTGTTCAAGAATTAAGAATCTGTTGATGCACTATAATTCAGTAATGGTATGATGTTCTGTTGTGCTGACATGTTACTGTAAACTCTAAGGCTTTACTTTTTTATTGTGTCAATACCTTGCACTTGTTTAAACTTTTATTCAGCAATTTTGGTTTTATCATAATAATTTTGGTTTACTACAGCAATTTCAGTAAAGTGGACAGTTTTGCTTGTTTGTTTTTAATTTTTTAATGAAATTTTGGTAATCAAATTATCAAACCGAATTGACTGACATAATTTTGGTATTAAACCAAAACTGAACCAAAAAATTCAATTCCATGCACAATAGGCCAATTTAACAAATCAAAATTTCGATTCCATTCGATTCAATTTTACCGAATGAACATCCCAATTTGACAAATGTGAAAGAATTGCCTTTTTCTCCTTCTTTAATCAAGATGTGAAATAGTGGTTAACATGTATAGTTCCGATGGATGATGTTTCTTGGCATTAATACTTAATGGATGTATATCTCAACAAAATCGAGAAACGGGTATTAATTAAATTCTGAACTCCTTAAACTGACAATGGAGGAAGAAGTGGCCGTGTACAATTGGACTGCATTTAGAAACCCAAAATACCATATATCACTTTCTTTCTCAACCCCGTCGAGACTTTTCACAATTAAAACATAACCATCCAAAATTTTTAATATATATATGTATATAGGCAATGTTTTGTTGCCTCGTCCAAGACCAGACGTGTGCGAGGCCCATAAATATTTGGTAGTAGTGGTGGGTTCCAACTGTAGAGGTGTTTATATGTTTGGAGGCCTGTTACCAACTAATCTACCTCATGCTACACTAGCCCAACCTAGTTTGTCATCCACTCACAAGTGGCAACATGGGGTTGTATGTGTTGGGGGGGGGGGGGGGGGTTGGGTTTGAATCCTTGCTAAGATGTTCCTCTAGCTTCCGTGGGCAACTCGAAGTTGCAATCACATCTTGTTATATTTGTTATATCCCTAGACTTAGGAAGAGTAGGCCTACACGCATAGTCGTAGCCAATGGTGGTTGTGCGAACTTGGTTGAAATGTTTGGTTAAGTGATTCTTCTTGTAGGTTGTGTAGACTGTACGAAGCATTCAAAGCATTGAGATTAAATTGTGCAATGGGCTTCCAAACAAAGCTATAGGCTTCCAAATATGCTCACATTTATATATGCGAATGGCTGGAGCCTAAACGATGTGTGTGCAAAAAACAAAAAAAAATCTTATATATGGATTTGTGTCAAGCAATAATAACATAATGTAAAAAGAATAATTTTACAAATAATACCATTCTATACAATTTCCTCCACCAAAAATAGAATATACTTTAAAATACAACATACGTTAAAATACACCCTCAAAACCAAATTTCAAGAAAACAAGTAATATTGACGTTCATAGCTAAGCGTGTGTTAAGCAAACTAAACACATGAAATAATATTGTTAAATTTTTTAGTTTTAAGAAGTTCAATCCAAACAAAGAAAAAGTATATTATAATATAAAGATGGCCTCCAAACAATATAAAAATATAAAAATCACCCAAATATAAAATTCTTCTCCATTCAACAGCAAATGGGTGCCCACTTTTTAATTAAAAAATTATGAAATTGTATTACTCCAATTCTTCAATTGTACATGAGAATTAACTTGTAATGAGTGGAAAAAAATTTTGTTCATAAAACTATATATATTTTTTAAATTCTGACAGAATGTACAATCACTTAAAAGAAGCGTAAAATCATACTGAAATCCAAAATGTAAGTTTTAAGTGAAGCAAAGTTGAATATTTTATTCAACAGAAAAATAGATGGAGATTTAAAAAGTTGAAATCAAAATCAAAAATAGTTTCCAAACTCTTATCCCTGTTGCATTTCCTCTGGTAATTCACTATTTGACTAGATTGATTGTAGTTCAAGTCCACCCTAATATCTTGTTTAATTATATTGTGAGTTGTTGGTAATTAGCATAAAAGGAGGAAAGTGGAAAATATATTGCAGACGATGAATAAAATTAATTAGGTAAGTTATGTATTAGATTAATTTATTCATTAATATCAAACATATTTTTGGAAATTCACTTAGAAATTGTTCTACGAAACCTTTTCTTTATAGTATAGATATACACTAAAAATTAACACTAACACACTATTGATGAAGTAGGCTAAGTAAGTAATAACGCGATTGCAAGAGCCACACACCAAGCTATATAACATCAACTTCGATATGTTGTTGGATGATAACCAAAATGGTATAAAGGTAGATAAGTTGACCCCAGGGGGTAGGGAAGAAGACTCACGTAATTTTTGAACCATTTTGTAAATATGTTTGCAACTACAATATCGACATCGACATGATCATCTCCTAACTATTTCACAAATAACATGCTAACCACCCATTTTTGTTGCTGTCATTATAATTAATGAAACTCATGTGGGTCTCAATAATTGAGCAAGATGTCCAAATGCATTATCTGCATAGCGGCTCCACCTCTAGATAATTTAAAAGCACATACGTCACTGCAATGTGTCTTTCTTCACTAGTCATGTATCTTGGTGCATATACTCCAGATACACATTAGAATGGTTAAATATGAAGAAGGGGGTCACCGACCAAAGTGTCACCTAAGTCATTTCTCAACGGCCTTGTCCACGTTGAAGGCACATTTGTGTCGAAATAGTACAATGCAAATGTGCTTATTTCTTTCACTATATACACCTCCACAATTGATGTGTTGATGTGGGCCTTATTCTTCACCTTTCTTTTCAAATTGTGTAGAAACTTACACAAACAATATTTAGTGAGACATTGACCAGCTCAATAGTATCAACCATACGAAGTATAGCATTAACATACTTCTCAAAAGGATACATCCATCTATATTGCACTAAGCCCCCAAACCTCACCTCAAATGATAAATGTACTATCAGGTGTTTTATAGAATCAAAGTTTGATAGAGGAAATATCTTTACCAAATTACACATTATACTCACTACTTTATCATTCATTTGTATTATCACATCAACACAAAGGACAGACATATAAAGCTGGTGAAATATCAAGCTTACCTCCACCAAGACACTACACACAAACTCGGACAACAAATTCTTGAATGTTATGGATATCAACCTCTCCAAAACAATATGACAATCATGAGACTTAAAACCATGTAATTTCAACTCCGTTATGCCGACACACTAGTCTATGTTAGAAGCATATCCATTTGGATATTTTAGTTCCTTCAAGCACTAACAAAACTTTTGTTTTTGTTCTTAGGAAAGGGTGTATACAGCTTTTGGCTTCAAACCTGCACTGTCTAAAGGCACGACAATCTCAAGATGGTGACATATGATACCCATGTCCTTCTAAGTATTAAAATCGTCTTTAGATTTGCCTCTAATATCCAAAATTATTTTGATAATATTATCTAAAACATTCTTTTTTATATGCATGATATCCAAATTATGTGATAGCAAGTTTGACTTATAGTATGGTAAATTCCAAAAAATACTTCTTTTGGTCCACTTGTGATCAATTTCGAATCCCGAGGTCCTATTGTATGGATCATTCACCACTTGTGGTAGGTTTCTGACACGCTTCTAAGTCTGCTTACCCATTTTTCTCGATGGCATAACATGAATATCAACTTGGCCTCTTGTGAAATGCTTTCTATTCCTCCGGTATGAATGATTAAGCAACAAGAATTGGTGATGACAATTAACAAGTCTTCCTATCATGGCGCAAGTAAAAAGCTCTACTTAAATGAAGGTAGATCGGACATCCCATGACTCTGACTGCACTCCACCCAGACAACATAGAATATGTAGGTAAGTCATTAATTGTCCAATGGAGGGTAGCCCACATATTTAAATAAGTTTTCTAGTGAGCATCATACATGACTGCACCCACCATTTATAGTTGTAGTAACATATCTGTAAATGGTTAAATATACACATCTGTAGGTCTCTTTCGATTAAACAGACCTAAAATCACCATTGTCAAAAACATGTACAAGTACTTTATGCACATTCTTGACGAAAGTTGTACAGTGTCATCACAGCAGGCCAACATGAATATGTCTTTCAATATAACCCATGTAAGGCAAATTCATTTGTACATAAACTAAATTGTGTGTTAAAAGGATTGGCCACAAATTTAAGATAGGTTCTATTAAAGTGCTTCCATGCCTCTACATCTGGGAGATAACATATACAACCACTGTCTATCTTGTGAGTGACATGCCAAAATCATATGCTTTGTTGTCACCTGAGACGCATATAACTTTTGTAGTCTTGCAATAAGAGGTAAGTAGCATAAACACCTATGTAAAATGCGTTTACCATATGATAAGGGCGTCTTTCTCACTTTGAACATTGCCTCACCACAGAATTTGCAATACTCTAAGTCTTCATCCTTTTACGAGTATAACATATAGCCAGATTTGCAACACTCAATTCTCAATACTAGAAGACCTAAATCTCGTATAAGTTTTGTAGTACTGCAAAAATTATGAAGCATTCTATAATCACTTGAGAGCTTATCACCAATCAATTTACAAATATTATCGTGACAATTTTGTGATATATTGCGATCCACTTTAATATTCACCAATCAACAACTATATATAATTGTGAGAAATTTTCATAACTAATATACTTTGGTTGGTCCATCACACACAATACATCAAAATATTTACCTGCCAACCTATCTACATCCCTTACATTACAATTGGTACCCTCACCATATTAGATGGTTGAAAAGTTAAGGTCACCCTACTGCTCAACCACCTTTAAAGAAGGGTCAGCCATCACATATACAATGTCACTACAATATCTAACTGCATCATATACCATACGGTGCTCCCAACAAAAGTCCTACATTATTGCAATGTATTCTAAGTTCAAAGGTATTAGTCTGGTACTCACTTCTACATGTGACATTACATGGCAAAATTGGGCCTTGTCATGATTGATTCAATTATAATTTTAAACAAATCCCTTTCTAGATGGGTGAACTTTAATTTCATCAGGCTCAAGAAATTTTTCCTTCTTATAATAAGAGTATAGACATTTAATTTTAGCCCCGTCCATATACTCGTGTTAGTGCTCCACTTAGTCAACAAAATCATTAACCCTGTTTTTAAATTCTAGTGGCAAATCTCTATGTCTATACAAGCTTTTATGATACATCTACGATCTAATATTGCAAAATATCTTACCTAAAAACCAAAAAAAAGAATTTAAATTTTTATAACACACTAGCACTGATACCTACTATCCTTGTTTATTAATTAAAAACATTAAGTCACAAACACATTTCATTTTTGCTCACACTGCGTTCAAAACTTTTAAAGCCAACAACACACAACATAATAACTAACATTTCCACTCACAATAAGCGTGCAAATGCAATAACAATAACAATTCATTATTCCTCATCTCAAAATAATAGATACACACTAAAACTATCACAAAATATGTATATTAGTGACATTATTTAGTGAAAATTATAAAATAAGTACATGAGAATCAACACCAATACAAATCTTACAAATAAAGAGGTACTCGTCTTTCACATTCATCCCTAGGGAAAAAAAATTGCTCAAAAAAAGGTACCAATCTACAACAAAAACATAGACATATATACATGGTATAACTTTGGTGGAAAATGAATAAAATCAAAAATTCAAGTCACGATATCATAAATCCATCCCCACAGCAGAAAATGGTATCCTCCCTACACTTGAAGTGTTAGAAAATCCTGTTTTTCAACCTTAGTCGAATGTTAGAAATATTAAGGATTGGTTGGTTATATTTTACATCTTGGAACAACTTTGAGATGGCCTCCCATTATGCTAAAACTTAGCACGGTTTTGGGATAGATCTTAGATGAAAAGGGTAAATCTGTGCCGAAACAGTCCCAAAATTTGGGACAGCTCAGGGATAGGGTTTTTGGTTATTATTTTCAAAAAATTTGGGACAACTTATGGAAGGATTCTGCACCACATATGAACAAGCTATCCCAAATGTGGCATGGCTTTAGGATGGTTTTATTTTATATTTTCTCAAATTATTTTAGCATGATTTTGGGATAGATTTTAATCCAAAAGAATAAAGCCATGTCAAAACCATCTTGAATTTGAAACAGCTTTGGGATGACTTTTTTGGTTATTTTTTTCAAAAATTTTAGGGCTGTTTAAAGACGGTTTTCAATCCCCATATGAACAAACCATCCCAAAATTGGTACTGCTTTGAAACGATTTTATTTTATTTTTTTCATGTGACAACACAGCTTTGAGACAAATTTTAATTCAAAGGGTAAAACTATGCCAAAACTATACTAGAATTTGAAACGGCTCTTTTTGTTATTATTTTTAAAAAATTTGAAACAACTTAGATACGGCTCTGACAACCTATATAAACAAGTCATCCCAAAAAGTTTTGTTTTATTTTTTTTCAAACAATTTTAACATGGCATTGGGACAAATTTTGGTCCAACAGGATCAAACTATGCCAAAACTATTCTAAAATTTGAAACAGTTTTGAAACGATTTTCTTTTTTTATTATTTTCAAAATATTTGAAACAGGACAGATTACACCTTATGTGAACAAGCTATCGTCTCAAGTGTGGTACGATTTTGAGACAATTTTACTTGTATTAGTTTCTTGAAATAGATTTATATTCAAAAGGATAAAGTCATACTAAAATCCTCTCAAATTAGTATGTTTCTGGGGTGGCATTGAAATAGTTAAAGCACAGTTACAAAATCGGTACAGTTTGTTTTCTTTGAATCAAAGGCATAATTTGACTGGCCATTAGAACAGTTTTAGGATGGATATATGAAAGCTGTGACGGAACAGTCCCAATCCTAAAAGATTTTGGTAGTGCTTAATTTTCGCTAAGTGGATTTTCAAGTATATTTTCGATCGCATAGATGAATAACAGAGATGATGATGCATTCCTGAGCTTGCAGATAGCTTCCCCACTTCCCAATGCAATCAAAGTTGAATCGCCAATCTGTGTACTTTATAGGTCAGAGTGACAATCAATTTCAGGGATCGTAGCCAATTTCTCTTTAATTTTAGTTGTCCTTCGAGTTTTGACATGGCTGTGTGAGTGTTCAAACAAATGTCATGACTGTGCGAGTATTTCACAAGTAGCCCTTTTTGTTTGACAGGAATGCCAAAGGCTTTGTTGGTGTGCTCGTTTAACATAATAAAAATACTTTAATCGTTACATTTGAGGGTGTTCATCTCATAACTAAATATTGAATCGACACCAAATTTAATATTACTAAAATAATTTCAATCGACTTGATTGATATCTTGGTTATCAAATTTTATTTAAAAAATCAAAAAAAAGAAAAATAAGAATAAAACTATAACATCAATAGAAAATGACGATAATAAAAACAAAAATGGCAATATTAACAATGAAAAAATATAAGTAAAATTTGATATTAAGTTCAGTACAATATATGGAACATAAATATTAAAACTGAATCAGAAACCAAAATTTTGAAAATTATCGTACCAAATATCAAGAAAAATTTTGATTTCGATTCAATTTGACTAGTTTATTGAATTATGGAAACCTCTAGCTGCATTTTAAAAACTTCTCTTTTTTCTTATCTTTTCACAATTCTTGTTAAAATATACCTAAAAATTAAAAGAAAATGCAATTATGTATTCAAGCTTAATTGAAATTGACATCTTCACCAAAATAGAAAAACATTTTTTAAATTAATTTTGAGGAATAAAAAGGTCCACGTTAAAAATTGAGTCATATTTGAAAATGTTCCAATGTTGAATTTGGCTTAGGGAGTCTATTATTAGATAAATGTGAGATTCAGTTTCTTTTGGCCATTGTAAAAATTATAATGTAGGTTTCAAGTTGATGCCAAACTTGGAAGCTAACAATGGTGGAACAACCAATGCCACATGCTCCGTTTGCCCCCACAATACAAGGATGCCAGATGCAAGGCACATACAAAAGCCCTCCATCTCCAAAATTTCGCAAATTTGTGTTTGCTGGGCTATTAATTATGATACATCATATCACTTCTTCCTAGTATCAGACAATGCACAATCACAGGATGTGTAATGCAGATCCCAGATGGGCTCCAAAGGATAAAACATGCACATGGGTGTTAGGCGATGAATGCTAATGGTCTTAAAATCAAATCATCACTTGTAACAGGGGTAAAACCATTGTGGAGCAATTCAAGTTTGGATTTGATTGAAGAAGTTCCCTCGTTGGGAAAAGTACATAGCAAAAGTTAAAATATACGTGCTTGGACAAGCTTTTGAGGGATTAAACAATTTAACTGAGCATTGGTACGTGGTGGACCTCAATAAACAATGCCAAGAAAATTTCTATACATGGGAAACTAATCTGTGGTTTCCTTTAACCATTGCACGCGGGATCACCAACCATGTGTCACACTTTGTACTCAGACTGCTTGGTTTCAGCTGTGGCTGAGGCTTAGATCCACTCCCCACCCCCCAACACCCCCAAAAGCCCACAAACATTCATCATCTTGTCTTCTGTCGTTGGTTTCTATCTACTGCACGATGACACTCTTGAAGATATCTAATTAACAAGTGCAGATATACATGCGGTCTCAACTTTCAAGGTGGCATACACACACACACACACACACACACACACGGATTCTCTAATCACAAGCAGACATCTTGATCTTGTGATTCTCATTTTTTAATAATTTCAGTGAAGCTTCTCTCTTTTAGACAAAAGCCATCCTTGTGTTCTAAATGTCATTTCTTGTTGACTGCAATAGTTGCAAAGGTAGATCCTTTTGTCTTTTCCTTTCGTATTTTTCTCGCAGCCCCTTTTGTGGGAATCTCTACCTGAAAAAGACTATTCCGCTCGCTGTTGCTCAACCTAATTCATAGTGCTCCCTCACTTTCCAAGAGCGCCTCTTATGGGCATTCTGAATCTCTTGCCCTTCTTCTGGTTCTGTCTCCTTTTCCCCCTTTTCTTGATTCTCCCCAAACACCCTTTACTTGCTACAGCAAAAGAAAATGGAAACATGGGCGATATCGCAAACGGGACAAACGCAGTGCCGCCTCCACCGCCGTTGGCGCCGACCACCAGCCAATTCAAGCCCGGAATAGCAGTGATTGTGGCGAGCATCACCATCATTTTCTCAATAATCTTCTTATTGCTTCTTTACGTGAAGCATTGCAAGAGGAGCACCTATGTCAACGGTTCCAGGGGTAACCCCACATCAGGAAGAAACTCGGGAGTCGACAGGAAAGTAATCGAATCTCTGCCGATGTTCAGGTTTTCATCCTTGAGGGGCCAAAAAGAAGGCCTCGAATGCGCCGTCTGTTTGAACAAGTTCGAGGCGAACGAGGTGCTGAGATTGCTGCCCAAATGCAAGCACGCATTCCACGTCGAGTGCGTCGACACCTGGCTCGACGCGCATTCCACATGCCCGCTTTGCCGATACCGCGTCGACCCCGAGGACGTGCTGCTCCTCGACGGCAGGAACTCGTACAACGACAGTGATCGGGCTACACCACGCGACAGCGTAAAGGGGAAGGAAGACACGAAGCCGAGAATTTCAGGCCGCCACTCTTCTGCCGGCGAGAGAGGCGGTTCCCTGGATATCATAGTTGAAAATCCAGGACAGGATTTCCAGGGCAGGACGTCACTGGACAGCTGGAACTCCAGGCGGAAAGCGAAGAGCCCCGCGGTGTCGGGAATCAGGAGACCGGATTTGAGAAGCAAGTCTCTGGGCAGCTGGAAGAATGTGATCGAATCCGAAAAAGACGGCCAACTAGAGGAAAATCAGGGCAGGAGGTGGGACGCATCCAGGAAAGACGGGGAACTGCTGGTGCAGGGAGACAGGCGTCGCCTGGAGCACCGGATCATAATATCTGGCAACAGGGAAGCCGAGGACGAAGGGCAGCGACGGTGGAGCGACGTGCAGGCGGCGGATCTATTGTATCTGGGAACGGAAATGATACTGGAAAGAGTGGAGGGAGGAGAGGGGAATGGCAGTGGCGTAATAAAAGGGAGAAGCGTGTCGGAAATAACAGGGATGAGTAGGTTCAGGAGCAATAACGGAGGGAAAGAGGGGAGAGAGAGACAGGAGAAAGGGTTGGTAAAGAGGTGGAGGGCTTGGATTTCACAATCCCAGCAGCAGCACGGTCCAGCTGTACACTCTGCCACATCTTCCTCTGTCGTTGTTTAAGGAGTTCATTAATTTAATTAATACCCTGTTTCTTGATTTTGTTGAGATATACATGCACTAATCATTAATGCCAAGAAACATCATCCATTGGGACTATTTGAGAAACAAAAAAGGCAATTCTTTCACATCTGCCGAGTAGCTTCTTTATTTACAAACTTGTTGAAACCTTTTGTTTATTCTCGCAGCTCTTCAATCAATAAGCTTCCAAGAGTAGGTGGAGATATGCTAATCTTTAGGTGTTTATTAAACCGTGCACTCAACGGCAATACCTATTTTTATACGCATTCCATGCGACATTGTCTCTCACGGGCATGGCAGTAACAATCCACCAAAAGGTATTTGTATGTGGGTGTATTTAATTACATGCACTTTAGGGCATGTTTCTTGAAATGAAGTGAAAATCGCATCAGCTTTTCTTTCTGTGAAGGAGTAGAATTATTCATAATTTCATTATCTTTATTAGTAAATAGAAATAAACATATAAATATAATGAACTTATTTATAATGACAATATTATTCTTATCATTCATATAATTTGAGAAATAGAAAATAGAGAATAAATGTAAATTGAGAGAAGTAAACAAAATAAACAAAATAACATATAAATAATTTAAAATATTTTGGTGATTATGTATTGTACATGTAGAAATGTAATTTCATCAAGTAAAAATATAAATTTATTCTTAATAAATTGATAATACATAATCTTACGATATAAAGAAGGAATATTTCCATACTAGTGAAAATTAACATTAGAAATCACATCAACTGTATGATTTTAAATAGAATTGAAAATACTCAATTCATTTTCAGTTTATTTCTCCATACCAATCATACTCTTACATCGTTATCTATCAAGCAGCAAGAATATGAGTTCACGTTAAAAGTGCCAAGACGCATATTCGATGTACTTTAATAATTTTCTGTTCTATAGCTGGTTTTAGTTCTCTTCTGTCCGTCGCTTTTCTCACAAAGTAAGCCTTGAGGACGTCAATATTTCACCTACTTTGGTACTTCAAAAATTGGACCCTGTTTTAGAATATTGTACGCCTTAAATGTTCTAAATTATATGAGAGGATCAAACACTGACAAAATAAGGAAAATTTGAAACAAGGGAAAGAAAGGGACAGAGCAAATAGAGATTCCAATCCTCTACATATATTAAAAAAAAAAGATATGAATGGCTACAGTGCCGCATCTTCCAAGCACAAAAACTAGAAAATAAAAAATTAAGTACGCAAGAGAAGAAAAGGGGGGAGACAGAGAAGAACAGAGAAGAGAGAAATAAACAGCATTTGATGGTAAAAGTCCCCAAAGTTGCGATTGCATTCCGTCCCAGGGATTTACCATCTGACAATCACCCATTCAAATCATTGATAAGATGCAAATATGGACACCGAGATTCAAAAGAAGGAATTTTCTAAAGAACTGTTATTATTTACTAATGTGAACAATCAATGAAAATGATCTAATTGCGTTCTCCTTGCAATAAGACAACATACTCACTAATGGAAGATACCTGTTTACACCTATGCATACAAGAGTGCGTGTAGAACCACCACATGCATCACACTTGCACGAATGATACAGGGGTTGCAAATTGCAAAGCAGCAAGTGCAACGAGATATGTTCCCGCTCAATATACATACCTCAAATGCAAACTATTCTCGAACCAATTCCTGGTTAGTGATTGATCACATGATTCTTGCAAGATCACTTTTGTTCGTGTGTTTAGCGTATGCACCAATAACAACACTGCTCACCTAATCAGTTTCCAGATATTCTCAGGGTAACAATTCACCACAACTGTTTGGTTCGGCAAATTGGCTGGTACCTAAATTAAACCAACATAAAAGGAAAACTAATGAAAGAAAAATATTATCAGAAATGTTTTTCCCTTACAAGGTATGCCAAAAAACCAAAAGCTCACTTAGGGGTTTATGTTAGAAACTTACCTGCTGAACTTGAAGGTATTGATGCCAATGAGGGTGGTCAAAGCCCATACATGGGAATAGGGACCCTAACATTTCCAGTCCAAGACAATAACCACATTAGAGAAGGATGTCCAGTAGCACATTACAAAAGAAATGATATAAAGTGCCCAGCAATTTGACCCCAAATCAATATTTATATACTTGCAAAACACTAGAATTAGATGAAATTTGGATATGAACTAGGAAGCCGACAACATTCCTTAATGTGCACCAAACTTTGGACAAATATATTAATATACTCATGCTGACATTTTTGGTATATCGGCAAACAGCACATTTGATAGATGGAGCACCATATGGATACATGAGTGTGGTTTGGCAGTTTTCACAGTCAACATGAGCAAATATTAGTTGCTAACAAAAGACAACCAGAACCCATAAATACACAAGAAGACCCAATCAAGGTTCAAGAAGAGGTTTAAAGGTACCGAGGCATTACGGTCGAACAAATTCACATAGGTAATGACATGATGATCTTGCAAAAGCCATTTAACAATTCGAAATTGGAGTCGGAAATGGAAATATTTAAAAACATACTCTGTTGTTGATGGTATATTGGATTCACATGTAGCATTCTTCATGGTATTTTATCCTTTGTACGGATCCTAAATCCTCCGTGGCACACATACTTCTGGTAACAAAGACCGATAATATCTGAACAATTCCAGACATTATGTATTTGAAACAAAAAGGCTAATGCAGACAAACCAAGAAAGTCATATCGTCTGGTTGAAGTTGAACATGTCAAATTGTCAGGATACAGGTTACAGGCGGATAAAAAAAATATATCAGAAACTATGGTCTTGCTGTGTAAAATGTGGGGAATTGCTAAATCAGAATACTTAACGGAAAGCTAGACTATTGATTTCTTAATTTTAGGTAACACAAATAACTGATTCAAATAGTTTAAGTGTGAAAGGGTCCGATAGCTGCCACCAAGAGATAGAGCAAGAATGTTATGGAAAGATAAAATCATTGAGCCAATTGATAGTGACTTACTAAACTTGTTAAAAAGTGAAGAAATACTTAATAAGGAATTGATCACCAGAGATGTTAACTAGTAGGCTATATACTACAGGTCAAAGTTCATAATGCATAAACATTTTTGTAACAACTCATGAGGAATATCATTACTAAGTATTTATGATAGCCATTTCTTTAATTACCAGGTGCAAGGTTTACTGTGTGACAGCGCAAGCATCTCACACTCGTAGCAATAGGAGTACACATCAAAAATGTACAGCAACCACCACTTATCAGTTGCACCATTTCCATTCCTGAAGGTGAACCAGGTGTTAGTTACATAAATCTTCAACCTGAATATTCAAAATGCTGCAACACCATATAAACTTACATTTCGCTATATTCACGCATCAAATTTGATATCATATAAAAAACTAACTACTGAATCACCAGATCTCACCCAAATACAGGAAATGCAAACTGAGCATTCTACATTTTGTGAAGAACTTTAAGAACATGGAGTTCACAAATCAGAATATGATCGAAAACCATGTAAAACCTCAGAAAAAAATGGTTAGCAGAAATGTTAATTAATATTCCAGCATGCCCCATGTTTATGATCCCACAAGAATCAAAAGGAACACTCAATGCAATCACCAGGGAGACTTTGAGTAAAGCAAATGAAGAATGGTGATCAAGAACAACTAAACCTTCCATATTTGGATGTTCTCGGTTCCACTTGCACAAACTTTACTTTACGGTAGAAAAAAAAAGAAGTGTAAATTTTTCATAGCTAGCATTTTTCCTCACAAGTAATAGTTAAATTTTGTGTCCTGCATGCCACGTACTACAGCCAAAACTATAGTTTTTTGAGCCAAAGTTAACCACTCAGGTAAGGGTTTTCAGTACAAAATGAAATCAAATGTCTCGTTGACATCTTCATTTCAAAACCGACACTGAGAGTTGACTCACTCAATGCACCAAATTCTCAATACCATCATCAAAACTAATACATTTCAAAAGTACAACCAAATTTCACAGAATTTGTTCCCTTCTACTATTTTTGAATGAGGATGTCAGCAAAAGTTACCATCCAATCTGGATATTTTCTGTGCGATTCGTAATCCATGTATCCATTATTACGGAATGCACATAGCCAATGAAAATTTTTCACAATACAATTGCCTAAAAACACATGGATTGGCATGGCATGTTACATTGATTCAGTAGAACATTCACAGGCACCCGCATGAAATAGCTAACAAACTTCTAAAATATTTTTATATTATTATTACGTTTTAAATCCTTTATTCGTACATATTTTCTTTTATCCTCAGCACCACCCCCACATCCCAACCCTCCCAGGTTGGGGGAAGGAAGTTGAAGCACTTCTTCCCCATTTTCTTTCAGAAACAACATAATCAATACATTGTCCCAATAAAATTAAAAATGCATAAATAACCTGGACAGGAGACTGTGGTGATGACATTACATAAGGCGCAACGTACACTGGTTGCCCCACTCCAGTACATAAGAAGACTCCTACACCCGCAGCACGCTATCTGGCTCTGCCTTCTTCTCCTAAACATTTTCGTCCCAATTGAGCAGACAAAAGGCGAACCAGAGAGTTCAAAAGAAAACCACCAAAATACGTTCCAACAAAAATGGAATTTTAAAGACTCACCGGAAAACTGAGATAGAAGTCTATTAAAACACAAATAGGGGCCAATGGATTCGCAATTCATCGGAGACGGAAAAGGCAGTTTGAGAAACCCAAATGGAATGGGAATCCTATTGGTTCTTCAATCTGGAGAGGAAGGAGATGGCGTGTCCCGACATGTTCTTCCCAACAATCTCACTGGTACAGGCACGACTGAATTGATAATACGTTTAGTTGGAATTGATTATAGTGTGTAAATGTTAATTTTTAGTGTCCCTCTGTCCCAGCAAATCTGTAGATGCCACGTGGACGAATGAAAAGTTCAATGATTAAGCTGATTATCCTATTAACTTGGCTAATAAGCCAATATAATACGGCAGAAATTCCTTTCCAAAATTCCGTTCATAATTGCCCTCCCAATGCCACCAAACTCCCACTCCCACTGCAACTGCTGCCGGAAGATCAATCACTGAGAAGAAGGAGAAATACCATGCAATCGGAATAGAAGAAGACGAAGGCGTCGAAGAAAGGGATTGGGCAGAGAACCAAAATTTGGGCAGGTGCCTAGCTTGACCTGCTCGGAGGCCGGTCTTGAGTCTTGACGAATTGGAGATGGAGAAAATATTGAATCAGTCTACTTGGCCTGGACCTTTTAGTTTGTCGCAAAGACTGTTTGCAGAATTTGAGGTGAAGACAACATGTCCTGGATTTTCTAGTATACCACGAAGCAAAGCTAAGTTCGTACATCAGCCTTTCAGTTTGCTTCAGGACATGTTTGCTGCTCATGCAAGTTTTTGAGGAGCTCTAGTTCTTACAGAACTTGGATTTGATTTAGCAATCAAGTTTTTGACTTATGATCCAAATAAGAGGATAATTGCAAAAGTTGCATTTAGTCACGGTTGGTCCTACTCCAATCGCGGAGTTCCTATAATATGTGCATTAGTTTTAGATTAGTCTGTTTTGGAAGTGTAAATAAATAATTATGTCGTTTTTTTTTATTTCATTTAGACTACAGAATTGTAACATAACTTGTTACTTCATTTGAATTCTGTTTTTTTCAGTTCTGTGAATGAAACTAGAGCCCATAATTGTCCCAGAAAGCTTAAGCTTACAGCAACAATAACATATTTCTGCTCTATATAAAATAGTTTAATGCTATCACATGCAATGCTCACTTCAGCTGTAATTTTTTAATACAAAGTTTCATAAGATCTCTGTCATACGTATACTCTTACAGCATGCAATGCCTTCTCTATTAAAACTCCATATCGTCTTGTATTAGCCAACTCTTTTCACTATTATGCCATGCTCTGGTGGTTTTATCTTTTAATAGCGAACTATAATATGTATTAGAACCCAAAAGGAGCAAAAAAATCCCAAGCAGCTAATAGTGAAGCCCAAGAAGTTAAGAAGGATAAGCAAAAATAAATGTGGAGGAAGATTACATAAGTTTGATGGAAGACATGGCAGAAATTATTGTCTGAACTTCAATCCTGCTAGATACAATTAGTTTATTCACAATACACAGTAATATTAACAATTAAAAAGTGAAAGGCAGCTAGAAGCAACTAATGCATACTGCACGAGATGACAAATGCAAATTCATTTTAGTAGAACCCCACATTTTAAGAAAATCCAGGCCGAACAGTTTGATGCAATATTTTCTTCGTCTCCAATCCGTCGAGAATGGCCTCCAAGCATCTCAAGAGAGACACCTGCCCAAATTTCGGTTATGTGCCCAAACCCTTCTCCTCGGCGCCTTCGTCTTCTTCTGTTACGGTTGCTAAGACGCCACACTCTGCTAGTATTTCTCCTTCTTCTAAGCGATTAATCTTCCGGTGGCAGTTGCAGCGGGAGTAGGAGTTTTGGTGGCATTGAGAGGGCGATTAAGAGCGCACTGTTGGGAAGGATTTCTGCCGTATTGTTAGGGTTTTTTCGCAGCTGGCTTATCGGCTCATTAGCCAAGTTAATAGGATAATCAGCTTAATGATTGAATTCTTAATTTATCCACGTGGCGTCTACAGGTTTGCTGGGACAGAGGGACACGTATTGATTCCGGGCAGACGATTTGGAGCCTATCAATACTCTAAAGAAACGGTCTCCTAGAAAATTTTCTAAGTGAATTTCTAAAAATATCTTTGATATTAAAGGATGGATTAATCTAATACATAATTTATTTAATTAATTTTATTTAAATTTTATAATATTTTTCTATTTTTTCTTTTTTATGCTAATTACCGATGATTCACAATACAATTAAATAACTGAAGCAATACGATTTTCTAATTTTTTAATTAAAAAGTGGGTACCCATTTACTGTTAAATGGAGAAGAATTTTATATTTAGATAATTTTTATATTTTTATGTTATTTGGACGCCACCTTTATATTATAATATACTCTTTCTCTGGTTGGACAGAACTTCTTAAAACTTAAAATTTGGCAATATTATATCACGTATTCAATTTTCTTAACTCACACACTTAGCTATTACTGTCAATATGATTTGTTTTTTTAAATTTGAATTTGAGAGTGTGTTTTAAAATATGTTTATTCTTGTTGGAGGAAATTCTATAGAATAGTGTTATTTGTAAAAGTTGTTCTTTTTTTGTAGTATGGTATTATCATTTAATATAAAATTTTATTTTTACGTACACATCGTATGTATTCCAACCACTAGAATGTATAAATGTGAACATGTTGGTATGTCTATGTATATATAATTTGCATGGCTATATTTAACTGTGTAGAGTTTTGGCAGGGTTGAAAAACTGTAAGTGCAATAAGGTATTTTGGGATTTTTTAGCGCAATCCAGCTGCACACTCTGCCACTTCTTCGCCCATTGTCGTTTAAGTAGTTCAGAATTTAATTATTTCCCTGTTTCTCGAGATTTACAAGCATTAATTATTAACGCCAGAAAACATCGTCCATAGGAGCTGAGTTGACTACTCTCACATCATTATTAAAGGAGGAGAAAAAGGCAATTCTTTCAGATCTGCCGAGTAGCTTCTTTATTCGAAAACAATTTAGAACTTGGTCTATTCTTACGGCTCTTCAATCAATCAGCTTCGAGGAGTCTTGAAGGGTTTAATAAACCACGTACTACAAGTCAACAAATAAGCACTTTGCATGGTGCTGTCTCTCGAGGGCATGGCAGCGACCATCCATTGAAAGGGTTGAGTATGTTTGTGTATTCGATTATATTCACTTTGGGATCTCATTTATCAAGCAGCAAGAATATGAGCCCATACAGGTGCCAGCATGCGTTCTTTTCTGTCACCGTTATTTAAAAGCAATATGCACGTATGAGAAAATAAGAGATAAAAATAATTATTTTGATGACATATGTTGGATGTGTAAACTTTGATAAGTTAAAAAATGTCTGATTTGGGATGGGGAGTAGTCTCAAAATTGTGGAACGACTTTACAAGGGAACATACATCACAAAAAAACGAAGTTGTGGCTGTGGGGTTGTTGAAGAAGGATGTTAGGGCATAAAAATTCAGCAACTCCAAGGAGAAGAGAGAGGCGAGTAAAATTGAGAATAGCACTAACACTTCAACAGAGCTTAATGAATCAAGAACGAAACGTGAATCGCGGGAGGATGTAGAGGACTACAATAGAATATTTCTGCAATAAGCTACCTTCTTTCTTTATTTAATTCTATTTCTTATCTTGTCCAATTACTGAGGATGAATCATACACTTTGCCTTGTTCAATTATTCAGGATGAATTATATAGATTTTGCTTTGTGACCTTCATGAGTGACTGAATTTAATTTCTACAGTATTGTATGGATTGGGTAAGAAAAAGTATACTGAATTCTTAATTTATTCGTCCTATTTATTTTAGTTGGTATTAATTTATGCATAATTTGTTTATGTTCTAGAGTTTGACCACCCGTTGAATCAATTTTTCAGCAATAAAACGGGTTGAGATATTAGTAATTTGTGCTAGAAGAAAATTAATATTGCTTGTGTAGTGAAAAGGGCCCTAAAATCGAAGTTTCTGTATATAAGATATTGTTGCTATGAAGTAATCCCTGGTTAAACTTATAGAATGGTACTAAATCCGTTTCATCAGTCAATTAGAATTCCAATTTAGTCTTAAGAGAATAATTGGATAAAACAAGTAACATTAAGTGTTTCAAAAACCAAAATTGAAAAAGTTATTAGTTCAATCGATGATTCAGCCGCTGTCAAACACATAACATAATGTTTATATTTATATCATAAATTAAATAAATATACTAAAAATACTTAAATGAATATTAAGAAAAATACTCAAATCTACTTTTAAGAAATTTTCATTACTGCTAATAGTTAAATATATTTCACTAATATAACAAAAATACCACAAAAAATATATATTAATTCAATAAATAAAATGTAAATAAATACAAAAATTACATCTTGTTAACATATTTAATGAAAATATAATAGAAATTTAATAAGATCCTATATAATCAATACATGTCAAAGTCAAAAATTATTGAACATTTTGAAAGACACTTTTTAACTCGTGAAATTTTCGTTATGGAAGAAAGCAAATCAAAGATAGATGACAATAAAGAAACAAAAATTGTATTAAAAAAATTAAGATTTAAAAGTATTTATTTATCAATTTGCACTGCTTAGTTTTTTTGAACCGTGATTGATTTACTTGACTTAATGGTCCAATCACCATTTTATCCAATTATATTTGATTTTATTGTAATTCTAATTTTTTGATCTTATTTGAACCATTTTAGTGATCGATTAGTAATCTGACTAGTTTAACAGTCCAATTCGGAACAATGTTCAGAACACAAGGAATGGCAACACCTAGTTGACAAAAACATAAGGGATGTGATAATTAATTCTGCAAAATTGAGTGAACCCATGATATGTTTGACCTAAGTTAGGCAATGAATATATAATTTCATTTGATCGTTGTTCAATTCTTAAATTTGTCTAACTAGGATTTATCAACATGATAGACATAATAAATATTCCCTGTGGGATGATGTTTTACTCATTTTAGATCATGTTTATTTTAAATGATTAGATAAAATTTTATTGATGCTAATTACATGTTCATTTTGATAAATTAAAAACTCATTATATACGACAAAAACATGATAAGATGGTGAAATTGAAAACTCGTTCAAAGACGCATCTACAAGCTATAATTACAATTAATGTTGTTTAATTCCAACTTCTCAAAATAAAACACACAATTTAAATGTTATATTTCTTAAATTCTATTTTCTTTTATCTTTTATTTTTACATATTTTTAAAAAATACACCTAAAAATATATATTTAAAAACAAAAACCAAACATTACCAATATCTTGAAGTAAGACCATATACTCGCAAAGACAGCTGCTTGCACATAACATACATGCTTGCGCATGTGTATACATCACACTGGCTCACACTTGCCATCAATACACACCCTTGTATATATATACACGCAGTGTTCATCATTCCATGCATGCATGCCGTAGTTGTCATGCGAGAATACAATGATCATATACGCATAAATTAATACACCTATCAATATCAACTGTATATGAATGGAAATAAACGGACATGCCAAAAAAAATGAATGGAAATAATGAGACTGAGAAACGTTGGGACAGAAAATTTCCACTTTTAAAAAAAATAATATGCATTAGCTCAAACCAATTTGAAGTTCATAAAAGCATATCTAACTATTACAGATGACAAGCTTGGCCCACAACGCCCGATAGAATTTATCCCATTTTCCCGATTTTGAATTTGTTCTCTTATGGAATTCAATAGACATGAGACTAACAAAACCTTCCAAAAATTAAATGCACCAAACATGAAATGGTAAAAACAAAAAAAAAACAAAAAAAACAAAAAAAAATCAAATTCATTAATCTTAAAAACTGGCTCAATTCGAATAACATAATTTCAAAGTCAAACAGCAGCCAAACTCTCCACGAACTCTAAAGCATGACTTTGAAACTGCGATTCACCCTCCGTGTAATTAAACTTCTTTCCATTCAAGCTAAGCACAGCCTCAGAACTGCGGTCAAGAAACCTGTAAGAAATAACATTACCAGGAACATGAAACAAAATCCCCCAATCTTCTTCTTTGTCCCCTCTAAAAATCCCTAACATGTTCATAACAGCAACCGAATCCGCGATTAATGAGACGATGCGGAATTGTGTGATCTAGAACGCCGGATCCAATATATCCGATTCTTGCAGTAACCCCATCTCGAAATTTTAAGTCGTATGCAATAAAGCGTTCCTTCATGCACTTCCATGTGTGAAACTTAGAATCGTAAACTTCAACCCTGTAACCTGCGCCTCGGGACCTATGATCTTCAAACCAACTCTTGGTCCAGTGACACAGGCAAACAGCCCTGTAATAGGGTGATCTCAAGGGATCAAAAGACAGGAAAATCGCAGAAACTATCGTTCTATCGCTGCAATCAGTTCTCGGCAACTTTCTCAATTGCCTCGTCATCGGATTATAGACACAGTAGTCTTTCTGGCCGTAAGGGGAGTTCTTGCATTCGAGCAGCAAGAGTCCATAGCAAGATTGCAGGATTCTTGTCTGGGGAGACTTGAACTCGAGGGGGAGGAAAGTTCCACTCGTCGGATTGAAGTAGAAAAACTGCGGGTTTGCTGGAGCGAGTGTGAGGATGAAAGATGACGGAGACGACCGGAGAGGTGGTGGTTGGTATGCTTATGCATGAAAGAGGTGGAGGAGATGAGAGACTGCCATCGTTTGCTTACCAATTGAAATGTGATGAGGGGTTTTGCAGGGAGGAGGTGGAGGACAAGTTCCGCCAAATCCATGTCGCCGGTGATTAATTCCGCCGATCCAGGGGATTTTGGGTTCTTGCTCTCCATGTTGTAGCAGTCGCAGGGTTATTATTAACCTATTGCAGAATTTCTAGGGCTTTTTCACGGTTTATTTCAACAAAAATTTCTATTTTTTAAAATATTCTTATTTTAAAATCATGTGCTTCGTAATCATGGAATTGACGAAAGTATAGAAATGTAAATAAATTAAGAACCAAAACAAAAATGAAAAATAAAAGAAAAATTTATTTTTGTGGCCTGAGTGTATAAAAATTGTGTCATTTCATTTATTATCTATTTGTTTGTGTGTTTGTTGAAATAGACAAAAAATATAATTTATTATATAATAAAAAATACATAAAAAATTATAATTTATCATCAATATGTGAACATTTATATTATATAAATTTAATTAAAATTATTATATAATTTTGTTTGTCAATTATTCCATTACATAATGTTATAGTATATTATTTTAAGAAAGATATTTTCTATGCGATACAAAATATTTTTAATTATTAGAGAAATCAAAACTAAATCATTAACAATTATTTTACTAAACATTCATCTTATGTGTTTAAAAAATATAATTTATTATGTAACAAAAAAATAAACAAACAAATATAAATTATCATCAATATGTGAATATTTATATTATATAAATTTAATTAAAATTATTGTATAATTTTGTTTGTCAATTATTCTATTAAATAATGTTGTAATATATTATTTTAGGAAAAATATTTTTTATGCGATGCAAAATATTTTTAATTACTAAAGAAATCAAGACTAGATCATTAACAATTATTTTACTAAACATTCATCTTATCTGTTAGAAGCTAACTTTGTGAAATTCACTTTGATTAGAACAAATAAGACACAATATCATTTGATTAAAACAAATAAGGCATAATCTCACTTACAACCAAGACACAATGTTATTAGATTAAAAAATATATATAAACAAGCAAACAAGACACAATGTAAAACCAATCAAATAAAAAACAATGCAAGACGGCGGATGACGTCACCAAAGTCCTGATTTGAGTTCATGGCAGAGACCACGAAATATAATTTTGTTAACATAAATCACGGTCTGTGTTTTAAAAAATATGTTAGTATATCTACATACATAGTCGGAGATAATCATGGGAAAGTGAAGAGGTAAAGTCTGCATCGAGTGATGTGAATGGGGGTTTTGTTTGTTAGCATATATGAAAGTATACATTTTAATGAATAGAAAATTATTATAAAAAAATTTTGAATAATATGTTATAATAATGATTAATTTTTATAAAATATCTGTATATGTGTATGCATAACAGGTAATGTTTTGATTAAGAACGTAACAATCGACTTTTGAATATTTGTAAAGAAATAATTTAAATTTAAAATATAAATAATTTTTTTTCCTAAGAATATAATTTTAAATTATGAAAAATTTTTGAATCGTTTAACACAATTTTTTACTAATTTATTTCATTTTTTTAATTCATTTATCAGTATATATTGGATACAAAAAGTTCGTGAAACTATATCAAAATGAAATAATCGGAGATGGTGGCGTCACAGAATTCGAAGGGAAAGTAGCTGCACTAAATACTTCAGAAGCTGCATTAATTAAAAAAATATAAACAAATGAGGAGAAAAAAATCTGGACTTGGATGTTCTATTTAATGAAAATATATTGAGTGTGTCATAATTTTGTACTAAAAAAATAAAAAAATTAATTTAAAATAAGAGTGTACTGTAAGTGGGAATGATTAGCATCTACAACACCCACACCATGGTTTAGCCATGTTCTCAAACTGGCGAAATATTGAACGCTACAGTGGATCCAATTCATTTGAAATCAAGGATTGAATCCGATCAATTGTGTTGGAATCAAAACCTTGTATAATGGTTTCCATTTCTGAGTCTTAAAAAATAGAATCAAAATCGAATCATAATCGGATCAATTATTTGTTTACCTAATTTTTTCTTTATTTTAATAAATATTGACATTATATTTAATGATAATTAGTTAGAATTATGAAATACATATCATTAGTATAATCAAATTTAGAAAAACAATTTATTATTATTTTTTAATTTTGTTCCTTATTTAATTTCAAAAATTAATTTTAATATGAAATTTCCAAAATCTAGTTTTAAAGTTAGATTTTGAAAATTAAATTATTTAATACCCGTGTTAGCAGTTGCCTAAACTTTAAGTTGGAATGGCTAATAAAGAAATCTTCTTTATTTTTTTATTATTTGTTTTCGTAAAAAATAAGTTTAAATATAGTAGGATATATTTGGAATAAGATATGTATAATCTTTGGCAACCAAATCTTGCTAGAATAATTAGATATTAAAGGAAGAGTTTCCATGCTTAAGAGACCTAAAAATAGGATAATAAAACCCGAAAAATTCGTGTAAAAATCTGTGATATTAATTAGAGCCATGCATAAGAATTTTTGAAGCCCTAGGACACTAGAATTTGACCGCTCTAAAAATTATTAAACCAAACCCTAGTATGATAAGAAAATTAAAACTCTCCACCCCTATAAGCAGCCAGCTATACTGAGAAATAGCAAGAGAGAAAAATTTTCTCAACTTCCAAATGGGCTAAATTTGAGCTAATTACTTAGCCAAATCTTAAGTTTTTCATGCGTATACTTACATCATATTTAATTATACACATGTCATTGGCACAAGAAACATGGAATTGGGGTAGGTTACATGTGGATTAATCGTGTGCATACCGTTAAGCTTGTGGGTGATGCGTAGAAAATTACAAGAAGCACGTATCTGTTGTATGCATGAAGTTCTGAAACTTGTCTTAAACTATTCAAAAATTTTAGAAATATGAGTAGTTGGATTTTTCATGGTTAGAAATCATGGAATTATGCCTAGACACTTTTAAAATCATTGTAGTAATGAGTTTTGGTGATTAAAATTATATAGAACGCTAAAAATAGCCAAATAGTGCCTTATGCAAAGCTGCCGCAGTCACATTCTGTAGCAACAGAAACCCTGCACAATTGTGGGAGGCAAGTTTGCGAGTGTAAAGTGGGACTACAAGGTTGGGCAGAACATGTTGCAGTTCACATCATGGCCGTGAAACTTCGACGTTTTGAACTCCACGATCGCGAAGCCTGGGCATGGTACCAAGCAGAAGGCGAATGCCTATCTTGCGAGTACAAGCTTTTTGTTTGTGGTCGTGAGGGAGACAATAGAAATAGATGGAATGCTTTGCAGTTTGTTTCATGAGTGCAAAGCCATTTTTCGCAGTTATAAGACCTATTTTTGTGAGTGTAGCACCTGAAAATAGCAAAATATTATTTTTCACATAATTAAGGTTTAATTATTCTATTTGAGACTAAATTAAGCAATAGATAAGCCATTAAGTAATAGACTAAATATTATTCCTGTCTTATAAAAGTATGATTTTGGCATATTACATTGTTTGAAAAAATTAAAATATTTGTTAATTTCTTGAAAACTTGATTGTGAGTTATTTGTATATAAATTTTGTGAAAATGATTGTTTTGAAAACATGAATATACAATAAATATGAAAAGTCTTTCATATGATACTAATGATAGTGCGAAACAAGTTTCGCCATATCAATTAAGTAATAGATTGGAACTTACCCAATCAAGGAAAAGTATTGGGGTTGGCTATGGGTAAAGTTGATACATGTCCCTACTAATTGAGAGTATATATTGAAAAACCTCTCACCCGGGGTTAAAGTATTAGAGCCGTAGTGGCACAGTTGAATTCACATGATCTTTCTTAATCGAAGGTATAAATTAAAATCCTATTCAATGGAAATAAGTATATGAAGTACATATTATCTTGAATAGGTTGAGGAAAATGAAAATGTAAACTATGTGAATGATGGAATGCTTAGAATTGTTGTGAAATGCTAATATTTTATGAATTGTCTATTTTACAAATATGTTCTATATAAATTGTGTCTGTTTATTCTGCTCACATCCTATGAAAATGAAATGGTAGGAGGTATTATTTATTAGGCGACTTGTCACTTACATACTTTAGATGACGTTTTTGTAGAAAGGCAAATAAGGAAGAATTTGCTTGGGGATGATAGACCTAGAAAGGGAGACGAAGATCTTAATTCTAGTTTTTTTTTCCATTATTTCTATAGTCAAATAAAACCTGACTGATATAATAGTTAGTATGATTTTCTTTCCTCTATGAGATAGTGTTATGATTATTAATTTAGATATTACCTTTTGGATATTTTATGGTATTTTAATGAATTAGCTACTTGATATCTATTGTTGTGGTACTCGTTGGCATTGTTCGTGAGTATTATTATGTTAAGGTCCCAAATTCACGGCGTAACAAATTTAATTTTTACACAATTTAATAACTATAATTTTTGTTATTGAAAACAATTTTAAAAAATGAGAAAGATCAAAAAATAAATTTAAACTTAGATCTTTAAAAACTAATTTAAAAAAACTGGTTTTTGTGCAAATATATGATGAAAAATTAAACTAAACAAAATATTTAATTCAAGACTAATAATCGATTTATATAAATTTAATATATTAAATTAATTTTGTTAATAAAATATTCTTATTAAATGAATTTAATAACTTATTTTATTTTTATAAATCAAATTTTTATCAAATATTAAATAAAATATAAAATTTTAAAAGTACATGACAAAAATTAAATCAAAATTAGAAAATAAAAATATTTTTAACAAAAATATTTTGACCTGTTCGCAGACTCACGTGCGCGAAGATATAGGATAGGACCAAACACCTATCAGTATTTTAATAGACATTAGGTCAAAAAAAAAATGCTCATTCACTTGGAAGCTCATGGTAACTGATAGACACATATTTGGTTTACAGCCCCAATCCACATCCCTTGTCCATTTTTTCTCTTTATTGTCACTGTTTTTATTTTCTACCAATACATGATTGTCATGTATCTGTGTAATAACCTGACGCGATCCCAAGGATTCGTCGAATTTCATTTTAATATTTATTAATTTTAGTTTTATTAGTTAATGGGCTTAATTAATAAATTGGGCCGTGTGGGCTTTTTAGATTAAAGTCTGATAGTTTTAGTATAAATAGTAGTTTGTTATTCAATTGAGGAAAGACAATACAGAGTGTTTTCAATTAATTCAGGTTTCCTTTCAATTCCCTGAAATTGATTCTTTCAGTTTCTCGTGAGTTTCTATCCCAAATCGAGTCATTCCGAATTGGTTCGAGTGATTCGTAACGTATCAATCAGCAATCGGTGTGCTGATTGTGGCCGTTCTTATCGGGTTCAATCCAATCCTACCACGTTGGGTCGGCGTTTCTTCGCCCGGTTCGCGTCCCTGGGGTTATCGGATTCGGGTCCGGTTACACCGTCCTATCCGACGCGATCGTTGATCACGTCAATTTGGTATCAGAGCCATCTTGTGTCGAATTCTAATTCGATACACGATCCGGAGTATCAAAAAAAAAAATCAAAAAAAAAAGAGAAAGAAGTTCGCCGCTGCCGCGCCACCGCCGTTACCGCCGCCAGATTTGCACCGTTCAACCATTCACGCGGCAATCAACCGCCGCCGCCGCCGAAGAAAATTTAAAAAAGAAGACGCCGCTGCCGCCGCCGCGCGGCCGCCGCAGAAAAAAAAAAAAAGGGGGAAATCGCTGCCGCCGCGCCGCCGCCGCCAGCAACCGCGATTCCGCCGCCGTTTCAGCCGATTCCCGCCAGAAAATCACACCCACCGAACCGCAGTCGAGAGCCCGTCCCTTCCCACACCGAATCGCTGCCGACGGAGGAGTGAATCGGCCGGAATTTCACCCCGAACCGCCGCGACGTCGCGCGAATTTCAGCCTGAAATTCGCGCCGCCACGGCCTGAATCGCCGCCCGTCGCCACCGTCGAGGGTTGCCCAGGGTCTGCCCAGGCCGGGCCGACCGTTCCCGGCCACCGCCGTGGACGTGCGACGGCGGAATCGGCCGATCGCGATTTCGCGCCGCCGCCGCTGCAAAATATTAAAAAAATATATATATATTTTGTTGGGCCGAAGATTATTTGGGCCAAAAAAATTGTTGGGCCTCCTGGATCAAACACGAATTTCTGGAAGTTCTTTAACTCTTCATCACTTCGCTGAAACTTCAACTTTATCTCCTTATGAGTCCAGCATAGGAATATCGGCAACAAACTACATAAAGGACTATGAAAGGGTACTGACGACTTATTCGGATATGCATGTGTACTCTCTGCAGATAAAACTATCTTCAACTCTTGTACAGTACAATTTGGTACTGGACCTGCTAGATAGTAGAATGGATCAATGTACACGTGGCTCTGTAGAAGTTTAATCTCCCAATCCTTGGCTCGTTCTTCATGCTTGTGGTTGTCCTCAACTTCCATTTTAATTTCTATGGCTTCTCCTATCTCAGCTTTACCCCTTTCAATTTCTACTGATTCCGTTACTTCTTTCCGCTCACCTTTCTCCTCAATTTCCAAATGTGTGTTATCACTGCCATTATCTTCATGTTGTACTTCATCCGATGGCATCTCCTTTGCAATTTTCACTTGAGTCAAAGATGGCGTCTCGATGGGTGGGCCTTTCTTCTCTCCCAAAACTTTGCTAATGCCGATATGGGTATCAACTTCCTCGTTTCGACATTCACTCATGCTATGCCCACGCTGAAAGCAATTAAAACACACCCGAGTTTGACTTCCAATATGAGAATCTGATACCTTGGATGGCTTGTTATACTCATCCACATTCGATCCATAATCTCTGACATTATAATGTCTGGATAGTGTATATTTATTTCTTGTCTCTTCGTAGCCTCGTCGATCTTGTCTTACTGGCCTGACATGATGCCCATGTCCGTCCCTAACCTGAGCTCGGCCTGGCACGGGACTGCCTCTGCGTCCAGTTGGTCTGGACAGTAAACTGTCTCTTTCTAGGGTTGCAGCTTGGGACGCTTCTACGCGCCCTAACCGATCTTGCATATCTGTCATCCTGTCCTGCATACCCTTCACGCTTCTGGTGAGCTTCTTCAATTCATCAGAGAGAGAATTGAATAAGAACTTAGTCTCGTTAGGGCCATTACCTTGGTCTGAATATTGACTGGCCATTCAACGTGATTAAAGTTGAAATGCGGGCCTAACACATCCCCAAAATAATTAAATAGATAAATAAATAAACTCCTCTCCTTTTTTTTTGTTGCTCCCTTTTTATTTTTTTGCCTCTTCTCCTTTTTTTTTTAAATCAGCAACCAAACAGGCCCTTAAGCAGAAATAAAAATTCTGCAGCCAAACAGGCCCTTAAGCAGAAATAAAAATTCTGCAGCCAAACAAGTCCTTAAGCAGAAATAAAAATCCTGCAGCCAAACAGGCCCTTAGTCTGAAACGAAAAACTGTAACCAAACACGGCCTTACCACGTCAGCGGACGGTCCAGCCCGGAAACAGCTTCTGGTCCAGCCCAATTTCTTCGGCCCAATGAGTTTTTTTTGTGCTCAAGCCTGGCCCAGTTGCAATCTGGACCAGATTCAGCTTCCAGCCCACTTGACACTCGGCCCAACTCTTACCTCAGCCCAACAGGATTTCTTTTTTCTTTTTTTTTTGTTCGGCCCAAACAAATTGGCCCAACAGAAATCCCCCGTTTTTTTTTGGCCCAGCAACCTCGGCCCAACCTTTTTTTTGTTTTTTTTTTTTTGGCCCAATCAACTTGGCCCAACAGAATTTTTTTTATATACTTATCCGGCCCAACAATTTTTTGGCCCAAATAATCTTCGGCCCAACAAAATATTTTTTTTTTTTTTTATATTTTGCAGCGGCGGCGGCGCGAAATCGCGATCGGCCGATCCGACGTCGCACGTCCCGGCGGTGGGGCCGGGGAACGGTCGGCCCAGGCCTGGGCAACCCTCGACGGTGGCGACGGGCGGCGATTCAGGCCGTGGCGGCGCGAATTTCAGGCTGAAATTCGCGCGACGTCGCGGCGGTTCGGGGTGAAATTCCGGCCGATTCACTCCTCCGTCGGCGGCGATTCGGTGTGGGAAGGGACGGGCTCTCGACTGCGGTTCGGTGGGTGTGATTTTCTGGCGGGAATCGGCTGAAACGGCGGCGGAATCGCGGTTGCTGGCGGCGGCGGCGCGGCGGCAGCGATTTCCCCCTTTTTTTTTTTTTCTGCGGCGGCCGCGCGGCGGCGGCAGCGGCGTCTTCTTTTTTAAATTTTCTTCGGCGGCGGCGGCGGTTGATTGCCGCGTGAATGGTTGAACGGTGCAAATCTGGCGGCGGTAACGGCGGTGGCGCGGCAGCGGCGAACTTCTTTCTCTTTTTTTTTTGATTTTTTTTTTTGATACTCCGGATCGTGTATCGAATTAGAATTCGACACAAGATGGCTCTGATACCAAATTGACGTGATCAACGATCGCGTCGGATAGGACGGTGTAACCGGACCCGAATCCGATAACCCCAGGGACGCGAACCGGGCGAAGAACGCCGACCCAACGTGGTAGGATTGGATTGAACCCGATAAGAACGGCCACAATCAGCACACCGATTGCTGATTGATACGTTACGAATCACTCGAACCAATTCGGAATGACTCGATTTGGGATAGAAACTCACGAGAAACTGAAAGAATCAATTTCAGGGAATTGAAAGGAAACCTGAATTAATTGAAAACACTCTGTTCTTGTCCTCAATTGAATAACAAACTACTATTTATACTAAAACTATCAGACTTTAATCTAAAAAGCCCACACGGCCCAATTTATTAATTAAGCAATTAACTAATAAAACTAAAATTAATAAATATTAAAATGAAATTCGACGAATCCTTGGGATCGCGTCATAACCGTAGGTGAATAATTGTGGGACAAAGGAGTCATACCCATCCTATTTAATGCCCTTATTTAAATTTCTTATTTTTCTGTCCTTATCAGTTGCCTTTTAATATAAGTTCGTATTTTATATATTTTTCAGTTCATTCTTTTTTTTTATATATATTTTGATATTAAATTATTTTTATTTTAGTTATAAATTTTTACAATGAAAAAAATATTTTAATTAATTAAAAATTTACACATGCACATTTCAAGTGTGCTACTATTACTTAATTTTATTTATATCTAAATAAAATGCCATTTCTTCTATCCAACTCAAGCAACCGGTCGCTGACACAACAATGTTTCCTAACTAGTTTATGTTTATCTTAATATGAAGTATAATATTCTACAGAAGAGAATGGCATCATTTTGGAAATTTTTATATCTCTTGTAAATTCCGTTCAAGAAATTCAATAAATTTGATGTTGAAAATCAAATAAGATGCTTAGTATATGTTAATTATTTTAATTAAATAATACTAATATTGGCACAGTTGCATTGTGTCTGTTTAAATTTATAAAAATATACCACTAAAAATATTTATTGAATAATTGTTTTGCTTACAACATATGTAAATTTATTTCTATTTTATTTTTTGTACCTATTTAAAAATGAAACTAATATAATTAAGAAAATCTATTATAGAGGAAAATTATAAATTAATGACAGAAGAATAATTTTTGCCATTGTTGAATTAGAGAAGGATAAATTTGTAAACATACTTTGTAGCTATCATGGCGGTCATTTGAAAGTAAAATGATTTACATACAACATAAATAGATGTACGGAAAATGCACGAGGCCTATGAAAATTTGTCACCATCAATTTGACTCCGATGAATAATATAATACATAAAGTTGAGCCCCAAAAAATTATTTAAAGGGTTATTGGATAAAAAACAGTGATAGTGTTGACTAAAAAGTTCAACGATACTGTGATGCATTTTATTTCCTTCATTTCAAATAACAATATAGAAATTTCATCAGTCATAAATCCGAAATGATTACTTTGAAAATTATATTATTAATTCGGGGCTGAAAATGACCATTGGCTAGCTAATCTTCGTAAAGATGTCATTAAATCTTTTCTCTTCTTTTTCCTTTTTAAGAAAAAAATTACCAAATTTGGTTGTAGGAAATCTATTCAAAGGATTCTTCAACCCTAATACCACTCTACTAGACATCCTAAATGTTTCTCGTCTCCTGGCCATCATATGAAATTTTAAAAGAAGTATTATTACTAACTGTGTGCATTTATCCCATGTTATTAAATGTTTTGCAAGTAATGAACAATTATATTTCTTTCCTTTCTTAACTAGAAATAATCTGCCTACCAACTCTGCTAAAACCCTAAAAGGAAATAAAATAAATAAAATTCAGAGCAAAATTGTACAAATATCGAGGGCCACGGAGTCTTACATCCATGAAATCGGAGCTGGGACTTTTTTTTTTTTTTTCCATGACAACAAACCTCTACATTTTAACAAATTAAATGCAGCATGGAATTGGAGGGCCTTGTTTTGGTAAGTTGAGAAAGGGTAATATCCACGAATGTCATTTCCCAAGCCATAACAAGAAACATGACAAGTTGCCAGCAATTGAAAAATTTTTCCTAACCAGGCATGCAAGGTATTTCTCAATTGGATTTTTGATAATTACCATCATAAAGGGGACATTAGAACCCTCCTAAATATATAGAGGGTTTAAGCCTCTATAAATATTGCATAAATTTCCAAGGTTCAAAGTCACACCATAAGAGAATATTAGTGTGTGTGTGTCTGTGCACTCCACACCATGGCCTTGATAACTCATCACACCTTGAAGAAGACATATTTCTACAACTTCTACCCCACCAAGGCTGAGGAGGAGGTGACCGCCACGGCCCACAACAGTCCAGTAGGTCCCCGGCGTCAACGCATGCTGGTGGAAATGAGGGACGTGCATCCGCCACCACCGGTGCCGGATCCCCGCAACCCGTGGCAGATCAAGAAAACCCTAAGCCACTATGAGATCGCCTCTGGCAAGATACTTGTGTCGCATCACGATGCATTTGAGCACATCCTTCGATATTGGAATTTTTGCATGGCTAACCATATCGCTGTTTGGGGCCACAAGGTTGCTGTGGTTGTGTGGGATGTCACTAATGAAAAAAAACCTAGAAAGTACGAGGGGAATGATGTTTATTTCCAGATTACTCCGAGCGAAAACTGCATCCTTACATGCGTGGAGATGATGAGGAATAGGAATTTGAAGGTAGATGATTACATTGGTCTCTATTGGGATTCTAGGGGATCAGATTTTCATATTAAATTGTTTTATACTAATTTTTGATAAATTTTATTTCCTTGGCCAAGTTAGAAAAGGCAAATTTGAGATGTAATAAGTTGCTCGAATGTCATTTCAAATCGTGACATGATTTTTCAAATTAAGTCACATTATTCGATATAAAAAATATGTGTGTTTTTTGAATATCCTTGTAATAAAGGCACTTTTATGATAAATTTTGGGTGATTATTGCGATTTTTTGGTGTTTTGTTGTTTGTATAATAATTACATTTGTTTCCATGAATATTTTCAATAATTAGTACTGTCTGATTAAGTATGTACTACTTTAGAAACAAAGCAATTAATTTCTACAAGACTGCTTAATTATTTGATTGGGATGATGTGGATTTCTAACTAACATAAATCTTTAATTAAAATACAAAAAAAATTAGGAAAGCCAATTTCATTGCTTCAAATAAATGAAACAGGTGGTTTCGTTCTTCTCCATTGCTCTCTCTCTCTCTCTCTCTCTCTCTCTCTCTCTCTCTCTCTCTCTCTCTCTCGCATTGAATCATATTATTGTGAATTTGCAATTTTTAATCATTAATTATGAGGGGTGGCATCTTCGATCCACTTATGTTCAAAAATGACAATTAAAGTCATCAATTAGAAAAAACTAACACAATGAAAACAAATTTTCCTCAAATTACAAGATATGGGCGGCATCACATGCACACGAGAAATAGGATCATGCCTGATTCGCCTATGTGGCCAATAAACCTTCTAAAGGGCTGCTGAGTAAAATAATAATGCCACGTGACATTAAATTAAAAATTTAAAATACAAACCTTTTTAAAATATTATATAAAATATTTTAACTATTCAATTCATGTGTTATGTAGTTTTTTAAAGTAATCCATACAAGTAAAGTACTCAACGTATACAAAATAACTTAAAGCTTTATTCAAAATATCATATTCTAAAATTATTTAAAAAATATTCAAAAATAATATATAATATTTGAGATAATTGGTATAGTATATTATAGAATAATAAAATATTGAAAATAAACTTGAAGAAAGTTCTGTCAAAATTAATATATATATACATATATAATGTCTTAATTGGTATCTTTTATAGAATTTTCACTCAAGAAATTATTACTCTCAAAATGTGCAAAAGTCAAAAATATGAAAAAAATAATATATTAAAAATAGAAAATACTTTTCGAAATATATTAAAATGCTTGTCAATAAATATAAAATATTTTCAATTTTCAAAATAATTTTCAGTATTTTAATACATTAGAAATTTATTTTTTTATATTAATATATTTCAAATACATTTTTGCATTTTTAAAAGTACTTTTATCCTAATTTAAAATATATAAATATTCTTATAGTTTAACATCACATCTTATAAAAATGAAATATCTAGCTTTCATAAATTCTAAAACAATAATACGAACAATGTAAAAAGGCTTAAAATGTTTTACTATAAATTGAATAATCTCTTTATGATTAACGAACAACCAAAATTATAAAAAAAATTATATATTTTCGTAAATACACTATAAAATAGCGTAATGTTATAGTGAAAATATTCTTAAAAATTGAATAGCTGAGGTGACGTTTTAAATTATTTGTTGAATTTATAAAGTTATAATATTAAAAATTATATCAAAGGAAATAATAATAAAATTAAAAATACAGTAAAAAATGGACACTTTATAAATATTGATAAATGATTTCTAGCTATTTTTTTAATTATATGTTTCAGATGTTGTAACAACATTTTTAAATATTTAGTATATAAAAAATTTAGTTTTTGAACAAATTTTAAATATACTTTCACAAAAATATTCTTAAATGCATCTTCAATTTTAAATAACTATTTTTTATTGAAAAAAGTTGGAAAATACGTTAATGAATTATAATAATTTAATAACAAATTTACACTGTTTTTAAAATTGAAATATGCTTAAAATTGCATACAAGATATTTTCAGGTAATAATTGTCTATTTCATAAAATTCAGAATTTTAAATATTAAAATCAAAATTATAACAACAATTTTTTTAATAAAATGAAAGTACTTTTCAAATATTTGAAATAGATTTTCACTATTTTTACACATATTGTTTAGTTATTTAAATAAGTTAAATATATATAAGAAATTAAAATTATATTTTAGATAAGTTTTTAATATTTTTGTATGTTTTAAAAAAATTTATAAATTTTGTCAAATATAATTTTAAATTTGAATAGTATTTTTATTATTGAAATGAAGAATATATTATATAATAATTTGTTAAATTTGAATTTATTAAATTATTATAAATAATTACTAAAAACGAATAATATAAAAATCAAAAATAAATTAAAAACTTAGAGTTATTTAATTTTAGTTTGGTTTAAAATATTATTTAAATAACTGAAAATGTTGAAATGTATATTATGAAAATTATTTATTGAATGTTTACATATATTTAGTATATATATAAAAGATATTTCTAATTATTATTTCCTTTCACACAATTTTGGGAATAATGGTTTTTCTTCTATGTAAAATTTTTCTCAATAATATTATGTAATATTTTTAAATATATTTGAATTTTTGAAGAATTTTTTCAAATTTATTTTTGAATTTTAATTATTTTATAATGTATTAAATCAATTATTTCAAAAATATCTTTACCTCATTTCAAAAACACACCAAACACACAGGTACACACATATATTTTTAGTTTAAAATTATATCTTTTTGTTTTTATCTTTGAAATGAAAAATAAATACACTTAATATTGAAATTATTTTACATAATATTTTGAAAATTTTGTATAATTTAGATTTAAAATTGTTGTACCACTTAGCTTCTTTGTCACGTGCCATGTAGGAAGATCACAAGCCACATAGATGAAATCCACCAGACTCCCTTTTTTTGGGGTGCACCTCCATAATTAATAAAAGTATCGTAAGACTAAACCAAAATGCCTTTAACATGCCTATTTTTTTTGTTGGTGTTCTTAATTGTCATATTTATATATAAGCGGACCGAGAATGCCGCCCCGCTTATTAGCAGTCGGAAATGCTAATGTCCTAAAAATGTGTTGTACCATCAATCCCGCCGGAGACAATGTTTTAAGGATTTGAAAAGGAGATGGGAGAGGGGGGAGAAACCTCTAAATTAATGCTTTTAGGAAACATTCTCGTTCTATTGGAGAATTTTGTTATCTATCCAAGACATTTTAACATGAACTTTCTCAAAACTTCCATACTTCTCCTACACACTTCTGTACCTTTCATAATGCTGCTGGTCAATTTTCCATTTCCATTTCAAAATCAGATTTGATTACATCCTCAGCAAGTCATACAGATTAAAAAAAAGTTGAAAAGAAAAAAATTTGAGTGAAAACCTAAAAAAAAGTTTAAACAGAGAAAGAAAAGAATAAGAAACATTGATGTAAAGTGTAATTGATTGCATAATTTTATATTATGCAACTAAAATATATTTATTAATGAGTGTGTAATTTAATTGTATTAATTCATTATAAATTTACATAAAACTAAAATATTATTCGGTAATTAATAAAACATGCACATTATTTAAATAATAAAAATAAAAACAACTAAATCAAAAACATACAAAAAAATCTTAAAAGATTATGACGTGATCAACGATCGCGTCAGATGGAACGGTGTAACCGGACCCGAATCCGATAATCCCACCCAGCGACGCGAACCGGGCGAAGAACGCCGACCCAACGTGGTAGGATTTGATTGAACCCGATAAGAACGGCCACAATCAGCACACCGATTGCTGATTGATACGTTACGAATCACTCGAACCAATTCGGAATGACTCGATTTGGGATAGAAACTCACGAGAAACTGAAAGAATCAATTTCAGGGAATTGAAAGGAAACCTGAATTAATTGAAAACACTCTGTCTTCAATCTGATGGTACATGAGGAATTTATAGTGCCAAAACCCTAACCTAGTTGGGCTGCGGGCTCCTACTGGGCTTATTTTGACTGGGCCCAGAATTAAATTAAAAGAGAAATAATTAAACTAAGTTGAATGATAAATAATTAATTAAATTAATCATCCCTATTTATTCCTTCGCCCCCATCTTCCATCCATCTCAGGATGTTTACTCTACGCTCTTCCTCGGGCTCCTCGAATTTGCATCCACGCGTGACATCTTCTTGAATTTCGTGCACCAAGACGTTAATGGCTTCTTTAAGTCTTTTTGCCCGTGCCCTGGTTATTGGCCCAGCTGGAATTACCAGCGACTCCTCTTTATCATGTTGGACGTCCGCGTCATTCCCCTCCTCTTGAGAAGGAATTGCCCTCAATTCAGAATCCCGTTCATCACCTACATCAAATAAACTCAAGTCAGAAACATTAAAAGTTGCACTAACTCCGAACTCACCTGGTAATTCCAGCCTGTAGGCGTTGTCGTTGAGTCTCTCCAGGACTCGGAATGGCCCATCTCCGCGAGGCATCAATTTAGACTTCCGTTGTTTGGGAAACCTCTCCTTTCGCATATGAACCACACCCAATCTCCGGGTTCAAACACTACCCGCTTCCTACCTTTATTTGCCTGCTGGGCGTATTGCTCGTTCCTTTTCTCAATATTTTGCTTGACCTGTTCATGCATTCGCCTGACATACTCGGCTCGCCTTTTGCCTTCTAAACTCAGATGCTCATTGCCAGGCAATGGCAACAAATCTAAAGGTGTTAGAGGATTAAAGCCATATACAATTTCAAACGGAGACATATTAGTAGCAGAATGAACAGCTCTATTATAAGCAAATTCAACATGCGGCAAGCTCTCTTCCCAACTTTTAATATTTTTCCTAATAACAGCACGTATAATGTAGTGAGTGTTCGGTAACAGTTTCAGTTTGTCCATCGGTTTGGGGGTGACATGTTGTAGAAAATAGTAATTTAGTCCCTAATTTAGCCCATAGTGTTTTCCAAAAATAACTCAAAATTTAATGTCACGATCACACTATAGTTTTAGGTACACCATGTAGACGGACTACTTCTTTGAAAAACAAGTCAGCCACATGCGATGCGTCGCTAGTTTTATGGCAGGCAATAAAATGAGCCATCTTAGAAAATCTATCTACGACCACAAAGATAGCATCTCTACCATTTTTAGACCGGGGTAATCCAAAACAAAGTCCATAGATATGTCAGTCCAAGGGGTATTCGGTACAGGTAAAGGGTGATACATACCGTGGGGCTGGTTGCGGGACTTCGCTTCCTTACACCGTATGCATCTTTCCACGACTCGCTCCACGTCCCCTTTTAGTCCTGGCCAGTAGAAGTGTTCCTGCAGAATTAGCACAGTTTTGGTGACACCGAAGTGTCCCATTAGTCCTCCACAGTGAGCTTCTCGGATAAGCAATTCTCGTAGAGAACACCGTGGAACACAATCTATTAACATAGAACAAATAACCCTCATGTCTAAAATATTTGTCATAAGCACACTTTTCAGTGAGCGCAAAGGCTTGACTGAAGTCAGGATCATTTTGGTAAAGTTCCTTAATGTGCTCAAATCCCAGTAACCTTGTGCCTAGCGTGTTCAGTAAATTATACCTACGGGATAATGCATCAGCAACTATGTTTTCCATACCTTTTTTGTACTTGATGACGTAAGGGAATGTGTCAATGAACGACACCCACTTGGCATGCCGTTTGCTGAGCTTACTCTGACCCTTCAGATGCTTTAGATTCGTGGTCAGTGTGGATCACAAACTCCTTTGGCCTCAAGTAATGTTGCCATGTTTCCAGGGCCCGCACCAAGGAGTATAACTCCTTGTCATATGTAGGATAATTCAGCGCGGCTCCATTAAGTTTCTCACTGAAGTATGCGATGGGCCTTTTGTCTTGCATTAGGACTGCTCCAATACCTACACCAGAAGCATCACACTCAATTTCAAAAGCCTTATTAAAATCTGGTAAGGAAAGTACAGGAATGTGTAAGCCTATTCTTTAAGGTGTCAAACGCTCGTTGTTGGGCCTCTCCCCACTTGAACTTCTCATTCTTCTTAATTATGGCAGTAAGTGGAGCAGCAATGGTGCTGAAATCCTGCACAAATCTCCTGTAGAAACCAGCCAATCCATGGAAACTTCTCACTTCGGATACTGTCGTCGGAGTTGGCCATTCTTGTATGGCCTTTACTTTGCTTTCATCCACCTGAATTCCCTGTACACCAACAACAAATCCTAGGAAGACACAATGGTCAGTACAAAAGGTACATTTCTTGATATTGGCATATAGCTTTTCTCGTCGTAGGACATCAAGTACGCTACGTATGTGCTCAACATGCTCAGCCATCGTGCCTATAGACCAGTATGTCATCAAAATACACTACAACAAACTTGCCAATGAATGCACGCATAACGTGGTTCATTAAGCGCATAAATGTGCTAGGGGCATTAGTAAGTCCAAATGGCATTACAAGCCATTCATATAAGCCAAACTTGGTTTTAAAGGCTGTTTTCCATTCATCCCCCTCACGCATTCTAATTTGATGGTACCCCACTTTTAAGATCTATTTTAGAGATATAGTGCACCATGCAACTCATCAAGCAAATCATCTAGTCGAGGTATGGGGTGACGATACTTTACCGTAATAGCGTTAACAGCTCTGCAATCTACGCACATGCGCCATTGTCCGTCTTTCTTCTTCGGCACGAGCAGCACGGGGACGGCACACGGGCTCATACTTTCTCGAACCCAGCCTTTACCCATCAGTTCCTCCACTTGTCTCTGGATCTCTCGGGTTTCTTCAGGGTTGGTTCGGTATGCTGGCTTGTTGGGTATGGATGCCCCCGGGATAAGTCTATGTGATGTTCTATCCCTCGAACCGGCGGCAACCCTTTGGGGACTTCCTCTGGGAACACGTCAGTGTATTCCTGCAAACAGATACTACAACAGAGGGGAGGGAGGATGTGACATCATCAGATATATAACAGGCCTCCTTATACATCAACATCACAAGGGATTTCTCAGCACTCAATGCCAACCTTACATCCCTCATAGTCGCCATCATGCACTCCTTTTTTTCCTTTCCCCTCTCATCCTTCCTTTGCTCTTTCTCTCTTAACCCCTCCTTTCTTTTCTTCCTCCTCTCAACTTCCATCTCAAACTGCCTCTGCATGTACGACTGGTCTTCGTATACTTGCTTTGGAGTTAAGGGAACCAATGTGACTTTCTTTCCATGGAATAAGAACGAATAGCGATTAGTCAATCCGTTGTATATCACCTGTCGGTCAAATTGCCACGGTCTGCCGAGCAGGACGTGACAAGCCTGCATAGGCACTACGTCACATGTCACTTGATCCTCATACGATCCTATTTTGAAGCTTACCATCACCTGCTTCGTCACTTTAACCTCGCCACTGTTATAAGCCACTGTAACTTATACGGCCTAGGGTGATCCTTCATTGGCAATGCCAATCTCTCAACCAGCGTCGTACTCGCCACGTTCGTACAACTTCTTCCGTCTACTATCAAACTGCAAGTCTTACTATTAATCAGGCAGCGCGCATGGAATATATTCTCTCTTTGAGCCTCATCTATCTTTTCCTTCACTTGGGTGCTTAGTGCTCATTACCACTAAATTAATTCCCCCTTCTTCGCACAACCTTTCCTCATCGGACGGCACTTCCTCTAATGGTGGCATTTTTCACTGCTGTCACACTCCTCATCAGTCACAATGTCCCCATTTTCGGATAGCAGCATAGCTCTTTTATTGGGACACTGCGAAGCAATATGCCCCCTGCCCTGACACTTAAAACACAAAATATCCCGATTTCGTGTGCTAGATGAGCCAGAGGAGTAGGAGTTGTTACCTTAGGTGCCTCTACTTTAGGTGCAATTCTGGCCCGAGTGGCACTCGTCATTGGTGCCTTATCCTCTCTCCTAGGGAAGGATCTGCTAGCGGTATTAGTTTGAGATGTAAACCTACCCTTCCTTTTTCAGTTGCCTTTCTACCTTAACCGCCTTTTGCACCATTTCTTCTATCTCTACATAATGCTGCAACTCCACTACGTCAGCAATGTCCCGGTGCAATCCACTCAGAAAACGTGCCATGGTGGCCTCCCTATCTTCCACAACATCTGCTCGAATCATAGCTAGCTCTCGAGCTCCTTATAATAGTCTTCCACACTCCGAGTTCCCTGCGTTAATGTCTGCAATCGTTGATACAGGTCTCGATGGTAGTGGCTCGGTACAAACCTCTTTCTCAAGACTGCCTTCAGCTTGTCCAAGTACGCACTGGCCCCTCTCCAGTTCTCCTCCGGTTAGTGCACAACTGATCCCACCATACGATCGCATAATCTATGAACTCCACTACTGCCAACTTAACCTTTTGACTTTCTGAATAGCGATGACAATCAAAAATTAATTCTAATTTTCTTTCCCACTCGAGGTAGGCGTCGGGATCAGATCGCCCTTGGAAGGGTGGCAGCTGTAACTTCAATCCCTTAGTATCTCGTCGTCCACACAGTCCCTCCGACGATGCCTCCTGGGATCATTGTCGTACGCATGCCAGTCCTCGTCCTCGTTCGACCCATACTCCTCCTCATAATCATGTCGATCGGGCCTCACAGGTCTGACATGATGCCCTTGTCTATCCTATTCCGAGCTCGGCCTGGCACAGGACTGCCTCTAAAATTCTGCAGCCAAACAAGTCCTTAAGCAGAAATAAAAATCCTGCAGCCAAACAGGCCCTTAGTCTGAAACGAAAAACTGTAACCAAACACGGCCTTACCACGTCAGCGGACGGTCCAGCCCGGAAACAGCTTCTGGTCCAGCCCAATTTCTTCGGCCCAATGAGTTTTTTTTGTGCTCAAGCCTGGCCCAGTTGCAATCTGGACCAGATCCAGCTTCCAGCCCACTTGACACTCGGCCCAACTCTTACCTCAGCCCAACAGGATTTCTTTTTTCTTTTTTTTTTGTTCGGCCCAAACAAATCGGCCCAACAGAAATCCCCCGTTTTTTTTTTGGCCCAGCAACCTCGGCCCAACCTTTTTTTTGTTTTTTTTTTTTTTTTTTTTTGGCCCAATCAACTTGGCCCAACAGAATTTTTTTTATATACTTATCCGACCCAACAATTTTTTTGGCCCAAATAATCTTCGGCCCAACAAAATATATATATATATATTTTTATATTTTGCAGCGGCGGCGGCGCGAAATCGCGATCGGCCGATTCCGCCGTCGCACGTCCACGGCGGTGGCCGGGAACGGTCGGCCCGGCCTGGGCAGACCCTGGGCAACCCTCGACGGTGGCGACGGGCGGCGATTCAGGCCGTGGCGGCGCGAATTTCAGGCTGAAATTCGCGCGACGTCGCGGCGGTTCGGGGTGAAATTCCGGCCGATTCACTCCTCCGTCGGCGGCGATTCGGTGTGGGAAGGGACGGGCTCTCGACTGCGGTTCGGTGGGTGTGATTTTCTGGCGGGAATCGGCTGAAACGGCGGCGGAATCGCGGTTGCTGGCGGCGGCGGCGCGGCGGCAGCGATTTCCCCCTTTTTTTTTTTTCCTGCGGCGGCCGCGCGGCGGCGGCAGCGGCGTCTTCTTTTTTAAATTTTCTTCGGCGGCGGCGGCGGTTGATTGCCGCGTGAATGGTTGAACGGTGCAAATCTGGCGGCGGTAACGGCGGTGGCGCGGCAGCGGCGAACTTCTTTCTCTTTTTTTTTTGATTTTGTTTTTTTGAACTCCGGATCGTGTATCGAACTTAGAATTCGACCCACAAGATGGCTCTGATACCAAATTGACGTGATCAACGATCGCGTCGGATAGGACGGTGTAACCGGACTCCGAATCCTGATCACCCCAGGACGCGAACCGGCGCGAAGAACGCCGACCCAACGTGGTAGGATTGGCTTGAACCCGTATAAGAACGGCCACAATTCAGCACACCGACTTGCTTGATTGATACGTTACGAATCACTCGAACCAATTCGGAATGACTCGATTTGGGATCGAAACTCACGAGAAACTGAAAGAATCAATTTCAGGGAATTGAAAGGAAACCTGAATTAATTGAAAACACTCTGTATTGTCTTTCCTCAATTGAATAACAAACTACTATTTATACTAAAACTATCAGACTTTAATCTAAAAAGCCCACACGGCCCAATTTATTAATTAAGCATATTAACTAATAAAACTAAAATTAATAAATATTAAAATGAAATTCGACGAATCCTTGGGATCGCGTCATAACCGTAGGTGAATAATTGTGGGACAAAGGAGTCATACCCATCCTATTTAATGCCCTTATTTAAATTTCTTATTTTTCTGTCCTTATCAGTTGCCTTTTAATATAAGTTCGTATTTTATATATTTTTCAGTTCATTCTTTTTTTTTATATATATTTTGATATTAAATTATTTTTATTTTAGTTATAAATTTTTACAATGAAAAAAATATTTTAATTAATTAAAAATTTACACATGCACATTTCAAGTGTGCTACTATTACTTAATTTTATTTATATCTAAATAAAATGCCATTTCTTCTATCCAACTCAAGCAACCGGTCGCTGACACAACAATGTTTCCTAACTAGTTTATGTTTATCTTAATATGAAGTATAATATTCTACAGAAGAGAATGGCATCATTTTGGAAATTTTTATATCTCTTGTAAATTCCGTTCAAGAAATTCAATAAATTTGATGTTGAAAATCAAATAAGATGCTTAGTATATGTTAATTATTTTAATTAAATAATACTAATATTGGCACAGTTGCATTGTGTCTGTTTAAATTTATAAAAATATACCACTAAAAATATTTATTGAATAATTGTTTTGCTTACAACATATGTAAATTTATTTCTATTTTATTTTTTGTACCTATTTAAAAATGAAACTAATATAATTAAGAAAATCTATTATAGAGGAAAATTATAAATTAATGACAGAAGAATAATTTTTGCCATTGTTGAATTAGAGAAGGATAAATTTGTAAACATACTTTGTAGCTATCATGGCGGTCATTTGAAAGTAAAATGATTTACATACAACATAAATAGATGTACGGAAAATGCACGAGGCCTATGAAAATTTGTCACCATCAATTTGACTCCGATGAATAATATAATACATAAAGTTGAGCCCCAAAAAATTATTTAAAGGGTTATTGGATAAAAAACAGTGATAGTGTTGACTAAAAAGTTCAACGATACTGTGATGCATTTTATTTCCTTCATTTCAAATAACAATATAGAAATTTCATCAGTCATAAATCCGAAATGATTACTTTGAAAATTATATTATTAATTCGGGGCTGAAAATGACCATTGGCTAGCTAATCTTCGTAAAGATGTCATTAAATCTTTTCTCTTCTTTTTCCTTTTTAAGAAAAAAATTACCAAATTTGGTTGTAGGAAATCTATTCAAAGGATTCTTCAACCCTAATACCACTCTACTAGACATCCTAAATGTTTCTCGTCTCCTGGCCATCATATGAAATTTTAAAAGAAGTATTATTACTAACTGTGTGCATTTATCCCATGTTATTAAATGTTTTGCAAGTAATGAACAATTATATTTCTTTCCTTTCTTAACTAGAAATAATCTGCCTACCAACTCTGCTAAAACCCTAAAAGGAAATAAAATAAATAAAATTCAGAGCAAAATTGTACAAATATCGAGGGCCACGGAGTCTTACATCCATGAAATCGGAGCTGGGACTTTTTTTTTTTTTTTCCATGACAACAAACCTCTACATTTTAACAAATTAAATGCAGCATGGAATTGGAGGGCCTTGTTTTGGTAAGTTGAGAAAGGGTAATATCCACGAATGTCATTTCCCAAGCCATAACAAGAAACATGACAAGGTGCCAGCAATTGAAAAATTTTTCCTAACCAGGCATGCAAGGTATTTCTCAATTGGATTTTTGATAATTACCATCATAAAGGGGACATTAGAACCCTCCTAAATATATAGAGGGTTTAAGCCTCTATAAATATTGCATAAATTTCCAAGGTTCAAAGTCACACCATAAGAGAATATTAGTGTGTGTGTGTCTGTGCACTCCACACCATGGCCTTGATAACTCATCACACCTTGAAGAAGACATATTTCTACAACTTCTACCCCACCAAGGCTGAGGAGGAGGTGACCGCCACGGCCCACAACAGTCCAGTAGGTCCCCGGCGTCAACGCATGCTGGTGGAAATGAGGGACGTGCATCCGCCACCACCGGTGCCGGATCCCCGCAACCCGTGGCAGATCAAGAAAACCCTAAGCCACTATGAGATCGCCTCTGGCAAGATACTTGTGTCGCATCACGATGCATTTGAGCACATCCTTCGATATTGGAATTTTTGCATGGCTAACCATATCGCTGTTTGGGGCCACAAGGTTGCTGTGGTTGTGTGGGATGTCACTAATGAAAAAAAACCTAGAAAGTACGAGGGGAATGATGTTTATTTCCAGATTACTCCGAGCGAAAACTGCATCCTTACATGCGTGGAGATGATGAGGAATAGGAATTTGAAGGTAGATGATTACATTGGTCTCTATTGGGATTCTAGGGGATCAGATTTTCATATTAAATTGTTTTATACTAATTTTTGATAAATTTTATTTCCTTGGCCAAGTTAGAAAAGGCAAATTTGAGATGTAATAAGTTGCTCGAATGTCATTTCAAATCGTGACATGATTTTTCAAATTAAGTCACATTATTCGATATAAAAAATATGTGTGTTTTTTGAATATCCTTGTAATAAAGGCACTTTTATGATAAATTTTGGGTGATTATTGCGATTTTTTGGTGTTTTGTTGTTTGTATAATAATTACATTTGTTTCCATGAATATTTTCAATAATTAGTACTGTCTGATTAAGTATGTACTACTTTAGAAACAAAGCAATTAATTTCTACAAGACTGCTTAATTATTTGATTGGGATGATGTGGATTTCTAACTAACATAAATCTTTAATTAAAATACAAAAAAAATTAGGAAAGCCAATTTCATTGCTTCAAATAAATGAAACAGGTGGTTTCGTTCTTCTCCATTGCTCTCTCTCTCTCTCTCTCTCTCTCTCTCTCTCTCTCTCTCTCTCTCTCTCTCGCATTGAATCATATTATTGTGAATTTGCAATTTTTAATCATTAATTATGAGGGGTGGCATCTTCGATCCACTTATGTTCAAAAATGACAATTAAAGTCATCAATTAGAAAAAACTAACACAATGAAAACAAATTTTCCTCAAATTACAAGATATGGGCGGCATCACATGCACACGAGAAATAGGATCATGCCTGATTCGCCTATGTGGCCAATAAACCTTCTAAAGGGCTGCTGAGTAAAATAATAATGCCACGTGACATTAAATTAAAAATTTAAAATACAAACCTTTTTAAAATATTATATAAAATATTTTAACTATTCAATTCATGTGTTATGTAGTTTTTTAAAGTAATCCATACAAGTAAAGTACTCAACGTATACAAAATAACTTAAAGCTTTATTCAAAATATCATATTCTAAAATTATTTAAAAAATATTCAAAAATAATATATAATATTTGAGATAATTGGTATAGTATATTATAGAATAATAAAATATTGAAAATAAACTTGAAGAAAGTTCTGTCAAAATTAATATATATATACATATATAATGTCTTAATTGGTATCTTTTATAGAATTTTCACTCAAGAAATTATTACTCTCAAAATGTGCAAAAGTCAAAAATATGAAAAAAATAATATATTAAAAATAGAAAATACTTTTCGAAATATATTAAAATGCTTGTCAATAAATATAAAATATTTTCAATTTTCAAAATAATTTTCAGTATTTTAATACATTAGAAATTTATTTTTTTATATTAATATATTTCAAATACATTTTTGCATTTTTAAAAGTACTTTTATCCTAATTTAAAATATATAAATATTCTTATAGCTTTTAACATCACATCTTATAAAAATGAAATATCTAGCTTTCATAAATTCTAAAACAATAATACGAACAATGTAAAAAGGCTTAAAATGTTTTACTATAAATTGAATAATCTCTTTATGATTAACGAACAACCAAAATTATAAAAAAAATTATATATTTTCGTAAATACACTATAAAATAGCGTAATGTTATAGTGAAAATATTCTTAAAAATTGAATAGCTGAGGTGACGTTTTAAATTATTTGTTGAATTTATAAAGTTATAATATTAAAAATTATATCAAAGGAAATAATAATAAAATTAAAAATACAGTAAAAAATGGACACTTTATAAACATTGATAAATGATTTCTAGCTATTTTTTTAATTATATGTTTCAGATGTTGTAACAACATTTTTAAATATTTAGTATATAAAAAATTTAGTTTTTGAACAAATTTTAAATATACTTTCACAAAAATATTCTTAAATGCATCTTCAATTTTAAATAACTATTTTTTATTGAAAAAAGTTGGAAAATACGTTAATGAATTATAATAATTTAATAACAAATTTACACTGTTTTTAAAATTGAAATATGCTTAAAATTGCATACAAGATATTTTCAGGTAATAATTGTCTATTTCATAAAATTCAGAATTTTAAATATTAAAATCAAAATTATAACAACAATTTTTTTAATAAAATGAAAGTACTTTTCAAATATTTGAAATAGATTTTCACTATTTTTACACATATTGTTTAGTTATTTAAATAAGTTAAATATATATAAGAAATTAAAATTATATTTTAGATAAGTTTTTAATATTTTTGTATGTTTTAAAAAAATTTATAAATTTTGTCAAATATAATTTTAAATTTGAATAGTATTTTTATTATTGAAATGAAGAATATATTATATAATAATTTGTTAAATTTGAATTTATTAAATTATTATAAATAATTACTAAAAACGAATAATATAAAAATCAAAAATAAATTAAAAACTTAGAGTTATTTAATTTTAGTTTGGTTTAAAATATTATTTAAATAACTGAAAATGTTGAAATGTATATTATGAAAATTATTTATTGAATGTTTACATATATTTAGTATATATATAAAAGATATTTCTAATTATTATTTCCTTTCACACAATTTTGGGAATAATGGTTTTTCTTCTATGTAAAATTTTTCTCAATAATATTATGTAATATTTTTAAATATATTTGAATTTTTGAAGAATTTTTTCAAATTTATTTTTGAATTTTAATTATTTTATAATGTATTAAATCAATTATTTCAAAAATATCTTTACCTCATTTCAAAAACACACCAAACACACAGGTACACACATATATTTTTAGTTTAAAATTATATCTTTTTGTTTTTATCTTTGAAATGAAAAATAAATACACTTAATATTGAAATTATTTTACATAATATTTTGAAAATTTTGTATAATTTAGATTTAAAATTGTTGTACCACTTAGCTTCTTTGTCACGTGCCATGTAGGAAGATCACAAGCCACATAGATGAAATCCACCAGACTCCCTTTTTTTGGGGTGCACCTCCATAATTAATAAAAGTATCGTAAGACTAAACCAAAATGCCTTTAACATGCCTATTTTTTTTGTTGGTGTTCTTAATTGTCATATTTATATATAAGCGGACCGAGAATGCCGCCCCGCTTATTAGCAGTCGGAAATGCTAATGTCCTAAAAATGTGTTGTACCATCAATCCCGCCGGAGACAATGTTTTAAGGATTTGAAAAGGAGATGGGAGAGGGGGGAGAAACCTCTAAATTAATGCTTTTAGGAAACATTCTCGTTCTATTGGAGAATTTTGTTATCTATCCAAGACATTTTAACATGAACTTTCTCAAAACTTCCATACTTCTCCTACACACTTCTGTACCTTTCATAATGCTGCTGGTCAATTTTCCATTTCCATTTCAAAATCAGATTTGATTACATCCTCAGCAAGTCGTTGGACGAGCCGTGTTCTGGAACTTGGTCTTTCACCTTGGCTGCGCACGGTTCTTCTCACCAGCATATCTTCAGTCTTCTGCCGTGACACTTCCTTAATTGAATGCACTCATGTAAAAGATCGGATGCATGTTTGAAGGGCTAGTAGGGTCAAATAGTAAGGAAATCTTTCCTATGCCTTATCAATTCATTTCACCGAGCCTTTGCGTAGAACCTGCAAAGCCTCGAACTGTTGTTACTTCGACCCCAATATCATACTCTTGTGGTCGTCTTTCCATGCCGACCCAGCTCTTCATTCATGCTAGGCCTTATTTGAGAATGATCTGGTTCAAATGATGTTGCTCATTCTATGATTCAGTCATCCTTAATGTTCTACGATCAACTTCTGGCTTTGCCAATGCATGAAGTATTGTGGTAGTTGCCACGCAGCCAGCCCAAAGGGCTTTGTCCTATTTTCATGCTTCACTATAAATTATAGAAGAATTACAACACCACGAGTAGTTTAACTCAATCCCATCGGTTAATACTCACGTGTCTCAAGTAATACTCCAACAAGGCAATCACTCTACTGGTTTGCCATTGGTTTGAGAGGAGATGGTGTTTGGGTGAGCTTAAGAAATGATAATATTTAATTTAATTTAATTTTTATCACACTCACAACGTATCTCAAGTAACACTCCAAAAAAAATATTCTATTACAATATATTGATAATATTTAATTTATTTTTATTATTATTACATCAAAAGAATTATAATCAATTATATGTTATATCCAAACACTTAAGAACTTATTTTAAAAATAAAATTTATAAACTTATAAGCTCCAGAAACATCTCATAAGATGCATGATCTTATAAGTTTTTTAAAATAAATTTAACCATATTAGAAATATTCAAGTAATTTTTTCCACAAACTAATAAATAATATAATATAACAAATTCGAAAAATAGAACAAATTTTGTAATTGAATACAAAATAATATAATAAAGTAAAATTAAAAGAAAAAACACATTAGAATTGACAAAGTTCAACAATTTGCCTACGCCTTTAGGGCACCACCACAATATTTCTTCACGATCTTTAAAGATTTTATAACTAATGTAATTATAATAATGGCCTTCAATTAGAAAATCATAATTAAAAGACTTCTGAAACAACAAACTATATGAGGAAGAATATTTTGGGATGATTACAAGTTACAAGGGGGTTACTTATTTATAGTATCCAAAACATGACTTTTTAATACAAATTCAACTTAGGAAAAAAAACAAGCCACAATTAATCAATCTCCACTTTGGCTAGTTTTTTGTTCTTTCACGCAAGCTCTTCATAATATACATAATGATCATATTTGCTCCTACTATACTATGGCCCTCTCATAAAGCTGTCAAATTGTCTGTACTACTACTTTGGTGATTGTGTTAATTCATATAATGATTTGTTTAGCTTACAAACCCAATTTTCTTTTCTTGCAACCTTAAATCCTTCTGGCTAGGTCATGTAAATTTCCATTTTTAGGTCATCATGTAAGAATGTTGTCTTTACATCAAGTTGAGTTAGCTCCAAATTCAATTGTACTACCAAAGTCAATAAAATTCTAATGCAACAATGTTTAACAATTGGAGAAAATACTTCATTGTAATTAATACCCTTCTTTTGAGTGTAGCTTTTAGCTACTAATCTTGTCCTGTGGTAAATATGATTCTTGTTAGGAAATCCCTCTTTCTTCATATATATCCATTTACACCCATTGTAGTTGTATTGACTTCAAAGTTTTAATCTTCTAAAGTGAATGCATTTCCTTATTCAAGGCATTCTTCCATTTGTTACTCTTGAGACTTTGTGATGCTTCTTAGAAATTGAAAAGAGTGTCTTCATCTACAATTAAAAATGCATATGCCAACATAGCAGCAAATTAAGTAGGTTTAAAAATTTCCTGTCTTGGCCTTTCTACTGCAATCAAGTCTTGTTGCTAGAAGGGATCTTAGGTTAGAGCCTCCACCATCTTGATCCTTTTCTTCAAGAGAGTCACGTTCAACTTCTACTTCAATTATTGGGTTTGCTATTATTTGCTCGAACTCCACCTTCTTCAAATCACTCTTTTTTTTTTTTTTTGGTGATATGCCATGTGTATGAGTATCTTCATTGGTTAGATATTTTAACATTAAAGATTTATCGATGGCAAGATCTCTACTAAAAATTATCTTCTTTGTTTTTGGACTTTATAAACGAAATCCCTGTATTTTAGAGATGATTCCCATAAATAACGCTTTTTGGGCCCTTGGGTCTAGTTTTGATTCCTTAACTTAATAGTATGCAGTAGTACCAAATACATGTAATGAATCATTATCAAGAACAGGCTTTGTAGATTATGCTTCCAAAGGTATTTTTCCATCAATAACAGATGATGGTAAATGATTAATAAGATGACTTGCATATAATACAGTTTCAGCCTAGAATTCTTTGCCTAACCTTACATTGGACAACATACATCATTCTTTCTCTACTAAAGTTCGATTCATATACTTTGCCACCCAATTTTGTTGTGGTGTATTTCTCATTGTGAAGTCACAAATAATTCCATGCTCATTGTAGATTTTGAAGAATGTGTTGCACTTATACTCTCCACTATTGTTTGTTCTTAGTCATTTAATCTTCTTGCTTGTCTAATTCTTCATCATATTTTTCCATTTAAGAAAAATTTTGAGCACTTCATCCTTATTGTTCATGGTTTATACCCATGTTCTTCTAGGGAAAAATCATCAACAAATGTTAAGAAATAATGTTTACCTCCCAATGATGGCATCTTGGAAGGTGCTCATACATTTTAGTGAATATAGTCCAAAATACCTTTCATATTATGGATGCTAGTGCCAAATTTCACTCTTTTCTACTTTTCTATCACACAATGCTTATAAAATTCTAATTTTCAAGCATTTACACCTTTCAACAATCCTTGTTTTACTAGTATTTGTAAGGATTTTTCACCAGCATGTCCCAAATGCATATGCCACAATTTGATTTCATTCATTTCTTCATTATTTCCTAAAGCTGTTGCTGCTATCCCAATAATTATACTACCTTGATAGTAATACGAGTTGTTTCTTTTTATGCCTTTCATTACCGCTAATGCTCCTAATGAGACTTTCAAAACTCCATCTTTCATAGTTACAATCATGTATTTGGACTTCAAAGCTCTAAAGAGATGCCATTTTTTTCAAATTTGCAACATATCGAACATTTGTCAGAATCCTGGCTAATCCGTCATGGTTCTTCAATAGGATTGATCCTATCCCAACTATCATACAGCCAATGTCTTGGTAAAGACAAAACGGTCAATGATAACTCTTTGTCGGCATTATCTCTAGCTACATTGGCTTTTAAAGTAGCATTGTCATTCTTTTTTAGCTTTAAACAATCTTTCTTCCAATGTCCTTTTTGTGGCAAAAGGCACACTCATTTTTTTTAAGTTTGGCTCTTGAATGGGATCTTTCTATCCTTTTTGGCTTTCAATTATGTGAACAGCCTCTGACTACCAATGCTTTTGTTACTGTCTGCGTGCTTTCTTTTTTATCCTTTACCCTCAACTCATAATCATACAAAACAACACATACTTCATTAAGTGAAACTTTATTGTTCCCCTAAAGTCGAGCAATCTCAAGGATCTTGAACTCATTAAGAAGAGATGATAATAGCATCAGGGCTAAATCTTCATCTTTGAAGGTTTCATCAATATTCAACAAGTCTGCTACTAATTGATTGAAAGTAGTGATGTGGTCATTCATGGAAGTCCGTGGTCGATAATCAAATTGGAACAATCTCTTCTTTATATGAAGTCGATTTTTACTATTATTCTGCAAAAATTTGTCCTTTAATACCTTCCACAACTTACATGCTGAAATTTCATTTTTGAAAGCATACTTCTGTTCACTGGACACACAAGCGAATATACACCAAACGATTGATGGTGTTCCACTCCTTTTCATCTATGTTGTTTCCATCCTTTAATTTTGCCACTTCCATGGACATCTTAGAGTAACACAAATGCATCCAATTGCAAATATAGAAAAACAAAGCCTATGTAGCATCCAATGGACACAGAAAATGAGATAGAACAGTACATGGCAACAGCCTCTGTATTGCTGTTCTGACTGATAAAAATGTTAGTTTGAACATTGGCAAGGTACCACTTGTGTGAATTTCTGGGGATAGTTCTTTGGGATAGTCTTATCACTAAATTCTCTGCTGTATAACCTAGTATCAAGTAATTCAAATCAAGGAGAAAAATGCATACACTCCTGCTTCCACTAGGTAATTTTCTCCTACATTCTCACTGTAAGAATTTCTTTTCGTCTTCAGTCTTAGAATGCATCAAATATATACATGTATATACCAACTCTTATATTTTACATCCGGCATATGCAAAAAGGTACAAGACTTGAAACTGAAGAGGAAAACAGATTTAAAAAATTGATGTGTCTTGGTGGGAGAATGGCATCAAGAAAAACATTGTAGCAGTCATCTTCTTGATTAGGAATATTTAGTACACAAGTATAAATTACATAATAAAAAGTGGCACCCTTCAGATAGATTGGATGAATAACTACATATTTTACAATCCCAGGCAATTTTTTTCAATTATAGATTTCTGATTAAGCAACACAGCGATCTAGCAGGACTCAAGTTTGTTGAAGGGCATGTGGCACAGATTCGTTGCTTCAGGGTATTAATAATATACAGGGGACTGCTTCAGGGATGAAGACTTTATGCCAAATCACATAACAGGATGCAACACAATACTCCTGGATTTACTTTTGCACTTCCAACATAATGTTCATTGCCGTTGCACAAGTGCGACATTGACATCGAGATGGATAAAGATGAGCTCAAAAACATTAATGCAGAAAAATTGTGAATAGGTAAAGGAAACATATAAATGCATTCTAGAATCCATACGCCACTAGGAAGCTCAATCGATTCACCTTGAAATGGAAACATATATAAATATAAACATTATAATTCGTATGAACAACAATCTTCCATATATGTGGAGATCAGTAAAAAAGGGTGGGAAGTTGCCATTTGCAATCTGAGGTTGGCCTCTTGTGCTCCATGATCGAATGAATATAGGTGCAAAATAAGATCTATAGAAAAACTCAAAACTTACCTTTAAATCCCATATGAATCACCTGTACAAAATTTTCCATTTGAAGATTTTTGAACTGGAACAGGACGAAAATTTTCGATCCGCCATATCTCAATGCCACTGTTCTAAATTAAGGAGGCAAAATAAGTGTAGTAACAAAGGCTGAAACATGACTTTGGAAAAAATTCAGTCCCCATGGACTGCTTGTACAGCTGCAATATAAACTTCCGTGCTCAATAGGTTTAATGCTAAATTCTTTTGAAAACTCATTCAGCAAACAGAAATTAGCAAAATAAGACAAACATTATAAGGCAATTTTTTATAACGATGTGCAGAAATTTTCTTGTTAACGTCAGGATACGCCTTCTGTCCTGCATCTTGGAATGCTGGATCCAGATTTAGCCTCGAAACTGACATAGTGCTTTTCCAATTTGTCCAAACTTGATTCTGCCAAGAGTTGACCTGAAACAATAATGGGGAAACACCAATTGTCATTAACTCAGTGGGATGGAACGAACTCTACTTGATATTAACTAAAATCCGGTGAAAAACAGATTGGGAATGAACAAAAATACTATGGATCTTTTGGAAAAATTTAAACTGGTTACATAAAACAGTCAACAGAGTGAGAAATTTCAACCATGAATACAGTGAGGCCTTGCAAGGGAAAATATGATGACATTGGAGTGCAGTGAAATTTCAGGCATTACAATGCAGGTGGAACATTTAGAAATAATAAACCAAATTGTCGTAAGAGAAAAGTGCATGTCGTCAATTCATGGACCTTTTTCGACTGATTCCTATCTTCCCTGTACTTAAAGTAGCATAACTCTTGCTTTGGGAGATGCTCATCCTAAACTGTGAAGACTAGTTATTGGTTACATCCATTGTAAATGCATCTTAAACATGGTAAAACAACAGTCTGTACACTCTCTATGTGGAAATAAGACTAAATAGCCTTGTACAGATTCCCAGGTACTGTCAGCCTTCGTGGCGCATGGAGGAAATGACAGCATTTGACAACGTATTCTCGTCACCTACTAAAAGTTCAATTCTATCCAGGTTTGAGTATCTTGCAGACAATACTTTAATGTCAAATCAGCCAAAGAAACCCCACATAAACTAGAGTGTGGACACAGATTATTTTATTCAGCAAAGGTTTTATCAGTCACGCCTCCGTAAACGATCCAGACAGTGTTCCAAATATGATAAAACACAAATTGTCTGAAACTAAACCCGTGGGCTGATGGGCCACTTATTTTGACAAGTTTCTTGAAAGACCTCACACATAGTAACTGATATCAGCTTGAAAACCATATTTATCGAGTTAGACGTAAAGAAAATTTCAAATACTCAACTCATATTCCTTTTGAGTGGGTAGAGAAAATAAACAAATCCCAAAGAGAAAACATAGCAGAGTCGTAGAATTAGCTTACTTCAGAGAATTTCTCTTCTTTACTCTGTCCCTCATGCACCAGTGCACTCCTTATAGGTGGACAAATTAACTCGTCCTTCAGATCATTTTCTGTTCTAGGTCTCTTGAGAGGATTAATATAGAAAACCTGAATCCCTTCGCAAGTATAAGGCAGAACTCCGTTTGCCCACTACGCGATTAACCAAAATGGACATGGCCATTTTCAAGTTTTAAACAAAACGACCATCACAAATTACAATTTCCAAGGCACCAGCAATTTGCAAATTGAAAATGGCAGATTCCCTGATCATCAAATTTCCACCTTATTACCGTTAAAACGTACCAACGAACACACGCCCATACAACATGACATTTTACATTAAAATCCACAATTCGTTTTTAAATTTTTCAAAGAAGGTATGGGGATTAAGAAAGCAACGAAATTCTCTACTCCGATTACCTTACATTTGACGGCGATTAATTATAGTCCTCAGGCCCTCCTGAAATATGAATCGAACAGGTCCGATATAATAAACTCACCAAAGCCTAATTAACAAAAAGAACTGCCAAGATTCAAGGGAAAAATAGATTTCGCACAAGAGAGGAAAATCAAAAGAATTGTTGGTAGATGCAGAATTTTCCGATAAGAAAAGGAAGAAAGTAGAACAAAGTATGCGTGGTGGAGAAGTGGAGGGAATCATGGTTCGTCGTGACAAGTGCGCCCATCACTCGCTTCTTTACCGGAGTACAATCCGATAAAATAAACTGCAAAGATCCTTTAATTTAGCATTGTTAAACCAAAATAAAAAAGGGAAATCGGCAAAAGCAACAACAAATCAAGTCAAGGGTCATACAAAATCAATCAATTCCTGCTAGTACGGATTACGGCCAACTTTTAGAGTGGTCTCCTCTTACAGTAAGAACAATCAGAAGGGATGTCGAGAAAATGGGCAAAGGAAGAAACTAGTTGTAGGTGGAATTAGAGATAGCGTGGTGGAGAAAGTTGCATTATTATGGCGGGCAATGGAACCTGGTTCCGACATTGAGCCATAATTCATGCACGACCACCATAAGGAGAGAGCTAAGCCTTGTTTGTTTCAATTTTATTTACTTTTGCTCGTGTCAAGAGTTCAAATCAAAACATGATTCAATCATTACATGATATTATACATATATATAAATATATCATAAAATAATTTATTACTAACCTATGTTTTGACATTTATCTCAAACATAATAAATAAATAATGTTTTTGATTGTCTATATCATATCGTTAGATGTGAGACATTGAAGTGTGTATTTTTGGTCATTTTAATAGATTCTTTAAAATATCCTTAGTAATAACTATAAATCAATACTATCTACCATTAAAATTGCACACTCTGCGTGCATATCTATTAAAAATATATTGAAGTTTATAAACTATCATAAAAAAGTTTAAGCTGTGATTTTTTATTTATATGCATATACAAAATTACACTAGAAATAATACTTTACATTTTTATTATATAATATATGTGATTGTGTAGGAAAATAATAATTAATTCATTAAAATAATAGAGATGAACTTGGTAAAATATTAAAACACCAAACTTTATTGTTCTATGAAATGGAGAGTTAATAATACAATACTCACAAAATTTTGTACACTCTTATGTGTGAGCATAGTTATACAAGTTTTTTTAATATATTTAATTATAATAAATTATAAGATTATTATATGTTTATTAATTTAATAGTAATAATAATAAAATTACTCAATTATATTATTGTTTAAGACAGATAAAAAGTTAGAGGCGATATAAAGGATGAAGAAAGGAGAAACTAAATGTTAATTAGAAAAACTAGAGAGAATTTTAAATAATAGTGATAAATAGAGACAGAATATAAATATACAAAATATTTCAATTCATCTATTATTAGGACTAAATATAGTTATTAAATAGTATAATTGATTTATTCAGAGAAATTTTTAGGGAATCTATTAAAAAGGCTACAATTAATTACTTTAAGGAATTTATTAAAAGTAAAACGGCATAACTGGTATATAAAGTGGGAATAGAACTATCATTCTTCTAGTTGTTCTTATTTCTATGATAAGTATAATTAATTATAAAGAATCACCATTCCCTAAAAATTCACTATTCTAGAAAGTGAGAAAATCCGTTCTACCCACCCACCCCATGATTTTACTCATTCTCAATCTATTGCAAATGAATTGGTTTTTACACTGTTAAAATATTTTGATTAATTTCTTGATTTAAAAGATATATATCAACAAAGTATATTATTATTAAATTAATTAAATATTTAAAATATTATATGTGAAAATATAACACTAGATTACATAAATACACAAAAAATTAAATATATACTTATGTATTACCAATATAAATATATATATGAATCTAAATATTTCAAACATTTATCCATATGTATATACATTCACACACATAGAGAGAAACTAAAAAAAAAAAACAATTTTCAGAATAATATAAATATTATATATGAATATTTTATCACGAAGTATAGTATATTATTTATAAACGTAGTTGATATAATTGTGTCAATTACATATTTACTTTTTTATACATTAAAAATGAAAACTGTATAAATAATTATTTAATAATAAACAAGTTAAATATGAGTCCATTTAAGTGTCTAACATGTATATGATTATATAATTTTTGTGTACAATATGAACATCGTATATATAATGTTGTTGTCTAAATATTTAATATTTATTAAAAATCTAAAGGCTATGTTTGGAAGCTACGTTTCAATCTTGCATTTTATTTAATTACACTTTCAAATATATAATTTAACAAATTTTCTTTCAATTTAAATTTCAAAATTTCCTCTTTTACATTTATAACTAACTAATTATTACACTTATTTACATTCAAATAAATACATATACCTATATATACACTCATATTTATATATGTTTCTAAAAAACTATTAATTTTCTCTATATACTATTATATTATTTAATCATTATAATATATTTTATACATATATTTAAATAAATTAGAATTTTCAAATATCAAAATCTTACAATCAAGCATATTATTCATTCTAATACAACTTCCACCAAACATCATTTCCCACTAAAACACCCCTTCCAAGCATAACCTAAATACATTATCTTATAGAAACATATAAAAATTAATTTGATATTTTTAGATAATTTTTTTATTAACAATATTTCTTTTTAATTCATACTATTTTTATTTATCATTTATAAATATAAAATAAAATAGTAAAATGAAAAATTCATTCCTTTTTAATTCTATTTTCATTTCATGTACATCCCAAACATAAAACATGTTAAAGCGTGTCCTTCAATTCTTAGTATTATTCTATTATTAAATAAATATTCTATTCATACTTATACAACTTTAATATATACTAAAAATAGATATAGGTATAGATTATTCTTAGCTACTCGTCCTACATAAAATAGAAATATTTAAAAGTATCTCTTTTATTTATTTATTTACATTTTTCCTCACTTTTTTTTTTATAATTTCTACCTTTTTCATTACTTCTAATTAAATTCATTTAATTTATTTTTAGTTGTTTGTTTTTATCTCTTAAACTTCTTTTCTCTCATTTTAAATAATATTTATTATATTTTAAAACATAATAAATTATATTTTATTTTAATCAATAGAATTATTAAATTTCATGACATTTAGAATAAACATTTTATGTTAGATAATAAATTATAAAATAAATATGTACAAATATAATTCAAAAAATTTATATAATAAAAGTAAAATTTAACATTTATGTGTGATGAATTAAATTTTAAATTTTGAATGTAAAAACAAGTTGTTAGTTTTATATTATTTGAAAAACCACAAAAAAAAAAAGAGCTTGAATCAAAAAATATTTTATGAAAATAGCTTTTTTATAGATTTTTTTAATACTATACACGTGGATTTAAATCCTTACCTCTTCTTACCTGCGAAGATGGGTTGGAATTGGAACTATGCATTCACCCACGTATCCTATCCATGAATGGGTAGCACGCGTGAAATTGTAAATTTTGATAAAATGAATGTAATTACAATTTTGCATCCAAATATAGTCTCATGGGTCCGATTTGTTTTAAAACACTGGTATAGTGTCATGAATTGCACAAGACCATCTCCAAAATTAATATTGTTAGGGTTCACATTTTATGTCAATCAAAACCCGTGCATGTTCTTGACGTGCGCAATTGCAAGGTGTTTTCATTTAGGTACTAACACATTAGATAGGTTTTGATACTAAAAATGTCGTGGAATCTTATTCGTCTTCAAAATATCGATATTTTAAAAAGAGTTCTCACAGAGTCACGTAAAATTATTTTCAAAGTTGATATTGATAGGGATTAAAACATAGTCTAAAGCTATGTTTATTTTTAAATTTATAAGTGTATTTTTTAAATATTTTTTTGTCAAAAAATATATAAAAATAAAAATAAAAAATAATTTAAAAAAAAAAAGAGGCTAGTGTGGTTTTGAAGATTCATAGTTCCAAAGCAAACAAAGGCTTAGGGTTTAAATCCCGGAACCCTGTCCCGACGTCTCTCCCGCTCCCTTCCTTCCCGGTCACTCTATTCTCCCGTCTCTCCTCCTTCCATCTTCCATCTTCCATCTTCATCATTTTTCTGTTCTATTTCCTTCGTTCCCGGCTTCATCTCCATTTTTCTTCAATTTCCGTCTTCCCGCTGGCCGCGCCCAGGTTTGCTATTTTTTTCTGGTTTTATTCAGTTCATCCTGGCCCCGCTCCTTTTTTTTTTTTTTTTTTTCATTTTTCTCGATTTGTATTGTTTTAGGTCCAATCTTTAATAAGCAAGAATATTACAATGGATTAAACTAAAATTTTAAAAAATACTTCCATTTTAATTGCAATTTTTTTGGCCGCAGTCTCCTTCTTGTTTTCTTCAGTGCGTTGATGGGTTGCGGTACTTTGTATAAATTGTATTCCAACAGAGTTTACTGTGCTGAATCGACTGAGATTGAGTTGAGCAGGGAGTTAGGTTTGGCTTCTCTGAATTGAACTGAGAGTTGAATTGGTTCTTAGTTGTGTGATTAATTACTGCAGCAGGGAATTTGTTCTTGTCTTTTGCTTCTGTGTGTTGATCGGTTTTCAACCATGGATGTTATTTATATATAAAAAATTCCATAATTGAAATAGGCATTTTTTGATGGAAGATTCCCTCTTTCTAAATAAGTACTCTGTTATGGCTGAATCCGCAGATTGAGTCAATTTGTTAACTGTTCTGTAGTCAAGGCATTTTGATATTTTCTAGTTGAGGTTAATTAGTTAAAAACACCAAAAAATACGCATTACATGAAGAGAGCTATAGAGCTCTAATTTGCTAACCGCTGGCTAAGGCAGAGCGTAAGACACGTCAAAAAAATACATGGTACGTAAAACAAGGTATAGGGTTCTAATTTGTTAACCGCTGGATAAGGCAAAGCCCAAGCAAGTTGCTCTTTGCTTGCTGCCCTCACTTGGTACAACATAGGCTGTGTTAGTTAGGAATAGAGGAAGCATGGTGGGGAACCATAAACAATTAACTACTTGTTTATTGATAAATTATTATATGTGATAGATAATATACTAACTAAAATTTTTGTGCGTTCGCGTAAGGTGGTTGGGGTGGGGTTTACTCTTCCCTCCTCCCTTAGTCCATTCTTGAATATGTTGTAATAGTTTTTCCATGGGATGTAATTAATGGGATGCTATAATTTTCATATTCATAACGTACAGTATTGTGAAAATATATGTTAGATTTGGATTGTACTTCTAAATTGAATTTGCCACCTAATTGTTTGTAGTAGAGTGAAGAGAAGCGGGGGATGCTGTCTCATATGTTCACGTTGGTTTCCCTGCATTGATATGTGGCAGAAAAGGGGCAGATTTCTTTTAAGAATCTAACTTAAAGATGGAACTTTGGTAGCTTATAACCTTTTATCTATCCCTCTCAAGTTTTGAATTTGGCTTATAGCATAATTTTCCACTGCTCTAGTTGAATTTACTTAATTTATTCAATATGGGTTTATGTTCCTGGTCTGCTTTTGTCTCCAGGCAGTACAAGAATATGTCCTTTGGCCATAATGTTGTTGTTGTTCTTCCATTGCTTTGTAAACTCCTCAAATGACTCCTATCTGGTTTTTGTTGTTATTGCAGTGATAAACTTGTGGTAATACAACTTAAACTTTAGTAGGTGATCTGGGGGTTTGTGGTTTGTGGAATCTGTGCCAAATAGGAATCTTGGCCTCAACTTACAGCTGATTGGGATAGCACTTGTGTCAAATAACTTGGATGATGAGAAACTTATGCCGTTACCTCTAGAGACCTGAAGACTGGGGATTTCTGAATGACAAGACATTGAAAAGGGATGTGGTTACAGAGCAGGAATACATTCACATATTTTGAGGCCATTACAAAATTCTCAAGATTGCAATGTCTCACCCTATCTTGCACTTATTCAGATATTTCTTACAAGAGAAAGAAGACGGCTCCTTTACAGGTAAATCAGTTTAATCTTTTCTCTTCCCTACATACGGCTGTTGTCATTTTCACATGAATTTGAATTCTTCTCACGTACGCAACTAACTTCAAATTTATTTGCTCCATTACTTAGTTTTTCTGATGCTTCTAGTTAGTCTGTCTGTATATGTCATCTGTTTGATGTAGGAGCGCAAAATGATAGATCGATTTAGGCTATGGGCTAAAGGAGGTGATGGAGGAAATGGTTGTACTAGCTTCCGTCGCAGCCGGCACGATCGCCGTGGTAGACCTGATGGTAGGTCCTTTTTTATTATCCCAAACTTGCAGTGATGAGATTTTTCTCAAACTGCTTTATTGTTTAGCCACTTGACATTGTTTCTTTAACCTCCTGGAATCACCACCCTTTCTTCTTTCTGCTCATGCGCTAAATTCCCTTTAAATGAGAAAAATCAAGTGATTAATAGTTTTGTAATTATCTTTTTTCATACTTTTTATGATGGTTTCCTGTTGTAGCTGTTTTTTGTTAGATTTGTATGAAGCATTGATAATGAAAAACAGGTTGGCTTTTTTATTAATTGCCTAAAAGACATGGTTGTTTTTATTACCTCAGATTTATTTCATATAACCCTTTTGTGGAGTCTATGTGGATTAATACATCAATTTACTTATTTTTTTTTGCTTTCACCTTTGATTGAATTATGGCAAATTAATCTGATGATGATTGCTGCCATAATCCTTCCAATAGTGCCTCGTTTTTATTTGATTCATACAATATGTAGGTGGGAATGGGGGAAGAGGCGGTGATGTGATCCTTGAATGTTCCACAGCGGTCTGGGATTTTAGCAGTCTACAACACCATATAGTGGGTTACTTCTTATCTGATTAGTTATAGATATTTTAAAATCTTTTAACATTCATCTTCACTCCTTGCTGTCCCTCTTCTTTATGTGTTGCACATGTGAATGTATTGCATCTGGCTGCATTATTCAAAGCCTATTTAACAGTTTTGACACTGTCCCAGAATGCAAAGAGAGGAGGGAATGGAGCGCCTAAAAATATGATAGGAAGCCAAGGAGGTGACAAGGTTGTATTTTAGTTCTTAAGTGCATATTCCTAGGTTTCAGTTTCAATCTCTTTCGTGCATCTAATGTGGAATGATTTTTCTCTGGCTGACAGCTAGTTCTTCTGACAGGTGGTTTTAGTGCCTGTTGGTACTGTTATTCATCTGCTAGGGGGTGAACTTCCTTCTTCAGTGGATAAAGAGTCTTCTGGAGCCTTGGATCCCTGGGACATTCCTGGTACTCTTGATGTTTGTTGTTCTGAATCTTCTCAACAATTCCCTACTGACAGAAGTAGGCAGATAGAGGAGACTGCTGACCAGAACTCAGCTCCCTCAAGTAAACGAACTTTTAAAAGACCAGCTTGTGCTCCACAGATGGAAGTTTTTCCTCAAATTTCACATTCCAAAGATAAATTCCAAAATGAACCTGAACCAGATTTGTTGCAGAGGACTCAAGGCTATTTTGAGTTGGAGGAATTGAATGGTGAGATGAATATGTATGGTTCTGAGTGTGAGAAAGACTTGGATGAACAGATACAATGCAATGTAGCTGAATTGACAGGACCTGGCCAACGAATAGCTGTTGCTCGAGGAGGGGTTGGGGGCATGGGCAATGTGCATTCAGCAAAAGGTTCTAAAATGTCCAGAGATACCGACTCAAGTGCTGAAGCTTCTGATGTTGAAGATCGTGCAGCACATAATGTTGGCTTACCTGGTTCAGAGTCTGTTCTTTTGTTAGAACTCAAAAGCATTGCTGATGTGGGCCTTGTAGGGATGCCAAACGCTGGTAAAAGCACTCTTCTTGGCGCTTTGTCAAGGGCTAGACCCGTAGTTGGCCATTATGCCTTTACTACATTGAGGCCCAATTTAGGGAACTTAAATTATGATGATCTTTCTATCACTGTGGCTGACATCCCCGGGCTTATAAAGGGAGCACATGAAAATCGTGGACTTGGACATGCTTTTTTACGCCACGTTGAACGCACCAAAGTCTTGGCCTATGTGGTAGATTTGGCTGCGACAATAGATGGTAGAAAGGGAATAGCCCCATGGGAACAACTGAAAGATTTGATGTTGGAGCTGGAATTCTATCGTGAGGGCCTCTCTGACCGTCCATCGTTAGTGGTGGCGAATAAAATTGATGAGGCAGGGGCAGAAGAAGTGTACAAAGAATTAAGACAAAGGGTGCTTGGTGTCCCAATTTTCCCGGTTTGTGCTGTTCTGGAAGAAGGATTACCGGAGTTAAAAGCTGGTCTCAGGATGCTTGTGAATGGAGAACAGTCTTCGAAACTGAAACTGGAAAGTTTCGTGCTTGATTAAGCAGTTAATGAATTTTTCAGGTGAGGCGGGACTTAACCTTTCCTCTAGTAGGAAGCGCAGCTTTAAAAGTCATTGTATCAAACTATAGCTTGATTCTGCCTTTCCTTTCTCGTTTTCTTGGTGCTTAATCTGATTTGAGTTCATGAAAAATTTCATTGGAGGGAGTTGTTGCAGATTAGGACAGCAGGATCAACTGGCTCCACGGAATCATCAATAAAGTGCAGAGAGTTAATTGTGCAAGCAAGTGGGTTAATAACTAATCATGACATTTTGTAATTGCGAGGGAAAGAAAATTGCTAAGACAAGCTCCGAGGGTAGAATTTAGTTGAGGATCAATAAAAAACGGTCTGTGAGGCAGGGAATCTTACTTGGGGGCTATAGAGGTAATTAATTCATTGAGGCCATGTGTCTATCATACATGAATGGAACAAGCCGTGAAGCAAATTTTTTGGCTTCGATCACTGTCATGTAAGTGGGATTGTGTTATCCAAGTAATTTCCCTTCTCTTAGTACATGCTACTGTGGACGCGCTGCATGAAATGCCCCGTTCCGTGGCTCTATGTCAGCACTGTTTGGAGCCTACCTTTTACTTTCGTTTATTCTACGGAACTTTGTGCTATTAAACATATTTAACAAATTTTTAACTAAATTTAACTTCAAGTTTTTTCTCTGTTGTATATATAATTAATTAATTATTATACATATTTATAATTAAATCAATATTTTTATATATCACTTATATATTTATATTTATATTTATTTATACTTTAAAAATTAAGCATTATTTTTATTTATTATCATATTATTTAATTGTTATTATATGTTTTATATATATATATATATATATATATATAAATAAATTAAACTTTTCATTACATAAAAAATTTGCAACTAAATATGTTATTTATCTCAACATAATTTTTATCGAACATCATTCTCAACAAAAAAACCCCTCCCAAATATAGCCCGTGTGGTTTGAAAAAAAATAATATTTAGTCATGTATTGTGTTGAGATCTACACACAAATATGAATAAATTGCCCAAATATTATTGTGGAAGGCCAAGAAAAATACAATGAAAAATTCTAAAAATGCATAAGCTCTCTAATCTTTAAGAAGAATATTGACAGTGGTCGAGACCCTTCGAGTAGTGGCCGAGATCCCTTGAGCAGTAACCAAGATTGGAAAAAATATCTTGTCCCACCTTTTGTTGTGCCCGTGTGCAACAATCAAGTAATTCAATGGGTTGATCGTCGATAGCTGCGACCTATAATCAATTATCAATTTGACAAGTTAACTATGAATACCTACTAACCTGCAATAAATAATCCAAGAAGTCATTAGTGATCACACACATGTTGCTCAATACATGTCGATCGTGACGGTTTGCCGATCTGTAGCCAATTAGCAATTTAGCAAATCAATTATGAAGACATATTGATTTACAATAAATAATATGTAATCAAAGAATAATTTGGCCTCACATCTTAAAGTCCACAGGCAATAAGATTATGATTTTGCTAGGTCAGTCATTAATGCCCACCCACTCCAAGTAAATATATAAGTGATTTAATTTTGAATAATTAGTAAAATCTAGTTTGAGCACTTGTCGCTCAAAGTAAGACAATGACAACCTGTAGTCCTTTGACATTTGTATACCCAAAATCTAGTAATGTGGCCATTTGATTTTTGATTAATTTTTAGCTCGAGGTGGGATAGAGTTTTGTCCTCTTTGGTAAGCGAATTTTGCTCATTCTCTTACATTTCCTTCTTTTCTCCTAGGCATATTTAAACTTGGGGTGGGGTGGAGTTTTACCTTCTTAAATGAGCAAATTTTGCTAATTCTTCTGTCTTTCTTTCTTTCATCTTAGGCATATTTCAACTTGACTTTACTCTCTTGGATAAGTGAATTTTGCTCATCTCTTTTGCTTCCTTTCCTTCCTCCTAAGCATGTTTCAACTTAGAATACAGTAGAGTTTTACTCTTTTAGGTGAGCGAATTTTGCTCATCCCTTTACCTTTCTCGTCTTCCTCCTAGGCACATTTTAAAGAGCAAAGGTGCAAGAACAAGTGCCTCTCTTATATTTTTGCCTTTTGTTCTTTCCTTTCAAGGCTCGAGTTGTGATTTAATAGATGACTTATCTTGGCATGAGGTTGAAATTCTTTTTGAGTTGCTTTCTAACTTGAGCTTAGAAATAATAACTCCCTCAAATTTTAGTTCTTGTGGCTAAATTTAGTCATTGTTGTGTTTTGTTAATCATTCTTCTCTTTGATTGAGTGTCAAAAGATTAATTGATCATGGATATGCTTATATTATGAAAGGAATCAATAGATGAGAATATGGATTTGTAATGATTACATTATGGATTTGGCCATTTCAATATATTTGAGTCCATACAACTTGAGCATGACCTTTGGTCCTTTTCAGATGCATATAGCTCAAGTTGGGCAATGTGTAACCTTTAGAAAAATTTTCACCTTTTAAAAATCAAGTACTTTAATTTTTGACTATTTTTGTTTTGGTAAAATTGAAGTTGAAATTGTGGCATTCGGTTTTAATAAGTGTGTGTTCCTCTAATTTCTAGATATCTTAGTTCTCATTCAATTCGATGTTAAGCTCTCAGGCAGTTTTTGGATTGGAAATATATTGAGTGTATTTAACCCCAACCAACCCACAGAATACCATAGTGGAGATTTGGTAAAGGTATAGTCTTTTTCTTAGTATGATATTTTATAAGGCAACCATCTTTCATGTATATTGCTGATTAACCATGTAGCAACATGGTGGAGAGAAATGTATATAACATTGCTAAGACTAATAACTAAAATGAATTGGATTAATGCTTTGCCTAATCTAATAAGTCAACAGCATAAGCACAAAGATCATATGTGCACATATCATTTAAATAATTAATGTAGGCACACAAAGTAGGAGTCTCAATCAATAAAGTTTTTAGTGTAGAGGGCCCTCGTCAACAAGCGTCTGGGATTCTTAAGCTCATGTCTCCCATTTGTTACACTTCAGATGAAATGCTTCTACAACACTATTCCCTTGATAAAAGAAATCTAGTCAAAAGAAGACAAAGAGCAGCACCAATGGATTCACAGCTATCAACGATAGCTATAACTACTACCAATGCTCGAAAATCACTTCTTCAAGAACATAGTAAATGCCAACCAGCAAAAATTGGCAACATAAACAGCCTTAAGTCTTAAGTTTGACAAATACAACTCCATTACTCATTCCTCTAATGTCAAACATATCAGGAAGATTTCAACTGAATTTCATTGACATGTTCTGTGTAGTTTAACTGAGGTAGAATAGCTTCCCCCAACTAATGAAAAGATCTTGCGAAATTGCTGTGTATGAAGTTGAGCACATTTTGCAAAGAAAAAACCCACTTGTTTTCAAGAAGAGATGGAACAAACAAGGGAATGTGTACACAGCTAAATTTGCAAAGAAGAGACAAAGTGCAAATGTTATAAATCCAAATATTAAACAAGGACTTTTTAGAGCATGAAAAGCACTTTCTTTCATTACATCAGTTCGGATCGTGTTGAAAAGACAATGAGTAGGAGACGAGCTTCCAACATTCAATATCATCCTAATTACAAAATGGGAACAAGTAATTCGGAAGATTACCAAATCATTAGTGAGTTTCAACTAAAGTAGTTTACTAGGTCTATTTACCTCCTTGTAGGAATTCTTGGCAAAAATTTAACAAACATTATGCCTTTCTTTATTATTTATATTTTATTAATTATTGTAATATGTTTTCTTAAAAAACCAACAAGTCCACCCACTTAAAATTGTAGTGTGAATTTCAAAAATAAATATTTATCATAATATATATTTGTTACTCAAAATCGAATGAACTTGAAAAATATGTAGTTATTTGGAATTGTGACTTATTTTAAATGTGTTTAAAATGTATATCTCATGTTATGTGTTTAATCCATAAAATTATTTATTAACAATATAAATACTAGGTCTTATTTTTATGTACAATATTAAGCTTTAATGTAAAAATGTTCATAAATAAATTTTCTTTTAGCTATCAGTTGGCGAAAGAAGCACTTGAGTATTCACATGTTTAACACGAGGGTATCGTCCACTTGTGAAAAAAACATGAATATCATTTTCTTAAATATTCTGAAAAACACGATTTATTTTGGTCAACTAAAAATTATTCCACTTCTATGTTACAAAGTAATGTTGACAATATTTTTAATATTATTTAAATAATGATGATGTTTAATCTTTATTTTGATAGTTATTTGATATTTTTTAATTTTACGGGCATAATGTTAAAAACTTGTATGTGATGAAATTTAAGTATGAAATTGGTTAGCTTTTTGTATGTGTACTCAACCTTTCAAAAATATTTTAGTTGTGTTTATGTTTATGTTTTCTATATATATATATATATATATGTTCATTAAATTTTTGTAAAATGAGGGAATTGCATTTTATTTTACATACATTTGTTTGTAGATAATGAATATGGTTGATCTATGCATAGCACAGGTTTCACTCTAGTAATATAACAATACTAGTAATAATATTAATCAATTTACTATCATTATTCCAAAATAATTATTGTTGGTAACAACAACATTAAGCTAAACAACAATAACTACTATGACACTTCTAATAATAATCAAAATTATAATTATAATAAAAATTTCACATTTCCAATAATCGAGATCCAATATCCAAAAAATTCAATATTAATAATAACAACAGCGACACTCTTGTGCACTTATAAAAATACCACCATATCTATTAACTATGTTTATTCAATTAGCATGTCACATCATTTATATAAATACATATTTCTTACAAATCTCATTTAATCACATATAATCCATTAGGGAGTGGCAAAGCATAGCAAGGAGCCAAACCCCACACACTTTTGAATAAAATTTTATCACCACCACGGCTTCTGAAGGCGTAGACCACAGTTCCCTAACCTTTCTAAAATTGCGTCTCTTTTACTTTCTTGTTTATTTTGTGTAAATGATCCTTGACAAATATTAATTGACTAAAATACAACACCTCTTTTCTTTTTATTTAGTTTTTCTTTAATATTAATTCATTTTATTTTTAAGTTTTTATATTTTTAAACTTTTTACTTTCTCCCTTATTTTATAGTTTTAAATGTAATTTAATTTTAAATAATTTTATTTATTATCAATATCATTAAAAATTATAATCTTTTGTACTAATAAAATTATATACGTTTTTTTTAATTATGCAACTACAACGTATACCATTGTTAGGGAAAGGTTTAGATTATCTATCTTTTGGTTGCAAAAAATTAATTGACTGAAATGCCTCCTTCTCTTTATATTTATTTTTCTTTTATATTTTATCCATTTTATTTGATTTCATTCGTTTCCTTTTTAAACCTTTTATTTTATTTCTAAGTTTCTATTAGAAATTTTCTGCTACTTTGATTAATCTATACTATATATTATGACTACTCTTTATGATAATGCCTTTTGTTATATTAATAAATTTCTTAAAATATCCCTAATAGCAAATCAAGTTATACCATGCTACTTGTGTTCTTGAATATAGATGAATTAAAATACCTTTAGTTTTTTCCATTTTTTCGCTTCATTACTATTAGTTTAAATTATTTCTTTCCTTTTCAATTAACAGTTAGTTTCTTCTTTCTTCATCTTTTTTCTTACCTAAACTTTTCTTTTTATCCTTTAAAAAAATACCTAACTACGGAATTTTATTTTATTATTAAACTGCTCAAAAACAAATTAATTTTATATTTTCATTAGAATTAACAAAAAATTATATGATTTTTTTCTTCTAAACATGCACCCACATTGAATATAGAAGTTTTATTAGTATAAATTTAAGCATACAGATAGGGTATGCCAAAATTACATTGTCAAGAAATTAAAATGCTCCTCTCTTCTTTATATTTATATTTCTTCTTTTTCTATATTTATTTAATTTTGTTTCTTTAATTTTCTTAAACTTCTTACTTTTTCTTTCGTCTTATACAAAGTTTTGAGTATAACCTTAAATTTTAAATAAATTTTTATTTTTAAAATCATAAAAATTATATTTTGCTATATTAATTCCAAGTTCACATAATTTTTTTTAAATTATATGTACATGACGAGTGTATTGACTATGTTTGTTTTCAAATTAAGGACTTCAGAAAAAAAAAAAAAAAAAAACACACACACACACACACACTTAATTATAAAATTTTTTAAATTCTATCTCTTTCACTTTTTATTTATTTTTCATAATTCCCTGTATGAAACACGTGAAAACACACGTTAAAAGATAGAAACAAGCAAATCCATTACTTTTACTTGTATATTACGTGTTGGTGATGGGATTGTTCTATTCGGTGTTACTGAAAGACCCTTTTGGTCAAACAAGTGAAGAGGTGGTTCTTCATTTTTGTTTATTAGGAAGCAAGGCGAGATGGTATTGCATGAATTTCTACTGATAAAATGAACAAAAAATAAAAGAAAATAAAGAAGTGACTAATCAAGTGTATATGTACTTGATGATTGATTGAGTTCCGTCAAGCCATTGGTTATACTATTAGATTGACTCTCAAAATTTGGTTGTTCTTTTATCATTTTATCATAAAATCGACACTTATGCATCAAATTTGTGGTAATCACTTTTACACCTTTTTAATTCAATAAAAATTTTGTGAGGATGATTTGATTTGGGTTGATGTAGTTCTCCTTGCATTATGCTCAAGCAGAAGAGTTAGTCCAACAAAATATATTCAACGAAAGAGCCCAATTAGTAGGCAATTAAGAAAGACAAATCTCTAAATAAATAAATTTGGGCCATGTGACGGGCCCAAACAATTACGGCCCAACTATTGTTTTCTACCATTTTATTATTTGTGCCGAACATTAGATGGTCGAAAAGAGCGTTGGGACTTGGAACGGTCCGAAACCGAGGTTGAGATAGAAAGATCGACAGAAGGGGGCGGAGTTCGAACAGAATGTCGATGCTACCAGACGAACTGTGGGGAACAATCATGGAAATTGGAATCGAGACCAAAACCCTAGATCACAAGAACCTCTGTTCCCTTTCCATTACCTGCCGCCGCTTGCGCCGACTCGCCGCCGAAGATTCTCTCTGGTTGCCTCTACTTCTGTCCGATTTCCCTTCTTCTGGAGATCAATTAAAAATAGACACAAGTCATACCTCGTCTTCAAATGCCGGCGGCAATTTTAAGAGCCTCTACAAGATCAGGTTTTCTTTTTTTCCTCTTCTGGCCTTTGTGTTTTGGATATCTTTGTCGGAAATTTGGTTAGAAAAAAAAGGTTCTTCTGTGGAATGGTTTGATAAGATGATTGAATGGCCGCAACTACTCTGATAGGTATGAAAAGGACCGAGAGCAAAAACGCTTAGCGCATAGAAGAGTTGTTCTGAGAATCGAGAGTGAAATAGCCGAGCGTTTGAGGAAAATTCGGGAGATAGAGCTCCAATCCTCGGAGGAGAAAGAAAAAATGAATAAGGCAGTCACTGAGTTGCTGAATTTGCGTAGGGCCAGGTAATAACGTTTTTTTTTTTTTTTAATTTTTGGTTAGGAAGTTAACCAGGATTTCACGACTGGCATTTCTGTTCTTTTTGTGATATTTGGAAATGTTAATATTGATATCTGGTAGAGTTGTTTGATATTCACTTTACTAACTAAATTAGCAGCCACTTATAGTTGCTTTTTGCCACCATAATTGACCCCCATGTGGGAAGTGAGGAAATTTATAAGTTGAAAGCTACATTTTTTTAAAGCTACTTTTGCTGTCAAGTACAACGAATGATTGAAAAATTGTGTTGAAGCTTGTATAAGTTTAGTTTTGGAGCTCTTGTAATCTGTAGAGCTGTTTTACTCATTGGAACTAGTATTAACTTTGAATCAAATGATTTTTTATGTCCACAATGAGGGGCAATTCCAAATGCGTTGTCATCTATTTAGCATTCAATTTGTTTAGATTTTGATTTTGATTTTTTATATTTTTTTACATCAGTGAACCTTTGTGTCTCCTTTAAATTCTTGTAAAAGTTTTAAGTATCTTTTTCATTTATTGGGGCCTGCTATTTATATTCTACTCATGATGCTGTCAGGCAAGCTTCTGTTGCATTAAACGTTTGGCAGCCAGAGATTATTCACGGGAGACATAGACTGATGATTCAGCAAAGCAATGTGCCTGTTGATTTTCGGATAAATGCTCTTGAGATGGAGCTTAGCCTTTGCAAGCAACAGATTGCAGGGTTTGATAAGGCACTTGTAAGGCCTTATATACATTCTTCTAAAAGCATGCTATTCAGATTAATTGAATTTTGAAGAACATTTACTTATTTTCTATATGCCCTACTGCAGAAAGTAGAAAAAAGAAGGCTACAAGAAGCTCAGGAACGGCTGACTTCAGTGAAATATCACCCATTGCAAGATTTTCGAAACACTAGTTGTCAGCCGAATGAGTGCAGGGCCCGAAGTAAGAAGTTGAAACATACCTCAACTGTAATGTTCAAAGTCCTCTTCGGTTTTTGCCTGTCAATTAATATTTAGGTCTCTTATCCATCAGTGCACTAACTTTGATAATTTTGGTGTTTTATCTGACTGGGATATTTGACACAGATATAAGGAGGATTAAGCGAGTGATTTCTTGAAAAATTTTGAACAGCTAAATATTTAAGGAACAAATAAGGGGACAATTCCCGATCATGGAGATCAAAGGGAAAGTGAACAGGGCAATTTGCTGAGCATATGAATTTTCTTAAATTCACTCACATGGTAATATTTTCGTTCATCTAATTCTATCTTCATAGATGCTGAATATTTGTCTTTTATTGAAAATTTGAAGATTGGCTTGATAATTTATGAATGTTCTGTTAATTTACTGTTTGAGCATTGTGAAAATGATTCCCAGTCTTCGAGAAACATTGAAAATATTGGCTTTGTACAAATATGGCATTTAAAGTTGAATTTGTTCGTATTCTTGAAATTTTGTTAGCTGGGAAGATCAGATGCTTTAATCATTCATTTTCAATCCTCTGTACAACCCTAATATCAAGGTCTATTCGGAGAAGTTTTTCAACGTTGAATTGGGTTCATGGAATTGGAATTTTGGAAGATAATTTCTTGTTTTCTGAATTAAACTAGTTCTGCTATCCATATTGAGGCTGCAAATCTTTTAGTTTCCATATGCTTGGTCAAACTATTGTTCCTTTGATTTGATTCGCTTTCATTTTTTTCTCCCTCTAGTTTAGAAGTATCTATCCACTATTGGTGTGGACTTGCAAGTCATTTGCTAGTTTCAATACTGTGCCGTTAGGCAGGCCTCTGATGCAACGAACATTGAGCATATTGCTGACAAACATAGGTGGAAGATCTCGCAATGCAGTGCGCCTGTTTACTTGAAAACAATTCAGTAGAGATGGAGCTAAGCATTTGCCGGCGACAGACGATGGTTTACGCCACCCTTGCAAGACGATCTCTGCGGTCTAGCCCTCATATAGGATAACAGGAATCTTCCAGGATCCAGATTAAGCTCTTGAAACATTTTCAAGGATATTTACAGATTTATATATATATATATATATATATATATGTATGTATAGGATCAGAAAGAGAAGGTTTCTCGAGGACAGAAACCAGCTGTCTTTACAACTGGTTGCAAGATTTGAGGCACACACGGGATCATGAGTAGAACATTCTTGTGTTGCTATTGGGCTTGGTCTTCTTCTGTTTGGTTGTATAGAGTTACAATTGATAAATTAGATAGAAGTCATTGAAGCCATATCTAAGCCGCTTTCATGGGTTTAATTTGTTATTTTTCGTAACCAAAAGTTAGGCAAATATTTTGAGTGACAATTATTTAAGTCTACTAGACTTTAATAAAGAAATCAAAATAAATAAATAAATAAAATTGGGAGATGTAATCTTTTAATTCACTAACGTAGTAATGCATATAATTTTTTAGGTATGATCAAGATGCAAAAATATCTTAATAAATGAAACGAAGTGATGGTAATACTAACGTTGATAGAGTAATTTCCATTCATTCAGATTCTTTTAACCATGTTTCCTGAAAAAATCATTCTTTGTCTAATAAAGATATAAAATATAATAAGTTTTAATTTGAAAAGGCATAATTAATTGTGTACCAACGTCATCAACAAATTTAAAGAATATATTCTCTTCCAATAAAAAATTAAACAAGAAAGAAATTCTAAATAACTGTTTCATAATAAAATTATTTCACTCATGCGTATATAATTAACCTACGAGATACAAATAATAGAATAAAGCAGGAAGTTTAAAGTACAGAGATTAATTATTTCTTAGTAAATTCAGTCAAAAGAATGGAGAAAATAATTAATGATATTACTATTTTTGAAAAATAATAAACTTGAAAATACATGTAAGTTCATTAACTTTTTTCAAAACAAATTAAAATAATATTTTTTTTGTACAAAGAAAATGAACAGGTTAAGTATCATATTTAGAAAATGATAACACTATACTAGTTATATTATAATTTGTGATAAAGACAAAATAATATTCTGAAAGATAATTATCTGCACTCAGCACTGGTGCATGATGGCTTCAACAAACAAAAAATTGAAATAGAAAAATAATAGACAACTCTTTCAATTTATTAATATGACAACATAAAACATTTTAAAAATATCAGTTAAGATATAAACATTTTTTAATAAATTAAACTAAGTGGTAATTACTGATGTTAATTTTTTTATTTATTATAAATATTTATAATTAAATAGTTTTACATTTAAAAAAAAATAAAACGGATTCGGTAGTTATCCAAAGATATGAGTCCAACTGAAATCAAGATTCTCCTAATCTCTCTCCTAATAGACTTCTAATTCTGTATTTATCGTCCATATTAAATCCAACTAAACCCAAATTATCCTGTCCTATCCTTAATACAACAGGTCCATCACAGATTATATATAGAGCGTTCCTCCTCCTGATACTACATGTAATGTGAATATTATTGCTGATCGTTCCTCCCGCAGAAATTATATACAACGTGAATATTAGTCTGCAGATCAGATACTCAACCATTGAAGGCAGTAGGCGAACTAAAATACTGTTTTTGATGGCCATGATTATCGCCACCGCCATGGACGGCTATCTCTACGTTCAATTCTCCACCGTCAGACGTACTCGCAGGCCGTTTTTTATGCCTAAGCGCCACAGCTACGCCGGAGACGCCCTGTTACCGTCGGATCGTGATGAAGTCGTGAGATCGACGTGCGGGAATAACCAATCTGCCATGGTCCATCCGCGTGATTATTGTAGTCGTCGTCCCTTCAGGATCCAGGCGGTGCGTTCGCTTCAACTACACCAGCTGAATTTTTAACTAATCTGACCTTCTTCTGAAGCAGTTCATGCGATCTCCGTGTTTTTGCTCATTCAATCCTCCACGAAGGAGACGAATGCGGTAGATATTTTACTAAGATGCAAAACTCTCTTTGTGCAGTTAGGAATTAGGATGAGTTCATTTTCATTATTTTATTGTTGAATATATTTTTCAAGATTAACTTTATTATTTTATGGTATGGCGTTGGATTAAATTTTTATCTATGATTTACTTTATTGTTTTATCGTATGTGTTGAATTAAATTTTTTATTAGGCATTTTAGATTATTTTATTGGGTTTTGTCTTTTGAAAAGAATGTGTAAATGGCTCGTCTGTCTATACTCTATATTTAGTTTAAGGATTTTATAATAAATGAACTCCTCAATATTTATTTATTTATTTATACCTTTTTCTCACTTTTTGTATTTTTTTCATACTTTTCTCATATATTTTATTTATAATATTATTTTATCCTATATATTAAGCCTAAGGCATCTATAATAACCATCGTTTGGTCCTTAAAGTCAAAATACTAAAATAACCCACTTTTATTTAATTTTTACCTTCAGCACTTTTCCATAGTTTCTTTTTTATACTTTCCACATAAATTTTATATTTTATATTTTTGTTTATTTTTCGCTTAAACTTTTTTATATGTAAATTTTTATTGCATTAAAATTTTAAGTAATTTGTAATCTTGTTGCATCTAAAATGGACGATCGTTTCCAGTTAATAAATCTATATCTATATCTATATCTATTATATATTTCTATATAAAGACTGAGAATCCCATATAGAAATCCTCTTTCCTACTAAATGGAGATGAATCAAACGGCCTCCACTTGCTAATCTTTTATATATATATATATATATATAATATTAGTTATTTACCTTTTTTATACTATTTTTCTTTTCTTTTTATTTATGCCCATAAAATATGACTTGCTAATCTTTTATATTTATATATTAGGTATTTAACTTGTTTATACTATGTTTTTTCCTTTTTATTTATGCCCGTAAAATATGAGTTGCTAATCTTATTTTGTTATCTTACTAATCTCCATTCTTTCTATCTCATTTTATTATATAAATTTTAATACATTTTTTAATTTCTGATAATGTATTTTTGTTTTTAAAATGTACTAGAAGTATAATAATTTATATTTTATTATTACTGATTAATATATTACTCTTACTAGATAATGGATTATAAAATCTAATGTATTTACACTAAACTTTGTGTGCACATGTGTAAAATGTGCATTCACAATTAGTATTTAATAATATAACCAATCCAACCTTTTAAAGCAAACATTTTCTTATGGTTTTATGATTCAAAACATGTACAAGGGAATTCGCTTAGAAACAACTCGTTATTAATTAAATTGTAAATCTTATAGTTTGTTATCTATCTCTGTATTATAATTTTGAATTGTCTGTATCTATCAATATTCATCAGCTGTTAATTATTCAAATTTTGATCGGCTAAAATATCATTTGATATGTTCTATTTACTGGCACTTTTGCAATTCACACTTCTTAGTGCCATTATCACTTGAGGTTTAATTTACAGGAAAGAATACATTATTCAGACCAATATTTTTACGTTAAAACAGAATACCAAAATTAAGAACTTGCTGAAAACGAATCAGATCCAAATTGAGGCAAGCATCACGAGTCTCAGACATTTACACGATCACGATCATAGAAACAACGGGTTAGCCACTTTAGTTAAGCTTGTAATGCTGAGGGAAAGTTAGTAGCTATTCACAATGTGCATATAAAATAACCACGAAAATTACATGAGAGCTCAATCCTATACATATAATTGAATCGTTGATGAGTTATCGATACCCTAAACAGGTGGGTAGTTTGTATATAGGACCTTTCGGTTGATGACATCCTCATGCGTATACATGGGTTCCCTCAAAGCATCAACGCGTAGGTTGACATCAACATATCCTCTACTTTACTCTCACTACTCCTTGCATGCAATTTTTTACTAGTGACAGTCATGCATTTTGTTTTGATCTTTTACTTTCTGTTCTGTCCATCTATTAATGAGTTCCAAAGAAATTATTTTTTCCTACTGATAAAATGTTTAAAGAATGAGATCAGTTTGGAGACACACATGCATGCATCTAACTTGTTATTGTTCTCTGAAACCATTTTGATCATCCAATTCAAATGAATACTGGGATCGAAGTGAAGTTTTATCAGTAATAGAACTCAATGGCCTCCTGAAAATCTATTCATTGGCATCAGTCATCACTAAGAAGATAGCCCACAAGTTACTTACAAATATTACAAAGAATCAGATCCGCTGGAGTTAGATTATCTGAATGAGTTAGCACCTACGTCTCCCTTAAATTTATATGTATTGATTTGCTTTTAAGTTTTTTTCTCAAGTCAATGCAGACATGAAGTCTACATTCAACTCATGCCAGCTAAAGTGGGGTAAATCTTGTAGTTGTAGTATGCTTTTGCCAGTCCACTAAGCTCATTACATACTAGGTTTAGCAGAGCATAGGTTTTAGTGAAGCCTTTCGTAAGGGCTCTTGATATATTGTTTTGAAGGGGCACTAAATCTTTCGATCCGATCCTAGCAGGTATCATACCCCCAAAACGATGTTCTCTTGTAAGCCTTTTAACCAATTGATTCAACCTTAAAGAGGTATGATTCGAGCCTGTTTTTGCTAAGACTCGAACAGTTTTTTGAAAACTTGCTTCAAATATGAAATATTGAGTATTTAGAGATGCTCTTGTTATTCCTCGATTGTTAATTGAACCAATGTTTAAATCTCTAGTTATTGGCGATGGCACATTTTTTTCAATCACTCAAATCCATTTTCATTTTGTTGTAGGTTTGGCAATAAGTACTGTAGAGGATTATTTCGAAGTGTATTGATGATGGATCAATCCCCTCATTGTTGGTAAGCACATTCATACAAAGCCTGGTCTAGCTCAGCCCGGAGGTCAACAAAATTGGACTGGGGAATGGGTAGGAGGCTAGCTTACAGGCCAGACCTCTCGTTGACCTGATAATAGACACTAGTATCGTCTCCCCTCCTAGCCCTATAAGTAGGCCCTTTATTTTGCATTAGAGCCTAGGAGACCCACTCTTAGTTGGTCTCATTGGCATACATATGGTCTAGGTCTAGGCTTATTACTAGCCAGTGCAAGCATATCTTGGCCTCCTGGTCTGACTACGGCTAGTAGGAAACTGAGTATGCTCCGGGCCAATTCCCAAGTCTGGCTGGGTTACCAAATTGGGCAATGTAGCACACTCTTAATGGGCTAGAGCTGAGACCAAGTTTTGTATGGTCTTATACATTGGGCAAAGCTGATTCACTTGGGTTGACTACTGGCTCGCAAAATATGGGCTATGTCTTAACCTGAATTTGGGCTGGGCTATCGTATCTTTGTAAATCTAGTCCACTCGGTCCATCATTAAATGGTTGGGTGAGCTTGGGCTTACCTTGGGCTAGAGATAGAACAAATCCTGGTCCAAAATATACGGGCTTGATATCGGCTTAGACTGAATATCCAGCAGCATCTAGTGTCAACTGGGACAGTCAACTAGGCCCACCAAATCTATTACCATATGTAATGCATCTACCCCTTATAAAACTGTCATTTGGTAGGTAAAGCATAATTATGAAGTTCATTTTTACTTGTTCTATGTATAATAAAAAGGAAGTTGGACCAGTAGGTTGATTAGTAAAATATAAGTAAAACTATGGCTTTTCTTCAAAACTCATTGGTTACCATTTCCCTTTAACTAATTAATATCAAGCTTGAGTCTATTAATGAAATCGATTCATGGCTGTAAAGACTACGAATTCTGTAGTGAAATGAAAATAAGGGTAGGTGCTAATGTGCTCTTGGCGCTTCTACTGGTTGCGCTTTGTGTAAAAGGTGTGACGCATTGTAGTTGAGTTTGCCAACGAGAGGGGCCAAGAACATTTCTAAGGAACTTCACTGCGTTCCCATTCTGACACATCGTGAATGTCGAAGATCATGCATTTTCCACACCTTTGTTTCCACCAATGTTTGATTCTTGGAAGAAAAGCACTAGTTTTATTTTTGTGTTTGTATGCGTGTTCGTGCGTCATCCGTCTGATTTAATTTGGTTATGTGCATTCTGCTCTAATTTTAATTTGATTCAAATAGATATATTACCTAATAATTTTGAAATTCTAATAGGAATGATGAAAAAGAGATTTACTTTTAGATCCATTTCAAAAGATATATGCAATAAAGAGTGGAGTACTAAGATTGTGATTTATGATGTAATAATGTGTGACATTTTGCTTTTGGTGAGGAGTCTTTTATTTTGAGAAAATTTGATAATTGAGAAAATAAAGGATTGGTATGCAAGATTATTGTTATCCAACTCAAAGATTGAATAACTGAGAGAGGGAAATTTTAGGATATGTAATTTGATTCCCATAATCTTAATTAGACTACATGAGGAATCACTCATAAAGTGATGAATTCTTAGAGAAAATGGTTGGGGTGTGCATTAGCTCTTCGTTCTCGAGTTGGGTAAAAACAAGCTACAGTTATATAATGGTATCTAAAAATGTCTCCTAAGGAATTTTCTTTATTTTAGTCCTTTTCTTAGTTTTTTTGTTCCATATATCAACTTTTCTATGTCGATAAACCAAACTTCAAGATCTGTTTGGGCGCTGGATTTTGTTCTCCGAGGACAAGCTATTAGATTTTTTTTCTTTGAAACGTGTAATTTTCCTCTGTGAATGATCAGGTGCTTTTCCTGGATTGGGTACTTTTCTTTTTTCATACTTGTTGTTGTTGTGTATAAGATTGCTATTAATTCAATGGAAACAAATTTTAATTTTTTTAATTATTTGCACATGCATCTAGCTAGTGTGTTCTAAATACTGGTGACGAACTGCCAGTCCCAAGCTAGTAGAGTTAGACAAATTTGCTCCTTTTTGGCCCTTTGACAAAGTTCTGAGTTGAGTTCAAAACTTCAACTTAATAATTACTTAAACTTAACTAAAGTCGAATTTGTAAAATTTAAATTTAATCTGCAACTAGAATCAGGTAGCAATATCAAGTTCAAACTAATCCTTAAAGTTGATTTTGAGCTCAGCAGATTCAAAAACATTTTCAAATTTAATTGAATTCGAATAACTTCTTTTTTAACACCTTTAGCTAGGAAACAATCTGGGTCGAGGACTCATCTTAGTCTGGTGAGCCTGACTTACATTTGGCTCAATTACTAAAATAAAAATAAAATGAAATAAAGTAGAATAAAATTAAATAAAATGATTAATCTTCTTGGGATTCCAGCTATGAAGCCTTGACCCCATGCAAAATGTTAATTCCACAATACTTTATAGGCTTTTCAAATTTATATTCACGCATCACATCTTGTTGAACTTTCTTCACAAATGTGATAATTGTATGTTTAAATATTTTTGCATGAGTTCATTTCATTAGTCCAACTAGTCTATCTGGAGCCTCCAAAGAATCCTCCTAGTCAATCAAATGTCCATAGCATACACAATACAAATATGATTACATTTTATTCACCATGAAGAAGAAGGATTCATTTAATGCACCATTAGAGCAATTAGATAATATAATTATGGCAAGTGATTCCTCAAAGATTGTAAAGGAGCTGAAGTTTTTCCTTAATTAAAAATTCAAGATAAAGGAGGTGAGAAACTTGAGACACTCTCTAGGCATTGAGCAAGGAAGAGATAAGAATGGAATGCCAATAAATCAAGGGAAATATGCATTGGGCATACTGACTGATTATGGTATACTAGCACATAAACCTTCCAAATTACTTAGGGATCAAAATATCAAACTAAGCAAGACAAATGGGGAGCCATTGAGCTCACCATATGCTATAGGTAAGCAAAAAGTTACTCAACTATCATAAGACTTGACATATCATTTATTGTACAATGCCTAAGTCAACTTATGGATATGCCTACAAATGTACATTTAAACCATGCACACAAAGTTTTACAATACTTGATCCTAGACAAGGATTATTTTTGTAATCAAATGTCGAGTTTCAGTTAAAGGGATTTTGTGATTGAGGTTTATGTCCAAACACTTGGAGATCAATAATAAGTTATTATGTGATGCTTGGAGATTCTTTAGTGTTAGAAATCCAATAAACAATTAGTGGCATCATGATCTTTAGCTGAAGCAGAATATAGGGAGATGGCAACCACTTCTTAGGAGGTTATTTGGCTAAGGTACACACTTGACGCATTAGGAGTTCAACATTAGGAAGTTGTGGAGCTATGTTGTAAGTTGTAACAATCAAGCAATATTACACATTACATCCACTCCTATTTGTCATGTGTGCATCAAACACATTGAATTGAATTGTCATTTAGTTCGTGATCTAGTGCAACTAGGGTCAATAATCACCTGGCACTTTAACTCTCAATCTCAACTGGCAGAGAGACCTTCACAAAGGTAGTGCCCCATCACACTCTCAAGTTGCATATTGGCAGGATGGGAATAGTAGATTACTATTCTCCAACTTGTAGCTGTCTATTGAAATATTCTATCTATTTATTCATTTTGGTACTTATATAGTAGTCGTTACAAATTATATTAAGTTGGTCAGTTATTCCTTCATTTTGATTTTCAAGTCTTCTTTCAAATTTCACTTTTACTCTAATTTGTAGTAAAATTAGTTAGTTAATTGGATTAATTTCTGTTAACTTGTTGTCATTGGACTAAGTATAAAAGTCCTCCTAGGATCTACTCCCAACAGAAGCAATGAAAAAAATTAATTCTTGCCCTTCTTTGCCGAAAAGCTTTTTCATTCGTTCTCTCTTGTCAATGCCTCTGTGTTATAGCATTGCTGCTATATCCTTTCTAAAAGTATTCTGAATAGAACTCCCTCACTAGAAATTATATATAAATTATAAACTTGAATACAAGTTCAATTGAAATCAAAATCCTGCTAGACATATTCTTAATAGAACTCTCACATTAGAAATGATATATAGATCATCAACGTACATAATACTCTGCCAACCTTTCAGAGGGTGTTTGGATGGGATTATAAGCTCCCCAAGCTAGCTTATAAGTAGTTTAATAGCTTATAAGCTCACTAAATTTGTTTGGTAAAAAAAAATATCGTTTGAAGATTGTAAGACAAAAGTTAAGATGTTATACATCTTATAAGATGCTAAAAAAATAAGATGAGTTTATCTAACTTTTTCTACTGGCTTATAACACAATTTTTTAAAGACAAAATTACCCCAGTCATATTTCAAAATTACCAAATTGCCTTATTCAAATACACAACCCAGTTAGTCATCTCTCTCTCTCCTCCTTGAATCCTCAAAAACTCTCTCCCCCTTGAATCACCTCAAACCACCACTTGATCTCTTTGTAGAACTTATTGAGAGCTTAAATCAATTGGTCTCCTTAGTAATACACATCGTCGCTAATTTTCCCTTGTTAATTTTTTTGTTATTGTCAAAAATCAAATGTTGGCATGGGAAATTTTGATCTATTACTGTTTTGATTTTCATAAAATTTTAGTTTAAAAGATTATCTAGTATTCTTCTATCGTTTGATAGGTTGATTTCAAGACAAATTTCCTTCTGTTGCCTTTATTGAATCTATTCTGTTGACTTTAAACCGGATGCTGCACATTAATGGATTGAACTAGAGCACTTTTTAGCTGAGTTCTTGTGTTTTGTGCAAGGATTTTTGAGTTGCAGAAGTTTCATTTCTCTATATGGATCATTTTTATGATTGTTTTACTGGATTTGCTCATTTTGTTTGAAAACTATAATTTATGCTTGAGATTTGCTTGTCTTCCTAACTAATTAAGTTGTCTGGTCATTTGTTAAAAAATAAGACTGATACAAAGTCCTCCTTGTTGAGTTAAGGTGCAACTGACAGATTAGCATGGAAAATAATTGGCTGGCAGCTAATTTGAATCTTAAAATACAGAGATCAATACCAAGATCATTTGGGATTCAAGCGTGAAAAGTCCCAAGCTTGCCTAATGAAAACAAACACATGTTTCCTACAAGTACATGCAATTTATTACACACACAAGTAAGTGACTAAAATGCAGTCAAGTACAAGGGGGGTTTTTGTTTGAAATCTGAACTAGCTTGTTAAATTAGAAATTCCAAAGTTTTGGTAATAATCTTCCCTACTTGTATTAAGGTTTCTTTAAGCACAACTGTGGTTTTCTTGAGTTATTGTTTCTAGCTTCTCACAAGTTAGGGACTTTAACCATCCATTTGTTGCTATCTTGAGGCATGCTAGCTAGGCAAGTTTATTGAAGGGTAGAAAGAACTACTGCTGGTTGGAGTGACTTGGTAGCTTTTGCAAGGAAGAGAGTGCATTGTGTTTAGGAGTGTAGCACCAAGTCTTAGGTGAAGAAAGCAAAAACCACTAAGAATTGGCAACTAATAGAAAAATAAATTCAGCCATTAGCTGCATCATTCAAATCCATATGAGAAGAATCCAGATTTGAAATGTCCTGCTATTCATGAATCTATGCGTAAGCATCTGAAATGTCCTGCTATTCATGAATCTATGCGTAAGCATCTATATTCGTGGACTTGATACCATATCTCAAATCAAAACCTTGAAGTTATGGGTAATGAGTTACATATCCTTTTATATACAATCTCACAGTCTTCTCTTTGTAACTTTCAATTCTTGAACCTTTCTTTTTGGTTCATTCTTCGTATTAATTTTAATTAGCAGGATCAATTTCTAAGCTTGCATTAATTCGTTTTACATTGTCATCTTGTTTTTGCAACATGTCAAGCATTATTGAATATTTTGTTGTGGGAAATACTTCTTAAATGCAAAGAGGGAACATCATAGTACTCAAGCGTGGATAAACATGTATAACATGAAATAAGAGCTCGTTGTTAAAGATTAACCTTTTCCCATCTCTTTGTTAACTAGAATGCTTATTTGTTAAAATTAATTGTTCATCTGATGAGTAACAAATTGGAAGTTCATAGATAAAAGAATTTGTTTATTTCTTTTTTTGTATAAGAAGCCAACTTAAGCAACTTGTGTTGTATAAATTATGGAATCTGAAAGACCAAATTGTTGCTAGGAACTCATCTAAGATCCTTCAAATGTAAAGTGCTAGAGATTTGCAGTTTACCAGTATTTGCTTGGATGTGATTCTATTGAGGTCATTGAGTTCAATAATTTCCCTTGCATATAAAAGATATTTAAACACATTATCTCATGTGTTGCAGGCTTCATCAGATGGTGAACATCTTCTTTTGCTTTTTAGTAGTTAATGGAGTCATAGGATATCAGAAATTGCTTTTCAATAAAACCTTTGAATGTCCCCAATATTTCCCATGGTAAAGAAACCATTGAAGATGATCATGTCCAACAAAATTTAAATTGGTGGATTTTAAATTAGGTAATAGCTCGAAGCATTTTGACACACTATGAGAACTACATTTATAAAGTTCCATGTCAAACATCTACATGAACGGGTCATAAATTTTTGGATGAGATATTAAATGGACATGGAGGTGTTATCATGCTTTTGCCTTTTGAAACTAGTTTTTCCAGATTTGTGCCAAGAATTGAACCAAAAGTATGGTTTTCCCCCTACAAGAGGAATGCCCATCTAGGAGGAAGTGGGATTTTTCTTGATGACTTATGCCCATGGTGTTGATAATAGGTTGCTACAGGAGATATTCAATCATTTAGGATAGACTATTTTAAAGCATTTTCATAGAGTTCTAAATGTTATTGATAAGTTATTTAATGATATAATCAAACTATATTCGGAGTACAACAAAGGTAAAGGATATCATAAGCCATAAAATTTTTGATACTGACGTGGGAAAGGTAAAGGATATCAAAGGAAAAGTTCAATTTTAGCACTCATCACGTGGGAATATCATTGAATGAACTTTTGGAGTTTGGAAAGCAAGATGAAATATCTTAGCCATTGACATGCAAAGGAAAATTGTGTTAGCAACCATGGTGATTCACAACTATATAAGAAAGAAAAATGTCCTTGACAAAGCATTCCAAGTAGCTAAGGATATAAAAGTTAAGAACCACAAGTTGAACTTGCTAATGAATCATCTAGTAGAGTTGCTATGGATGAAAATGAAAACAATGTTAGAAATGCTTGTTGGATAGTTGTGCGACTCAATTGCTATAGACGTTACACATATGAGATGATGATTAGCAATAGTATAGTATATAAATATTTTAACATGCGTGGCAAAATTATTTGCTATTATCATAATAATTTTATATTTTTTTCCCTATAAACTTTTTCTACGTTCACTATTGCATTAGAATAAGAGCAACTACAAATTTTATTAACAAATTAATTAATAAAAATATTTTTAACAAGTATTCAAATTATTGACAAATGTTGAATTATAAAGATTTTATAATAATAATTTATTCATTGCAATTAATTCTATTGAAAAATATTACAAGAATCGTTAATATTTAATTTGCAATCTCATATTAAAGCTTAATATAAAAATATTACTTGAATCATTGTTGTTTGAATTTAATTAATTTTTTCCAAGAAGTGGATGCTAACATGAGTTTAATGGTATTATGTCTTTTTTAATTATTGTGATAATAAAAGTGCTTATAATGCCAAACACTCTACCATCTTATAAGTTCTAAATATAGCTTATAAGTTGAACCAAGTTTTTTTGACCAAACACTCCAAGGTCTTATATTTAGAATAAGATCCTACGTCTTATAAGCTCTTACTAATAAACTAACCCAAACACCCTTTCAGTTGGTTAAAGGAGAAGAATTAATCTAGTAGTTGAAAACAATTGAAGAACAGAAACTCTTGAATTTTATTTATTAATTGCTTAGTTACAAATGGTAGGAGTACAATTCTATTTATTCCATCTAATGAGTGGTAGCAATTGGTTTAAACTAGGGATATAATTGATTTTGTAGATCTCTGCCCCAAAATATTGATATTTTAATTATTTCTAAATATATGTACTTATCTATTTCTACTCTATTAAAAAGGTCCACGTACAAGTCAAGGCTCCGTTAAATTTTTTATTGGACTAAAATATCATGTTTAAGATAGTTCAGTAATTTTACGTCCATACATTTATTAGTGATGATTATAATGATTAAAATTATAACTGAACTAAGAAGTAAAACAATATCACTTTAAATTCTCTAGATGCTTTATTTTTAAGTATTTTTGATGGTTTTGTGTTGTACTTTTTATGATAGATTAGCAAAGAATGAAGAATATTCTTTGCCAGGTAAATCGATTTTCAACTTGCAATTATAAGAACACAAAACAGTCTTTGTGACCTTAAATGATTGAAAAAAAAAAATTAACTTACTATATGTTAAATGATTTCATGAGTTTCTAATTATTTTTAAACATAATAGGGTAAAATCAAGGCGATGATTTATATACAACCTTTTAAAGGAAAATATTTCTCAACAATCCAACACTATTACAATACTATAAATTCATGCTTGTTTATTAATTTTTTCTAAAGTACATAATTGAGGATAAAATGATGAGATAATAACATTAAAAAATAAATAACATAATTTAACAACAAAGTTTGATTCAAATTCTTAAAAGTAAAAAATTTGGGATAAAAATATTAAAAATTAGAATTATTCTAAAAACTATAGCTAAAGTAAAAATAAAAATATTCACCATTTAAATTCTATTAAAGCATTTAATTGGTGATCAAGTATTTGTGGGCTTTTTTTATTAATCTTGATGGATGAACAAGAATGAATGAAGAATATTTATTGGGTGTATGTAGCATGCAAAACATTTCCAAACTTGATTTTTTTTGTTTTGTGTAAAATATTTACCTTCCGAGCATGTTATATGTTACAAATCTAGAATACAAATCACCTGGAAGTATTAATTTTCATTTTTCGTGACAATTAAATATTATTAAAATATCAGATTGAATTATATTAAACAATTTCATATGTATCTAATTATATCTAAACATAGATTAGCACCCTAAAAAACAGGATTAAAAATTAAGACAATTATTTATAAGAAACATATCGATAAAAAAATACTGTTTTAACAAAAAAATAAAAATAAATGCATTTAAGTATAAATTAATTATATATGTAAGGTACATAATCTGGGATAAGATGATATTATAACTAAAATAGATTAATATTATACTAAATAACTTAATTTTAAAAATAAAGGTCAATTTAATTTTGAAATGAGTTAAAACTTGGGCTAAAATTATTACCTTTAAAAAATAAATTTTATTAAAATATTGAACGAACTAAAACAGTGAATATTAATTGATAAAAACATAGAGATGAGATATATTACCAAAAGTCACGATTCTATATAAACAAAGTTCGGATATTTCAAGCTTACTTTCATATTACAGCCTCACTAATCATAAGTTAATGTTAGTTTAAGTTTTGAAAAAGCTCAAAACTTTAGATAACATTATTAATTATAAAAAATAAGTTATACTAAAATTGTTGAATAAACTCAAAACAATGAATATTAATTGATAAAAAAAACAAAATGTGGCAATGGAAATGATACAAGTTACCTTAAGTACAGCAAATATAGACAAAGTTTAAATATTTCAAGATTACATTTATATGGAAAGCTCAGTAGTCATAAATTAATATATTTTTTTCTAGACATTTACTGTATTATTAACTTAATAAGAATTTTTTACTGCACAATGTCAAATTGCACCATTGCCCTTAGTTTAAATTTTTTTTTCTATCATTTTTTTTTTCTCTATTTTTCCCTCTTTTCCTTTAACTTATTAGTTTATACAATATTGTGAATGTGAAGTTAATAAGGATTTTTAACTACACAATGTCAAATTATGCAATTATTCTTATCAAGATTTATTTTCTATCTTTTTTGTTATCTCTTTTCTTTTAACTTATTATTTTTATTTGTAATTTTCTCAAATTTTCTCTTCTTTCAAATTCTTTTGGCCATTCTTTATTTTATTATTTTCTATATTTTTATACTTTTGATTAAAATAATTTTATTTCTATTATTTAAAATACAATTAATTTAAATAATTACATTTCTATTATTTCAAATATAATTACTTCTCAACTTTGTATGCGCATAGAGTGTGTGATTTTTACTAGTTATAATTACTCTTTGTAGCAGGATATATACTATATTTATTTAAATTCAATCACAAATATACAAATTTGAACAACATAGGGAACCAATGAAATGTATCAAAACTTACAATATTATTAAATAAACAATTAATGATTCAAAAATACTATCACTATTTTTAATATAATTTAAGACTAAAATAGAATTTAAACAAATCTTTTGATATAATAAGTTATTAAGTTTTTGTTGAACTCTAACATTCTTGTTCAATCTTGTTTGTTTGGAATACATAAGATAAGAAGGTTTTGAATTCAATGTTCATGATAAAATTCAACAAGTGAAATCTTATTTGTATTTTAAAATTTATCTTCATTAAGTATTTAAATTATATATTTTATTTATTAAAAATATCATTATCATAAACATCTTTTATAAATCTCAAAAAAAATTTGATAAGCTATCATGTGATATTTAGAATAATAGTAGAGGAATGCCAATTGGTTATTTAACTTGAACTACAAGATATTTTTAATAATTTTTCTTAAAATAATTTTTAATTTAATCAAAAATAATATAAATTTGAATATATTAATATTTTTTAGACTCAAAAGGTTTTTATACGTCTATTGACTCTTAATCACATTAATTATTGAAATTAAATATAATAGGGATGTTAAAATTAATGTAATAAGTTAACGGATTAAGTGGTGATGAGCCTTAGTGAAAGATTTCTTTTATGTTTAAAGTTATTTAGTTTAGTATTTATTTAGTTTAATTTTAATCTTTCTTTCTGGATGTGTTAGCGAAACATAAATACATTGTCTGCAATAAAATAGCAATTTTAAGGAAGTGTATAGACTACAAAATAAATAATATATCCTGCTTAGAAAAAGTTGCAACTATCAATTGACAAAATAATAGAAAATGCATCTTTCTTGTTGATTTGAAATATATCTATGATAAATTTTAATCATGATGATTTAATTATTTACAACACTATTTAAAAATTAAAAATATTGTCTTTTTAAATGAATATTTGAACAATAAATACATTCTCATTAATTGTTCTACAATAAAATGGCACAAAAAATGAGTAAACTAATTAACAAAGAAAAATATAAAATATAACAGCACAGAAATGAAAATAAATTAAAACGACATTTATAGTCAAAACATGTACCATGGAGAGTAGAGAAATAAAATGCATAATAACATCGTTAATAACACGACAATAAAATTATATATTATTTAAGATTGTGGATGAAATGATGATTAACTCTAACAAATTATCTATTCAATAATCTTTATGTAGTCGTATATTCTCAAAAGGTGAATTTTTTTGACATGCTAATAATTTTTTAAACTAAATATACTCTACACTATATATTTTTTAAATAGCATGCAACTTTTTTATGTTTTAAAACAAATACCTCAATTTGAAATCTCTTATTTTGAAAAATATAATAGCACTATTTTGAATAAGAGAATAACACACACACACACACACTAATTTTGTTATTTTTTGTTACCCGAATTAGGAAATATTTCGTTGACAATTATTTATGTCTATAACATGTCAAGTTGACTTTAATAAAGAAATAAAAATAAATAAATAAAATTGGTAGATATAATTTTTTCAAACTTTCTAATGCAATAAACAAATATATTTTTTTAGTTATGTTGAAAATGCAAAAAAAATTAATAAATCAAATGAAGTGATAAGTACAGCGATGTTAATAAAGTAATTTACATTTATGCAGATTCTTTTAACCATATATCCAGAAAACTCCATCTTCTTCTAATGAAAATATAAAATATGATGACACTATTGATAAGTTTAAAAGAATGCATTTCTTTTCAAATTGAAAATTAAATAAGAAGCAAGTTCTAAAAACTGTTTTATAATAAAATTATCTCACTGATGCGTCTATAATGAACCTACTCAGCATGAAAATAGACTAAAATGGGAAGTTTAAAGAACAGCATAAAGGTGATTATTCTTCAATAAGTTCAGTCAAAAGAATGGAGAAAAAAATAAATGATATTACTATTTTTGAAAAATAATAAACCTGAAAATACATGTAAGTTCATTAACTGTTTCAAAACAAATTAAAATAGTATTTTATGTACATATAAAATGAACAAATTAAGTATCATATTTAGCAATTAACAACAACAACTAATTATATTATTTGCATTGAACATTGCTGAAAGATGACTTTTAACAAAAATAAAAGAGAAAATGATAGAAAACATTTCAAACTTATTAATATAATAATATAACATAACATATTTTTAAAACATCAGCTAAGATATAAAATTTTTTAATAAATTAAACTAAATGATAGTTATAAATATTTAAAAAATCATATATATATATTCATCCACATTTCTTTTTTTATTTCATATGAATATCTATAAGTTTTATAACTAAATAAATAGTTCAAAATTTTATATTTTTTTAAAAAAATAAAACAAATATTATCTTTTCATGCGCTAGCTGCATGTTCTGCTTTACTAGTCTGCTAAATTATACCGTCATCTCTGAAAATATCCCATGTTAAAAGTTGTCTAGATGACTTAATTTTAGCATTACACCAAATAATTTATTTATGTTGGCATAAAATTCTACGGGATTAGGTATTTGCCCAAAGATACAAGTCCAACTGAAATCGAGTTGCTCTTAATGGAACTCTAATTCTGTATTTATCATCCATATTAAGCACAACTAAACCTAAATTATCTACAGTCCTATCCTTAATATAACTCTGCTGGCAGAAATTATATATACAGGTGAATCTTAATCTGCTAACTCATACCTGCATCAGATACTAAACCATGGCAGGCAGTAGGCGAACTACAATACTCGTTTTGATGGCCATGATTATCGCCACCGCCATGGACGGCTATCTCTACACTCGATTCTCCACCGTCGGATGGACTAGCAGGCCGGTTTTCATGGGTAAGCGCCACATGAGCTACGCCGGAGATGCCCTGTTACCGTCGGATCGTGATGAAGCCATGAGATCGACGTCGCGGGACTGCGGTCGTCGTCCCTTGAGGATCTCTGCAGTGGAGATTATTGCGGATGACTGGGATTCATACCCAGACTGCCTTTGCAAGTCCGTTAGGTTTTCCAGGCGGTGCCTTTGCTTTAACTACACCAGTTTTATTTTAACTAATTTGACATTCTTCTGAAGTATGTCACAAGATCAACCCTCTGCAAAAGGAGACCAATATTAGCTACCTGCCCTAGATGTTTTAGTAAGATACAAGATTCTCTTTTATATATCTAGTTAGGAGATGTTCACTTTATGTGTTGGATTATTTAATTTATCTTTTTTTAATCAAGCATTTTTGTTATTTTATTTGGTTTTATCTTTTGAAAAGAATGTGAAAATGGATCCTCTAACTGCACTATATATTTAGGTTATGGCTCTTATAATAAATGACTTTTGACATTTATTTTTTTTTTACCTTTTTCCATTTTTTTTGTATTTTTTCATATTATATTATGTTATACTATATGTTAAGCCTAAGGCATCTATAAAGACACGAGTTTGGTCCTTAAGGTCAAAACACTAAAATAACCCACCTTCATTTAATTTTTACCTTTATCAATTTTTCATACTTTCCCCATAAATTTTATATTTTATACATTTGTTTATTTATTCTTAAACTTTTGTTTTCTCTCATTTTGTATAAATTTTCAATGTGTTATAATTTTTAAGTAATTTGTAATTTTGCTGAGTCTAAAAGTGACAGTTTTTATTAGATAATAAATCTATATCTGTATCTATTATCTATTACTAGATATAAAGTGAGAATATCCCATATAAAAACCCTCAGACTACTAAATGGAGATGAATTAAACCGCCCCACTTCATATATATTCTAAGTTTTTAACTTTTTTATATTATCTTGTTTTTTTCTTTTTATTTGTCCCAACTAAAATATAATTTGCCATTCTTATTTTGTTTTCTAACTACTTTCCATTCTCTCTATCTCATTTTATTATATAAATATTTAATACATTTTGTAATTTTTCATCATTTATTTTTGTTATTAGAATGTACTAGAAGTTTAATATTCATATTTTATTATCACCAGTTGTTACATAATTCTCTCTAGATAATGAATTATAATATCCGATCCAATGTATTTACACTAGATTTTATGTGCACATGTGTGCAGTGTGCATCAACAACCAGCATATAATAATATAACCAAGTGAACATTTTCTTATAGTTTTATGATTCAAACCACGTAAAGCAAATTCGCATAGAAACAACTTGTTATGAATTAAATTGCAAGCTTTAAACTTTGATATCTATCCCTATATTATAATTCTTATAAATTACCTACATCTATCAGTATTCTTCATCCGTTAATGTTTCAAATTTTGATAAGTTAAAATATCATTTGTCATGGTGGAACTCTGGCAATTCGCACTTATTAGTATCGTTATCACTTGAGGTTTAATTTAAAGGAAAGAACAAATTATCCAAACCAATAGATGAAGGTTAAAACAGAATTATCATATCCAATCTGAAGCAAGCATCACGAGTCTGAGAAACAAAGGGACACGTAATGCAAAGGGAAATGTGGCCATTCACAATGTGCGTACAAAATAACCATGAAAATCCTCAATTCTAAGCATTTAATTGATACATAAGATGAATGCAATCTAATTTACTTCATGCGTGCAATTTTTACTTGTGACCCTCATCCATTCTCTTTTGTTCTTTTACTTCCCTTCGTGGATCTGATTTTTATTGATGTCTCTCGTCTGCTCTGTCCATCTGCTAATAAGTTTTAAAGAGACTAATTTTTCATAATGTTAAAATTTTCAAAGAATGAGATCAAATTCGAGTGAATTTTAAGCACACGATTCAAAAGGAAACTGGGGTTGAAGTGAAATTATAACAGTTTTGAATGACCTGCTGCAAATCTGTACATTGACATCACTCTGAAGATAGCTCAGTAGTTAACTGTAAATAGTACAAAGATTCTGATTCACTGAAGTTATATTATTTGAACCTACGTCTCTCCCAAATCTTTCTGTATTGCATTGCTTTTAAGTTTGTTTTTTTCAAAAGTGACACGGACATGAAGTCTACATTTAACTCGTACCTGATAGTGTGGAATGCTAGCAGATTACAAAGTCTGGGCATGTTTTAATTGATTTAGGGTGCTAAACCTTCATATAATACCACAAGAAGATCGATTCATCAGTTGGCTAGTAAGTCTTGCAGTTACTTGGAATATGCGTTCATCAGTCCACTAAGATCGTAGCAGACAAGGATTAACAGAGCATGGATACTAGTGAACCTGATTATCAATTAAACTAATGTTTAAATCTCTAATCATTTTTAGTGGTGTGTGTTTCCTATGCAGTAAGTACCCCAGAGGGTTGTTTCGAAGTATAGAGACGATGGATCAATCACCTCGCTAGTAGTAAAGTTCGTTGATACGGAGCTTGGTCCAACTCAGATCGGGGGCCCACACAATGGTCTAGAACTGTAGCTCATTACAAAACAGCCCGGGCAATTCTAGGCTACCTGGTCAGATGAGGGATAGTAGGTAACAAAAATGTTCTGGGCCTGTTCCTAGATTGGGGTGGGTTACCTGTCCTTGCACACAAAACAAAGTCTGGGGTTCGTAGCCTAACTCTGGGATGATCTGTTAAATCTATGTAAATGTTGGTCCATCTCACTGAATTGGTCTATCATTAAAGGGCTGGGTCACCATGGGCTAGCACATTGGACAAATCCTAGTCCAATGTGGCCCGTGGCCTATCAGATACGGGCTTGTTATGGGCTTGGACGGAACATCCAATCGCATCCAGTTTCATTGGCAAGTAGGTTCACCAGATGTATTACCAGTTGTCACCTGGGAGGGAAAGTATAAACATAAAATTGACTTCTAATTCTTCCATGTATGAAAATATAGAAAGTTTAACTAATGGGTTAATTAGTAAATATAAGTAAAAATATACTTTTCCTTTCGAACCCACTTACCACCTCGCTTTAAACTACAAAACACGTGAAGCTTGAGTCTAATGAGATCGATTAGTGTGTGTATATAGAGGTGGAAACGGTCGTTGGAGATTGATTCAAAATTAGCAGAAAAATAAATTCCATAAATATGAAACTTCAATACAATTATCCACCACTCAAAAATACATACTCAATTATTACCTTTCTTTTTTTATCTCTTCTCTCGCGTACATTTACACAATTCTCTAGACAAAAATGCCTAAAAACACATACTAAAATTTAAACAAACAAAGCCTTTGGTAATCAAGATTTACCAAAAAGATTGAATCTTGGAAATGAAAACACTTGGGAATAAAGACTTTTCATGATTAATTAGTTACCATAGTTATGCTTGTTTAGTAGGTTAAGTTATTTCCTAACTTAGGTATTAGAAGATTGTTATCAATAGATGCATTCTATAAGAGAGAGCAAGAGAGAATAGAGAGGAAGGAAACATTGAGATCACTAGCATCACTTCCTTAGAAATAGTGTAGGGCATGTTTGTACCTCTATCAAAAATCTCTCATTTTCGTAAGTTATTTTCTTACAATTTCTTCTTCTTAGTTTGCTTCTTGCAACATTCTCTCACATTGTTTAACCTTTCTTACCAATTTTCAAGAGAGACATCAAAGAATTTTGGAGCATTGCAATGAATACGTTGTTCAAATCTCAAAGCTTATAGAACTTGGTGGAAAACAGAACAAGAGGGATAAGGAGGCAAGACTAAGGGCGAACAAAAAGAAAGACTCCAAGGCGTTCCCTTTTCTTTGTTTGCATACAAAAAGACATAAATGAGTCTATTTTTTTTTAGATAGTGGATATTTCTACAAAAAATGAGGTATGGACAATATTGAGGTTGGCGTACCATGGATCGTGCAATGTGCTAAAGATTAAGTTGCAAATACTCAATCGTAAATTTCAAAATCTCCAAATGAAGAATGGACCCTGCAAGAGTTTTTGACATAGGTTGAGAGCATAGTCATCCAAATGTGGTCACATGAAAAGGATGCATCTAAGTACCCTGTCGTAACAAAGGTACTACATAATCTTAGTCCCAAATTTGATCATATGGTGGTAGCAATTGAATAATCAAATGATTTGACAGCGTATATTTTTGATGAATTAATGAGATCCTTGTAGTTCCATGAACCAAGGATCAATAGAGTTGAATACAAAGTAGAAGAAAAAGCATTTCAAGCAAAGACTGAAAGATCCATGAGAAATAACAAAGATGAAGGATATGAAAGAGACAAATGAGACCATCGAGGTAAGGACAACTACCATGGCAAAGGTGGTGAAAGAGGTTCGAATCAAGCTAATTATGTGGAAAAGAAAAATGAGAAAAGTAGATTGTTTATAGCCTACACAAATTGAAGTGATGCAAAAAATGAAGTGGTTTGTTTATAGCAAGTGTTCAAACCACGTAAAGGTCTTTTCAAGACCCTTGAAGAATATCAAAGAAAGAAAGTGAAGTTAAGAGACGACTAAAAGCTGCAAGAAAAGGCAAAAAATTAGCAACTACTCTAACAAACCAAGATAAATCTAAACTCCTTTAACTATGTTTGGGAGAGGAGTTTTAGTTTCGCATGATGTTTGGTAAAAATTGTGTTAAAATGACTAGTGTGTTTGGAAATAATATTTTAATAGGATGAATAGTATAATGTATTTGAATATATATGTAAAATATATAGTAATGATTGTATGATATGATAATTTATAGGGATAATGATTATGTTATAAGGTATAAATAAAAATAAATGTGAGTATATATATAATATGTATAGGTATTGATTTAATTGTGAATAGGTATAATGATTGAAGAATAATTAATTATTTTTATATATGAGATAGAGAAATTTTGAATTTTAATTTGGATACAAATGTTATTGAATGATATATTTGATAACTTGAAAGGATATTTTGAAGTTAAAAGTTAGGTTCCAAACATAACCTCTATGATAATGTGTTTAATGGAACTGTAAGTTCGAAATAAGAAAAAAGGGGAGAAACTCACAACTCGAACAACAAATGTGTATTAAAGATTAGAAAAGAATTAAAGAATTGGAGCATAAAACCCATTGGTTGGGAAAAGAATTTGAACATGAAAAAGCAAAATGAATGAAAGCATAGGCAACGTGTTACCTCTTGGAGGTAGGTTCAAAATGACAATGCGGGAAATATTGGTTTATTTGCTAAGAAGCAAGACTAACTTAAGGTAGCAAAAAAAGATAATGAAGAATTGCAATCAAAGGTAATCTACAATCATTTGGAAGTTCAAAATGTAGATTGTTAACAATTAAGTTTTGCACCCAACACCATGGCAGATGTGCAAGAAAAACCAACCTTGACGTGTAAAGTGGATGATGAATTATTAGTTAGACACATTAAAATTAGAGGCTCCAATAATTATGTTGATTATTCTCGCAAAAATACTTTTGATGATGGTTTATTTCCTAAAATTGATGTAAGTGCAAAGTTTGGACACTACATTGCATAGAACAAGCAAGAAAAATGCAAATAGGGCAAGTTGATGATGATGATCAAATTTAACCGTGCAAGGAAGACATCAACAAGTTTTTGAAAGGACAAGATTGGAATATGAAATATTTCTCAATATTTAAGGCATTACTTGGAGAACACAATTTTAAATCAAGGAATATTTGGAGATTGATTCAAAACTAGAAAACGAATATATCTTATAAATATAATAGCTTGGAGATCAAGAGTCTTGACAATTAAAATTTACTATAAAGATTGAAGCTCAGAGCTAAAGACAAGTGGTAATAAAGATTTTCCATAATTAAATAGTTACCATAGTTATGATTGTTTAGTAGGCTAAGTTATTTCCTAAATTAAGCATTACAAGATTGTTATAACTAGGTACATACATGGTATAAGAGAGAGCAAGTGAGAATAGACTAGAAGGAAATGTTAAGATTAGTAACATGTCTTCCTTCACAACAATGTAGGGCGTGTTTGGTTGAAGTTTCTTTCTCTTTCAATAAAGTTTGTGCTTTGGCCAAGAATCTCCCATCTTCCTTAGTTATCTTCTTGCAATTTCTTTTTCTTAATTTGTTTTCTGTCACATTGTGTCCACCAAAAATCAACAAGGATTTTGAATTTTGTACAGAAATGACGGAGTGGGTGTCCATGTGCTCATGGGACTTCTGTTAGCACAAGTTGTATTTGTTACAGAAGTGTGAGGCGGTGTGGTTGAATTTGCCAACGAGTGGCGTCAAGATCATTTCTAAAAAATTTTCCAGCAATGTTGTTTTAACACATTGTGAATTTTAGCGGTCATACATATCCCACGACTTTCATTTCAACCAAGGTTAGGAATCTCGAAAAAAAAAAAAAAAGCACTAGTTTTACCACTTTTTTTGCAGGGTGATATTTTGCTTGTGTCATTCGTTGGATTCAATTCAAATAGACATATTATAGATTGATTTTGATATTCTAATAAGAATGACGAAAAAGAGGTTTGAAAAATGAACTTAACAAAGAGTGAAGTGTCAAGACTCTAATTTATTAGGTATAACGTGTGAGATATGTATTAGTCAAGGAGTGTCTCTTACTCCTTGAAAAAATTTGATTATGATAAAGCGGAGGATGAATAAAATAGACCTGTTATCTAACTAAAGGATTGAATAATTGAGAGAGGGAGATTTTAGGAAATGCAGTTTGATTCCCACAATCTCAAACTACTTGAGGAACCACTCACAAGGTGAATTCTCTTAGTGGAAATGAATGTGGGTTGCATTAGCTGTTCATTTTCAAGCTGAGCAAAGACAAATTGTAGTTACATAGCAGTATCTACAAACTTATCTTGTGAACTTTTCTGTATTTTAGTCCCACTATTTCTTAGTTTTTTTTTTTTTTTTTTTTTGTCTACAGACCTTTCTACCAGGACAAATAGATAAACCAAATTTGAAGATGTGTTTGGGCACTTAATTTTGTCCTTCAAGGACACGCTATTAGCCTTTTTCCTTTGACGCGTGTAATTGTCCTCCATGAATGGTCAAGTACTTTTTCCCTTTCATACTTATCGTTACAGTGCACTTTATGAGATTGGTAATAATTCAATAAAAACAATTCTTAATTTTTTAATTATTTGTACACATATTATGTGTGTTTCGAGTACAACCCATGAATTGTGTCAGAGCAGAGGCAAGTCCAGGCTAGTACATTTGGACAAATTTGGACCCTTTTGGGTAGTACCGACCCCACAAAAATTTGTTAGGTTTTGAGTCAAATTTAAATAGTAAATAAATTTAATAACTAATTAAACTTGACTAAGCTCGATCTTGTGAAACTTAAATTTACTCTGCAACTTGAGTCAAGCTTCAATGTCAAGTTCAAACTAATTTTTAAAGTCAAATAGATTCAAAAACATTTTAAAATCTAATTCAACACAGTTGAATAACTTCTTTTTATCAACACAATCAGTAAATTTGCATCCAGCCTTTTATTAACAGACCTCTAGTTTGGGCTTTTTAAGGCCGAGGATTTGGGCCAAACGATTTGATATATTTGGGCTTCGGAGGAAAAGGACAGTCAAGAGAGTAATGGGTTTGGGCAGTATGTCAGAAAGCTTTCTTTTCACATGCTAATAAGTAAATTCACATTCATCAAAATTTATTATTCTAAGTGTACTGTCTCATCAAATAACACTTTTTATCACAATTTCTAGACTATTCCTAAATTTTCATCGTCAAAACGGAGCCTTGCTTTTCATGTATAAATTTCGCATTAAAAAAAATGAAAGAAAAATTTCATGACAGTAATTGGATAGATGAAAAATATTTTAGTTGTTATTTTTTTGAAAAAATGTTACAACAACTGACAATGAACATGACTCATTAGAGTATTTTCGATTTAGGCAAAGGTTGCAATGAGGCCGAATCTGGGGGAAATTTTCTGACGGCACGGAGACTTAGTCTGGGCGTTTTAATTGTGTTTCAGAATAGGAATTTAAAATTTTCCTGGTTATGATTTTTTTTTTTTTTTTGTTTCTGTTGGCTCTGCACATTTAATGAGCATAAGTCGTGCGCAAACCTTTTATTTTTTGCATGTGTTTTTTTAAAAAAATTATTTGTGTTTAAATCTGAAACTTTAATATGAAAAATATATAAAAAAAAAAAACAGAAATTTTACTCCATTATTAAACCCAAAAAATATTCAGATTGCGTTTCGGGTTTTTCCAAACAAAAATTTTAGTTGAAAATATAATTTTAGAGAGAGATAACTGCAGAAGAATTTTATTATTTTGGCTGGACTTTTTATTCTCAAGGTTTTTTCGACAGAAATATACATGATTGGAATTTTTGTATACCCATGCATCATGTTAGTACACCATAAATAAAATCTATGAGCTGGCTATGTTTGTTTTCATTTTACGAACTATTTATTACCACTTAAAAATCTTACAAATAATATATCTTACCATATAAATTTTATTCAAATTTAAATTTAAAAGTTAATAATTTTTCAATCATTATACTTATTCACAATTAAATCAACACCAATCCTTATAAATTTTCTACTCACGTTCATTTTTTTATTATTATATGAACACATACACTATCACATCATTTAATCATTATTGTATATTAAATATATATATAAATAATTTTTCTATCCATCCAAATCTTACAAATCAAACATAATTTTCATGCCTACCTAAATCACCCAATTTTTCTTCGCAATCCTAATTTGAAAACAAACACAGCCATGAGAACTTTAGCTCAACAGTAATAATGACACAATTATTGCTTTACTCATTAAAAAAAAAAAGAATATTGTTTTTAATCCATTGATTACGGTTATTTCGGGTCTTAAACTGACAAAAAAGTAAAGAAAAAAATTTATCATTTAAATATTCACGTTTATAGGACATCTTTTTTTATAATTTAATCACTTTTTTAGTATCTAATATTTCATAACCACGAATTTTTTAAAGTTAAAGTCATTTTTTACCAATAATTAAAGTAAAGTCCTGAAACTGGAATATTTAAATTATTTTTAAAAAGTTTATAAGTTCTAAACATTTTATTTTTAGAATTTATAAGCTCTTTTATAAAAAAGAAAATTACCAAATACTCAATAAGAACTTATAAAAACATTTTATAAGATATTTTGAAATGTTTATAAACTCACCTAAACAGCCTCTATATTGAGTCTAGCCAAACGGGATGATGTTTAAACTTCTTTGAACTTTATTTAATTTGTTGATTTTATTTGAACTAAATTTAGTTGAACACCCATTCAAGCTCAACGGAAGATTAAACTTAAGTAGCTTGATTTTTCACTTATATTTTATTATTTTAAGATAATTAGAATGACCTCAAGCCCACCTTCAAGTCTTGTCAAGTGAGAAATTATAGTCAGGTTTACTAGAATTTATTTAAAACACCAAATCTAAACCATCAACCGGTATTCAGTACAGAAATGAGTATTGAGTAGTTTGATTCATTTTCTGCTTTAGACCAGACCACATTGACACATCATCCTTGTAAACAAACAACTGTAAAAGTTGGAATTTTTAATTTTTACATTCCCAAATGCAAACAATTGATTTAACTTGATCCCTTGACAATGTATCAACAATGTATTCCGATTTCTGGATAATTGAAGGGCACACAAAACAATTTTTCCCTTAAAATTTTTTTACTATCATTGTATGTTCATGAAAATATCAGCTAGGCCTAAATCCATAGTACAGTTCGGGGGGTTAATTCATAAATTATCACAACAAAAATAATGAAATTTGCTACTATAAAGTGATGGCTTTGTAAAACAAGTGAAGCTTTCACTTGGGCCTGCCCCCGATTTGTACTGAGTGCATGGGCTCACTCTGAGTAACAGTGCTGTGTATCCGATTCAGCGACTCCCATTAACAGCCGAAATATTCAGCTGCGGTCAACAGTAGTAGCATACTAGGAAAGAATGCACCCCACTGTTTCCACAGTGAAGGAGTGGGGGCCCTGCAGTCCTTTCAGAATCAAAAGAAAACGTACATTCAGTCCAGCAGAATGAACTCCACTGTGTTCTTGCTGGAAAGAAGTTAATGCTCATCAATTAGGGACGGAATAATCAAGCTGCAAAATTAACACCACATGCAAAGCTCGTTTAAGGTCAACAACGAAATAAAGAGGCGTCGTGCGTGTCACCACGTGATCCCACGAGAGAAGAGGAAAAGGGGTGTAATTCTTGAAATCTTCACGGCTCGTGATTTTCGTTTTTTCTTTTTTTTTTTTTTTGGGAGGGGGGGGGGGGTGGGCTGGTGGGGGCTGCGGCTTTCAATGTCCAGGTGATGAATAACTGAACCGCCCTTCATTTTTGGGTGTCTTGCATCATATATACCACCTCTTGTTGCTGCTACACCCCACATATGTTCATGTCGTTCTAGAGTGCCCCCTCACACCCTCAAACTCGCAGAGAGAGAGAGAGAGAGAGAGAGGGAGGGAGAGAATGGGAAGGCCTCCATGTTGTGACAAAGTTGGGATCAAGAAAGGTCCATGGACTCCAGAAGAAGATATCATTTTGGTGTCATATATTCAAGAACATGGTCCCGGAAATTGGAGAGCAGTACCAACCAACACCGGTGTGTGTGTGTGTGTGTGTGTATTCAATACTTGAGTGCTGTATTTTTCTAGTGATGGTTTTACCTGTGTTGATGAATTGGTGTGTGTTTCTTTGTTTTGTTGAAGGCTTGATGAGGTGCAGCAAGAGTTGCAGGCTGAGGTGGACTAATTACCTTAGACCTGGAATCAAGAGGGGGAATTTCACCCCACATGAAGAAGGGATGATAATCCATCTCCAGGCTTTATTGGGCAACAAGTAGTGTTTACAATTATGTTAAATTGAAAAGCCCCCTATTTTCTCACTTTTCTGATTAGGTGATGAAATCATTGACGGAACAGAATCAATTTTTTCTTTGGGCAGATGGGCTGCTATAGCAACTTACCTGCCACAAAGAACGGATAATGACATCAAGAATTATTGGAACACCCACCTCAAAAAGAAGCTTAAGAAGTACCAAACAGGTAATTTGGAACCCCAAATGGCTTCTAACTCAACAGCTTACCATCACTTCATGTCCAGAAGTTATGGTGAAAGGGTTACGGAGGATATTGGCAAGCCCCAATCAGGCCTCAGGGTAGGTGAGAATTCTTCGGTGTACGCCTCCAGTGAGGAGAACATATCAAGACTTCTGGAAGGGTGGATGAGATCATCACCTTTCCAGACCAATACTGCTGCTGCTCCTCCTGCAACTACCACTACTACTACTAATTCCCAGTTTCTGAGTGCAAATTGCGATAAGCCTCATCACAATTATGGGAACGTCCCAGCTGAAAGCGGTGGCACTTCTGCTCCAGTTCAGGGTTTCAGGCCACACCAGATTGAGCACGAAGTCACGAATGGGATCTCATCAAGTGACCATGACTTGGAGTGCATCATGTCCTTTGATCATCACCACAGCTTGATGACTAGCATGGCCAATTGTGAAAAATCTTCTTGTGACTCTAGCCAGAAGGGCTCCGAAAGCAGTGGCTTAATGGACCACGAGAATGTTCAATTTGGGCAGGAGCATAAGCCCAAAATGGATAGCAATCCTCCGTTATCATTTCTTGAGAAGTGGTTGCTGGATGAAAGTGCAGGTCAAGTGGAGGGAGTGATGGAACTGCCGCCAATATTCTAGTGAGATTATTGCCAAGAAAAAAAAAAAAAATATATATATATATATATGCAAAAGGAAATTTATGTTTCTGAAGTAAATGAGTTGTGTGAGATATATAATTAGATGCAAAAACTGGAAGGGTCTACTTTGAGAAACTAATCTTCTGCTAGGGTTCCAAAAAGTTGGATTCTCTGCTGCCTTTTCTTTGTCTTTCTCTTGTTCTTGCCTTAACAATTGTAATTTGATTAGGGTTTGTTTCTAAATGCACCCTTTGTCACTCTGAAGTGTTCTTTTCATCGTTAATGTATATCCAGTATTTCTTCTCTAAGTATTCTTGCAGAAAAGGGGACCGATAAATATAAGGGAATTAATATGTCTTCTGCATCAATCAAATGGGAAGGCTAACAAGTGTCTCGCAAGTTGATTTCATGATTATATCTGCTTATTCCTCTCAGGACACATCTCGTCAACCTTGAATATTTTGGACATGTACGAATTGCCATATTTATTAGGCTGACGGTAAAGACGGAAACTTCGAGTAAGGATATTAAATAAAAGGAAAGCACGACATGAAATCCATAGCCAAGGATAAGGAGTAATTCAAATTCGTACCCCACAGTGAAGACCCAACATAAATGATTTAATGTTACACATGAAAAATTTTCCCAAGCCAAATTTCCGACTATGTGAGAAAATTGTAATAGCTTATGTTTGTAAGTCGAATTGTATCCCATGCTTGTAGTATGTGACACAGCATACTCTACATGTGTAAAATTATATATAAATTATATAGTTATTTTATTTAAAATAATAGAAATAATATTTATTAAAATATTAAAATATTAAAATAAAAAGATGAAAAGAAATTAATTTTAAGTGAGAAAATTTAAAGAAAGATAAACAAAGATAAATTAAAAGAAATTAGAGATATAAAAGATGGAAAAGAATAAAAGAATTTAAAATAAAGATAAAAGTAAGATTTTGCATTTTGAAATAAAAAAGGAGTAAGTGGATGTGTAACTTTATATTATGCGATTAAAATAAATTCAAACAATAAATAATATGGTATAGATTACTGAGTTACAAGTTAAACAATCTAGGAGCAAGTAGGCTTGGTATAACAATCTGGCACTTCACTTATCCTAAATATGTGTTACTTCAATAAGAATCATCATCACTGATCGAATCAGAAGTATCATTAAACACCATAGAAAATGAAATTTTGACTTAAATACTCAAAGGAGTAGAATAATTAATTAAGACATAATTGAGGGGCGACGATCTTTTTTTCTTTCCTTTTTTTTTTCCTCTCTTACTAAATTAATCGAAGCCACCTCAAGACATGACCACGGTGCATGCTGAAGTATTGAATGGCCGGTGTATAAATACTTGCTAGGTTTTTCACCAAAAAAGTATGCGAGAGTAGGACAAGTTGCTATTTGAAAAGAAGAAGGTGGAGAAGAAACTGGAAAGACAGCTAATTCAAGACATTTGGACAGCAATGTGTCACGAAAGTCTTGCCACTGAATATGGTAAGTGATGTGTTTCTAAATTTATACCATGAAAGAAGAGAGGGAAACATGTGAATGCCTTCGCCTTTCGGTGTAGGAAACTGGACTGTGTGGATGCACACTAGCCGTCGGATGGAGCTTTTACACCTTGAGATTTAAATCTATGTCCCATGAAGAAGGGCACTTGTAATTATACTATAGCATACATAATAGGTGTGTGTGTGTGTGTGTGTGTGTGATAATTTCATTATGTTACGGATGATATAATACTTTGTATTTGAAATTTATATTAATTTAAAGGTATTTAATATTTGTAGTCTAGAGATTGTGTGAGAAAAAAAACGTTAGATGTTGTTTAATGGGAAAGATCAGACAACTAATAGCATTTCAATGTTCGAGTTTGTAATAGGCTTGTTTATCCTTTAGGCCTTTTCATCTAAAGTGAAGTCGTTAATTCTTTTTAATTTTATTATAATAATTAGAATGACATTTAATACCACCCGAATGATTCATTGTAATAAATAATCAAGTAAGAAAATTCACATTAATTTAAAATGAAATAAATATCAGACGCATTTAATTATTAGTAGCATACATCCAAACTTCTAACTATTAGCCATATTGCACCCTTGTATGCATTTTAATATTTAAATATATTGAAATAATTTACATCTATATTTTTTTGTATAATTTATTTTTTAGCAAAAATTATTTATTCTACATATGTACATAATTTTTTTTTGTCAATTATGATCAAGTATAAATTTATCATATTTTAAAAAAATTTAATAATGTAAGCGAATCATTCAAATGAAAATTTTTGATGATATTAAATCTAGTATATTTTCAAAAATTTTAGTGATAAAAAAAGGTTATCAAAAATAAAAATTATATTAGACAATTTCCATAAAATGAAGAAGAAAAAATGAAGAGACAATGAAATAATAAATAAGAAACAAAAAGAGAGAGTATAAAACATTGACAAGAAAGATAAGTTTAAAAAAAGGCTGTTTAGTAAATTAACTTTGATAAACTATCCACCTTTTACACATCTTATATAATATAGGTACCAGTTTTTAGATGCCAATTGGAAAAATAGAGAAAAAGTCATATGTGTTAGATGAAGAATTAAAGATATTTAAGTGATTTTATATTATACAATTAAATTAATAATTTTACTAACTTAATATATAGTATTAAAGTAATTTTATATACGGTATAGATTATTAAGGGTGTTCTGGTGTGGCCCAAGGACGGGATATAAAGTTTGATTATTGTGCATTTGTTGCCTGCCCCACCTTGACTGGACTAATCAAACCGTGTTTGTATCATCATTATAATTTCAAATCAGCATTAATTGCATTTGATGATATTTTAAAGCATAATAAAACATGACAGCCCATTTTTGCCCATCGCAACAAGTTATCCATCTAAAAGGAAAATTTTTTAATTTCCCTGCAAATAGCAGTCTTAATTCTAAATCTTTAGGCCAGCATGTTTGTTTATCTAATTTTTTTAAAATAAAATCAATCAATTACGTCTCTCGATAAGAGAGAGAGAGATATATATATATATATATATATATAAAATATTTAAAAGGAGCATACGTTCGATCATAATAGATGACAAACTACTACGAAAGTCCACTTATAATACCACCGTGTAAATAATTAATAGTTTCTTTTTTTTAAATTCAACCCTATATTAAGTTTAATGTATTATATAATAATTAAGAGTGTCAATAAATCTAAACTATTGAACCCAAACTAAATTAGATTTGAAAATGTTTCTACAAATTCAAATTTAAAAAATTTTGTCAAGCTCAATCTAGTCATTTAACTCAAGTCTGAACATGAATTTGAACTCTATAAATTGATTCAAGGCCATACGTGTTATTATTGAACTTTAATTACTATTCAAATTCGGCTTGATAACCCCCTTTAAACATACAAAATATATCTCAAAATAATGTATATAAATTTTTAATTTATCTTTTAGAATTTATAATACCAGTACGATATTGGCGACCAAAGAAAACAAAATTAATAAAATATATAATATCCCTTTACTGGCATTATTACAGAAAAGCTATCTACCAGAGTCATGGGTTGGCAACGCATGTGATCCAAGCTAACAGCCACCCCTCAAACCCAACCCATACGGTTATTATCCTCATGAATAATCCATTTTCATAATGAACAAAAAAATATTTGATTATGGGACCACTACATGCAGAAATATTTTCTTTTAAATTATGTGCTTAATACACGTGGCATGAATTAAAGAGGAGTGCCCCCGGGTTGTGTCCAGTATCAAGACAAGTGTATAGTTTTACTGTCTACCTAGGCCACGAGTGTAACTTAGGGCTTTCAATGCCATGGGAAACTTTGTTTTGCTACCTTTGACGGTTTGAACCCTTCAATAATAGTTAATGTATTTTATTCTTTGTGAGCCTATATAATTTTATCTCAAGATTAGGTGATTAGAGTGAACATTTTGTAGGAATGGGTGTAAATGAGTGTGAATTTTTATTGAAGATAGAGAGAGAATTATGATCTACAATTTTGTGAAATTTATTTGATTTCTCTTTTCATTCTATAAAAAAAATTGTACCAAAATTACTTTTATTATATCTTACGAGGCATTTGTGCAGTTGTTGCTGATAATATTAAAAGATATCATCAAAACATTTGCCATGTTTGCAAAAGTTTTGAAGAATATTATATTGACTATATTTTTAGAAGATTTTAAGAATATTATTTTTACTTTACTTGAAAAAGATTTTAATAATACCATATCTTATATTGAAAATTAGTTATTTTTTATTGAGTTGATTATAAAAATATTTTGCAGTCAAGCAAATATTGTAGATTTGCGTATAACATCAGAAAAGGAACATTCTAGTTGGTGTTAATGACCTACTATTGATAACACTGCAACTGATGTGGAAAGATTTGTAACTTAATTTTAGGAGATCTTCTCCAGATATTTTTGTACATATTTAGATTATAAATAAATGATTGAAGTTCAATAGCTCAAGTTGAAAAAAGGGACAAAGGCATGAAGAAAATTGAGAGCTTGAGTGTCTAATTCTTGTAGCCTTTGTGTGAGCTTAAATTTCATATTATTCTATGTAAATTCTGTATAAAAAAAAGTGAGAATTAAAATCTTTTGAGAGTAATTCATTATGATAGAATGTTGATTTTAAAGTGAATTTCGATTAAATATAATTAAAATTGTATTGTATGACTGTGTTATCAAGTTGAAAACTTTGATATTAGAGTGATGAGTTAGACAAGAGTATTATTGATTATCTCTTTACTGTTTAAATTTGATGGAAGCTTTATATTGAACAAAGCTCTACGGACATAAGAAATGTTGCTCAAAATTTTGTTAACAACTCTATACCTCACAACATTTACTTTGTTGTTCCGTTGTGTGGTTGGTATTATTGTTCTGTGCGTGCTTTTGTTCTTAACGTCATTAAAACACTTGTAAGTGTGCTGTCCAAGTGCAAATCAAAACCTAGCAAATCATAATCAATATGCAGAGGAAGTCTTGATCCTAATGATTCTTTGAGGTTCTTTATAAATATGAGATTTGAATTCAAATCTCAATATATGAATTTATTATTTTATAATTCTTGTCAGTCCATATCACTAAAAGGAAAAAAAAAAAATAGAACGTAAATCAAGATCACCACATAAGTCAAGAAAAATATTTGGGCCTTAACAAGAAATTAAAACAATTTCACATCGTCGAGTTCCATTCAGGACAGCCCTCAATATCGGGTGAGGGCCACAATTGAGACCACAAGATAAACCGAGAGGCTCAAGATCATGAAATTATTCAATGCCGCAAAAGACGAAAATGGGTCGGATATTCATTGGCAAGTGGGGTCTCTATATTGATTATAATTTAATTTCGAAAGCTACATGCCAAAATCATCAATTCTATATCATGTCAATAATTAAAAATAAAAAATAAAAAGCACACGCGCACGCACAAGTGGTAGGGGCTCATTCCCTAATTCTCATTTTCTGTGAATATCCACTGTCACTGTAAATTAAATAATTAAACAAATCGTATTGCAGTCAAATCCATAATCTGAAGTAGCATCTATGACCAATCTATGTACTACAACACATTATTAAGGGTTTGACTCGTACAATAATTGTTTCTAGACTCCTATTTTTTATTTTTTTTGATCTCTTCTCTGCAATTTACTCGCTTTAGTTTTATATTTGATCACACCTTCAACATCTTGTTTCTCAACTTTACCTTTATTAATTTTTATTTAATTTATTCTTACTTATGTTTTTATTTAATAGTAAACACAGTTCAATTTATTGAATGATTAAATAAATTTATTAAAGTTTTATTAATTTTATTTTTTAATGATTATGTTTGTCGACTACGCTTATACAACATCTTTGTAGTTATCTATATAGAAGTAGGCAAATCATTTTGCCATGATGAATGGGCCCAATTCAGTGTGAATATCTTTTTAATCTGAAGTAGGTCTTTCAAAAGCCCTTTGTCAAATAATTCTTGCATGGAGGCGTTTAAATGAAGTGTACAATTTCTAACAGCTACTGCAAGAGAGATGTAGCTATTTGTTTGTCCACTTATGTTGTGGTTTCATTTACATGTTTAGCGAGTGATGTCATAGTTTGTGTCGACGAGTTGGATTACAGTCTAATTATTGATTTGCATTTCCCCACTGTTAAATAGAATATTGTAAATCCTTATAATTTTCATCTTTCTTGAATAGTTTTTATTATACTATCTATATATGTTACTATTAGTCATGTTTACTTTAAATAAATAAGTTAGATAAATTATTTTATCAAATATAATCACCATATTTTTTTATAATAGATAAAAGCTCTTGATTGGTGTCAAATTTAGTACAAAATAACTACAATAAAAAATAATTAATCATATATATATATGTATATCAAATGTGATTATATAATCTTGTAAAATGATATCAATAGACTTTAATTCTATATTTAAAAGTAAATATGAACTTATAAAATTGGGGAGAGGGTAATTGGGCTTTTTAATTAAACTCTTAAATTACCTTATTTTCTAATCATAACCACTTCTCCAACATTTTCTATTTTTTTGATTATGCTACAAACTCATAGTCTCTTTCTTCTACTAACTTATTTCTTCTGAAATTTCAATAATATTTAATATGCATATCTTTTATTACCATATTTATTATGTATATATACTTTAATTTATGTAATTTTATTTATTATTGAACGGCTAAAAAGTATAACAATTTTTATATCTCATTATAATTAATGAAAGTATACTAATGTTTTATAAGTATGCACACAAGTAGAGTACGCATATGTTTTATTGGTAGATTATTAATGGCCACACTTAAATCAAATGCTACAATTGCCTGAAATAAGATGTTTTCTTTTTAAACAACAAAGCAACGGGACCCGTGGTTTAGTGGAACCTATATTTGAACTCACACACACAAAAGGGTGGATTACTCTTCTAAATTAGAGTACAAAATTATTTTATTTTATATATTTTCCCACATGTGACGTGCCTCTATGAATATATATGCACACAATGTGAAACAAATGCATATATCTCTTAATGACTGAACATGAAAGAAATTAACTGGCCATAATTATGGGGTCACCCCATTTCTCTAGGGTCACTTGATGACACAATTTCTTTTCCCTTGCATGCATATATTTGGTGGTGACCCTCCCTCGCACTTAGAATTAAAGGCATAGCTCAAGGGGAAAGAAGTACAGAAGTATATCACATGCGCCAGCTGACCAGAAAATTATAACCCTAGCCAGTATTTGAAGGCGTCAGGTCAACAAAGACATTAAATTTTTCAATTTATTTTTTTTTATAAAATCAAATGAATTTGCCTGCATCAATACATGATTTTCTTTTAATCTTTCTGAGATTGGGTCTTGTATTAGGAAGTCTAACGGTAGTATTACTTTCAAATCCTATGTATTCAACCTTTTCATCAGGATTGGTTCTTTTTTATATCTTCTTATTCTATATTTTAACTCTTATTTTGTGGGCAAAACGAAAGATGGGGGAAGAGTGTAAATGGCTTTATTATGTAAGTTGTAATAGCTCATTTATGTTCAATCTTAAATCCGCTAGCAAAAATCAGATGTGGTGTGTGTGTGTGTTTTGGGAGTAATTATTTATATGAATAGTGTAAATATGATGAATTTTATATTTGGTGTGTTAGTTGTTGTGTCAATAGTAACAAAAATTACTATGGATGACAATTTTTGTGCGTATGTATTTTCAGGAGAAATTGAAACTAGAACATAGCCCACGGAGCCCCAATGTTTAAATTAGATTTGAATACTTATAAAAGAAATCAGAATCCGATAATTGTCCATGAAAAAATTAGCTATTAGATTTTCCGGCAATTAAATATCCCGCCTGGATTAATTAGCTGACGTAATACGAGAAGCTGTGGCACTTTGGTATTAAAGATTTTATATAAATTGAAAAGCCTCTAACGATGTGACATGGAATCTAGTCTACTTTTTATTACAATATCAAGATTTACATAAAATAGAATCATTTTAATCTTCGTTTCCTCCATTTATTATTTTTTTTGTCAAGAAGAAGGATGATTCCATTAATTTGCTGAAATATATGTATATTTTATATCTGGAAAATATATTATAGAATTCATAATTTTTTTTATTGATATTCAATTACAATTAGCGTAATGCTTTAAATGTCTTCATTTTTGTTGGTGAAATTAAGATTTTATAAAACTTAATTTGGGAATTGTATAGTTAAAGCTTCCTCTATTATAATTGAAATATCTAAAATTACATTTTAAAAAGGGTTTTTTTTTTTATCTTCAAAGCTTAAATTATTAACTAATATCAGAGATGATGAATATAAATTTGAACAATCTCCAAAAACAAACTACTAATTTTGTCAATCTTAAAAAACTTTGTAGAAATTCAGTTGGAAAAATGTTTTTTTTTTTTTTTGAAATAAAAAGGTGGTTTTTTTTTTGGAAAAAAAAAATATTTTAATCAATCCACAAGCATGCTCACAGTGTGCTGGTGGGATGGTGTTTTTATTAATCAATAAATTATGCTATAAACACCTTTGTTTTTTCTTGCACAAGTAATATGACTTTGTGGGCTCATGCAATAAGTGTGGCATATCAATCTTGCATTCTTGTCCTTACATATAATAAATAAATCTTCTCTTATAAATTATCATCTGTTTTTTTCAAACCCTTGATGGATATCACAATATAACTACGTCGTAATTGAAATTTCATTTGGACGAATTATAATAATTCATAAATCTAATGAACCTGATGTTTTTCTTGAAAGAAATTAAAAACTAAGCCTAAGGGCAAAAAAAATTATTCTTTAGGCCCAACATAATAGTTGTTTAGAAATTCTCCAAATATACCAGATTAATATGTAAATTCGTTTAAAGAAATCAGTTAAATATACCAGATTAATATGTAAATTCATTTTATAATCATCCAAATTAATTAGAGATACGTGTCAGCAGGCCAATCTTTTAAAAAAGTGTCAGCCTGAAAATTATTTAATGAAAGTAGGCCTAAAGCACATTGATTGGGCGGATCAACATGGCATGTGCACCCAATAATTTTTCAATCGGGCCCAATCAAACTTAAACGTGACCAATTACACTAATAGGACTTCAAATTACAAGAATCGTAGCATTCATAATTTTTTTTATTGATATTTTATTTTAATTAGCGTGTTCATTTTTCTCAGTCAAATTAGGATTAAAAAAAAAAAATTTGGGGCACTTTGAAGATGTGAATAATTTGCTATAGTTCAATCAGTTTTAAAAATTAAAATTTTCTCTGTTGTGATTGAGATATTTAAAATTACATAGAAGGTATTTTTCTTCAAAGCTTAACTCTGTATTATTTTATAATAGCTAAAGGCCATTGCTTGGTTAAAGTATCCTTAATAAAAAAAAATAATCAAAATTATTAAAACATTAAAATTTGAATAAAATTAGAATTTGGTTATAATAATATTTTCACTAGAGTCTACCATTTTTTATTTTATTACGTGACTTTTCTGTTTATTTTTTCCACAATTAATCCATCAATTCACATGCATATTCCAAATGTGCTGGTGGCATCATAATATTGTCCATCATTAAGCTTAAATTATGCCACAAACATCCTTGTTTTTTCTTATTTAAGTAGTGTGTGTGTGTGTGTGTGTGTGTGTGTGTGATGAATGAATCTTCTCTCATGAATCATCATCCCTGCTCACTCTCTTAACAGATATCCTAATATAATAGGCAGTAATTGAGATCTGTTTTGGATAAATTATGATAGCAATGTTTGGCTGCTCATTTCAATGGGGTTGAAAATAATAGGGATTTTGTAGGATATGAAAATTAGATTTAGTTGTAATATTTTGATGCCGATAAAATTTTAAATCTATTTTAATTTGAGCATTTACACACACACACACAAACACATATACATGCATATATAATATAAAAAATATAATTTGTTACACCAATCCTCTTTCAACTACACCAGCGCCACTGGGCTTCCTTCGCATCACACTAGGTTCTCTAAACGACGGCCCAAATAATTTTTGTGATTCTGGCAGAATGAAATTATTCACAAATGGTTTTTGTCAAACTTCATCAATATGGCCTAAACATCTACATACGTTGCAAGAATTGGGTAGCTTGTGATAGGTAAAGTTGATAATTTATCTCTTTCCCCTATTCAGTTAGAGTTTCGAAGTTCGATGAGAAAGAAGATTAATATTCAGCTCCACTCTTATGAAGATGGAATCTCCAACCTTGACATTATCATCATCCAAATCAACCCTCTTGAAAATACCTAAATGATTACCCAAAAATTCAACCACTATAGCTTAGTAGCAGGGAGCCCATCAACCGTAGCATCAAAATCACACCAAGCAAGGGCCACAGTGGAGGGATTTACATCTTGCCCCACTGCCTTTAGAAAAACAATGTTGTTCTCCAAAGGCCAAGGCCCATCAAGATGCAGTCACCACCCATTATTATTCAATCCAGCCCAAGAAAACTTCAAAGATCCCAATAACTACAGTGGGAGTTATAATTGTTCTGTGAAAATAATTGTTCCATATTTCTATTTATTCTCTTGGATTTTCTTCAATGCAGATTTTCGTATATTATTCTCTTCCACTTTTCTTTTATGTATTTTTGTTAGTACACCAAAGAAAGAGAAACATTTTAGCCTTATAAGCGAGGGGCGAGGCAAAAATGCTGAATACATTTCTCCATTTTAAGCAGTACAATAAAAAGATGAAGAGCAAGAACAGTAAGATGATTCGTTTGAGTTGTTAAAATCTATTGAAAACATTGACAATAACCTAGCAAAATAATGAAAACAGTTTGGCTAAGATTTTTTAAAGGCTTTGGGTGAATTTACATGGTAATGTTATTGGATTTCACTTAGACATGGGATGTCAAATTTTTAAAATTTTAATAATAAAATAACCAAAGAGTGTAGCAGAATAAACAATTCTACCCTAAAATGTTATTTATCATATAAAACGCACAAGTATAAATTCTAGAATAGTTGCATAGATGATTATTTGGATACAAAATTCTGTCTCTAATCCATAAACTACGATAAAGTCCCGACCTCTAATTTGCCTATATGAACAAATCGTTGACTATAGTCCTCCAATAAAACTTTATAAACTCTTTTATGAAATTTCATAATTCTTGTACTTAAATAATGTTTTGAAAAAAAAAATGAGAGAGAGGTTGGTAACTTTTTTTCTCTAGTATGTAAATGATGAATTAGTGCTCAAATGAACAGTACATATGAACAGTATCCGTTGCTACTGTTTACATGAATAGTGGCTTTTTTTTAGAAACTCTTTCAAGTTATTTATTTTCAACGCACAATCCTAAACATGTGTTAGGATAGTTGGAGCTTATGAAATGGATTTTGTGGGCTTCTACATAGACCTTGAAATTATTTCAAGCCACGTCCACCTTTAATTATTAATTTAATTAATAATTAAAGTTTAATTGAATTATTTTCTTTAAGTTAATTAATGTTATTAATTAAATTAAAGGCCCATTATATTTTTAATTAATAATCTCTATTATTAATAAACATAATAGGTACAAAATATTTCTCTTTTGTTTGGTATCTTAATTTAATTAATTAGTTCCATGAATTAAATTTAATAAAATTAAAAGCTTATTATGTTTTCAATTAATGATCTTATTATTAACAAATATAATAAGGAATAAATCATTTTAATTTAGTTCAATCTAATTGCAACTAAATTAAATTCACTATGAGACTTATCAAGTCTCATCCACAAGACTTTTCAAGTCTTGTGAATACCACTTTATAAATACCTTAAGTCATCATTTTATTCTTATGTGCGTGACTATTTAAATTCATCATTAGTTGGCAACCAATATAGCTTGAAGGATGTAAGTAACACTTAGTTTATATCTCATATCGTAGTCCATCTAAGATGAGATAAAAGGATTATAATGAACCATCTCAATTATGCAGTATTAACCTTTTGTTTTACTTTATCTCAATCAAGAGAGAACTATGAATTTAGTCAAACTTACAAAATCGGTCATATGACCAATTAATGTTTTCTTTTGAGACTAATGTTTCTATCAAAAAGTCTTTTTCAATCACATACTACTTTGGCCAAGATTTATGTCTCATACAGCATTAACTGCATATGACAAATGCTATACTCACTTACAAAGAAACAAATCTCTTATTAAATGCACATATGCCTCCATATGCACTCAAACAATGACATTTTGGCCCCATGATCATATCCTATATCAGGATAAATATTAATTTTTAATGCCCTAATGATACATAAATCATCATGCGCACAAGACAACTATATCTTCTAAAGTCTAAAGTCCACGCGTACTTAATACGATCACAAAGCAAGATGTTGACCGTAAAGAATGAACTCCATGTACATGCTTTGTTCTATGAGTCATGTTCGAATGCTTATTCTCTAATGTCGCATCCACACTCATATATTTTTAATATCTCATATTGAATAGCATGACACTCACCGTACAAATACAAAGTGCACAAGTTGTGTCGATTTTCTAATGTCCTTTAAAGTGTATGCGACTTGTGGATTGATTTTAGTGATTGTGTACTAAGACAACCTTCTGTCTATATTCATAACCTCTTATGAATAAGGCCTTTTAACATTCTCATATGAGTACATGCAAGATTTTACGCCTTTTAAGATTCACAAGCATGAAAACACTACTAAAATATTAATAAAATAATCATCAATATTTTATTAATAAATAATAATAACATTTACGACCAATATCACTCAAGTATCCCTCTTTGATAATTTGACATTATATGGCATATTACTAACAATCTCCTACTTACATTTTAATACCAATGACCTTGATGTCAATTGTATGGTATCTAATACCCATTTTCTTAAGATGGTGATCCAGCTTTTCTTGTGTCATTAGCTTAATAATTCTAAATTTTTATTAATTTTTAAACAATCAAAAATTAAGTTTAAAAATTTGAGTTTCCTTTATTTTCTTTTTTTCTTTATTTGGCGAAATCCGTGAATCCAACACAAATTCTAATGACCAAATTTTGAAAAATGCACTACCAAACATGTAAAAGAAAGGAACAGGCACACACAAACCTACGAAGAAGAACACTAAATATGTGATGCGAATGATGTAATTGTATAGGACTAAACTTATATTAATAGTAATTATAAAATTAAATATGTCAGCATCTCATAACAGTAGAACTAAAATCAATGTGCGAATTCCTATTGTTTTGTACTTTTCAAAAAGTAGTATGTGGTTTTTTTTTTTTTTTTTCCTTGTGCTGAGTATTGTGAATAGTGTAAAATAAACAAGTAATTTATTTTATGCGCGCATATAAACAAAGCCATTTTAGTTGTGTAACGCCATTATCATTACTAGTAACATTTTTCCAATATTTATCTCTTTTCAATTTTTTCATAATTCCCCCCTGTCTATCTCTTTTCATTTTTCATTTTCTTTCAATTTTTTATTTTCTTATTTTAAATACTTTTAATTTTAAGCCATTTTTTTTGTATTTTAAAAATATAATCCCTTTATAATGTTTAAATAATTTTTTTTACACGTGCTACTTTTACTAATATATAATAGTATACAATGATAAGAACAACTTGATAATATTAACATGTAGAGATAATTAATAATTTTTAAAGAGTAAATGTGTGTGTGAGAGAGAGTATGTGTGCATGGCCATGGTTCCATAAATTGGAACCGAACTAAACAATACTTTAATTGGAACCAGAATTAAGATTGGATTAGTGAAATCAAAACCGTGTATAATGATTTTGGTCCCTATTTTCAAAAAATTGAATCGAAATTAAAATGTTAATTTGATTCTTGTCTTAGAATTGTCAAAAAATAATATATATATATATATATATATAATATGATATAATACACTATATAGTATAATATAAGTATAGTACAAAATATATAATATAGTATAATATTTTAATTTAGATTAATATTAACTAGTTAACATTTATTTTGATAATGTATGTTTTTTTTTCAATTAAACATCATGTATATTTTTCCTACTTAAAGTGTCTGTTAATTAAAAATATAATGTATTTTTATGAAATTTGTATTATTATTCTTTACTTCATGAAATAATAATACAATTTAAATATTTTTTATATTTGATATTTTGTTAGAAGTTTTAAATGCTTTGTCATATTAACTTTATCTTGAAATTTATAAAAAAAATTAATTAAATGTAATTGCAGAAAACTAGAATCTTAAACAGTTAGAAGAAAAATCAAAATCATTAGTTTCATAATAGGAACCAAAACTACGTTTAAAATTTGATTCTAATTCTTCATTTTTATAAAATGATGATTTCGAGCTTGTGGCGGTGCCTTTTAATTAGTACAATGTCATTTTATAAATTTACCTTTCATAATTATTAGAAGGTTAAATTAATATACTTAAATATACTAACTAACTTTTCTTAATAAACTCTTTAACTTTTCTTTATAAATTTTATTTATTAAATATATGAAAATTTATGTAACACATTGAGGGTGCATGATTACTAATGTGTGTGTATTATTTTTAAAATATTGTATGCTTAGTTGCAGGTATTTTTAGAACCTTAGGCCTTAACCAACATTCTTCACACAATCAATTTAACAATGTCAAACCAAATCCTATTAAGATTTTTATTATAATAATAAAAATAAAAATAAAATTGAAGTAGATATATTAAAAAATCAAAAATGAAAAGAAATAAAGAAGAAAGGGGAATTTGGATAGGTAGATATTTTCAAACGATGTGTTTTGTCAGATACTTGCTGAAACCTCATATAAGTCTCTTTCTTCCGCACTACGCATTTTGTGTGCATTTAAGCTGCATCTAATTGCATTGGTATGGGAACACTATCCACCCTCAGTTTCAGCTTAATCCATCCGAATGGGTGTAGTTTTAGGGAAAATTTTCAGAATCATAGCTCCAACTGCTTCTTGGGCGGAGATTTTTGGCTGACCAGGCGGAAGCCATTGGTTTCGAAAGGGGATTTCGGGAGGTTGAATTCTGTGATTAGGCCGTGTTATGATGGTAAAAACAATAGGAACGATGATGGTGGTAGTCCTGCCGAAAGAGAAAATAAAGAAAATTCGAACTTAGCTACGGCCGATAAGAAAGCAGATGATTCGACAGCTTCCGTATCTTCTCGGGTGATTAATTCTTTATTTTGAGATATTATATTGTTTCTCGCTTATTTAATTTTACGTAACCAAGGGAACTTGCTATTTCTGAAGCTTCGCAATTATATGAAATCTGCACTTTCCTTCTTTCTTTATTTAAGTCGGGTGATAATGTTACAGGATTTAAGTAAAAAGTTGGAAAAGATGGTTACAATGTACTACACGACCTGAGATGCCTTCTTTTTCATGAACATGAAGTACGGGACTGTTGGTTTTGCTGGAATGGAAATATTATATCCGTGTCCGGCAAATTGTGCCCTAGTGCTTATAATTTTCTAGCAAGATAATTGCTGATAGAAAATATGGATCTCGTTTAAAATGGTGCAATAGAAAATATGCTGTGAATAGCAGGATTTGGGACTTGACTTTTTTGTATTAGTCACGTCTCTAGAGTTGGAGCAAGTTATGTGAATGAAGAAAGGGGACACCAAATTGTAAAACAAGTTAACCTTTTAGCATGCAATCATCTTGAAATTGCGTTTAGAAAAGATCAGAAAAATTTATCCTGATATAGAAGCAAGTACAAACGCATATGAGACAAGCTCAAGCTGAGTTTTTAAAAATTTTTACGCTTGAGTTCGCTTGTCTTGAAAAGTTAGAGCTGTTTAGGCTTGGGCTTGAGCTTACCCATGCCAGAGTGTGATTGTTTTAAATTATTGAGAGTTGAGTTTTTAAATTTATCTTGATATAGAAGCAAGTATGAACACATATGAGACGAGCTCAAGTTTAGTTTTTAAAAATATTTGTGCATGAATCCGCTAGTCTTGAAAGATTAGAGCTGTTTAGGCTCTGGCTTGAGCTTACCCATGCCATAATGCGGTTGTTTTAAATTATTGTGAGTTGTATTATTCAAAACCTTTTAGAAGCTTAATGATCATTAATTACTCAGTTAGGATGATTCAAATTGTCTCCATCTCTCACACTTCCTGTTAGCCATTAGAATGAGCAAACTAGATCTGAGAAAATACTGTAATGTCACGCTACTGTTAGTTAAATTGCAATGTACTTATAAAATTTAAAATATAATGCTATAAAGGTAGAAGGTTGTACAAGAACAGGCCTATTGGCTTGCATCTTGAGCCTGAGTTTGAGACGAGCCTCACCCAGGACATTAGTCCTAGCTTACTTGACTCATTTTGCAGACCATGCTAGCAAGTAAGAATATGACAGGGGCTGTCATTAATTGTATACAGTGCACAAGGCAACACACAAGCTTCACTGCACAAGTGAAGCTCTGTAAACATGGTAATCAATCATGAATTCTTCTGTTTGACAGCAAAAATCTTAAGATAATGAACAAGCTATAGTTTGTTATGTGGTTGTTACGGATTGCATAAACATGCTTTTAGAACAATATGCTATAGTAACAGAAAGCTGACAGGCTGAAGGCAATAACCAATTAATAAGATTAGAAGGTGAAAAGTGCATATTTTATGAACTAGAAAAACCAGAATGTTGGATCATTAGCTTTGTTTGGTTCAATGTGGGGGGACAGGGATGTGAGCAGGAAAGGGTAAATCTAATGTACAGTATATAAGAATAATATAGGAATTCTCTTTCACTTGTTCGCTATCGCCTAGAGAAAAGTAAATCTCAAACAATTCTTGTTTTATAATAAATCTAAAGCTAGAGAATGGTAGAAGAATAATTTGTTTATTCAACTAGATTCTATTTTCCTACTACATAACAAAATCTAAGCTACTAAACAATTGTAAATTATTGATAGTCAGCTGCTATATATTAATCTTGAAAAGTTTTTATCAATAGTTTGACCAATAAGTAACTCTGTTTTTGGCTACATATGACAATCCTTAGGGGAAGAAGAATGTAAACACAAGTTCAGTTTATTTTAATAGATAGACTGCTAAATAAATAAAAAATTGAGGATTTCTATTTGTCCGCTCAACTATTGATGCAAACAAAATTGGGTTTCAAATGGATTTCATATAGCTTCTATTTTACTTCCTCTCCTATTATTCTTTCAAACAAAACAAGAAAAAATTTATCTTATACACCCACTTATATTTTCACTTTTCCTACACATTGATTTTTCATTGCAAAGAAATAAACTTCTAAATTTTTAATTTCTTCCCCAACATCAGTGGATAAGTGATACTCTAGTAACTCAATATTCTAAATTCCTCAGCCAACAACAATTTCCCCAGTTGGACCTGCTTACAGTGCTTTCCAGGTCGATTCTTTTAAATTAATGGAATTGCTGGGTCCAGAAAGAGTAGATCCTGCTGATGTAAAGGTTATCAAGGAAAAGCTTTTTGGCTACTCCACTTTTTGGGTAACTAGAGAAGAGCCATTTGGTGATCTAGGAGAAGGCATTCTTTTTCTAGGCAATCTTCGGGGAAAGAGGGAAGCTGTTTTTTCTAAACTTCAGTGTCAGTTAGCAGAAATTATGGGGGATAAATACAAGCTATTCATGGTGGAGGAACCTAATTCTGAAGGAGAAGATCCCCGTGGTGGACCACGTGTCAGCTTTGGCATGCTGCGGAAAGAGGTTTCAGAACCAGGTCCAACAACTCTTTGGCAGTATGTGATTGCTTTGATATTGTTCCTTCTTACTGTTGGTTCCTCAGTGGAGCTAGGGATAGCATCTCAGGTATGCAGATTTGCATGAGAAAATCCATTTGTTGATGGGACTTATGAATTCTCAGACCATAATTACTGTCCCATAACCACCATCTTTACATAAAAAGTCCTAAATGAGTTTTGATTTCTGTGATGCAGTTAAATAGGCTTCCTCCAGAGGTAGTTAAGTACTTCACAGATCCCAATGCTATTGAACCGCCAGATATGCAGCTCCTATTTCCATTTGTGGACTCTGCTTTGCCTCTAGCTTATGGTGTATTGGGGGTTCAACTGTTTCATGTAAGTAACAGTTTTTGTCAGCTTCCCTTACAAACTAAATGTTCTTTAACCCAAAACAACTTATAGATGAAATAAAAGGTTTGCCTTCTTTTGCAGCTCATGCTGCTTGATTTATAATTTTCAACAATGTAAACCTGACTATGAAATCAATTACCAATTTATATTGAAAATCAAATGAATGAAAGTTAAATGCCTGGTGTTAAATTAAGTTTTTTGTTTGTTCTTGCTTGGAAATTCTATTTGAGAATTCCAAAAAATTAAGGACTTGAAGCTTTTAGATCTGTCGTGTAGAGAGAAAAATAGTCCTGCTTGAATATTTACAACATGGTTCTTCTCCTACATATATAGTGGGAGATGTACATAACCTACCAAATAGGTCTAAATCTTCCTATCAAAAGGACACAATTAGAATCAATCAAAAGCCATCAAATTCAAACTGTACAGAGGAGGTGTATAAACTGTACAAGGAAAACTAAATATTCCAACATGTAGAATGCCACTCAATTCCAGGACAATTGCCTCTGAAGTTAATGGGGCGACATGTAGCCTTTCTGCAACTTTTTTTTTCTTTAGGCTGTACGAACACAGCCTCTCTGTCATCGGGTTATATCCATTCTCTTGCATCACAAAGTTTCAACTTAATGGGGTGGTCTCAGATTTAGTATTTATAAGCTAAACTAACCATGTCTAGGATCATTTTGATATATTTTCTTATATTCTCTTTTTCAATTTCTACATGGAGTTTACTTCCTGCAGGAAATTGGGCATTTTCTTGCTGCTTTTCCAAGGAAAGTGAAGCTGAGTATTCCTTATTTCATTCCAAACATTACCTTCGGGAGTTTTGGAGCTATCACTCCGGTAAGCATGTAACCCCTGTACACTTCTGTAAATGCTTGATTCATTTGAAATGAGTTGAATATACAAATGTTAACTAAAGTTGGAGAGCCATGCAAGTTGTTTACTATTCACTTAGGTCATGTTTACTTTAAATGATTGGGCTTTATTTGGGCTAGTCACATGTTTTTTTTAAACAAAAATCCTTGATAAGATAGAAGTATTCCATCAAAATGATCTTCTTGTGTCCTTGTTGAACATGGCCGCAGAACCAACACGAGCTGACGGTAGTTTTTCTGTGAGCAATTCTTAGTTTTGTTAGTCAGCTGACTTGTGAACTTGGACAGACCTTTTGTTTCCAGAGAAGAAAATTTTTGTGTATTTATTCGTCATTGTGTTGGCGAAAGGAAAGTTAAGTTTTTTATTTGGTCATTATGCTATCTTTAGGGGGTATCATTTAACTGAAACTTAATTTTCTTTTTATCTCTCTCGTAGTTACTAGATGTATTTTGTTTTCAATTTTGATCATTATGTTCTATAAACATTCTGTTTTTTTCTTTCTGTCTAGTCTAGTTATGTATCAGCTTACATCTCTGAATCCACTTAACTGGAGTGGTTGGCTGCAACTCTTCACAGTGATTTGAAGATTCTTGTTTAAAAGAATGGACTCATATATTTTAAGCTTGTCCTTTAACATTTTGCTTTTGTTGGTTGTGCTGCTATTACTGACATCTACTGACAATTTTCTGTCTCCGTATCATAGTCACGAAAACCATGCCCTCTTTCATTTTTACCCATACATTTGATTCTAAAAAAAACAAATATTTATAATTAAGTGGAAATTTAGGCTTATATGTATTTTTTGTCTTGCAGTTCAAGTCAATTCTTCCTGATCGGAAAGCAAAAGTAGATATTTCACTGGCTGGACCTTTTGCAGGTGCTGCGTTGTCTTTCTCTATGTTAACTGTTGGTCTGTTGCTTTCTTCAGACCCATCTGTGGCAGGAGAATTGGTTCAGGTTCCAAGCATGCTGTTTCAAGGTTCTTTGCTTCTTGGTCTTATCAGCAGAGCAGTCCTAGGTTATACGTAAGTTCTGTTTTACCATCTCAAGTTATCTGCTAAGGCATTGTAGTAAAACTAGAAATGCCAGTACTGGATAATTTGGGGCCTAAATATGTTGAATGCTGTTCTCCTTTAAATCAGAAAAATATATACGTATATATCCAGAGGTTTTGTGTGTGTGCGGCGGGAGGGATGGACGATGTGGGTTTGTATTTCTGTATGCAAAGGAAGGTCCTCCAATGTATTTTGTTTGCTATATCAGCTCGACTAGTCAGTTGATAAATCTTATGGTTCCTGCAATAGAAGTTGTGACATTTCTCAATTTTATCAACAGGGCCATGCATGCATCAACAGTTTCTATTCATCCACTGGTGATTGCTGGCTGGTGATGTGTCTTTGTGGAACTTCAAATTAGTTATGTCTTGATGAGTATGCCTAACATTAAACTCTTTGTCAATAGGTGTGGGTTAACTACATCAGCTTTTAATATGCTTCCTGTTGGATGTCTTGATGGTGGAAGAGCCATGCAGGTAACTGTTTATTCACGCACTCACACACTTTTCTTGTTTTTCTTTTGGGTGTCAGTCAGTCAAGATGCAGGATTGGGATTTGACTCAAGTTATTGCATTTACCATGTAGGATATATCACTGTTGTTTCTAAGCTAAAAGTGTTGGTTTACAGAAAATAATAATCTAAGAATTCTGGAACGAACTTAAATTCTGATATATTAATTAAGAGGGTGTTTGGCTAGACTTGTAAGCTTTTCAAAGCATCTTATAAAATGTATAAGCTTTTTAGAAGTGTTTGGTAAAATTTTTAGCAATATAGTTTATAAATTAAAAATAAAATGTTTGGAGCTTATAAGCTTTTTGAAAGTAAATAAGCTCTGTTCAATTTATTTTGAAATATCTTATAAACTACCTTATTTTATATATTAAAAATGAGTAAATATCCTTAATTACATTATATTAGTGACATTAGTTTATTTTTATCATTATCACACAATAATTTATACTTATATATTTCAATAAAATTTTACAAGATGATCCTATTATTTTTATTTTGACATTTTATTTTTTTATTTTTAAAATAAAATTTATGAATTTATAAGTTCTTGAAAATAAGTTCAGCCAAACACCCTCTTAATATATTATAGGCTACATTTTTTATGTGCAGATTGATTATACCTCATATGATCTGCACCCATTTCTTGGAAAAAATTACTTATATATGCATGAATAGGCATTTTGAACTTATCAAATAATACTCGTATTTTTTAGGTCAAGACATTTTCTACATGTGTATTGCATACTCCATACAATACATGATGGAAAGTACTCCATCATAGATAGGTAGAATGTTTGTAAATATGAAAATTACATTAAAATCATTTCATTAATCGTTTGGATAAATGAAGGTGCTAAGCCCGCGTGGTCTTCATAGTTGATTGAAGATTTGAATTTTGACTATGGGTTGACTTGGCTGTCCAGACATCAAGGAAAATTCTGAAATAAATTAGGAATGTAGTTTTCTGATACCGAGTTTTATCTTTTGTATAAACTGTCTGCTTGCTGCGTGTTCTTGGGAATATATGAATGTTTTTATTTCCTATAAGAGATCAATTTTGTAAATATAATCTCCAGACCACAGTATCTGTATTTGACATTCCTCAATTTATCAGGGGACTTTTGGAAAAAATGCACTTGTTGCTTCCGGGTTGGCAACGTACTCCCTACTTGGTTTAGGAGTGGTATGCTTCATCTTTGCTTGGTCTAGTTTCAAAAAAGTTCATAATCTTGCATCATATGTTTATAATATGAATATAACAGTTCCACAGATGTTACTAGCTGGTAGTCTCTGCAAATCTGTGATAATTAATGACTTCTGAAAAAAAAGAAAAAGGAAATTGGGCTGTGAATAGATGGATACCTCTTTCCTTAAATTTGATTTTTGAAGAAAAAGTGATAAAATTAAGTTTAGATAAATGAAATTGACATTAGGCATATGCTTTTATAGATTGATTTTTGAAAAAAAAAAATCATGTAATCACCTTCTTAGGGTTTATGGTATTTAGAAGACAGTATTGTGAAATTTTGGAATTTATTGGTTGCATGTTCTAGTATTGGTAAAAAATGGAAGAGAAATAATTTTTAAGAATATTTTTGAGACATGCCAATTATGCTTAATTTTGGACAAATTTCTATAAAATGTGTCTTTATAAAAATGACATGCTATCCAATATCAACCTTGATATATCTATACACCTCTTGTCAAATTACCTTGATTACCTTTCTGAGACCTCTCTATTGAAATACCATTTTTGCAACTAAGTTCTTTTCCTCTATCAGCTTGGTGGACCCTTGTCGCTTCCTTGGGGGTTATACGTCCTGATTTGTCAGGTACAGAAATGATCATGAGCATGACTACTACTTTCATTTCATATATTCCTTCTTGGGTGATCCAAGTTGAAGTTATATTGTTCACGGTTGTGGATGCGTGATATAATGCAGAGGACTCCAGAGAAACCTTGCTTAAATGATGCAACGGAGGTTGGAACCTGGCGAAAAGCAGTGTTTGTAACAGCAATCATACTTGTAGTGATGACACTCCTCCCCGTGTGGGACGAGCTAGCAGAAGAGTTGGGAATAGGGCTTGTGACCTCTTTCTGATGTTCTTACTCAGCTAGTAAGCATTTTTGATCTAGGAATAAGGTGAAATGAGCTCTTTTGTTCCTTACGACGAGAGTGCTTTAGCAATATGCTGACAAGCTTTCTAAATTCCTTATTGTAATGTACACATAATTGTACATAATAAAATACACTGTCCTCATTCTGTATCTGGATTAATTGAATCATTTCTTCGTGGATTTTTATACGAAGCTTTCGTAGATGTGCCTTCGAGTGTTTCTTGATCATTTCAGCCAAGGAGAGCATGATGTTGTTAAGAGTCCACGGATTACGGTACAAGGCGAAGGCGAGAATCTGGCATAAAGAGCCCACGGATTACAGTCCAAGGCTAAGGCGAGAATCTGGCAGAAAACAAAATACAGCTTTCTGTAAATATACATTATGGAAAGTCCAATCGAGCGTGTGACAATCAGTCCCTGAACAAATTACAATTAGAGGCGTGCACGCTAATGTTTCCTCTTAATAATGCGTATGACTTTTTAAATCTGTCAGCATTCAGGGAATAATGAAAACTATATTGTTGATACATATGTAGGCTCCAAGCCTCCATTTGACTATTAAAATATTAAATTGAAGATACCTCCACCCCATGTTCCCATTATTGGGACTCAGATATTAACAGGTCGTCTATCCATCCCTCACCACGCAATACATATATTTGTTTTTGTTTTTAAGTGTGCTGTTTTTAGAAATTATGTAAAAATAAGAAAAAGATAGAGATTTTTTTTTTTTTTTTAAAAATAATAATAGTAGTGTGTGTTTTGTGATTGAAAAAATGAAAACAAATGCGGTAAACAAGTTTATGCATCAGTGGAGGGCCATGACCAATAATGAAATGAATAAACAAAAGCAAAAATGTTTACAAAGAACAAAAAATTTGAGACCTCATGTTAATGAGCCAAGTTGGATAAGAGTTTAGTTTGTCCTCAAAGTACTGCCAAGTTGGATAAGAGTTTAGTTTGTCCTCAAAGTACTAAGTACTCCAAAAGAAAAGGTTAGTTCGCCATCATTCATTTTTGCAAAAACTTTTCTAAAGTTATGTTTGAGGTTTGACATCTTTTCTTAGTAAAACCTATGCAAGTCCTTATGCATATTGGTGCTGCATGTTTATGGATTGTGTTGTCGTTGTCGTAGCGCAACATCAATGAATTATTTGGCCTTGATATGGCAGATTAAATTAGTATAGAAATTTTAGAATTACGCCAATATGTCTCAAAAAATGTTATAACAAGATCTACCTCAAAATCTCTCAGCTTTGTTGTGTTGATTTTAACGAATTTTTTCTTTCTAAATTAATGTGATATTTTGTTAATTTGCTGTTTCATTGAGATTATAATTAGTTTAAATTGGATAGAGTTGACTTACCTTATTCATAGAAGTATAAAATGATATGCTAATTGACCATATCTTATTCCAAACTTATCTGGCCAACTAAAGGATGATTTGTAGAGGATTTTTAAATCATTTTAGTTCAAGAAAGTTGCTGATCCACCGAGAATCATGGAAGGAAGTGAACCTGAATATCTTGCATCCCAACATGGTAAGTAACATATTTGAATATCGTGAAGATATTCAATTGGAATTTATGGGAACTTGTTACCATCTTCAAGGCTACAAGGATGGATGCTTTTTAAACAATCAAGTGTGAGAAAAAGAGGAGGCATAGCTTTAAGAGATATTATATGCTTTTGAGAGAACTTTTTTGTCTTGATCGAGATACTCATGTTTAAGTAATCATTCTTCAAAAGTTTAAAGAGGATTTCATTGTCAACATATTCAAGAAGAAAGATATTGAAAAGGCCAAATATAATGCTACACAAAACTAACAAAGTCATCAAGTGAAAAAATAGTCCTCGAGAGAGAGAAACTCACTGAACAATGCTTGTATTTAAGGCCAAGAGGTTGGTTTGACAAGCAAAGATAAGGGATTTGCTACTTAGGGGATTTATGCTACAAACGCGTCAATAAGTTGAGTCTAAAGGGAGTTTAGGTTAGTACGACTGCTTTTGTACTAGTGGAGTTAGTTGTTATAACATTTGTCTTTGAAAATTTCTAGGCATAGCTCCGAAGATGTAGAATTATTATCTTCAAATTGTGTAAACTAAATCTTTATGTCTCTTTTACTTTTCATTACATGTGTAAGTTTGTAATACTAATTGTTTCAACATAATTTACAACATTAACATACAAACTAATTTAACAAGTGGCATTAAAGTTTGGTCACCTAAGCAAGCTTGTGTTTCAGGAGGATGAGAACCAAAATAGTCGGTTGATACAGTGAGCACTAAGGAAGGGACATCCATGTTACATCCTCCCCTCTTGGATGGGTTGAATTGTTTTTCTTGGAAGTCTAGGATAAGAGTCTTCATCAAATCCTTGGACAAAAAGGTATGGACTATTGTGGAGAAAGGATGGTCACCACCAATGCATGAAGTAAATGGCCAAACTATTCCAAAAGATGTGAAGCTATAGAGTACAATAAAGAATAGTTCAAGCTTATTACAACATGTGATACAGCAAGGGAAGCATGGGAGATTTTGCAAAATGTTCACAAAGGGATGAATTTCGTGTAAATGTTCAAATCACTAATCTTGGCATCTCAATCTAAAAATTCCCAAATGAATGATGATGAGACAGTGACAATATTCAATATAAGGCTACGAGATATTGCCAATTGGGCTTACAAATTGGAGAAGAAATATTCAAATATGGAGCTAGTGAGGAAGATACCAAGGTCATTACCAAAATGATTTGCTTCAAAGGTTGCTGCAATTGAAGAGGCAAGAGATATTGCAAAAATGTAGTTGGATGAACTCATGTAGTTGCTACAGGTCTATGAAATGAACTTCACATAGTCTAAAAAAGGATAAAGGAATAATATTGCAGTCATCTACTACCAACAAAAGCCATGATGAGCATAACGATGAGAAGGAAGATGGTGAGGACGAGATTACCTATCTAACCATAAGATTTGTCGAAGTGTTGAGAATTAAGTAAAGTTCCAACATTTCCAATAACAATATAGGAGAAAAGAAGGTTTTGCCAAGAATCACATGAAGCAGTAGAAACCTAAAGTCTCTAATGCTGGAAAACGAATAAACTACAAGGAATGTGAAGGTTATGGGTATATCTAATTAGAGGAAGCTAACAATTGGAAGAAGCAAGGAAGATCCCTTACTAACCACAACATGGAGTGATGGTGGTTCTAAAGTGAGTTATGAAAAAGATGATGATCATACCAGCAGCCATGTGGCATATACTCGAACTCACTAAAAAACAAGGATATTATTATATTTGATATTATAAAATCTTTAGTAACATTTGACAGTTCTGATGATAGTAGCGGGAGCGAAAATGAGGCTTCTTACGAAGAACTTATGAACATCAACTAGACGTGGGCAAAGAAGCTTTCTCCTACCCACAACATCAATAAAAAATTGAAGCTAGAGAAAGAGGCATTGGAGAATAAGCGACATGAAGCACATGCCTTACATGTTAAGTTGCTGAAAGACTATCACACTCTAAAAATATCCTACCAAAAGTTAAAATAAGAAGTAAGACCGTTTGTAATAATGATGAATAAACTCAACACTGGAAAGCCAAACTTCGAGGACACTCTAACCATGGGAAAGGTGTTTGGAGACCATTATAGGCTAAGATATACTAAACTGCCCAACTTAAGTAATTTTGAAAACAAAGGAGCATAGTTTGTAAAGGAGACTAAACATATTTTCATAAATATTCCCACATTGGTTAAACATGATCCTGCTAATATTCCAACATTACCTAAAATAGGGAACCAGAAACTGTTAACTCAAAAGCTAAAGAAAAGTCCTATATGTTCTTATTGTTAATTTAATGGCCACCACATTTCTTTTTATTACAAATTGTTGAAGCATGCGAAGCAAGGAAGGCAAGTTCCAACAGAACAAACATTCTTTAGATGTGTATAGGTCAAAAAAGCTAATGAATGCCTTGTGGCTCACACTTCACTATATGCTACCGCATGTGACAACTAGTACTTTGACAATGGTTGCTTTCACCACATGACACGGAATTGCAATTACTTGAGCAACTACATATCCTTTTTATGTGGCATAGTGATACTTAGTGACAGATAGAAAAGTAAGATGATCGAAAAGAAAAACACGAAACGTAGAGGGCTTATCAGGGCTAAGGAATACGTTTCATGTAAAGAACCTAAAAGCAAACCTTATTAATATTAGCTAACTCTATGATGGCAACTTGGACATCAAGTTCAATAAAAAAGAAAGTTGTGTGTTTGAAGGTAACCCGTGCATTACGAAGGGAAAGGAATCAAAGGACAATTTGTACTATTGGAGGACTCCACTATTATCATGAAAGTTGATGTTGATGAAGCAGATTTGCAACCCTAAAAGTTGGGTCATACCAACTAACATAACCTAGTGAAGATTTCATGACTTAGCATTGTTTGTGGTCCATGTGTGTTAAGTAAGGTGAAGCACAAAAGTCCCTATGGTGCATGCTAGTTCAACAAGCAAAGGTGAATGTCCCACAGAAAATTGCAATATTTGTGGACATCAAGGATTTTAGAACTCCTACACATGAACCTAATTGGATCAATTGACAATGCGAGTTATGGAGGTAAAAAAAATATATATTTTTGTCTATGTTGACAATTACCTAAAGTACTCTTGTCTTGATTTTCTTAAAAAAAAATCTAACACGTTTTAAGCTTTTTCCAAGTTTTGTACTAAACTTCATATAGAGAAAGACCATGTTGAAGGAATTGTTCGAATAAAGATAGACCATGAGAAATAATTTCAAAATCAAGAGTTTGCTAATTACTGTAAAATGTTTGGGATCGTGCACGAGTTCTTATGTCCTAAAATTGCACAATAGAACAACATGGTGGAACAAAAGAATCGTTCATTGTAAGAAATGGCCAGGGTGATGTTGAAAGCCAAAGATTGAAGCTATTAGTACTGCATGTTACATCATTAATAGGGTTAATTTTTATCCAACCATGAGAAAGACACCATACGAGATCTGGAAGGCCAAAAACTGAATATATCTTATATTTACATCTTTGGCAGAAAGTGCTACATTTTAAATGATTACCTTAGAAAGTTTGCTAAAAAATTTGATAAAGGCATTTTCTTAGGCTATTTTACCACTAGTGGAGTCTACCATGTATTTAACAAAGAACAAATACCATTATAGAGTTAACTCATGAGGTTATTATCGATATTGAGTCCGAATAGTCCTCTAAACAAAAGCACAAGGAAGAAGACGAACTATTAAGAGAAGCAGTAAAGTAGACCACTAAAGAAAGCCCAGATCTGTTACTAGATGTTGTAACACATTATGTAACAACTATTGAGGATTCTAAAGATCATGTTAACATTCCCTAATATTAATCCAGAGTAAGACGAAATCACTTTCCAAAAGCTCTAATTGAAAGTTTGGAAGAACTATAGATATTTAAAGTATTGACTAACAAACACTTGTAGGATCTGTATGTATTGCATATTTTCTTGAACCTAGTCGATGCTCATGGATGAAGTTATTATCGCAAGACTATTGAGTACATCAAAAGAAGGTCGATGTAGTAGAAATATTCCAATGTACCAACACATTGAGATATTAAGGAGTGCAATAGGCATCTATCTGCTCCTATTGATACTTTATTCTCACTTTATCTATTTGTCTAGTACCTTGTTTCTATAAGTAATTATTTTTTTTAGGAAAAATTCAAAAAAAGAAAGAAAAGGGAGATGAAAGGAGAAAAACATTACAATCATTAGATGATTTTCAATTTTTGGTGATAGACGTGAACGACATGGCAAGGGGAAGTTTAGGAGTTATTTGCTTGAGAAAAAACAAGGAAGTTCTTTTTCAAGCCACACTAAGAAATCTAATTGTGATGTCCCTCTATCACTAAAAATTGCCTAGATAGCATTCATTAAGTATGAGACATCTATAAAATGTACACCCACTCACAACCATACCACCAAAATCTACATAAGTCATCGAAGAAAGTAGAAGTGGTAACACAAAAGAAGAAGTTTGGGAACTTGAAGTCGAAATAGTTGTAGAACCTAGACCGTATGCTATAACAATCATTGCCACTGAACCACTAATAGTTGGAATATAGTCAATGATAGATGAATTAGTTGGTGAAATACTTGTAGAATCAAGAGGTTTAGGGGGAGACTCTGTCCACCGTTCGAATGAGAATATTAATGCAATGGATTACGTTTAAAGGTGTTCATGAGATATGCTTTGAAGGTTCTTAAAAGTAGAATGATGAATGGTTTGAAGGGAACTTCACTTACCATGAAAACCCTTACATATAAGTCATCGATTTAGAGCGAATGCTTGACACTTTAGTTTCTTTCTAAAGATTTGGAGCACCAAATTGCACAATTATTAGAGAAGTTTCAGTTGCATGAGTGCATTGGCATTTAATGATATATCTTATCCACTATTCCACATTTGTAGGCAAACATGATTTAAGATTGGACCTTTGGGAACTCGTGTTGATGTGGTTACACTTAGACTATTTAAAGTTAAATCTAATGATGATACCATTCCCTTAAGTATTGTCTTTCGTTATTCCACAGAACAAAAAGGGGAGATGATTTGGTAAAGTGCCACTAAGGGGGAGTGATGGTGACTTCAAATGATGGTTGCTTGAAACACTTCTTGATTGGCTCCAATATGAATTTCTACTATAGCTTTCTCTTATGTCTCATGGTGCAATAAACTTGAACTCTTCGTTGTCAAAATTTGTAAAAATAGCATTTATGGTAAGGTTACATTAAGGGGGAGCAATGATTTGGTGAGGTGCTATTATGGGAAGTAGGAATTCAAATGATATTAGTTCAAATTACTGCTTTATATGCTGATATGGATTTCTACTATAACTTTTTTGATTGCTTATCTCTACTATTATAGATTTCGTTTTTCAAGAATTTCTTACATTTTGAAGTTTTAGTATAACTTAGTTGTAAGGCATGTTCTAACATATATTTTAACATTTTAACCTTGGTAATTATGAGTTAGAATTGATCATTTATGATGGATTTTTTTTTGTTTTCATATTATGGTTTTCTTATTTAGCATTGGTGTTGTGCCTTATAATGATAAAAGGGGAGAATGTTAGTGCCACATAAGCATAGATTACATTGTTGTCATTAATTTTTACCTAAACATCAATGAATTATGTGGCTCTAACATGGCAAATTAAATTGGTATAGAAATACTAGAATTATGACAACATATTCCAAGAAATGTTGTAATAGAATTTGCCTTAAAATCTACCAAATTTGTTGTGCCGATTTTTCCTAAGTTAATGTGATATTTTGTTAACTTTTTGTTTTCAAGAGATTACAAGAGATTATAATTTGTTTAGGTTGGATAGAATTGACCTACCTTATCCATAAAAATATGGAAAGATATGTTAGTTATTCATATATGACTCCAAACTTATCTGACCAACTAACGAATAATTTATAAAGGATTGTTAAATCATTTTAGTCGAGGAAAGTTGCTGATGTACCACGAATCAAGGAAGGAAGGAAATTCCAAATATATTACACTAAAGGTCTCAACATGGTAAGTAACATATTTGATTATCTTGAAAATATTTAGTTGAATTTTATGGGAAATTAATACCATTTTCAAGGTTATAAGAATGAATCATTTTTAGACAATCATGTGAGCAGAAGAGAAGGCATTGCTTTGGGAGAAATTATACGCTTTTGAGAGAACTCTTTGTTTTAATCTTGAGACTTATATTTGAGTAATTATTCTTCAAGAGTTCAAAAAGGATTTCACTATCAACTCATTTAATAAGAAAGATATTGAAGAGGCCAAACTAATTGGTAAAGTTTTCATCCATTCATAAAAACATAAAAGTCATCAAGTGAACAAATACTTCTTGAGAAAGGGAAGTACGCTGATCAATGCTTATAGTTAAGGTTAAGAGCGAGTCTTGGTCAAAGGGACTTGTTGCATCAGTAAGATATGCTATACACAGATCAACAAGGAATCTTGGTCATGTGGAGGTAAAGAGACGTGTTGCATCGATAAAATATACTACAAATGCATCAACAAGTTGAACATAAAAGGAGTTTGGGTTAAATGAGTGTTTTTGTACTAATAGAGCTAGTTGTCTTAACAATTGTAGTAACATTTGTTCGTGAAAATTTTTAAACGTGATCCTGCAAATGTAGGAGGATTATTTTTAAACTGTATAAACAAATTCTTAATGCTTCTTTTACTTTTTCACTACGTGTGTGTTTGTGATATTAATTGTTCTATCATAGGTTACAACATCAATTGACAAATCAACTCAACATATACATTATATACTTGGTTTACTGCACATACATACACATGTGCTAACTTATCATTTAAGTCGCGTGCATGAAATGAATCATAAGCTAACTCTCTTTCTTGATTGCTTACAAAGAGTCTTTATGGGGTATCAACGCATCGGACTCATTTTAATATGAAAAATTAACAAGGTCTAATTTTTCTTCATAGTATGAGTATTAAAAAAAACAAACAAAAGCAAAAACAAAAAAAGAGATTGCCATCTGTCGATGCTGGAATTTTTTTCAGAATTGGTACTCAGAGGCTTTAATTCTTTTAAAATTCTATCTTGGCATAGTAACAAATTGGTTATATTGTGTTGTTGGAGCCTTAGTCTAAAGAACTAATTGGTTGCTGTAAACCACATTATTCATTTCTTACACACTTATGTATTTATGTAATCGAATTTTGAAGAGTATTTGGGCCGTACATCGTGATAAATGAAAAATTATAAGTTTACAATTGATGACTTGTAACGAGAATAGCGACTTCCATTATTTTGACTTTTCTTCATTGAATACTTCACTTTGACTTTCTTACATATTCTTGTTAACTTGTTGAAGTTGAAACCCTAATTCTCATACACCTTCATATTTTTTGGCCATCAAACACCATTATGAAGTCGCTTCTGTCAAATAAGAATTAATTGTTAATGAAATAAAACTCGTTTGAGTGTGGTATGGTATGAGAGTGGACGACTTGAGCAACAACTCATTCGTCAATTTCTAAATGTTTCTTTTCCTTGAAGCATCCATTCAAGAATGATGTATTGACTATTGATTATTTAATTGTTATATTCCGCATCATCAACTTATCAAAAAAAAGGAAATGTAAGAAAATGACAAAAAAAAATTCTATACTTTTTAAGGCCACATATAAAGTATCATTAAATAACCTATGAACAGAGAAACACACAGACGCATGATATGTGCTAATGAGAACAAGAAAAGACTCATAAATATTAAAACAGTACCAAAAAGTTGTGACCATAAACTCGAATTATAAAAAATAATTATTTTGAATTCTTCAAAAATAATTAATACCAGCGGTGATGTGGACTAAGAATAATTATATCCTAGTCCATTTATAAATTAGTTGTCAGAAAGTCAATTTCTTCAACCAGTCTGACGTTTTTACGTCGCGAGATAAATTGGCACACATTAGTGAGACAAATTGACATTTATTACAAATATAGTCATTAAAATATTGAAACAAAAAATTGCTGGGCCAAAGCTCTTTTATGTCACATCGGCAATCTACTACCACATAAAAGTATGCATCCTTCTTCATATTCTTAACATATTATTAAATTATATTTTTATTTTTAACTAAATATTCATATTTAGTAAAGTAAAGTTAGTTAAGTAAATAAGAAATTTTATTTAAAATATCAAGATTTAAATAGTTAAATAATGATAGAATTCTAACTTATTTAAATTACTTATAAGTTATTATAAATATTAATTATCTACTTGTATATAAAATATTTAATTTTTTAATTAAAAAATGATAAATTTATTAAAGGGTTCTAACTCATAACTATACCACTTGATTAATAAGTATAAAATAAATTAATTTGTTAAAAATAACAAAAAAAACACAGTCAAATGAAATTACAAAAGATAAATGAGTAGCAATATAAATAATATTAACACAATTAGTAAAACTTTTAAATAAATAAATAAGTTATAATAATAAACAACTATAGTTATGAAATAAATAATACGTTATAAAGAATTTTAAATGTACAAAATTTGACTATCAATTTTATTGAATACGTGATATTTATTTAATATAAGTTAAATTTATTTTAAAGTTTGATTATACATAGTGTGATACCATAGAGATTGGGTAAAAGTTATTATAGTGTGAAATTTTAAATTGTAAATATAAATATATTATTTGTTTGAAAATATGTTAATAGATTCGTGTGAATATAATATTATTAAAATACTTTTAAAATATAAAAATAGATTTATAGAATTAGAAATAAAATGATATACTTAGAAGGATTATTCTATTGAACAATTATATAAAGAAACCACACATGCTAAATAGAACCCATCAAGGCCTTTTTATATGTAAAACTAATGCAAACTTCTTATATATTGATCTTCATAAATATTAAACAAAAATATAATTATGTGAATTATTGACAATTGATTCTCATACTTTTATACTACACATAGAACTGTGAGTGTGTGTGTGTCATATTATGTGTTTTTGACACTTTGTGAAAGTATATATTTATACTTAATTAAATACTTATAGTTATTAAAATAAGATTGGTTAGGTAAAAATAAAATGCTACTTAAAATATAAACATTTTAGTGGTCAAGTAATATAGAATTCTAATTTATTTATATTTCTTTTATAATTATTTATAAATTAATTAGAATCAAGGAAATTAGTAAAATAGTGAACTATCCAAACTACTTATATAGCTATTATAAATATTAGTCATCTATATTATATATGAAGTGTTTAATTATTTTTAATTAAATTATAATAAATTTATTGAAAGTCACTAATTCATAACAATATCATTTAATAATAAATAGAAAATAAATTAATGTTTCACAAACAATTTCGAATGTGCAAAATTTGAATATAAATTTTATTAATTATTTATATATATCATCTTAAAGTTTATTTATTTGTAATATAGAACAATTATTAAGATGATTAACTTTAGAATGTAAGAATAAAACATATTATGTTTTTAAAAATTTATTAGTAGGTCCATGTGAATTTATATTATTAAAATACATTAAAAATATAGAAAGTAAATTTATAGTATTAGAAATAAAATGACATGCTTAAAAAAGAAAATTTATGAAATAATGTTGTGCATATGAAGTTGCATAAGCATGTGTTTTTCGTGTGATGCTAACTTAAAACTATACAACTCAATAAATATAAAAATAAATATCAGTCAAAGAAAATTACAAAAGATAAAATATTAGCGATATAAATAATGTTATAAAAAATTAAAACTTCAAATAAATAATAAAATGTATTATTAGCAGAAACAACTACTTTAGTAAAATAAACAATATGTTACAAATTATTTTAATTATGTAAAATTTGACTATAATTTTTTGAATTCGTGATATTTATTTGACATAATTTTATTTTATTTTAAATTTAATTATCTATAATATAATACTATAGAGATAGAATAACAATTATTAAAATGAAACTTTTGATTGTAAGGATAAAATATACTTTTTATTTGAAAACTTTTTAATAGATTTATCTAAATATAGTATTATAAAAACTCATTGAAAATATCAAATATAAATTTATAGTTAGAGGAATAAAATGATATGTTACAAAATGATAATTTTATGAAAGATTGCTATAAATATGAAAAATTATAAACACGCAAAGAATGTCGTGTGTGTGTGTGTGTTTGCATCTCCTGTCGTTTCTGTACTCAGTCTTCAATTTTTTCTCCAAACATGTCATTTTACCTCTATTTTTCATCTATAACACAATGTGCCGTTTTAAAATTTCAAAAAAGAAAAGAAAATATTAGAGAAAAAGAAACAAATTAAAGGAATACAAAAATTCATATGTTACTTGATGGAATGATTTTTATAAAAAATATTTTAAAAATGAAAACAATATAAAAATTCATATTTAAAAATTTTAATTATTTGATAGAAATAATATGAAAATCAACGAAGGTATAAATAATGAATGTTTTAAAAAGAATAGAGTTAAAATAGTTTTTTTTCTCATTTTCTTATTATTTTGTGAGAATTTCATTTTTTTTCATTGAAACTATGGTCGTGTTTGTTTTTATTTTTCGGCTCAAAACAAACATATTGTAATCATTGTACTTTTTAAATTTTCTCTATCTTTCATTTTTTTTTACACAATTTTTTTTTAAAAAAATCTAAAAACATACATCTTAAAATAAAAACAAGTAAAGCCAATATTTTTCATTCTTAACAAATTTCTATTATCCAAACAATTAAAATTATTTTTTCTACCTTTTTTCCCTTATCATTTTCAAAATCCTTGGAACAAACATGAAGTGCTCTCTCTCTCTCTCTCTCTCTCTCTCTCTATATATATATATATATATACATACTTGGGAGAGTCTATCCTACACCTGGTAAATTTCATAAAATGTGGAGGATTGTAACATGTCAGTTGTGACAGTTGTCATAATTTGAATATCTTAAAATAAAAACTAACTTATCAAATGAAATAAATAATAAAAAAATCCATAAATAAATAAATAAGAATTATATAAATACTTTTTAAATATTAAGATATAAATATAAAAATTTTCAAAATATGTTTTAATTTTTAACTTTATTAATAAAATACTATAAAAATATTTAGATTTATTTATACTAAACATTTCTAAGTGTTTCTATATTATTTGTTTATATATTCGTTATTTTTTTAAAAATAAGATAGAAAATGTTATTTAGTAAAGTTGTGCAATTTTTTATAACTTTTTTTAATTGCTATATAATAGCATTGGATGAATAAAGCAAATATATGCACTAAAATAAGATTTAAAATATTTTTTATTAATAATGTTTAAAGTTAAAAATATCATATAAACACGTAAATTTATTTATCTTAAACATTACAAAAATGTTTACAATATTAATTTCTTTATTTATATGCTTTTTAGTTTTCTGTTATTTTTTATTTCATTTAAGAAATTAGTTTTCTTTCGAATTTTGAGTTTGATTAGATTGCAACATGTGTCATGATTTTTTTGACACATGTCACAGCTCGCTTGGCGTGGGATCGAATGCTGTTTGGAATTTTGCTTCCCAATTTTTTTTTTTAAATTTCCAACAACTAAATATTTTATTCAATTAATTTTTATCTAAATTTAAATTCTAATTTCCTCTTATTTATTTATTTATTTATTTAATTATTTTTCAATCATTATATTTATTCATAGTCGAATTATATATATATATACACACACACACACATAATACACTTACATTAATTATATTTATACTTTATAAACGAATCATTGTATTTATATACCATCACATTATTTAATTATTTTTATATTATATATATATTTAAATAAATTAAAAATTTTAAAATATAAAAATCATATTACTGAATATTGTTAACACACCTCGAATAAACATTATTTTTTAACAAAACCCCATTTCCAAACACAGTGATTGATTTCAGGTAAACATTTTCTAGGTGTACGTTCATAATTGAACCCCTAACCCAGTGTTCATATCCGTGCAATGCCCTTCAATACTATAAATTCAATGGTAATAACAAATGAAAAACAGGTGGACCGCAGCAAGCGATAATCTGTGGGAGATTATGCTTTAGAATTTAAAATAATACGCTTAACTCGAGAAAAGAAAAGAGTCTGGCTGTTAATCTTTGCCTCATTGGGAAACAAAGCAAGTTATATGCTCTTACCAAAAAAATTGCAGCAAAATATTTCTCTTCCTTTTTCCCTCGTCAGTTATTACCTTAATATCGGCAGCCACCCTCTCAAGCCCCAACCTCAAAGGCTTTTAATCTGTGAAGATTCCATCTTTCTAGGCCTTTGGGATTGTACAGACGGGCTGTTCCACGTCTTCATATTGAATGTTCTTTCATCTCCACCAGGAGGACCCCTGTTCAGGAAGTTCTTGCATGTATGGGATTCTGAATTATTTTGGAAAAGTCCGTGTGTTTGTGTGTATATATTGTGTCAACAAGTTGCGAAATTTATTGTTATTTGGCTAGAAAGATTGTATCTTTGGGCACACATTTGAGAGACATACTGTGGGGTTATCATGGGGATCCTTTGTGATGTTCAGAATGGCGGTGGTGGTGGTGGAGGAAAGTGTGCCGTTAGGGCTTTGAGGACTCTTGTGAGAAGGAAACAAGTTGATTCTGCTCGTACAAAATCATTTTCTCCCTCTGGAAGTGGTCATCATCAGTTGGCAAAAGCTTTGACCATACCTCATCTCATAGCCATAGGTAAGAGCCTATTCAGCCTTCCATCAAAGTGAGTTTTTGAATTATGACAATTTGAATCTTGAATATGTTTTTTTAATTTCTTTTGGGTGTTGTTCGGTTGGCCGTTCTTGTATCTGAAGGCGTTCATTTTTGTTGGTTTTTAATTCATTCATCAGTGTTATCTTATGATTTTTCCGTTAATAGTTTATTTACAGAATGAACATTTTTTTTTCTGTTTCCGGAATGAATCTTACATTTCTTTTGTTTCAATATTAGCATTTTTTTTCTTTTCTTTTAGTTCAATATTTGGATAATATGTGTTTAAGAGATTAACGTCCATATTGACTCGTCAAAGTGTGTGATTGGGTGAAGTTCAATATAAATTTTATTTCCCATGTTAATCGAGTGATTGATTGTAAAATGCAAATCAATTGATCCATGGATTTTGTTTGAATTTCTAGGAGTTGGTTCAACAATTGGCGCTGGGGTTTACATTCTTGTTGGTAATGTTGCAAGGGAGCATTCGGGGCCTGCCCTTACCTTTTCATTCCTGGTAGCTGGAATAGCAGCTGCTCTCTCTGCTTTCTGTTATGCTGAGCTAGCTAGTCGTTGCCCTTCTGCTGGAAGTGCCTATCATTATTCTTACATATGCATAGGAGAAGGGTACTTTTTGTTCTAAAACTTCTTGGATTTTGTTGAATTTTGGACCTTAGCAACTTATGAAAAAATATCTCTTAACCATCCACTTATCTGAAATAAATAATGTCCATTTTTCCTACTTCATACACCAATATGGTATCTGACCATATTTTTACAATCATCGTTCCCATCAGTTTGGGCCTATGGAAGTGTTAAAGTTCGTCTTCGTTTTTCTTTATCCTATTGGATGGACTAACTTCCTTGTTTAATTGAAAAAACACTATCAAGCTTTCACTATATTAATTCAGTGCACACAAGCTTTAGTCACAGTCTTATTCTATGGTAAAAGATACTTACAGTAATTATTTTTCATGTGCTTGTTCCCTGCAGTGTTGCCTGGTTGGTTGGATGGGCGTTGATATTGGAATATACTATAGGAGGTGCAGCAGTTGCTCGAGGCATATCTCCTAATCTGGTACTCATCATTCTCTCTTACATTAGGTCTTGTTGTGATGGTTCAATGAACTGACTGTTGTTTTGCTTTGCTTGGTTTGTTTTTCCCCTCCATCAGGCCTTGCTTTTTGGGGGTCCAAATAGTCTTCCTTCATTTCTGGCTCGCCATAGCATTCCTGGGGTTGGAATTGTGGTTGACCCTTGTGCAGCCTTCTTAGTTTTGGTGGTCACTGGACTTCTTTGTGTTGGAATTAAGGAGGTGTCTTTCTTATCTCTTTCTTTTATTGAAAAAGTTCGGTCCTCAAATTTACAGCTATAATACATGCAGTCTTGTAACATGGCTTATGCAGAGTACTTTTGTCCAAGGGATTGTTACCACAGCAAATCTATGTGCTATGATCTTCGTCATTGTAGCTGGTGGATATTTAGGCTTCAAGACTGGATGGCCTGGTTATGAACTTCCTGCTGGGTAATGCACCTCTCACCTTGCATGCTTATTTGCTTTTCCCTTTTTACTTGACTTTTATTTCTTCCGTTGCAGTGTGAAGTTGCTTATTAATCTTGTGAATTTTTTAGATACTTCCCTTTTGGGGCTGATGGAATGCTTGCTGGTGCTTCAACAGTTTTCTTTGCGTATATTGGGTTTGATTCAGTTGCTAGTACAGCAGAAGAGGTAAGTTGTATTTTCTCTCAAAACTATCAGTTGTCTAAAAACATAGTAACATATTGACTTCGAAGCTTGGTTATCAATTTAGTCCATCTGCAGGTAAAAAATCCTCAGCGAGATCTGCCCATGGGTATTGGTTTTGCATTATCCACATGTTGCACTCTATATATGTTGGTTTCTGCAGTCATTGTCGGTTTAGTACCATATTATGCAATGGATCCAGACACTCCCATCTCTTCTGCCTTTGCTAGTCATGGAATTAAATGGGCAGCGTGAGTAGACATTTTTCTTCAGGTATCCATTTGAGATAAGTCTGTGCTTCGTTATAATTTCGTTGTTTACTTTAATACAGGTATATAATAACTGTTGGAGCATGTACTGCTCTTTGTTCAACATTAATGGGTTCAATCCTTCCACAGGTAACTGTAACTATTTCCTGCAAATAACTGGGTTCAAGTTACTTGCGCTGAATTATTTAACTTCAGTTGTTTCAGTTGATTGTTGCCCCGCCCCCTGTTATTACACATCAAGATACTTGACACTATTCTTTCAACTCCTGTTGCCAAATGACTTGTGTAACGATTTGTAATTTAAAAGTTTCGCATGATTTGCGGTTATTGATCAAAATTGAGATAAATTCTTGTTGATTTAGATTGGGATGAATTTTTGCAGTAGAAAGCCTGACTAAAATAGGCAAATCTGTACTTTTTGTGTACCTCAGCCACGGATACTAATGGCTATGGCCAGAGATGGGCTGCTGCCTTCATTTTTTTCTGATGTCAATAAAAGAACTCAAGTTCCTACAAAGAGTACAATAACGACTGGTTTACTTGCAGCAGTCTTGTCCTTCTTCATGGATGTCGAACAGTTGTCAGGAATGGTATGGTACTATTCTTTCCTTTTGAGATTCAACCATTTTTTTCCACATCATACTCATGTACAGGACATTTAGCCTTCTAAGAGTTGTAATAGATGTTGAGTTTAGGGAAGTTATAAATATAAGTGGAATGCATTTACCTTTCTATATACTCTTTGTCATCATTGTCCCATTTAAATAATACACTACATGATTGCACTTCGGAAGTGATCCTTTAATTTGTGGTTCCATCATAACAACTTGTTGGAAGGGTTTCAAGTGAGCACCAATTGTCTAGTTTTGTTATCCTTAGCTATTCTTTTCTGGGTCTTGATATCTAAACTCGACTTGCAGGTTAGTGTTGGTACACTTCTTGCATTTACAATGGTGGCAATTTCAGTACTGATACTGAGATATGTTCCACCGGATGAAGTTCCTCTTCCAGCATCTTTTCAGGAAGCAATAGATTCAGTTTCCATGCGGCATAGTATCAGCAACAGCTCTGGGTATGTCGATGTGGAGAACACAAAAGTCTTTGCCATTAACCCAGAGGAGAGTGCTCCAGTTTTAGTCAGCAAAAGAACAACCATGGAATATCCTCTTATAGAGAAAGCAGCTGGACAGTTAAATTGTAAGTTTATCTGAGGATAAATATTCACAGTTTCTTGTGGGCATTTGGGTGAATATTGACCCTATCTTGCATGAAATTTATTAACCCTACTCCATCTGTGACATACTTTTATACCAAATGGCTGTAATTTTAATATCTTTACTTAATACTTACTGCAGGTGGCTAGTCCAAAGAAACACATTGCTGTTTCCTATTCTTCAAAAAATTGCTAATAATAACAACCAAGTTAGGAGTTGTTGCATGTCTTATAGTGCATTACTGCTTCAGGTGAAATTTCAACCATATTTGTGGAATTGTGGGATGAGGGTCCTGCTATCACTCTAGACTTGCTAAGAATGGAAATAAAATATTCCTAATAAAACTTTCTTGGTATGAAATTGAAAGCAGAACGGAACAGGAAAGCTTGGTCTCGTATTACCTTCTATCACTCTCCTCCCATGTTAGTCCTTGTCCAAACATATTGCTTGCCTTTCTCTTTTTTAATTTTTTTCAAGAAAATGCACCATTTATATTTTTTAGGAAATTTCACTGTAAGCCTGCTTCTAATTCATTCCTTCATTCTGTCACTTTAATTCTAGTTGCAATCTTGAATTGAAGCACTCTATCAAGAAAATCAGTGAGTGGACTCATCGTAGGAGAAGAATAAAGAACTGTAAACTATTGGTGTTTAGAAATTATAATATTTCAATAAATTTAATCTTCTTTGAGCTTGCTCTTTTATTTGAGGTGAACATAACTGAATCCCACGTTTTTATCAAGTGGAAATTTACCATCATGTCTTTTGCTTAGACAATCTGCTCTTATGATTGGCTATTGTCATGTATCCTGCTTGTGATCTGTCCAACAATTTCTAATGGGACTATTTACCAACAGAGTCCTCGACTTTATTTGTTGAGTCCTTGGTGACATGTTGATTGTCCAGGTACCCATAAGGGCCAATGTTGAGGCTAGGACATTGGCCCACATGTCTTTGACAATGTCTGTTTGCAATTTATCTTTGCCTATCCATTGAGATTTCATTAATTGAATTTAAGGATCATTTAGCCTTTTCAAAATTGAGCAAGGGTGTTACAGATTCAATGTAATTTAATGGATCTTTATTTGATGTTATGCTGTCATAGTGGCATGTTAAAAATTGTTGTATTATCAACTCGCTTGTTACTAAAGTTTGTGGTCTATTATGTTAATGGAGACTGAACATCATCAAGCTGCTGAACTTTCTTGCATTGGGCATGTGAACTTTGGTGAAGAAACTTATCGGTGCAGCTTTATATGATTATCAATTTCATTTTCTTCCTTTTATATGCAACCTTGGAAGATTTTGTACGAAATCATGAAAAATTATATGAATTTTACCAGGTCCACATATCCATCCTCCCCTGTTATTTTCTAGGTTCTGATGCTTCTTTTCTTGTATATGTTGCAGTTCTCATCAATGAAGGGAATAGACGAATAATTGCCGGTTGGGCTATCATGGTTACGTGCATTGGTGTGCTTGTTCTAACTTCTGCTGCTTCAAGTTCGAGCCTCTATAGGTATGTGTATTTTTGATGCAGTGGTTGCTTATCTGGTTTCTTGAAACTGTCATGAGGGTGGATCATGGATGTTTCATGTGTATCCAAGGTTTTCATAACTGTCATATCCCTAACGATTTTTTTAAACTGAATATCTTGGTTCATACCAGCCCTCTTCGGTTTTCACTTTGTGGAATCAGTGCCGTTCTCCTTTTGTCTGGTCTTGCGTTGCTCACCTGGACAGACCAAGATGATGCAAGGCACAGTTTCGGGCACACAGGAGGTATGTAGCTTGGTAATGCACCTAATTCATCTATTCATGTTCTTGCCACAACTTGTGTTGCAAGATAAGTAGCGTTAGAATCAGGAGGAATCGACATGTTTTTTATTAGTTGGTGTTTCTATTTCAGGTTTCATTTGCCCGTTTGTCCCACTGCTACCTATTGCCTGCGTTCTCATCAATGTCTACTTGTTAATTAATCTTGGGTGAGTATTCAGACAATTTATCTGCCACTTTGTTGATAAAAAATTCGGTTTTATGTTAATTTGCCGTTTGTGAGTATTCCCGACTACTGAAAATAAAACGGACAAATAAGGCCTGCTGGAAATTCATCAATCCTGGCAACGAAAAGCTATATTTCGTTTTTATTGAAGCAAGTACTTAAATTAGTGGATTGCCTCCCAGGATCCCCTCTTATGGGGAAGCACATTCTTTTTTCCTGCTTGACCAAAATGCATCCGATTATGCAGTGCTGCGACTTGGACTCGAGTGTCAATCTGGTTGGCAGTAGGAATACTTGTATACATTTTCTATGGCCGCAGGCACAGTGCATTGCAGTGTGCAGTTTACGTCCCTGCAGCTCATGTTGAAGAAATCTATGAAAGCTCTTCGAACATTCTGACGTAACATACATGACTGTTGAAACTCAATGTCCGTCGGGAAAACAGGATTCTGGATGCATATCTATGCTCTCAGGTTTCGGTATAAAGTAGATACAGTGTGATTAGGCCTCAGAAACGCTGCACAAGACTCGCGCTAGAATGTCCTATTAGGATGGATGCCTTATTGCAACATGTTTATTCAGTAGCTCAACATAGCCAGGCAAATGAAAAGCATCATACATTCTCTCTGTGTGTGTTCTTTCCTTTTTTGTCTCTCTATCTTTTATAACGTTTGCCCCACGAAGTGGGACTTGTATGAACATTTGTAAATAGTGTGGCTATTATTGAATTATTCAAGCCAATAAATACACAGATGCTTTGTTGGTCATGTCTCAATGCTTGAACCTATGATTCATGCATGCATGTACAGTAGTACCCAGCCATTCAGCAGATTGTTCTGTTTTTACCAAGCATTTTCTGACAGTCAAATTCACTGGAAGTAATTCAGAAATGAAAATTTGATCGATTTTTGGCATGCGAGTATCTGGGCAGTTAAAAGTAATATTTCCTCCTGGGGCCTGAAATCTTGGTTGGTTCATGGGGGACCCACCGGTTCGACGTTATTTCGAGGGCTTGTATTATTTTTTATACTTTAGGGTTAATTACACAATTCGCAAAACTATTTTTCTGAGTTAGCATGATTATAAATTATATTCTTTTTCTTTTAAGTAGAAATAAGAACGTTCTTCGTGTTCGTATAACATTTGTATAGAAGTAAATATTATGCATAGCTTTTAAATAAGTTATTATTTGTTAATTATTGTATATAATATTTAAAAATTGAGACATATTGATTTAGTTTTAAATTTATCAATTAATATAATACTTTGAATCTATGTATATATATATGTGTGTGTGTGTGTGTGTGTCTCTCTCTCTCTCTCTCTATCTCTCTCAAACATGTGATTATATTGATAAATAAATATATAGGGGTTTTTTTTATAAATAACCTAAAAAAATATTTATGAAAGGACCCCAATTGTGAAAATGTTTGTGAAAATAACTTATTTCCATTTCATATAACGGAATAAAGATAGAGCATTTTCGTGATTGCATATCACAGAAAACGGCTTACTTAAATTTTAAATTATTTTTATGTTTAAATAAATAAATAATTTAATTATATATTTTTTATGTTTTTAAATAAATTAAATTTTATATTTTATAAATTTGAGTATTTATTATTATTATTATTATACATAGAGAATAAATAAAAAAATTAACGGTAATAATTTAAGAAAATTTAATTTTTATTTTGAAATTAAAATTAATACAGAAAATAGAATTAATCATCATAAAATTATAAGAAAATTGCACACGTGAATAATTATAGTTTAATGCTGTTATCTATTTTTAAACAACTAATGTAAGTTTTAATTACAATCATATATACATTACTAATTTATAATTAATTATACCTGAATAGTAGGTAATAATATTAAATATCACAAATATGTGCAAGCAATAAATAATGAAACATGATAAGTTGAAAATTATTCAAACAAATATATTTATCCAAATAACTTCTAATAAAATGTTAATATGGAGTACAACATAATTATATCCAAATGTCCTAAGTCTCCCAGTGCCACATTTAAGAGCGCGTCGATTTCTACAAGGTCTTGAGGTAGAATCATCATCCTTGTACTGTGACGTATCATCATGTAATGATGCAGTAGAATGGTCAAATGTATCGTCCTACTGCACATCCTCAAACGACTGGTAGCTACTCCGTGGAACACGTGATGTATGAAAGTACATTCATAGTTCTTTGGAGCCTCAAAGTACTGCATGGATGGATATAGTGAATAGTAAGGAGCCTGCATCACCTGAACTGAATATGGACCGTGTGTGGTTGGATCAGGTGGAGCAGGTATGTAAACATTGTCATGTTGCTGTGGTGCAGCAGGCTTGTAAAAAACCTGTGATATACCATAAGTCAAAGTGGATGGGCCTGCATCAATATCCGAATGGGTTGTGGTACGAAATACAGAACGACGTCCACTGCGCTGCTCCACCCTAGACCTTCTCGTGGACGGGCACATCTCTGCAAACACCTCGTGTGTTGTAGGGGTGATATCCAAAGCATAGGCACGCAATCTCCTAACCTGCCTCGCACGACTGCGTGACAAAACCCGCGTACAATGACTGACATCACCATCAATAAAAAATTGCTCCAACTCATAGACTTGAAAATATATAAGTATTGCAATGCACATTAAATTTTTATTGTCATATACACAGAAATAGACAATAAATATTATTTGTAATTAAGTACCGCATAATCAGTCCATGAACCATCTCCGAGTTGAAATCTAAACTCTACAAAGGTGGTCGATGGAGTAGTTGTGCAGCGAGTGATCTAATAATACCAATCAATATACCCACTCTTTACTTGGGCACATAGATGTCATGTCTCTGTCTACGTACAACCACTGCTAAATTCTGCTAATGATCCACGTATGCCTAATGATATACCACCTAATCTCTCGCCGAATCCCTTCCGTCACGGTCAATGGTGTGTAAGCGATCCTCATCAAATCAGAGAGTAGGTGGAATGTCCTGCACTATCATAAACTACCGTAAAACTTGCTCCGGCCGTGCATCTCCACAATGTCACAGAGGATGAGTGGACCCGAGTATGTCCACATATGATGCCCAGATCTTGCTGGCAGTGCAATATACTACTAAGGAGCATATGGTCACCAGTTAAACTATACATTGATTACAACAAACATCTTATCATGCTTATTTCAATCAAACATTATACTAATAATATAACATACTGTATATTCTAATAACAAACTTGTGTGTGTGCCTCAAAATTGAAAATCTCTCTAAAAATTTGTACGCTGTGGCTACCGATTTCAGTCTTTTGTCTCCATACACAAGACCATCTGTATATTTATAAAAGAAAAGCAAAGGGAAAAGAAACATATTATACATTCCTAGAGTGAGTAATTAAAAAATTAATGAAAGTATGTTATGATCATATGTAGCACCATACGGCACTCTCGAAAACACTTCACCATCAGGTAGAGTAAGTGGTCCTAAGTCAGAATGGCGGCCTACAATCTATGGTGCAAGTCCTGGTATTCGAGACCATGCTCATATGTGTATCATTGTCAATATAATTACAATCACAATCTAATTTATGCTTGGACTCAAAATTCTGTTATGTTAATATAAGGTGTGCAATACATGCCTGTAAAAGAGGCAATGGGCCAAAAATGGACAAGTGCCCTCTTTGGCAAGCAACACAAAGATTTCTGTATAGACATATCAAAACTGCACTACCCCAACTGTATCTGCCCGCACTATCCAGGTCAATGGTCAAATTAAGATAGAGCAGCCTAACTCGATTGTTGGAGTCAAGGAACAAACTGACATCTAATAGTAATAAAATAAAGCTATAATCTACTATTGTACATCTAGCTATGTACTATCTGCATGCAATGCATGCAACTCTATGTACTGTGCGATTTGTGCAAGGGGGAGGCTGTAACTTTTGAAATTCTAATCTCTCAGTGCCCAACCTAGTGCTCTTATGCAAATCTGCATCCATTGTGCACGTGTCAACCGAGGCTCTGAGCCAGTAACTAGGTTGCCTTCCACCGGTAGATGCCATATCTGTGCCACGTCCTCTAGCGTAACGGTAGTCTCCCTAGGCACGAAATGAAATGTATGCGCCTCTCGACACCATCTCTCAACTAATGCTATAATCAAGTGGCGATTTAGTTACAACGCACCATATCTGTATACGCCGTACAAGTCGATGTGATGAAGTATATGAAGCACTCTAGGGTTTACGTCCTCAAAACACAGTCAGTAGCTATCAGATACTTGTGGGATAAGGTATTTATCGAGGGTGCTAACTTAAACGTCCTCTCAGCAATGATTCTCCTGTAGACGCAACATCGAGCTGTCAATCAGACCAGGGTGAGTGGAGTTATCTGCTAACATCCTATAAAAAAAACTCAAAAGTAGGTGTTACTTTAAAAATACATTTTTGAATATTTCAAGTGAATTAAATAAAACAAAAATAATAGAAAATATATAATTAAAAATAAAAATACTTGAAATTATTGGCTACCCTGTGATTTTAATTACATAAATGTTTTTGTGACACTCATCCATAAGTGAAAAGTGATTAAATCAATTGCTTGTACATGCAAACAAAAATATAGACATATTGAGACATTTATATGAAATAAAGTTAAATAGGTATTTGATCAATTGCGTTATAGAATTAAATTACATACCCATACATTTTCAAATAAATATACATATTTTAGTGAACATCATATTAAAATACGTGGCATTGCTTCTGATTATCGAGATTCTCTTACGCGAACTTTTTGTATCTGCACGTTTAATAGCCTGCCTCACACGTACTTGTCCACGATCCATCTCATTTTTAATGCGAGTCATTTAGTCCCGCCCTCTACGCCGAACTCGTCAACATTTCTACATTATGCACTAATTGAAATGGTGCAGGATCTCAATAGTCTTCGGGCCACACTACTAGAAATTCACCATAATAGGTCTCCATCCATGCATTAATTGAGTAATGGGCGCTGATAAGCTCCTTCAGATTTACATGATATCGACAGCACACATGGATAGCATGAGAGCATAGAATCCCACTCGAAATCTATTTGCCACAATTGCACTCGTATCGCATGAAACAAACAACATAATTAGTCCCACGACGTTCACCACGGTACACGGTTCGAATGTCAACGGAAAGCACACGTTTATCAATCAATTGGGATGTGTGTCAAATAGACTCCCTCTCTGCATCTCAGTATTTGTTTGCAGGCCACATTGGCCAATCACAACCCTTTATCTTCATGTTCGTTGCCTTCATAAGTCTATCTAAAAAAACCCAACAACACGATCAAATGTGAGTTGAACAATTGAGGTTATTGAAAGCCGCCTTTCACCTTTTAAAACTCCATTAAGGGACTCTGAAATATTTATTGTCAAGATCCCTCTACGCCATCCTCCATTATATACTAGTGCCAACTTCTCTTAGTTAATTACCATAAGCCAATTCCATACATCATGATTGATTATGTATATTTCTTTCATGCACTTATTGAACTTTGGTAGCTCGTGCTCAGACCCCACCTTCCAACATAGATCTTTTAGAGCTTGGCCATAAATGCCTTACTGAAGTTCGAGCAAAGATGTTTCAAATAATAGACATGTGTCCCACGTGGTTTTTGGAAGGCAGGAACCCTTTCCACAGCTGCGAGTAAGCTTGCATGACGATTAGAAATAAGACAAGTACACTCTATCACGCACAACATAACGACTGATCAAATCCAAAAACTAGTGACATGACTTTATACTCTCCTCATCTACAATAGCAAAAGCTAGTGGTAATACTTTGTGGTTCGCATCCAATACCATAGCGATCAACATTTTATGCTTGTACCTCGAATACAAGTGTGTCTTATCCACATTAATTACGTTACGGCAGTGTTGGTACCCATCAAGACACAATTTGAAGCCCTAAAAAATATACCCTAATGTGTATTGACTCTCTGCACCACTTTTAATGTGGCGCCACTCCACAATAGTTCCAAAGTTATACTTTTGCAGGGTGGCTATATATGCGGGTAACTTCTGAATTGAACTTTGCCACGTGCTATACATCATCTCAACAGCTTGTCTTAAACCATGCCATGCCTTAATAGCTAACTTCAAACCCATAATTGTCTTTAATGATAAATTTGATCTCGTATGATGGGTTTTGGCCAACCATACCCAAAAACAATTGAGGCTACGGTGTCTTGTTTAGGTTTTTGTGGTCCATTGATATCATGTTTGAGAAGCAAGTATTTGGACCTTCATACTTTGTAATTTTCCAAAAACCTAACTTTGGCTTCAGAATAACTCTTAAACCCCACTTACAACTTTCTTCATCTTGCTTGCATTTTATCTTTCACAGAACTGATGTGCTTTTTACCACTTTATATTCAAACTGTGCAACAATGAATGAGTATTCTTTAAGGGCCGAAATTACATGATTTTTATCATTGAAGTTCATACTCACGAGCAATTTTCAACTATCCTCCTCATAAAATTTGCCCCACATAGTGGGAGGAATATCTTGAGAATCTTTGTCACAATCACCAAGAATAGTTTGTAAAAACTCAGTGGATGGGTACGTATGCTGCCCCAAACCTAAATCTGCCTGCATATAAGGTTGAGTTGATGTGCCAACATATCCTTGGCTAATTCGTTCCTTTGTCGATTCCATTGTACTCACATATGCAAGTCCCTCATCATCATCCTCTTCTGTGTCATCATCTAACAGTATATCTGTGCCACTTCAATCTTATCCAAAACTATTGTCATATACCCCTGACATATCATAATACAGTTCTGTCTCTAGGCCATCCTCCTCATTCAATGTATTATCTAATTGCGGAGCCACCTGTAAAAGTCCCTCATCATAATTATGCTCTTTGGGACTTCTGTAAACCCTCATCTGTGCCAAACCTTCTGTGATGTGCGATAGCTCGCTTAACTGCTCATTTGTGGGGCATAAGCGAAAAGCATGATTTATTTGAGAACGTAAGGTCTTATGAAACTCCAAATGTAGCTCTAAAAAATGGAATTCATTAATAGGATTTAGGAAGAAATGTAGATTGTCGTTGGTGTTCAAGTTAATTACAGTGACTATATTATTTCCATGTCCATGGCTTAATACAAATGTCATGTAAACTTTCAATTCAAATCTATTACTATCAACACCACTCAATTGGTACAATCTTGCGAAAAGTTGTATTAAGTTCGTATCGCGAGAGATGGTATCTAAGGCGCATGGCTCGCGGTCGTATCTAACAAAATTTTCATCTTGCAAAATAGTGTCACCCTAATACAGCATGATTTGTACATAATCTTTACCAATCAACATATCTTTGTAAAAATAAGTCACAAAAAAAAAATATTATCAACTCCATGTATTATCCAATTATGTATTTCAATTACTAAATTATTTTCCTTATATTTCTAATTATATCAAACTATTAAGTGGATAATTTGATTGTTATAAAACGATATCAAACTCCATATCAAACGTCATACATATCAAATAGTAAAGCGACTTATTAAAATACTAATTAATTCAAACATACATATCAACCAACAAAATATCCAAAAAAAAAAAATCAATTATGACAACCAACTAAATTATTAAATTAATTTATAAATATTTTCTTACTAAAGCATCATATTTACATATTTAAACTACCTAAATATCATAATATTTCTATATATACCAAAAAGTGCACACACATAATTGCTAAATATATCTATATATTCTATAACAAAATATGTGTACATACCTTATATAACCAAACTCTGTCTGACTTTAAAAAGTAAACGTGGTTTTAAATCTCAACTCTGACCAATTGTTGTGTGTCTACATTTAAACCATATAAATGTATTACATTCTAACATATAATATATCATATGTAAATAGATATTTAAAATAAACTCTAATTATTTGTTATATATTCAATTAAATATATATTAAAATTATTAAAATAAATTACAAAGTATGTATAATTTTTGTAAAGTATACATGTATCAATGTGTCAAATATAAAACAAACTGTTAATTATATTGTTAATTAAATTGTTAAATTGATTCTACATTTCTTCACTAAAATAACATACTCAAAATCATCAATATATGCGAATATCATAACATTTACAAAAATATTAAAAATATAAACATATAATAAAAAATTTGAAACTATATTATATAACAAAAATTTAATACATCTTTAGAATATATTACATAGTTTTTAAAGTTGTAAACCAAACGTGGCTTTAAATAAAATAGCGATGTCCTGAATCAATCCAACTAGAGCCAGATTGATCGCCAACTCTATCAAATCAATCAAAATAGCGATTTTCAGCAGACTATTTCCTAGTTTGTGTAAGATTCTTTATTAAACTTATTTTATTTATTTTCAAACTCTTATACGCAACATTTAGGCATATTTTAACCATAATTAGGACAATAAATAGAGAGGTTTAGTTATTTCATTATAGAACTTTTTGATATTTTGATGAATGAATTATTTTATTTGGTTCTTTCTTAAATTTGAGTGTTTTCTCAATTCTTATGATTTTAAATATTAAATTGAGTTATTCTAAACATTTTTTAAATTAATTTGTAACATATCAACTAATTAGGAGTGTTAGTTGTGACCATCTTTCGTTAGAGTTTATCGAAAATTATTACATTTTTAGATTATTTCTAAATACCGGCATATGCCAAATTTCGTATCTTTTAATTTATGCACATGCATTAGAGAGAGAGATTAATATCTATTATTGTAAAAAGAACAAAATATAATTAGCAAATACATAGAATTATGTACTTAACTATCTTTAAAGCAAAAGATGTTGCCTAAAAAACTTTGGTTGTGTCTGCACGCAAATTTTTGCACAATTTTCCCCAGTTAAATTTAACTCAACGTACTCATCGAATCTAACTATGTAGGAAATAGTTTAAAGAATTTTCGCAGCGAATGATGAAATCAAGCATGGCTATGTTTGTTACCCATGTTTCACATTTTTTTCCATTCCATCCAACTTATACAATCAAACATCTTATATTAAATTTGTTATCAAATTTAAATTAAAAATTTTCTTCTCTTATATATAATTAATTAATTATTTTTTAATTATTACTCATATTTATAGTTAAATCAACATCATACTTTATCTCACTTTTATATATACCTATACTTTATAAATTAATAATTATTTTTATAAATTATCAAATTATTCAATCATTATTATATATTTTATATATTTTTAAAAATGTAAATTCAAATAACTCATATTTTTATATTATTCATCACGCTAAAATATTTCTTATTCTACTCCTTCAAATATATTTTTCACTAAACTTCGCCTCCCAAGCAAATCCCCTCCCAAACATAGCCATATACGGTCCTCAAACTTAATTTAAGGCTGCGAAAGGATACACCAATGTCTGAACCAACGCGCGGCCAGCAATGATGGTGGCGTACTGTGGACTGGAACTGAACTGAAATTGGTGGGTAACTGGTAAATCAGTAGAAGTACCCTTTCGTTTTCCCCAGCTTCTTGTTTTTCAATTTTTAATAATTAAAAGTTTTCCTAACCGACTTCAGTCGCCATACTCCGTGCAAACAGTTCTATTCGGGCCCGTTTTCCATTTGCTGGTTATTTTTCTTATCCCTTAACTTGGTAGTTTATTGCACTGTCTGTATCGAGATTCTGTTTTCTGGTCCGAGATTGGTGTCCATCCCGGTAGAAAAAACAATTCTTGGCTTCTTCAACATCAAAATAATCACATATTGGTCTGATTGGATGAATTCTTTTCTTTTGTGAAAATTCAGGGGCTGTGGAGCTATGGATTTCTTGGCAACATCTGAGGGCCAATTGTTGGTTGGTGTTGCTGTTGGTCTTACTGCTATTGGAGCTGCATATTTCTTGCTTTCCTCCAAGGAGCCCAAAGGTTTAATGAATTGAATAAAATGGCGATCTGTTACATTGAAGAAGATAAACAACTCTTTATTTTCATGCCCGTGTCTGTCTGTGGATGGGTGGGCTTTGTCTGGTAGCTTGCATGGAGTGTAAAAGCAGTTGTCTTTGTAATTAGATAGATATTATTTTGGCCTAAAAATTCAATTCTGTCTAGTTCTCGACATTGGTATGAGGTGGCTTCCCTGATCACTTCCTTTGTGAATTTTGGATTTCTTCTTTTGGTGGTTCTTATTTTGAGAAAATAGTTCTCAAGATGATGACATACATTGTTGCATGTAGACAAAATCTTGGAGTTTTTATTTTCTATACTTGACTTAAAACCTTCTCTGGCTAATAGCGTGCTTGGATCCCGAGAATTTTAAGGAGTTCAAGCTTGTCAAGAAAACACAGCTCAGCCATAATGTGGCAAAGTTCAAATTTGCTCTTCCCACACCCACTTCTGTATTGGGCCTTCCTATTGGACAGCACATAAGCTGCAGGTTAATTTTATTCACTCATTCTTATGCTCAGGATATCATGTAGGTTTTTCAGGCTTGCATAGCATATCATTACACTTAATTGCTTGAACAATAAGCTGAATCAGGCTTGATCATTATTTAACACATTTTAATTTTATTGAGTCTTTTGTTGCAGGGGTAAGGATAGTCAGGGTGAAGAGGTGATCAAACCTTACACTCCGATTACTTTGGATTCTGATGTTGGGTACTTTGAGTTAGTTATAAAGGTGTTTCTCTTAAATTTTTGGCTTTTAGTTATTTGACTTAAGTTTTTCTTTTTTTCCTTTTCTTGCTTTCATTTGGTTTGCTTTATAATATTAATTATACTCAATGATAGATGTATCCCCTAGGAAGAATGTCTCACCACTTCAGAGAAACGCGTGAAGGTGATTGTTTGGCTGTGAAAGGACCAAAGGTACATCCTCTCTGTCTGGCCCTCTTCTGCATAACATGTGTATATAATTCTAGTATTTTCATGGACTTCCTTAGGACCTCCTTAAAGGTTGAAATGAGTAAATAATAAGGAAAAAAATCTTGTTGGTTTCACATAATGGATGAAAGCCAATTCATTTGAGCAATATTTCATATTTGGAACATCATTTGTTATAAATTTAGGTTAATGTTGGTATTACACTCTTAATTGGGCAGCATAATATCTCGGTACACACAACAATTAGTTTAGATACCTGAGAGTACATTAATGTGCTCTACGCGTGGTGAGAACAGTGAAAACTTCTGCTGAAATTTTCAATAAAGTATTTTTCTTCTAAAGAAACTTTGGTGCTGCTTCTTTTCACCTTCACTTGTGGAATGCAAAAAATTGGTTTGAGCTAAGGAATACCCCTTAGCTTTACATAAGTGTTCCCAAGAATTGATGTTACATTGACATCTTTCCTAAAGAACCACATGAGCCCATCATTTGAAACGCCTGCAGTCACATGCTTGAGTCTGTATTGTTAATATGTGGGCAGCTTTCCAGGTCTTAACAAACCATGAATGGTATTGCCACTCAACTGATGTGTGGCAAGTTGTTTGATGATATATTCGTTTGCACTTAAGAATCTAGATAATTGTGTTCAGCAGCAGAAGGTGACATTAGATACCATTTCGGAAAACAATTTTCGTTTTTTCTTCAATATAAATTTTTTGACCCATTTGTCAATAGTCAATCAATTGGTCATGAGCCTGAGCTAAATTTTTATTGGGTGAAGGTTTCTTTTTTTTTTGCTTTTTAAAAACCTGGTCTGGCTTAATTGCTTTTTTATATTTTTGATTGTGTAGGTTGAATTGCATTGGCTCATTTGTATTTCTTATGTGCAATAATTCTATGTGTAGTAATTCTTCAGACCTTGTGTTTTATTTATTTATTTCAAAATTAGGGTCGTTTTAAGTATCACCCAGGCCAAGTGCGAGCATTTGGAATGCTTTCTGGAGGATCTGGAATTACACCAATGTTCCAGGTTTACATTCAATATTATCTCAATATCATGATTCTTAACTCCAAAAGGTAACTATAATGCATCATTTTATTTTTCATTTGTCCTTTCGTTTAGGTTACTAGGGCAATTCTTGAAAACCCCAGTGACCAGACAAAGGTGCATCTGATTTACGCTAATGTTACTTATGATGACATTCTGCTAAAGGTAATGACATCTTTTTATCCAATTCATCCATTAACTGTTGCGCTATGCAAAATTGTCATTTTATTGAAGAAAGCAATATAAACTGGAGCCTAGGCCAAGATTTGGATGTTCATTTTGAGTAGGTTGTGAACAGATAGGGCAGTATACCTCCCAGTTCCAAATTAAGTTGAGGTTCAATTGGACTGGGACTACAATGGAACTTGTATGGTATAAATGTCAGTGGGAAAGTTGTTACAGAATTACCATACAAGGGCCAAGTTATAAAAAAAACTTGTACTTTTTCTTGTTGGAAACTTGGTTACAAGTGTCAGAATTCTTAAAGATGGTTACATTGTCAATAATCCTGATTGGTTTCATTTGTTGGTGGCAGGAGGAATTGGATAGTCTCGCTAAAAACTACCCTCAGAAGTTCAAAGTTTACTATGTACTTAATCAGGCAAGTTTAGCATTTATGTATCTTGATGTGAAGCACTCTAAGTAATTATATTTTTATTTTGGTTATGTTCGTGATGCTATTTATGTTGGCTTTTTTAAGTTGAATTGGCTCTATAGTTTTATTCGTTTTTGGAATTACGGTACCAAATGAATTATGTCATTCAAAATTGACCATTGACATTTATAGCCCAAGAATGGTTTGGTGTTGACTCTGGTTAGACATTTTTTTTATTAATACTGCTAACCTACTCAATAGAAATTTTAGTTTCTGCACTTTGGACTTTCAAATGTGTTTGATATCATATTTTCCTCTCTCCTTCCTCTGCCATTGAAGCAAACAAATGTGCTGATGGAGATTTGCAGAACCATATTTTGCATGGCTGCATTATTTGGGATGGAATTACTAATCTATGATTAACTAAAAATGTACACTTGTCATATCACATGGAATCAGTAATGATAACTTGTTTATTCACATGCATAATATTTTAAGAACAATACAGGCTTTTTAAGTTTTCCACAAATAACCATGATGTCTAATATCCTAACAGATTAACATGGTGCTTGATTGATTTTCTATAGCCTCCTGACATCTGGGATGGTGGTGTCGGTTTTGTCTCGAAGGAAATGATTGAGGCTCACTGTCCCCCACCAGCCTCCGATATTCAGGTACTAATTGATCTATGTAAAATTCACTAAGCAGTACCCAAAAGAAATATATATATTTATAACTGTATATATATGTACATGTATAATAGTTTCACACACTTGAGTTTGTTATTCTGGACGTGCAGATTCTGAGATGCGGCCCACCTCCAATGAACAAGGCCATGGCTGGTCATCTTGAAGCTATTGGATACACCCCTCAGATGCAATTCCAGTTCTAACTTTGCCCTCAGGTCTTGCCCTTTATCTGGACTTGATTTTGTTCTATTCCTGGGGTAACGATTTCTGATATCCATGTTGCATATCTGGATTTTTCCTCCATATTTTTCAACAACAGTGCTTCACACTGAAGAAATAGTAAACCTTTTATCTTTGTCAATCATAATAATTGTGTTGTAAGAATTAGAATAGTATTCTGTATTAGAATTTAGATTAATGTATTTGAATTCTAATTCATTACATTTCTGATTTTTCTGTGTCTCTGTAACCTCGCTTTATAAATTGATTATTGAAACTTTTCAATTAATGGAGGACATATGGGCTACCACTGAATGAAAATCTTTGTTCTAGAAAATTGTGTATAGGAGAAAAGTTAATTTTTGTGGGAATGAATAGTGTACATGTTTATGTATTTGGATGAGTGGTTGTGCAACAAAAACTGTCTGGCTATGTTCTTGCTATCTATCACAAATAGCCATGATTTCAATTGCCTGTCTAACTACATTTTTGGTTGTCTACCGATTACCTATCATGGATAATTGTGATTTGTGACTTTCTGCCTATGTGTTGGCACTTTTGACTATTTAATTTTCTTTTTGCTGTTTAATTTTCTAACAGGCTACCTATTTGTTTCAATCAAGTTGAACATGGTTGTTTCAATTCGATATCCCAGTTGAACATTTCAATAAAATCATGTTGGGTTTGAGGAGAAGTGGGAGGTGTTGGAAGAATTGAGTTAAGATTCCAGTATTTAGGTCAGATTAGGTGTTTATGTTTTTGGCAATTATCCTTGAGATTAATCTTGTTAAAATTTCAATTTATCTTTGCTAAGAGTTCTAGTTTATCTCTATTTTGCAACATAACTCTATAGATTGAATAATAAACTTGTTTATTAATGGAAAAATTGTAATTTTTATTCCGCTATTTCTAAATTCTGTGCCCAAGTTATTTGAGGTTTGTTTTGCCGGGAGAAAGTTTGCTATGTCATGGCATATCTTTCATTTGGCTGCTGTATGAAGTGCTGTAATAAGTTCAGTTCGATATTCATCCTGAGAGTTTTGAATAATTTTCTGTTTCCTCGTGTTATGGAATTGAACATGTCAAGCAACTTCATACACCCTGAGAAAGTACAACTCAAGGTCTTATTTTGTAGTTTACCTAAATTGCTCCGGCAATTGGGACCGATTCAACAGAAACCGGTCCAGAGTCTGATCCGATTTGTAATAAAAGTGTTAGTTAACTGAATAGAATGGAGTGGAACCAGCTCAAACTGGTTAGCCAGTTAGTTCAAAAGAAAGATTGAAGAAACAAAAGAAAAATGGAAGAGAACTCCTTTTGGCATTTTTATGCATGCTTAATGAGGAGTGAGGACTCATTATTGTTGGAATGTATTAATTATTGTTTTTAATGATAATAATTTTTTATTGACCTTTATATTCGTTAATGTACTAATTATGAATGCTAATGTCAACCCATATTTGAAAATTAGAGTAGCATCTTTTTATGTGATTTCTTTCTAAAAATTTTTATAGAGGTCCAAAGACAAGAAAATATGATGAAAGAAAAATGAAGCTACCATATAAATACCAAATGCAATTATCATTTATCTATTTGTATATGATAATTTTTATAGTTTGCAATTAACATGATTTAATTGTCATTATTTAAATACTACTAGTGTGATTTTTAAGTTGTTCTATATTTTTGAGAATAATATGTTTGTTGTGCTAGATTTGATGGTTTACTTAATTTAGATTTTTTTTATTTTTATTTAATTAATTCATGCATAAAAAGTTATATATGAACATATATACATACTTTCTATAGGTCAGATATATGTATAAATATATATGCAAGTGTGTTGGATCAATCTATTTTTCAAAATGGTTAAATCAGTTAAATTAGTGACTTAATAAATATTGAATTCTAATGGAGTCTGCATAATGAATTCTTTTACTTAACATCTTGTCTCTAATGGGTTGGCCCAAGTCTTGAAAGGGTACATACTAATGTGACAAGGGGAAGTGTTGCACATGTTGCAGTGGCTCACGGTCCCATTGTCTACAGTCTTAGAAATCTTTTAAGTACAGGAGAGTTGTAGGTTTTGTTGACTAAAAAAAAGGACCTATTTATTACCTAGAATATATCAGTACTTGAATTTGTATCCTTTGTTAAACATGTTTAAATCTGATAAATTTCGGAAAAAATATATATTGAAATGATACAAAAATTTAAAGGAAATTTTATCAGCCAACTTGTGGAATAAATATTCAATTACTACTGCTTGGCAACAGCGGCAAACTGTCAATTAAATCCAAATCACAAGAAAGTGACAGGTTTTTGTAGTTTTGGTTTGGCTCTGTGGTCTTTTTAAGTAATTAGTGTTTGGATTGTCAATGCCTTCCTAAGAAACAAATATTCGGGCAAGTTCCATATTATTCATGCCCGAAAACAAAAGAGGAGAAACTACTTTCAATCCAATTGTATCATATCTTAGCATTTTGCAGCGTTCTTATCCCACGTCAGCAGTTACAGAAGAAGTCCTGAGTCATCTTATGCAGTGGGTAACTTTTTTCTTTGATCGATTGAATTTTTTAAAGATTTAGATTGGGCCTGTGACAAAGTGTATCAAAATAGAACTTGGGTATGAGGGTTTGAGAGACAACAACTAATGTCTAAAGTGAAACACACAACTAATGTTTAGAGTGAAATTAATTTCAGAGAATGTGAAATATAATGCTTTCACTTCACATTGATTTGAGTCAATGTTTAGAGTGTGACTTTTGTGTTGGAGAGTTCAAGAGAAACCAGGAGGCCACATCAATGTGAAATGTAACGCTCTCATTTCACCTCGATTAAAAAAGAGTTTTTGGATTATCTTATATCGTAAATTATTTTCCTTTTTAGATGAATTGTAGTCTAGCTATTTAAATCAAGTACACAGAGTATTATCTTCCTCCTTAATAACCCATTTTCGAGGGATTTGGACTAAACACACAAAGCAGGACTATGTGTGAAGGCTAGAGAAAGCCAACCCAGAGGTGGCTGACACAGTGAATATCTAGAGTGAGATTCACGTATGTAAAAGCTTAAAGAAAATCAGTTAAAAAACCACACCCATATAACTGAGTTAGTCCAAGATAAGGCTCATAATATAGGAGAGCGGTTTGGCGGGGGAGAATATATCCCTCTGATCTTATATTGGTTAAAAAGAAGGATGTCTGGACCATTGTAAATAGTAGGTGACCACCTTTTTTAGATAATTAGTTTTCTGGTGATTTGGTTGCCCCATGACAATTAACTCCATCGTCATCAATATTTTATACGCCAAGTAAATGTCACGTGTGTTTAGACAAGTGGGAATTTATTTTATAATCTAACAATAAAAAGTTCTACTTCATGCTATGGCAATCATAATACTATTATGCATTCTGTATCATCTGCCTACCTCTCATGGTTGTTGATGATGTATGGTGCGTAATAATATAAAGATTTTGACTAGTTATGATACATGATTTGTGACGTAGTACGCACCACATTGAAATACATATTATAATTACGTAAACAAATAAAATATATCTTTACTATTTATACTTATCACAAAATAAAAAACAAATAAAAATTTTAAATATGTAATTTAAACTTTTTATTATAAGAAAACACAAATAACGTATTAGTCTCAATTTATGAAAAGGTAAACAAAATAATAGATGAACAACTTATTTATGAAACAGCGTTTAGAAAAAAAAAAAAAAAAGAGTTGAAAACAAAAAATTCCGCGCAATTCGATTGTATTGATTTACTATACAATATCACATACAATTGAAGAATAAAATAATAGGAAACTTATTTAAAAAAGAAAGAGAGAGAGAGAGAGAGATAAAGAAAATAAAACTTACCTAGAACTTGTAGGCGTTGCACACTTTATACATTATAAATTTTATAAACATAAGAAAGGAAAGGAAATAATTATTAAGGAGATACAAGATTAAAAAGAATAGAAAAGGAGAAAAGGAAAATAAAATAAAAATAGGGGTAATTTAGGAATTTGATATTGTGACACTCAAAAGTAATTAATATAAGCCTTATACACTTTATAGAAACTAGTCAAAATTACACAATTTATATGTGCATATTAATTTAAAAATTAAACTTTATTAAATAAAATAAAAGGAAATTATTATATTTTAGAGTTTTGACTATAACCAAGTTATATTTAAAATTTTCGAAAAAGATAGAGAAAAGAATTAAAGAAAAAGAGAAAATCAATTTAGGGAGAGAGAGAGAGAGAAGATCGAAAGGGGAAACAAATAAAAAGATAATAGTAATCTGGTAATTTAACATTCGAACCAAAATTAAGTCACTAAAACCCTCACGTTTAATAATATACAGTATAGATAATTATGGTTACATACAACTCAAAATTCAGTTGGAATTAATCTTGAATATATCAAATTTAAAGCTTATTCAAGTTAGCTTTAAATTAAAGGCAAACTTAATTTAAAATAACTCCATTTAAATGAATGTAATCCAAAGTCTAAATCCAAGCAACTTGACTTGCATCACTCCTCTATTTTATTTTAATTTTTTCCTTCCCTTTTTTCCATCTCTCCCTCCCCAAGGCCTCCTTCCCTCCTTGCTCTCTTTTCTTCATCTTTTTTTCCTTTCTGTTCTTCTCTTTTGACTTCTTCTTTTATCCTTTTCTTCTCCTCTTTTCATGCTCCCAATGGCCCCTCCTCCCCTTAGCCATTGTCTTCGCCTCCCTCCTCCTCTTTCTATTTTTTTTTGTCCTTTTAATTTTCATACCTCTCTCTCTCTCTCTCCCCAACTTGTAGCCATTATTGTTATTTTAAAATAATATCCACAAATCTTGTTCATTGTAGAGTTTGTAACATTGGAAGGAAAAAGACATCTCTTGCCACACTCAATGGAGACACTCAATTATTTAAAGACAATGTTATAAGTTTACATTGTTTTTTATTAAGGTTAACAATATAATTTTACTTTATACTGTATAGACTACACCATAATATATATACACACACACAAAGTAAATGCCTGTGCAGCTTTATTTGTAAATTATAAAATTATTGGTTATATTTGTTTATGTTTTTAGGGGTGTGTTTTTTTGTGTATTTTATTGAAAAGTATGTGAAAGTAAGAGAAAGAAAAATATAAAATTTAAAATGCATAATGATTATAATATGTATTTTTTAGCGTTACGAAGCAAAACAAACATTCTCATTGTATTTCAATTCATAAAACTAAAATGTTTAATATTATAAAGTATAAAGAATATTTAAAATAAAAAAAATGTCAAAAGAATTTAAAAACAAAAATTTTAAAAAAATGTCAAAAGAATTTAAAAAAAAATTAAGAGAAAACACAAACAAAAACAATAAGTTAAAATAAAAAATTTAAAATTTAAAAATAAAATAAAAAATTATGTGATTTTATATTGTACAAAAATATTTATATAAAAAATTAGAATAGATCGAAAGAATTTAAAAATATATAAAACTTAAGAGAATATATAAATATAAATTCTAAGCTGGATTAAAAAATAATAAAAATAAAAAATATTTAATAAAAAGATAATTGTTGACATAATATATATATATATATATATATTCCAATTATTATAAAAGTTAAAAAGACATGCTAAGTGCCAGCCCATTGAACTGCCTTTATCACATGTCTTGAGAAACTTCAGTAGACGAGCTCATGTTGGGCCCAAAACCACGTGCACCATTTTTTAGGCTATGTTTGCCTTCATTTTACAATCTATACAATCTCTCTTAAAAATCTTATAAACTAAACATCTCACCCTATAAATTTTATTTAAATTTTTTTATCTTATCTTTTTTAACTAACTAATAATTTTGTAATTATTATACCTATATACAATTAAATCAACTCCTATTCCTATAATTTTTCAACTCATATTTATTATATTTATTACCCTATAAATCTATAAACCTATCATATTATTTAATCATTATAATTTGTTTTATAAATATATATATATCTATTTATATATATATATATAATTTTTTTTACCTATTCAAATCTTACAAACAAACAGAATTTTCATTCCTGCTTAGATTACCTTCATTTCCCTCCCCTATCCTAATTTGGAAACAAACATAGCCTTAGAAAACAAAAAAACGGAAATGCCAATTAAAAAATGAAATAATTAGTGTCACGTAGACTGGACTCAGGTTTAAACAATAAATATTCTTCAATAATTCGATGACCCAATGTAGATAAATTTACTAAAGATTGTTATTAGGTAAAAAGGGCAGAATAGAGTTTAAAAACGAAAAAGAAAAAAACGAGGAGAATTAAGGTAATCTTTAGAGTTTAAATATTAATTACACAAACTAATTGCTTATTTAATCTTAAACTCTGAAAATGCGTATACACACACCACATTGCCAAGCGTTTGAGCCTATTCCGTTAGACATTGTTAATTTACAATATTACTATTATTTTGTACATTTATAACATTACTGTTAATTAAAATGATAAAATACACTTCAGTTATTAATATACTTTTACTTTCTTTTATATTATATTATATTATTGTTGAGCAAAGAATTTTTATTATACAATGTGAAATTATATAATTGACCTTATTTTATTATTTATTTATTATTATTCTCTTTCTTCATTTCTTTTTAACTTCTTATTTTTATACAATTTCTTTATTTTCTTATTTCAAATATTTTTATATGTTTAATTTTAAAAATTATATTTCTTTTATTTAAAATACTATAACTTTCTTAAATAAATTTATACATATATAGAGCATACAATTTTATTAGTATATATATATATATAATACAAATTAATTAGTAAAATATTCTTCCTAAAATTACTGATTTTGAAAATATGAAAAAAATGGAAAATAGAATGCAAAGTAAATGGATAAACTGGGGGTAAAAATTGAAATGGAATAAATGTGCCATTGTTTTATCATTAGTTGAAACATTTAAGCTAGGTAATTCTAATACTTTGATAAATCTATATTGGTATTTTTGACTAAATAAATTCTGAAGTATACTCTTCTTCAACCACTTAATAATAAAATTATCCTTTTTTTTAAAAAAAAATATTTTATCGCTTTCTTTATTTCTTTTTCTACTTATAGTATTTTTGTTGCATAAGTATAAAATAAATATTTAAACAAATTAATATGTACTAGAAATAAAATAAATAAAATAATTATTTTTAATTTTATATTATATAAATTTAAATATACATGTTATGCTCCAAAATTAGTGGTGCATAATTAAATCTTGTGAATCATACACTGAATCTCCAATTCTGGTAATAAAAGAATATTTAAGAAATTAATTTTTTTTCCCCATTTCAGTACCTGCAATCATTATGTAAGTAATGACTGCTGACCTTTTCAGTTAAAAAAATGATACTGACCTTATTGACCTCATTAGTTCATTATTAATAATTAATTTATACGGAAGCCCGCTTCTTCAGATGTTTCCTACGCTAACGCAGCGCAAACACATGGCCGAAAAATGAAGAAATTGATGTCATTTTCTTGAAGGAAAATGGAGAAACAGATAGAAATGGAAGAAGAAACAAGGGAAGAAAATCCAAGGCGAATTTGGTAGACAGTCCCCTTCTCCAAGGTTTTGGTGCAACAACTCCTTCCACTTGCGTTGCTCTCTCTATTTTTTTCCCGAGTATTTTTATTAATTTGTTGTTTATTTTCCTGAATACTTCGCTGGGAAGACTGTTCGTTACTAAAATCCATCTGGGTTTGGGGGTGTTGTTGCGCATGTAGATTTCCTCGCATCAAAGGGACGTTTTATTTCCCCTATGAGTTGAGTCCTTTTGTTTTTCCCTTCTGAATCTCTTCTATATTGTGTTGGTTGTCCTCATGCATGCTCCTTAGATCTTTATGGCTTAGAAATGCAAAAGAGTGGGGGAAAGTTGCCTGATTTTGGATCAGGGGTTCAATGACTCTTTATTCTCTTCATTTCTCGGTGAGTCGTATTTCTTTTCTGCTGTAAACTTGAATCTTTCATTCCTAAATTCTTGAGACATACGCTTTCTTCTCGTTTCGTGTCTTCTTCTTGACCCCGGTTTTCCCCCCTCCCTGGGGTTAGAATGTCGAAAATGGGGCTCCTTTCTCAAAAATCTCTGTTCTTTTTATTCTTGATGACTTCGACACTGCTGATATTATCTAGGCTTTTAGTACTAAGATCAAATGGTCGGCTTCATTCTCTTGATTTGAGTTTGTTGCCAAGCTCCAACCTTCTTGCAACGGCACAGAACGAGAATCTTGATACATCAACCTCTATGACAAGTACTGCTTCAGTGGATGAAGAACAAGCACCCCCAAACAAGAATTCAAGAAATTGTGATGCTAATAAGCAAATTCTCAAGGTTTTCGTGTATGACTTGCCCTCCCAGTTTCACTTTGGCCTCTTGGGTTGGAGAGGTGAGGGCCTGACTGTATGGCCTGACATTCGGGCTGGGGCCCCAGAATATCCTGGTGGATTGAATTTGCAGCATAGCATTGAATATTGGCTTACCTTGGATCTCTTGAACTCTGAATTCTCTAGAAACTTGTGTGGCCTTACTGCCATGAGAGTACGTAATTCTAGCGAAGCTGATGTTGTGTTTGTTCCTTTCTTTGCTTCCATAAGCTATAACCGATTCTCAAAGCCAAAGCCAGGCCAAAAAAGTGCTAATGATTTATTACAAGAAAAGTTGGTCAGCTTTTTGACAGCTCAGGAGGAATGGAAGAGGTCGGGCGGAAGGGATCATATAATTGTTGCTCATCACCCGAATAGCCTTTTAAATTCAAGGATGAAGTTGTGGCCTGCACTGTTTATTCTTGCAGATTTTGGGAGGTATCCTCCAACTGTTGCTAATGTTGAGAAAGATGTGATTGCACCTTACATGCATTTAACTCGAAGCTACTTGGATGACAAATCTGATTTTGATAGTCGACCAACTTTGCTCTATTTTCAGGGAGCTATATACAGAAAATCTGTAAGTCAAATTTTCCTTGAACATTGCCGCTCTTTGGTACTTTGATAATGATAATTATCTATTCTTTGCTTTATTTTTGGTAATGATGGACAACTTGAGTTCTGCCCCAGGAGGCCAAAAGATATGCCTATGACGTCGCCATTGCTGCCTTTGACCTGTCCTTAATATCTCAGTATTCTGTTACATGTTTGCTAAAGTTCTTCATTCGCTCATCTCCCATGAAGAGAGAAGTTTCTGCTTTTATTTGAAATCCGATTCCCATGGATTAGAATATCATGAAAGTAATTTATCTCACAGCTAGCTTTTTCCATAAGATATAACTGACATGTGAATCATATTGCAACCACTGATGGATCTTTTGGTTGGTTGATACAAATTGGATGCATAGGTGGGGGCGTCCGCATTAAAATGCTCATGTATGGTTTCTCGGTTTGCCTTACTTTGGCTAAGATACTTCTATGTGTGACACTCACTTTGTCATTTTCAGGGTGGAAGTATTCGGCAGGAATTATTTTATATGCTTCAAAATGAAAAAGACGTGCACTTCACATTTGGAAGCATAAAACGCGATGGTATCAATAGTGCTTCCAAGGGCATGCAAATGTCAAAATTCTGCCTCAACATTGCTGGCGATACTCCTTCATCCAACCGTCTTTTTGATGCCATAGCCAGCCATTGTGTACCTGTAATTATTAGTGATGAAATTGAGCTTCCCTTTGAAGATATTCTTGACTATAGTGAGTTCTGCATATTTGTCCGTGCGTCAGATGCTCTCAAAGAAAATTTTCTCATAAACTTAATGAGGAACATCAGCAAAGAGGAGTGGACCAGACTGTGGAAAAGGCTAAAAGAAGTAGAACATTTTTTTGAGTTTCATTATCCATCACAAGAGAATGATGCTGTGCAGATGATATGGCAAGCCGTCTCCAGGAAGGTTCCTGCTATCAAGAGGAAAATTCACAAAGCCATTCGATATTCTCGAACTCCTGTTCCTGGAGAACTGGGGCTTAGGTCAGCTCCTCTGCCAAGAAACTTTTGGTGACACTCATCAGTACTGGCAACTTTTTGAGGGCTGCCCTGTAACTTGAAGATTTTGAAGCCCTATTTACTGAATGCGTGCCACTGCTTTGGCCTTCCTGTAAGTACTCTCTCCCAAATGCCCTTGCCATCCACTCCTGTTGTGTCGATGTGGATCTTTGAACCCATTGGAGGTGCACATGATTTATGTCACAAAAAAATGAAGTCATGTATTGTCTCATGGTTTACTGCTTGACATAATGTACATTGTAAAGTTTCAGATGATCTGATCCTTTTTTCTCCCTTGTGGGAATAACTGCCTTTTATTTTCATTGCACTGCTAGATGCTAGTTGTACCAAGATACTTGGATCTTCCATCACCGGGCAAATTTCGGATTGGATGGCATGAAAAGCTGTTGAAAGTATTGAAGGTGCGGTTGTTCTCCCTAGGACATGGTATGCGAACTAATTTTAGGCTGATTTGATGGGATTGATCAGACAACTCTTCGGCATGCTTGATAGTGTACACGTGTTGATCCTTGTCTTGTGCCATTTTACCAATTTTCATGTTTTGTCATTTCAAATTCAAACTGAAAAGCTTCAATTCTCAGGTAGTGAATTCAAGAGGAGCTATTAGTTGTACAAACATTGAACAAAACTTGCCCAGGGCATTAATTCATCTGATCTTCTCTTTGAAATGAGAAGTTTAATGGTACCTCTGCAGACAATTCAGCTTCACATGCATAATTTGCAATCATATGCTTCTCCTAGTGCCAATTGTGGCTGTTGCGTCTGATATTTTCATTCTTATAATGGATGTGTGTGTGTGTGATCCTACAGAACTTGTCTGAACCTAACTAGCTTGGTAGCTTTTCTGGATATTGAGGCTAACGAAGGAACGATGTGGGACTCAAGATTGCTGACTTGGGGTTAGATTGAGCGACAAATGACCTTAAGAGAGCCGTGAAATTGATTAATATACCCATTGAGGAGATGTTTGATCACTTAAAATACAGAAGATTACCCGGTTTTTACATACTTCTAGTAAGTTTGTATGTCTAGTTTTAAGGAGCCAAACGGGGTTAAATTATCCTCTCAAGGCATTGCATATAATTAATGATTTGTACAAGAAGTCTGGTCTGAGAACCCATTTCATCAGGGTGGACTGGATCTGGTGGTCAGGCCCCAATCAGAGCAGGTGCCACAGATGATGTTGTGATCACCATTTAGGAGCCCAATATTGAGAAGTGAGTCTCAGATTGAACAGGCATTAGCCCACTTGGAATTCTTGAAAGTAGAGATAGCTGATAAGAAGAATTAACAAGATCCAATGGGGGAATGATGTTGAACTGATTGAGAAACAGCTTTCCTCTACATTGATAGCTCTAATGAAATGATGCCAAAACATTGATCACACTATATATACGCCCTCCATTAGTTTGTTACATACGAAATGAAGAAATGTTGAGGCGACAGCAACAAGTAAAATAATCTTCTCCCTGGTATTATCACAACTTCAGCAGCCAAATGTCTCAATGAGGAAGCCCTTGTAGGTGCTCATAAACTTGGCCACAAATGCAGCAAGATAGATCAAAGGCAAAAACGTAGGAATTAAGATGTCTCTATAGATAAGAAATATTAAGTACTAGGTAAACTACATTTGATCATTCACATGCCAAAAATTTAAAATTTAATGTGAGAAACTGTAAAAGTACAGTTGCAATAGCATATTATTCAACACAAGGTTTGCAGCGATAGAACAGATCATCCATCTCAAAATTATATTGACCTAATTTGATCAGATGAGGCCCAGCACACCTCCAAGGTGAACTATTGTTTTCTGTCCAAGATGCAACCTATGCTCCTGATGGAAAAAATTTCAGTGCTTTAGACATAGTTGCATCCAAATTTGGAACACTGAACTCGCTACATTGCTCTTAATTATAGTAGACATAGCAAATTTGGTGATAATACAATTTAACCTTTAAGGCAATCTCATCTTCTGCTTCCCAGATTCTCACATTGCTTCCATCCACTCGAAAGTTCTAGTTATCAAATGTTTGATTATTTCCAGATCGTAAACAAGGTACACAAGACAGGCTTTTCATACTGACTTGCTTAACGCTCTAAACAAGCATGCAAGGATTACTGACCTTTTCTAAAAAATAAGATCATTCATTAGATGAGTTTATGGTGCACAGTTAGGGGTAGAGAATATTAAACAGATGGAAAATAAAACTTGAAATATTTGAAGCATCACCACCTGCAATTAATAGGTAGGATTTACACAAGCGAAATCAAACAAAAACACTGAGGTTGCCAATGCACATAATATTTACAAAATACTTATGGATCAATAAGTAAGGACTAAGTAAGGTGTACATACAGCAAGTGCCAAAAGAAAGTGGGCAGACCTAATACCATAAACATGAAAACTATTAAATTGTATCTTCCAGGGGAGAAGTGAGTGATTAAACAAAAAGGCAGGGGAGAGGAATGACACATGGTGCAGCCATAAACTTACATAATATGCAGCCCAATGACAGATCTCATGTTTCAGTCCAGAATCTAATTTCTTCAACAGTTCATAAAGCAGCCTCTGCAACCAAAAGAAAAGTATTCTTCAACCTGATATTGGAAGTGTTAGTCACACACTCCTACCAGTCGAGGAACTGGGCGGGGTAGGGAAAGGCACAAAGGTGAACCTTTAAATGATTTCTGGCAGAATACAATTGATGAGTAGCTCGTACAGCTTTCCTCTCACATCAAAGAGCCTAGACACAGTCAATAATAATGAAAACAAAATAGGATTGCTGATAACATAACGACAAAGTCAATGATAATAAGGCAAATTGCCAACAGGCGAGTCATCAAAATACTAAGGTTTCTTACTTCATTGTGGTAAAGTTATTCTTTAATTTCTCGGAAGAATTTTAAAGGGCAACATCAATGGTATAGTCATCAGCCAATTCTTACTCTATATTTAATAAATATTAGGATGTCAATTACATGTTAGTTTTTTTTAAAAAATTTTCTTTTGAAACTTTACAATTTTATATATTGTTTTCCATAAGGAAAGTTTTATATATCGTGTAACAAAAGCCACAAAAGGATTCATCAATAAGGAAAGTTTTCCATGTTGAAGGACAAACAAGTGCAAGTATTATAATATTAAATTAATATCAAGCATCATTCTAATAATAAAAATACAATGGAGAACTAAAAAGATACATGGAGTAGTTTTTATCATTAGCCTCAACTCTTATTATGACTGCAATCCTGTGTGAAAATATAGGCTATGTTTGGTTTTATTTTTTTCATAAAAATACACACTTCAAACATTACATTTGAAATTTCTCAATTTCTTTTTTTTTTTTTACACAATTTCTAAAAAAGTACACCTAAAAATACGTACTAAAATTTTTAAACAAACATAGCCATAATGTGCACCTACACATTTATAGAACTAAGCATGAGAGAAATATAAGAAAATCTAAAGTAGCAACAGTTTTTTAATTTAAGATGCCTTGCATCAAAAGTCATCAATTCTAAACCCTTTTGGACTCGGCACCTTAAATATGCTTCATGCTATTTCTGAAACATATTCCTCCCAATCCATGGATGGTATGGCTTGATTTATTTTAAAGGGGTACCTATAGTAGAATAGCCCAGAATTAGCCTAAACAAGCATAATAAATTATAGATAATCATGGAATCAAGTAGCAAGAGTTCATCGCAGCTTCTGTATACTAGAAACAGAGAAACAGAACCCAACTGCTGGATGCAACAAGTTTCAAATGATAATATTGCTCTCCTCTCGTTGTACTATACCATCAGCAAATCCAGATGGAAGTTGCAATCCTTCTTCCTTGCCAATAAATTCCAACGCCTTCACAATCTGACAGTTAAAGATAATTCATCAATACAAGCAAATACAGATATCAGAACAAGCTAGAGAGCATAGATAAAATTTGACAACTCTGCATGTGCCATTCAAATAACTGAAGCAAGACAGGGTTTAAAAGTACATATATTTTAAAGAATGTAATCGTTTTCATTATAAACTAGCAGCAGGAAAAATACCTTAAAGACTGCTGGTGCATATAACAATTTCTACATTAAGAGGGATTGAGAATGTTATCTTATTTTTTTTCTAAAACACTTAAAGAAAATTATTAGAGGCATTAAACTAAAGCTACAATAAGCAAAACCCCATATGGCATTGATCCGCATAGAGGCTGTTTATTGTTTTAAAGTTTTATTTTATTGAAATATTCATGACAAGCCTGTAATAAGGAATGATTCTGGTGTTTGGCATTTGTGGATTCACACCATTTCCATGTCTTTGTATTATTCATTTATTGGTCATTAAGGTACTGTGAACTCAATACTTGTGTCATAACTCATGATAAATTATACAAAAGAAATTATTCTATGCTGAGCAAGCAAAAAAGGTAAAAGGAAAAAAAATCACCTCTCCTTCTGTTGGTGCGTTTATTTGCATATCCAAACAACACGAGCATACAGCTTCAATAACTTTAGAGGAGCTGTTGCAGCACAGAATTAATCAGCAAGATGAACGATATTTCTCCATTTTTATTCAGAGGGGGTGCTGGGTTTCCCTCGAGAGTTTGTCTACCTCATTCAGCCTTAGAACTGATATTTCACCATACCATGCAATCAATATAGAGAAACTATAAAACTTTCATCAAAGCTCTTTGAAGAAAAAAACTGGTACACATGACCTGATACTGTTTTGTCATTTTAACTGCTAATTTATAGACTATTTCAATAACAAACCTTTTTACCTAGGCATGATGATGAAGTCCTAAGTTAACTTTGAAAAACTTCCTGCCCTTAGTGTCAATAGGTTGGTTCTTCGCCATTTCCTTGATTACCTCTTGAACCACATATCGATCCTGGAATCCTGCATCACTAGGATTGAGCTCAACATGGTGCGTGCCTGACAATGTTGTAACCTCTACATCAATTATTCTAGTCCAAGCCTGGAAACATGCAATTTAATTGTATTTAAGCTAGACATTCTAACCAAACAGCCATGCAATAAACATGTGATCTGAGTATAACAGGTGTTAACTGAAAGATGCTCTGTCAAATAGATTGGCAGATAAAAACTCACATCAACTTTTCAGTTCTTGTTTTCCACTCTCACCTGCAACTTTAAACATCCAACTTAGAGCAATTTTTATTCAAATAAAGGAGATGGCGACTTGCATAGGATATTAGGCATTAAAATTTCATATTTCTCATTCATCATCGTAGGTGGAATAAAGGGTCAAAGCACCATCTTCTTCAAAACAGGAGAAGCAATTCTAAACTGAGATTCTTTTCATATTTCCGTTTGAAACAAAAAAAATTAGAAAGTGAACAAATACAACTTTCATGCGCTGTCAACTTCCGTCAGACTACGACTTTGTTCATGCACTAAAATATCGTTAAATCAAATTCCACATTTATTTCAAGAGAGAAGGTTATTATTGAACAAGAAAGGTCCTTTCATCTCTTGCAGGTAAAATAACCGACAGCTTGTCATGTGGTATGAAAATGCTTAGCACTTGACTCGCACTACCGTCCCATCGCCCAAATTTCAAATTAGTATACACAATCCAGTAAAATCGAGCCACTGCAATCATCAAAATAATTACTAAAGTGTCACCTTATCAGCACCGGGACCAAACATTTCTCAGGGAAGCGCCTACATTAGGGTTTTCTTTCCCGACCCTGATCGCCAGTAGAACAGCAAATGGGGGCAATCTTCTTCTGTCACCTGTACGAAAGCAAACCATAAAACCGGTATCGAACAAAAATCAAACAAATTTCTAATCTTTTCTCCTCCAAAATTAAAATAAAAAAGTCTAAATTTGATTTGTCTTGTAAAAATTGCCAGTTTCTTGAGATTTTGAGCAATATCTTGGTGGACAAGAACCTTGTCTAGGGTTTCTGGACGGCATTTATCCACCCACAACATCTCCTTTCCTTCTTGATTCACACGCTGAAAGTGGGAAGAGTAACTGACTGCTGCATGTTTGCACGTGAAGAGACGAAGTGGCGGGAACGGAAGCTAAGGGCACCAAACCGACGGCCTATCCACTAAGTCGCACGAACAAGGAGAACGACTTTGAAGTACATAACAATACTTGGAAACGCCCTTTGCAGTTGCAGTGCAGTATTTCTATTTTCTATCAAAAGGCCATCTATGGGGCCTTAGCTTTGTTCACTCTTTCTTAATTTATGTCAGGTTGCTTTAATCATCAGATGACAAAAACATTGTGGAATGTAAATATGACTGGGTACTGCTAGCAACAATTGACAATGTCTTAAAATAACCAATGTAGCAATAACAATTATTGATAATCCTTTATATATCAATAGAGGTATAACTGTAACCCTTCTCTTTAATCTTCCTTCAGATAATCTCCTCATAAAGGTAAACAGTTAAAATAGTGCAATATCTATCATACTCTACCTGAATGGACTTCATTTTTCCAATATGGCTATACTAATTGGTAATGATTTCTTAGATCTTCACTTGGTAGAATGAAGAGATCCAAACTTGTCTCCAAAACACATTTCTTTTAACTTTTTTTAACATTGATTAAGAAAGCGATCTTATTGAGCTGTTACTCAAAATTTTTTAATTCAAGTGTTCTTAATCCTAACCATTTGCCCTTTATTAACATTGGTGTGTTCACTTCATATTCGTTTTTTGGACCTTCGGTCACCTTGTCACAATTAGTTATCTGAATGTAAAAAAGATACTGATCTTTTTTTATTAAAAAAACGTCATTTATTGAAATATTATTGATCTTTAGTATCATTGAAAAATGTGATCGGCAAATGCAAGAGGATCATGGCTCTCTTCCTCTTCCTCTTCATCTTGTAGAGGCTGGCACCGGCCAGCGGACATTTGGGGAATGGGCTCAAAACTGTTAGAGGGGGCTGTTTCACCAAAGCTGTTGGGGCCAAAACTGTGCATACTTATCAGATTGTTCGAAGCAGAAGAAGTGTTGGAATAAGCTGGCTGCACCACCGCTGCACCAATCTGCTGCTGCTGCTGCTGTGGTGGTGGTGAGGTTTGAAGTGCATTTGCCATTACAAATCTGCTGTTTATGAGCTGAGTTTGTACCATTGACAGTTCTGCCTGAAGTGATGCCACCTAAGCATGCAAAAAGATCACTATATACGTCAAACCTTAAATCAAGAACCTGATGGGAACCTCCTAAGCACTAATTTTTTTGTACCTATATTGGTGGGCAAATCATTTTACGTGGCAAGCATTATCAAGCGTTCTTTCAATATTTTCATTGAACAAGTATATTTGCTTCAGTTACTAGCTCACTGTCTGGCAAGTACGCTTTATGCGGTAGTATACATGGTTAAAAACTAATTACACATCCGATCCAGAAGTGCTTTCCTATATCAATAGATTTCCGAACATGAAACCACTACGAAAAAACATTTAAGTTGATGTGTTCTAAACCTGCTGCTGCAAAGCAATAATGGTAGACACACAACCATAGACAGGATCGGAGAGCCTGGCCTGAGCCTCATACGATATCGTGACCACGGCGTCATGCCTCCGGTTAGCCGGGATGTGCAGTAAGAGCTTGGACACATTGCTGGCCCCAAACACCTTGTGCACCGCCGCAAATCTGGCCGCACCCTGGTCGGAGCCGAAGTGAGGAGCAAATATGCATCCGCTGACACACTTTCTCCTCAGGAACTTGCATGCACCGCACGGGGCGTTGGTGGGTGGGATGGTCCCATCAGGGGTGGCAGCAGCCTCGGCATGGCTGGCTGCTGCGCTCCGCTTTCCGGGCCCCTTGCGGCGGTTATCAGGCGTGCCATCATCTCGTGGCACATCCATGCAGAGACGGGAAGGAATGGTATCTAGGTGACTAGTGGGGAAAGCCAAAGGATTTGGTTAGAAAAGAAAACAAGAAAGGGTGTTACGAATTGCGTTTATAGGAGTGGCAAAGGTGGTGGTGGGCAATAACATGAAGAAGGGCACGTAAGTCTCGTGAAGGGTTGGCAAGATCTGTAAACCTCTGGAGGGGTAGGACATAGAGAGAGGGGAAAAGGGCCTTGAGTGTGAGTTGCATACATGTGCAAAGGGAGTGTTTAGGAGGAAAGTTACTAATTTGAAGTATATTAGTTATTAATTTCAATTAGTATCATAAGCTATTGTTTAATCTTTAGCATGGGATTGAATCTATAAATGCATATTTGTAATTGTAATCGAAGCTTCACTATCTCTATCATTAAATAACAATAACCGTTCCCTCGAGTTGCAAACAATGCAATTATCCACCTATTTGTTCTAAAATAAAGCATTAATTTCCCACCAAATTTTTAAAAATTAACAAGAGACTTGAGACTAACAAATCTAAAATAATTTTTTTACTTAATCGGCGAGTATGCCTTTACAATAACAGAATAATTTTAAAAAATAAAGAATGGCGTAAAGGGATTGAGGATGTGGGAAGGCACAACAAGATTTGTGCTGCCCGTGGCGTGTGGGGAAAGTGGAAACCAGACGTATTTAGGTGTCATGCCATGCCTTGGGAGCACTTTCAGCACCACCATCTACTGCGTTCGCAGAATTATCACATTCCACGTTTTGTGCATGGATATTATAAAGTACGACAATATTTTTGTTAGTGATCATACACCACATATCACTACAAATTGCTTCCCTAAACCCAACCCTTGAAATGTCATTTTATTTTTTCAATACTGCATTAGCAGATGAAGTTGGCACATCAACATTTACCCACTCATTTTTTATGGCTCCAACTAAATCTAGTGATGTTAATAGCTCACTCTTTGATGACCTATGACGGAAGAAATACCAATTTCGTACAAAACTTGGAAAATAAAGCATTTTGGCACACCCAAAAGCTTCCTGTTAGCATAAGAAAGCATCCCAACCCCACAAATTAAACGAATTGAATAGTTATCTTTGTCCTACAAGCCCAGTTAAGCATTTTCAAAGTCCCGAACTGTCTGTTCAACAACACAGATACTAATACTCTTATATCAACACAAGCACTGAGAGGTTGAACTTTGAGCTGCTGATCACAAGCATCAACTCAAGAAAAGCAAAACTTAGCAATAGAGTGATATAGAAGAAAAAAGTTTATTGTTCAATCTATCCTACAAACTGGCCATAGTCACAGAAAAAATATGGGTTGTCAGATTTTCAATCAACTAAAGGGAATTGTGCAGCAGCACAAGTGTAGTGGTGTTGAAAAGCAAGCGTATTCAGGCTTCCCTTCTTAAAAAATGTCTCCTCCACGTGTAAAGTTATTGTATCCAACGCACCCCCTGTTACACCTAATTGGTTGAAGGATTCATGTCAGCGAATTACCTTCAGCCGGAGGGATTTTCTAATCAGAACCAGTAAGTTTGATGTAGCCATGACAAATGAGTTCCAAATTATCACCTCATCAAGACATTATAGCTGCCATTCAGAAAACGGAGTTTAGTCCTGTTTTCACTGTACTACCAAGTATGACAATAAGATAAAGATAGAATAATGTAATAAAACTGTCGAGAGATAACAAGTCAGCCATCAACAAAATACATAGCTCATACCTTCATTCACAAAGTGATGAGCTCCATCTATCAATCTCATGCAGAAAAAAGATCTCCCACTCTGGCATCATGTATATTGTCATCCAATTTTGGCCTCTCCATTTATAACTGCACTTGCACTGTTTCACTTGACAATAGGTTTGCTACTACTTTTCTTGGGTCTTTTTTTCTCAGCTTCAGGTGCATCCTTTCCAGAATTCACAAATCTCTTGACAAACTTATCATCTATGACTGTATCAGCCTCTTCCGGGTTACTTGTGGGAACTGCTACTTTAACATCAAGTTTTTTATCCTCAGGCATGTCCAACTTATCGACTTCAACATCATTCCTAGGACCAACTAAAGTCCTTTTTGGTTTGCCCTTCTGCACATCTGCACTTTCTTTGATGGGGCTACCACTATGCTGCTTTGCACTCTTATTCTCTAGGATAGGCTCTGGAAGTAATGCACGGCGGCTCAGCCGAAGCTGCCCTTTCTCATTGATCTGTAACATATTTCCAAAACAGTATTATAGAAAGCTAATTTTCTGACACAAACAAGTGATAAAACATGCTGTGCAAACACAATGGAGGTGGTATTTCATAAGGCATTGGATATTGTATTGATATATATTTTGGAGAATGAATCTTCAAAAATATCGAAAACTATGACTTTGGTTTTGAAAGAACCATGGAAATACATAAAAATATTTGAATATTTTAAGTGAAACTAGTATGTTTAATTAATAATTGTGCATCTTTTGAAATAAAAATTTTTATGCATACATTAGGTAAATACTAACATTTGGAGGTAAATCAATAATATTTATCTGATATAACATTTAAAATTACACAAGCATAAAAAATTACTCTCACCGTCTAGATAGTTTATAAGTGATCCTAAAAAACAACTCCCCTTATGGTTAATTGAAATATTCAAACATTGCATTGAAGACTTTAGATGAGTGTAATTCTTCATGAGTTTCAGTAGTATTAGGAGAATATTGATTTATGCTCAAATTAATTACTCATGTTTCCTTCTTAATGCCTCTTAAAATAAAGTTCTATTTTTTTAATATAAATGTCCATTCTAAAATCATCCTCTACCTTAAATTTATTTTTGTATGTTAAAGTGTAATGACTTTCTAGAGCAAAAAGGTACAATTTTTATTGGGGGTAAATGTGGGGGTAAATGCAGGAATTTCGAGTCTTGAGATTATATTCACCACAGCTGTTTACATTCACTGAAGTGCAGATATGTCCGAAATCCTTGTTCAAGCTTAATTTGAGCACAGATTTGTAGTGTTTCCAACTCAAGTGCTAAAGCCCCTTTTGATGTAAATATCATATCATAAGATACCATCAATCACATTCTATGCATGAGAGATGATAAAAGTGCTTCAAGGACCAAAACTCTTTCTTTAAAACCTAAAGCTTCCACTCTAGCAGTTTCACATGCAATTATGGAGGTCTTTCTGATGAATTTTTATGTACTGATTTTCTTTTAAAATACTACTCATATGTGCCACATTATTAGGCGATGGCAAGAGGCGAACCGAACCACAAAGCTAATTATTGTATTAATAAGGAAATAAGGAAATAGTTCTAATTCCTTACCACAAAGCTAATTATTGTATTAATAAGGAAATAAGGAAATAGTTCTAATTCCTTACCACAAAGCTAATTATTGTATTAATAGATTCAGTAGATACTCTACCATGATTAATAGGCAACATAATGTTTACATTTTCTTTAGGCATTCCATTGCTTTGGTGTAATAAACCTTGAAAAGAAGTAACATAAATGGAAATTTGATGCATTCAAGCCAACAGAGGTTAGGATCACCATGCTTTCCACAGTTCTTCTGAGAATATAATTTTGAGAAATTATAACAAATATTTATTCAAGGAACAGTTCATGTGATACACCTTCCTGTTTGCGGCTTCTCAAAATCAACCTAAGTAATGCTGAGATACTGGTGATTATATGTTGATTGAAATAATACATCTTGGAGCATATAATGATATTAACAAAACTCTAGAGGTGAGGGGGAGTATCAAACTGTAGAAACATTAACAGACATTAAGGGAGAGGAGGATGATACAAACCTCAATGAGTTTGACATCAACACGGTCTCCAACCTTGAAAGCCTGTTGTTTTCATACTATCAAAGGTTACACCATAAACATCTAGAAAGTTAGTGGAGGATAGTTGTAAAAAATACTTACATCTTCTGGCTTTGCCAGCCAATTAGCAGTCAATTCACTAATATGGCATAGTCCCTGATGCACAGGATAAAATAATTGAATCTATCAGCTATACAAAAAACTAAATATAAGATGAGTTAAAACAATTATATTAAAATTCTGATGCTGATATAGATAAATATTGTAATGCATTCGTAACTTATGGAACAACCTCTCGGCCAGGTGAAATTTCAACAAAAACTCCATACGGAGCAACTGATTTGATCTCACGGTTCCTGTTTAAGAACGCAAAGTAAGATAAAATTGCAGATGAGGAGCTTAATAGCTAACAGAAAAACCAGTTTCTGTAATTCACAATAAGAATTTTAAATGCCAAAAAATATTTGAATTTAGATGGCAGTTACGCGCTATTAATGAACACATATACTTTAACCACCAGTTCTTCATGAAATACGAGTCACCAACAGATCAGAGGTCAAATGGAGACCTGTATATTTCACCAATTGTTGGAACCATTGTCAGGTTGCCAATAATGGCTTTAGACTTCTCCAAACTTGACAAGTCTTTAGCAGTTATTTTGACCTGTGGCAACCACATGTCATCACCAACTGAAGAGAAAATGGGAGGATTAACAAATAAGCATTGTAGTGGAATAAATTTACAGATGAACATACAATGCCATTATCTTGTGTGTCGATGGATTCAACCCCTGTTTCTTCAATAATGCTCTTTACTTTTTTCCCACCCGAACCTATGATCAGGTTAACTTTATCTGGCTTTACCTGCATAATCAGAAAAGTGACTTGTTGGAAACTTCATTGACCAATCTTCATAAAAAAAATACAGTGGGCATTCAGACTTAGCAAACCTTCATAACATGAATAATTGGAGCATATTTTGAGAGTCTATTTGATGGAGGAGGAAGGCATTTTGACATCTCCACTGAAAAAGAAATGCAAAGAACGAGCTTTAGAGAAGTGGGTGGAAAATTACTGGCATCAACACCTTTATTCTAATTCCAGAGAAGTTATTGCTTCTTTGACCAATATGCAATCACCCACTTCATTCTTCCTTACTTTTCATCAAGTCCATGGCAAAACAGCTGATAAACAGTGGCACTCACATTTACAAATACAAGAGATTTTAACAAGACAATGATCTGGATACAAAGTGAAAGTCAAAATTCATATTACCCAGTGAAATATTCTAGTGACTACACTTACATAACACAAGGATCTGAATAACGCTCCACCCAAAATGCAGTTTAGACATGCATTTCCCAATGGTTGTACATGTTACAAGGAAAACTTAATGAATATACTAAAATATTATTTATGGACAACCTTTTTCAATCACTTCTAACATACATCCAATCTAATAGTTTAAATTGTTAAGAGAGTAAATTTTTAGAGAGATGTAACATTAAATAACTAATTATTGTAAGACACCATCTCACGTGCAGTCTGTTAAAAAAGAATATTTAGTTCGACATTTCACATATGGTGTTAGCTAGTTTAGGTGTCTAGGTATCTCTTGCTTCCTTCTCATAGGAATTATATGTATGTAAACTTTGTATTCATATTTGAAATTTTTATGTAAACTTTGTATTCATATTTGAAATTTTTGTAATCACAAGGAGCTTTTAAAAAAAAAAAAAATAGTTAGATATTTCATATATTATATTACCTAGTTTAAGTGTCTCTGTATCTCTTGTTTCCTTTTTATAGAAATAATATTTATGTTCATATTTATATTTCAAATCTCCTATAATTGTTACTCCAATCTCATACTATAAATTAGAATAGAATTTTTCATCAATAAAATATGTAATAATTCTTCCAATCTTCAATCCATGAAGTATTCTTTTTCTTAAGTCTTGCACCTAAAAAACCTTTTTGGAAATGGGTGGCAATAATATTTGAAAATAAGACTCTTATTTGGCCTTACTTTGATACCATGTTAAATGACTATCTAAAAAATTTAAACTGATAAGGACATTTAATATTTTAGTTGTAGTTTTATTTGCTTTGGGAATAGGAGGTAATCTTTCTTTAAATAAAATGTAAATCTTTTTTATTAATAAATGAATGATGGCTGGGATTTGAACTCACAACTTCTTTTTTGGCTTGGCAAGGACTTAATACAATGTTGAATGACCAATTCTTCTAAATTGAATGGCCACCTCATGGATGAGGTATCATTCTACATAGTATCAAAGATAGGACAAATAAGAGGTCCTAAGTCCAAATCTCATCCCCACCAATTTATTAAAAAAAGGTTTCACATGCAGGGCTTTATAAGAAAGAATATTGCCTGCACATGAAGAAGCGTGTTATGAGTAATTAAATGTTGAATGATAAACCTCTCTACCATCTTAATCTTTTAGATGAGGTGGTCTATCGACATGTACAATATTGATCCCCAAGGATCTAATATCTGTAGCATAGTCGAAATACAAGTTACAAGCATTACTTCTCATTTATTGAATATTTTAAAGATTAATAACCAAACATGTAACATTACAAAGTTAACTTATTTAATCTCTCTGCAAGTGGTAAATAAAATCCTTTAGCAAATGAACAAGTATGGCCAATCAAAACAAGGTTTGTTTAGGGGTGTTAACAAAACAAGCTCGATTAGGATTGAAGATCTTTTTTAGCTCGGACTCAAACTTTAACAATTTTTTAAATCAAGTTCACATTTTGACTAAAACTACAAATTAAATTCAAATTTTACAAAATTGAAGCAAGCAAAATTTTGAATAATTATCAAGCTCCAGTAGTTGCTACTCGAGCTCAACTAATTAACACCCCAAGGTTTGTTATATAGAATGTCTCCATAAATCAGATATTTGCCTTCAACAGGGCTATGTTCCGATTGTTCTTCAGTTCTTTTCATATCAATGTTTTTTCTTAAGTGAGAAGCAACATTGTTTCCATTTTCATTTTCTACATTGCTTTTCAGGAATATACAAGTGAAAATCCTGATTCTTAATTGTTGAAACTGTTGTACAATAATTTACCTAGAATATGCTTTCGACCCTCTTTCGCTTGCAGGAGAGCTTGCCGCATGACCGGTAAAGTAATGCCTCCCAGCTGTCATCACATAGTTAAGATGAGTAATATTATTACCCATGGCTTCATTGACAAATGACAATTAAAAGGAAAAAAAATATCATGTTCAGATACTTCAGCTCTGCCAAAAATGAATTGCAAAATCAATAACGTGTAGGCAGAATGATTGATTAATATTAGAGAAGCAACTCCGCAAAGAAACTTTTGATATACAACCTTAATATCCATCTGGAAAGCAGTTACACCATCATCATTTCCAGCAACCTGAACCATCAAACAGATAAAATAACTATGCCGGATTTTCAATTGATACGAAGTAAAATTGCACAAGTCTTTGTTCCATTTGACCAGAAAAATGAAAAATCACATGAGATCATCATTCTCAATTTAACCTAGCAAGCCAATCCAAAAGTAATAACAAATGCAAGAGATCCCTCAACATAGAAGATCCAAAACCTTGAAATCCATGTCTCCTGATGCATCTTCACCTCCTGTTATATCAGAGAGGATAAGTGGAGTGCCTTCTCCTCCAAACTCCTTAGTGTCCAGGACCATACCCATTGCTATTCCAGCAATTGAACACTTCACAGGAACACCAGCATCTTGTAATGCTAAGCAACCCCCACATACCGAAGCCATGCTGTCACAAGCAAGTATTGAATAAGACACTCCTCCCGTAATCACTCATATGCTTCAGAAACACAAGAAAATCTCTCATGCAAGTTTATGAGCATATTATTTTTATCTGTGATAAGAACAGAAACATTGGCTCTTAGTTTGCTGGAAGAAATTTGAGTTGAAACAAAATGAAAACAGAAATAAAAGTAATTGATATGGGACAACCCACGCTTGGTATATTGCAGAAGAGGGAGGAACAAACAAGGAAACGGATTAGAATATGCAACCTCAGTCGCAAGTATATCGGGGGATAGCAAAAGCAATAGAGAAAAAAAATACACAAGAAAACACGCTATTCACTCAGATCCTCTATTGACAAAAAGCAGTTGGAAACCACTTTTCTATGTTCCAAAGACTCCAGGTAGTGCTGTATTACACCTATAGGTGTGGCCGTGTGGGTGTTCCTTTGGCACATAATATAGCTGTATTGTGCACTGTTTTTAGAGAGGCAAGGATGATTTGTCTGATTGGTGGCATTTGGATACACTCAGATGCCAAGAAAAGTGGGGATGGTGCCTAGGATTGAAGATCAAGGGTTGCAACTGCAAAGGCAATGGCTAGGCATGTGGTTGGTGGGCAATGACAATCATGTTTTGATTATAATGTTAGCACTAGGTGTTTCTAGGTTTGAGATCATGGATGGTTTATTGGGGAAAAGCAGTAAACTTGTGATTGTGGTACTGTAGAATGGTGAGAAGTTTGGGATGTGATCAGTTTGTGGGTGGTGGGATAGGGCGAGTTGTTGAGTGGGGGGGGGGGGGGGAGGGGGGAGGCTTAGTGAGGTGGTAAGGAGGTGGTGAGGAGATAAGATTATAGGAACTACACATATAAACCATGATGATCTTTAAATTATTTGTGGTAACTGTTATGCTTGTTCCCAAACTGCAGGGAACAGCCAAAATCATGGTGTAGGGGAGAAGTTTTAAGATGAAGATCACCGACTGAGTAAATTGTCTGAGGTATTAAACAAACCAAAATGATAATTACATTCCTAATTCATTGCCTCATGCCATGCACAGCTTATGTTCCACACTACTGAATCACATGACACTAAGAATATGTAATTCTCTGCCATTAAACTGAACAGTGCTTTACCTTGATGAACCATTGCTTTCCGTAATGGTACTTTCAACACGTATTGTATACGGGAATTCATCTTCAGAAGGCAATATAGGCCCCAAAGCTCTCTCTGCAAGCATTCCATGGCCAATTTCTCTTCTAGATGGTGCTCCTGCACGGCCAACTTCTCCAACGCATGAAGGAGGAAACGAGTACTACACAAATAACCAACAAAAGAGAGAACTTAAATAGAATTCCTAAATCAGAACATTGACTCCCTAAGTCAGTTCTTATATATACTGACACTTAAGGGATGATAATAGCAGTAAGTGAACTTAAACAGTTTGACGGGCAGAATATACATTTAAGAAAAAGGAAAAAAAACTGTGAAGACAAAATTTAGCCGAATAACATTGCGCAAAATCTTAGTATGAGATGATGAATAATAATTCTAATTGTCAGTTAATTGCCTTATAAAATGGAATTTGCAGACCATGTAGCAATAAACTAAAATAAGTTTGGACAATCAATTATTCAGCCTCATTAGGGATAGAGAACTAATAACAAGGATCAAGTAACAGCACATATTCAGAGGCAGAATCAGGAAACAGCATATATAGAAGCAAAGGAATAAAAGTTACACTGGCTGAGGTTGTTTAGCTTTGATTGAAGGAGGATGCAGGGAGAGAATAATATTTTCGAAGAGGCAGCATGATAGTATAAGTTCTGTCAGGTTCCAACATTTTTTGAAGCAACTAAGATGGCTTTTATGGATACTAAGTCAAATTATAGATTCTGCTTGAAATGCATGAGCCTTTAGGCAGTGCCACCTGAAGATAGAATCTCTTGAAGTCATCTTCATCCACAAGGTTGTCTATTCTCTGTGCCATTTGTTTGTCACCAAGTGTAACCACGGCTAATGACTGTAGAACAACAAAAGGAACACAGTTTAAAAAATCACCAAAATGAAAGGACATAAGCATCACATTTGAAGAATCAACTCTTGGGTCGCTGGGGTAAAAATTGACTTTATGTCAATCCAAATCGAAAGACCGTCACCGATTTTTCTTTATGAGAACGATCTGGAGGATATCTTTACAAATATAGCAGGGCAAGATGTCCATTTTCACAATTACTCAAAGAAAATTTTATTAAAGTTCAGGCAAGCAACTGATTCACTTCTGCTGCCAGTAAAATGATCATAGCCACTTATACTATGAGAGGTGCCATAACCTTAGGTAGTCATTGTATTTAGTCATCAATGCATTGATTTATGTCGTTGAGATATTAAAATTAAAATACTAATATTTTTCAAGGGCCAAATTGAAATTATTTTAGAAAGTGATAAAAAAATTGTTAACTTTTTACTATCAAATTGAAGCTAATAAAATTTTGGGGCTATTTTGCAAAAACCTAAAAAATTGAGGTATATATTATTGTTTTTATAGAAGTTCCAGGAAGCCAAAACAATACCAGATTGTGGAGCAATACATGACCTGTTAATAAGACAAGAAACTCAACTCAAGGTCACTTAGTCTCGACAACATTTTGGAGCCTAATCAAACTCAAACTTAAACAATTTTTTTAAACTCAATCTCACCACTTAAGCTGGATTTTGAGTTTTACAAAATTGGGGCCAACAAAGTTCAAGTAATTGAATAGCTCGACTCATTAACAACTCTTTCCAGCCATGCCAATTTTTTCTACATGCAAATATTCCTCATTTGTTATTCCATGCTACCTTATTAAATAAAATGAACAAAATATATGAATGATGATGTCAATAATATATATGTATAAGGCATGATAAGATGTGTCTCGTGGTCCGCTCTCCCTCACACACATTTCTTAGTTTAATATTTAAATATTTTTTAGTTGTTTTCATCCATAATTAGTATCCGTTTGCTTATTCTTTTGTGTTACAGTTTAGTCTTCCAACAGTCATTTTTGGATCAGAGACAATTAAAATGGAATAGATAGTTATGTGCCATCTAGTTATGGTTAATTACATAATCATAGACAGTTTGATATGTTTTAGGTAATTGCTCAATCAATTTTAACTATATTTTATTAAGCGTTAAAAGTTCTATAAACTAAGACATTATTTCATGTTCAGATATATAAACACTGATTAGGAGTCTCAATCAATAATTAGTATTAATGGTTTAAAGGAAATCATTTTGCTTATTCATCTGGGTTATTGGTGGTTAAGTCTTTGAAAAGTTATGTGCTATCTAATAAAGACCAATTATTAATAATAGTTAGCTTGATATATTTTAGTTAATTGATTCGATCAATAATTACAAGAGCATATTTTGAATATTTAAAATTTTTTAATTAAAAGTTACATGTCCTATCAGCCAAGAAACTAGTTAATTGGTTTATGTTTCAAACCAATACATGTTAATTCATTACCTACTAGTAGTTAAGAGTTTTTATCAACTTAACTATCTTAACATATAACCTGTAATCTATCCACTATTAGTTCATTGATGGTAAACCATGTATAATTTAAGTTATTAATTAATAAATTAGTTACTTTTCATCATTTAGAAAATGTTTAGTTTTTTATATCTTAATATTACACCACGAAGACAAATCAATAGTTGCAATGTTATTACTTAATGTCCTAATTCAACTTTTTTTTTCCCCAGTAATTAGTACATGTCAGTAGCTAATCTAACCAAATCACAAAATACAACAAAATAAGGACACCGTTTCAACTTTAAAACAACTATGGCTATGTGTGTTTTTAAATTTTCTTCACAATGAAATGCCCATTTTAATCATTTCACATTTAAATTTTATCTTTTTGTACTTTTACACAATTCCCAAAAAACACACCAAAATACTAAAACCAGCATAGTATATGTTTTTTAGTTCATGCACAGGGATGTTAAATATAGTTGATAGCTTTTAGATTCAACTGGCTCCTGCAATAATTTTTCACAGGCATCTTGAATTATAAGTGTTGTGATAATTGAAGGAATTAAACTGTAGTTCATTGATGAAAATCCACCTTAATTTATTATTATATGAGGCTGGGTATAAATTATATAAATTACAAAAGATATCAAAAATTAGAATACAACTTGATACAAATTCTAGTCTTATAAAATAAGAAACAAAATATTCTTACAACTATATAAGGTAACAAATATGACACAAAAGATTATCAAATATTTTCTCCCAAATATTCTAACACTCTCCCTCAAGTTAAACGTAAAAAATTTCATAAAATGTTCAAGTTGAACTCTGTTGAATTAAGTGAATTATCGTAAGGCAATAGTCAGAAAACTTCCGTAATAGATAACTTACATAAAGCAAAATCAGATACTTGTTGTAACGCGATGGTTGAACTAATATTGTAAGGTGACATTTGAGATAAATATCATAAGGCGACCATGACAGTTGCAAACTTGAAAAGAGGTGATATAAGGTGACACTCAATACTTGGAGAGAGTTGTCACAAGGCAACACTCAACGCTCAGGGATATGTGTTATAAGGCAACACTTAGAGATAGGTGTCATAAGCGACAACAGAAAAAGTTCATTGTAAGACTACACACATCAAGTTGCTATAGTTAGCACTAATAGTTGATGGAAAGTCATTTATAGTGGATATTTTTTAAAAGGTTAAATCAAACCAAATCAATAAGTAATGGCTTAAGACAAAAATGCCCAATTTTTGTAATTCTATCCCACTAGAGGGTGAAAATGAGTCGAGTGAGTCGAACAAGCTTAAAAATTTTAAACTCAAACTCGACGCATATTAAAACAAGTCAAGCTTGAGCTTGAGTTCAAGCTTTGAAATAAAAACGTTCAATTGAGCTCAAGTTCAAAATTTTTCAAGTCCAAATTGAGTCAAGCTTCTCAAAATCGAGCTCATTAATTTTTTAATTTTAAAAAAAAAATAGAATTTTGAAAATTTTACCATTTTAAATTTAACAAAAAGTGCAACATATTGTAATACTAATTAACCTTATAGTTTGTAAATATTAATAATTTTTAAATGTTATTAAAATATATAAATTATGTGAATATTTATTAATTAACAATAATTTAGTCTAATTACATATTTATTAACTTATATAACGACCAAATATAAAATTTTAATTAATTTTATTGTGCCAGTTTTATATTTAAGTGATCAAAAAAAATTTATATTCGAACAAACTTATATGAGAAATTAATAATAATTGTATATGTGGATAAATATTTTTTATTAGATATAGAGTTTATATAATTAGATGAAGATCTTATATTAGTTTGATAAAAATATCCCATCATTACTATTAAATAATTAAGTTCTTACTACATATGAGTTTCAACTCGCAAGCTTTCGAATATAGAATATAGAGTTCAAGCTAAGCTCAACAGAAATTCAAGTTGAGTTCGACTCCAATTTTCATCGAGTTGATTTGTCAAGCGCACAAGCTAACTCCGCTCATGTTGCACGCCTATATCCCACGGTAAGCCCAAAATTATAGCCCGCCCCACCTTTTTTTTTTAAATTTCCCAAGAGCCCAACCACAAGAATTTGTTACCACACCAACCAGCCCATGAAAAACATGGCCCGACTAGGTTTCACCCCACCTTCCTTCTTGAATGCATTGTGGCAATAGAGGAGTGGTGCAGCACAACATGAATAACAATCTAAGGCTCCTAGTCGCAAAATTTTTTGGCGCAACTTAGGGTTTCTTTTGGGTGAGAAGATCAAATAGTAGCTGGGACACAGGACATTGTAGAGGCCAAGTGGTAGGGTAAGTGGAAAGTGCCAGTTTAAGATTTAGACGTTAATGGAGGCCAATTTCAAACAGGGCATGCTGAGTGCCAAGATTTTCTTTTTAGAGGAAGGTAATAAGGCCAAAGGAGGACTAAAGCTAACTTTAAACAACATGAGTGGTGCACAGAAAGTCTATGCCTTAGTGGCTGAGTTTGGCCAATGAAGTACGCAAGATTTGCTAGGGGTCATAAAAGAAAAATAAGGCTTTTGTCTGCTTGACCGAACCCCTTTTCTTTCATTTTTTTTATTGTTTGTTTAACTGAAAGATTGGTCAAAAGGAGTCCTTTTTTTCTTCCTTGGGGAGAAGATATGAAGTGACAGAATCAAAACCCACTCTAATACCATACCATGTTAGAAATATTGAAAAAATTAAACCATGGTTTATTGAATTCCATCTTAATTTATAATATAAGATTGAGTACAAATTATAGAAGATACCAAAAATGAAAATATAACTTGATATAAATTTTAATTGATAGGAAACAAAATATTCTTATACAAAGTAACAAGGATGACACAAAAATATTTTCTCCCAAATATTCTAACACAAAATTGGCTCAGAGATGATTAATCAACCTCTTTTATCTAGGAGTGCCTTTTCAAATTACAATAAGTACTCACAAAAATCGAGAAATAATACACAGAGAAAAAAAGAAAAAAACGGATCATATAAAGAAAAAAAAAAGAAAACCTCTTCTATAATGAGACAATGATTTTTCATAGATAGCACTAGAGACTTTACATATGGAGAAGATCTCCCATAAGCAAGTTGCTCATAAATCTAAAGCTTAAAGTACAAAGAAAGTTTAAACGTATCTTCAAAGGGTTGGCCTTATGCGTTGATTGCTTTTATATGGTTTCTAACAGCCACATAAGGAAAATTACATGATTTTTGTCTTATCACATAGCACAGAATTTTTTATTGCTCTAATAATACCATAGCAGGATTCTACTTTCAAGCTGACAACATTAATAATTCGATCCCACCTCCCCCGTTACAGAGTTTTCCTGGGGTTTCAAACCCCAGAAATCTTCAGTTGAAGATTATCAAAAATGTACATTACATTGAATCTGCTGTATTTATTAAATAACTTAAGTTCACTTATATTTACAATCCCTAACTAAAGGGTTCATTTGGTTGGGGTGAAATGGGTGATGAATGAATGTATAAGAGATGCAAAAATATAAGTAGGTGTGCAATAAAATTTTACTTGTTTGAAGACAAGTAAAATAGGAGGCATATGAAACCCCTCTGGAGCCCAACTAACAGCATATGTGCTGATCTTCTTTCAGAGGCAACATCCTATGTATGGGAGACAGAACAGCTACACCACCAGCAATGCTAAAATTGAACAAGCTCTTCTGCACAGAAAAACTTTTAGCAATTTTAGGTGTTGACGCTTATAAAATGTTCATTCAGTCCTAGTGTTTTGCTAACTAGCTAAAGTTTACTGAAAAAGTTTTCAAGTTCTAACATCGAAAGGTCATTAATAATAATTAGAGATATAAAAATAATATATTTTCATATACTATGCTACCTAATATAGATTTAAATTATTTTGTTTTCATATATTTTTTATTCTGTTTCCTACTTAGTATAATTAGAATTATGATAGGACTAGAATTATATTTTACATCTTTGTAATAGCCCCACATTATAAATTGAGAACATTCCTGAAAAATGAAAGTATTCAACAATTCTTCAAATCATTCAAATGAAACAAAGTTAACCATTAGACAAACCCATAGGTTTCAAGTATAGTAGATATGGAGAGGCTGCAAAAAGAGCAGAAGATCTACGAGGTAAGAGTTGCATACATTCCAATTTCCAACCATGCAACTAGATTTATTTGATATTGTAGAAGTTTAGCCCTTAGCAGAATGTATTATAGTGCATGCAAACTATCATTATAGCATCATAGAAATTTATTTTTCTCATGATAGGGAAGCTTTATAGAGAAACTAGAGGCAATAATTTTCATGACTTCAGCAGCAAGAGATCCCATAGATCACGGGAAGAAAACGATGAAAATTTCTAATAAGAAGCTATCAAGACCCATAACAGAATATAGATTATCGATAAGTCAATATATTTAAGATGTCATACTACATGTAGAAACAGCAGAGTTGAAAAAAAATGTGTTCAGAAAAAAGATTAAGTAAACATTCGATCTAGGTTTCTTTAACAAACAAATATAACCAGACCTGAGTTTCACCACGTGTAAAAAGGGCACTTCCATGTGCTCGAGGAAGTAATCCACAACGTGAACTAATTGATCGTAATTCCTCTGGCATTCTGCCATCACTTCTTCTTCCTCCCTAAGTAAATGAAAATTTGACAACAGAGTGAAAGCTCAGATTGGAATTCTATATATTTGAACTACTACTAAGATTTCAGTGAGACAAAGGTCCAATTTATGAACCATGACTTCTTTGAGGAGAGGGCATGTAATAATATCACAGATAAATGAAAGTGGGTGCCCCTCTAGCATGAAAGTAAAAATGACACTTGAAACAAATATCCACACATTACTTTAGTTTGGAGGGGTACAAACGAGTTAAGATTGAGTTGAGTACCTTTATTTCCCCCTAGTGCAAGCTCAAATATGCCTAAATGAGCTCCAGCCCATTGGGTTCAAGCCCGATACATAAGCATTGAACCTGATCTTGAGAAGCTTGATTCCATTTACTTAATTTTTAAATTCTAAATTAATTTAAGTATTTTATAATTCTAACATATAATAAAAATAATATTCACAATAATTTGGTTAATAAGATATAATAAAATATTAAATATATATTAAATTAACTAAGAGGATAATTTAAAAATAAGTGTTAGTAATGGAACACGATTTTGAAATAATATAAGAAGGAAATATCAATAATAAAATTTAGAAAGTAACTTAAAATTTCTAAAATGGTACAACATTTTGAAAGAAATGATATTTGTCTTCAAGATTTCAATTAAATATTGAAATGTTTTAATAACTAGATAAAAAGAAGTTTTTAAGGATCATCCCTAAACAATGCAACAATGATACAGGTTCAACTTATCAAAAAATTTTATAAGATTTGAAATGACAGTGTAAATAATATATTCTTTTAATAAAATTCTTAATAAGGTTTAGCTGTTATTTTTAATGAATTGTATCTGAATTTATTGTTTTAAATGTATAACCATCTTTATAACCTTAGGGATTTCAATCTGACTTGTGAGGCTTGGTAGCCAGCTTGACTCATCTTTCAAAACAACATAACTGCCTAAATAACCATATTTGCCTTTAATAGTCTAGTAAAAATGAAATCCACTATTACTCTAATTATAGTTTCTTAAATGTGACAAGCAGTTCTAAATTGTTTAAATGAGAAACCCCAAGATACAAGGAGTTGATATTAAATAAGCCCGTTTTGTGATTTAATTCCCAGGGATTTAACTACCAGCCAAATAGATGGTGTCATGTTACTGAAAATGCTAATAATTAAACAGTTAAACAAGGCATTCGAATCCCTTCATCTAAAACTGCAAGTTCAGAAAGCATAGAAATGAGGATGAAAGGTGTTCTACTCGAAACATTACCTCTACAATACGTTTGCGCAAAAATTTGGTTGAAACTTCTTTGAAAACTAACTTCACATCTACCTCAGAGAATAGCTATAAGAAAATAAAAAACCAAAAGATTAATTTAATCACACAATCCATCATATTTAAATGTCAAGAAGATTGTGCGCCAATCAGACTAAAAAATCAACAAGTCACTAAGCAGAACTACAACTTCAATGCGAGAACCAATTGTGAGGTTTGATCTTCAATTTGAACAGTACTTTTGACTTAAGGATGGGCTATACTTAGTAGAACTTGCACTATAACAAGCCATCTGTATAGGCAAAATAAACATAGCACGTTGGTAATAAAAATTAAAGAGCTATGAACTGCAAAAAGAATTCTCACCCAAGTTGAGAATTGTTTTGGTGTTGATGAGAAAGTACATAACAGAATAAGGTCTTTTTCCAGGGAAAAACTATAAATGATTGCTTTACAAGTCTGAAGTACTCTTCATCTATTGTGCACCAAATGCATCTATAAGGTGTATCCCTTAGTTTTGCAGTCATGCCGTAATCATGTACCAAAAATATTTGCAAGAATCAAGGGCAAGAAGCAACCTTTCATTGACAACATGAGCCACTTAGTCCAGCTAGCATATATCACAAACAAAGAGCACATATTACCAAACAAACAAACAACTGAAGGCATCACAAATTCAGACAATTACATATATGATCACCCAAAGAAAGAAGAGCATGAAGGCCTTCTTTACAGGCAAGAATTACCAAAGGGATGGGCTTCTTTGGGACTGGCTTGATATGAACATCGCCTTCATCAACTTCACCATCAACTACAACCTCTTCATCCTCCTCTTCATTCTCAAGCACATCAGCCAATGTTTCAGTATCAGTAATAATAGCAGCTTGATTCTTACTAACAAAGCCCTCCTCTGTAAGTATGTTCAACACTTTTGCTTCCAAAGACGACAACGCCTTTCTTCTTGGGATTTTATTCTTAATTTGTAGTGCTTCAACTAATTCATCACCTGCAATTTCCTGAATATTATCAAAAATCACTGTCCTGACTTAAGCAATGCAGTATCATCTTAAATACTTTCAGAGATATAGAGATTTAGAATGTATACAAAGCAGCCTGGTCTTCTGTTGACAGTTCATATCATGATTAGAACATCTTAGTTCTAGCACATTGGTATGAGGTTTGACGTGCAACAAAAGTTACCTAACAGCAGAACTGTTTCCTGGCATTGACAGTTTTTGGAATGAAAGCCTCACCACCATTTAGAGAAGTGATAGAACAGATAAAAACATTTGCATGTATGCAGATTTCCAAGTGATCAAATCGAATCATTATAGCACCCAAAGCAAAAATATATAACACAGAGATTATTTATGGCAGAAAAAGCCTCATACATGGATGTTTATAATTATTAAAAAAACAAATACTTTCCACACAAGGGACCTATTTCTAAGCTCCTATTGTGTAAAGCTACAAACAAGAAAATAGATCCAAAAAAAATAACATTTACAGAAACAATGAATGAAAGATAACATTTCAAAATCTCTATGGATGACAATTTAACACGAGAACATTACAACATACTTCGACATGTTTATACAGCTCAGGAGGGGGCAATTTGATTGCATCAAGCATTTTTGGTTTCCCACACTTCTTCACCAAGGATTCCACCTCTTTACATATAGCTCTCACAGCATCCTGATATTACAAACAATAGAAAACACTGGTCACTTCACATAGACCTCAACGTAACTAAGTTAAATGAAGCAGCACTGAGGAAAGCATCTAGAGGATACACCAGGAAAGATAAGCAGGCACCTGACCAACTTCTACTGCTTGCAATAACTTCTCTTCAGGAAGAAAGTCACAGTATCCCTATGGTGATCCATTTCATACACAAACATTTATATAGTCAGAGAAAATTCAAAAAGCAAAGGGGATCTTAAATAATCTTCTGATAATCAACAAAGGGATATTGCAAACTAACAGAACTCTCTGTTAGCAGTAGTATATCTCAATCAGAAGAAGATTCATGGTCATGGGATATCACCAATCAAATTTTATGATTTTCTATATAACTCTCTCTAAATCCGTACTTTGAAGCATTAGCAGTTCGTCCTAGGACTGTAAGTTATTAGTTTCTGCAGACCAAGAACCATACATATAGACTAATCAAGATATATAGAGAAACCCGACTCAGACCATACCAAGCTTCCATGGGGCTCCCCAATATGCTTACAGGCTATTCCCAGGCCCCCACCCCCCTTTCCTCTGCATGTTCATCATCTTTTCCAGTCCCCAGTTTCTAAGACCCTCCACCACTGCTCTGGACCCTTGTGCCTCCTTCCACCCCAAGTCCCATACCCAATCCCAGCTCGGCCCACTCTACCTAGTACCTGACCCTGGCTTCCAATACATGCATAGAGGAGAGATGGATGCAGACAGTAGGGCAAAAAGAGGTTTGGAGCAGTACAAAGGAAGAACATACTATGTTCAAAATCAGGGACGGTAAATGGTGGGATGGTGGGATGGTGAATGGAGTGGAGAAATTAGCGATTATAAGAAACAAGGTAATGTATAGATCCGTCACTACAAAAAGGTCAATGATAACCCCACCACGAGCAAATTGTATACATTAAGCAAATATGGGTTCAATCAGAATATGCGGACAGTTGAATTTTTAATTTTAGGGTTGCTATTACAGCTATACTCAAAAAATTGGTTTTGGACTTAAACTTTGTGAACATTTAGTGATAAGGATCAGAACTTTCATAACTGGGAGGTCAAAGGCCTAGAGTGGGTCTTTAAGTGATGTGATGTGGCAAGGTGCGAGTCCAAGACCAAGGGTCTACACGCCTACCTATGGCTTTGTTAGCAAGTTAGATAACCACCCCAAAGTTTAGCTATGGGCCTTGCACCAAATGCTGGTTGTTCAGTTGACTGAATAACAATGAGTAACAATAATTTGAAGAACACTATATTTTCAGAACTCGATCCTGAAATTACAAAGTGGCCACAGAGAAAAGAGAATTAGCAATATTGTTTAAGGTCAAGAGGTCTCATACATCCCTACCAAGATCAAATTACAGCAAAAGCAATTTTTGGATATTCAGCTCCCACATGAAAAAACAGAGATGGAGGGTTGAAATTTCATAATCTACCTCAATCATCAATATTGCACTATCTGTCCCTGCAAGCAACAAGTCTAACTTAGATTCTTCCATCTCCTCGGTAGTTGGATTCACCACATATTTATCACCAATAAGCCCAATTCGAACCCCCGCAATAGCTTTTGAATTTGGAACTTCTGAAAGAGCACTGTTTGATGAATTGCAACAATATATAAATGCCTTAGATAAAGTCCAGTTAATTAACTAATGCATCACACAGCACAAAATGAAATGAAAGGAATGAACATACATCGCAATCCCAGCAGCTGTCACTGCCAAAGAATCTGGGGGATGTAATCCATCATAACTTAGTACCTGCCCCATGGACCAGATGAAAGTTCAAAAGACGTGAGCCATGCACCCAGTATTAGTTGAGAAATTTGAGGAATTAAAATTGTGTGTTCCCCATTAACTGAAAACACCCAACCACGACACTGATTTGTAGAGTGAGATTACAAAGATGATGATCAATTAAAAATCTAACAATACTAATTTAAAAACAATTACTAGAAACATACTACAACATAAAATCCTTCTCATGATAGTTCTAGTCTAGATAAAAATAAATATAAGATAGGTGAGTCATAATTTAGTTCTTCCAACACTCCTCTTGAAGTTGAATAGGATGTTTTATTGGCATGTTCATCTCGAATAAACAAATTGACACAAGCAACAATCAACCAGTTAGAAATTAATTAACAATCAAAAGCAAAAAGTGCAACAGCCATAAATCACGATTATTTATGACAATAGATAGTAGAAAGAAATTCAATGACCGACAATCAAAAGTAAATAATACATTAGGGTTTGAGGGAAAACATTGGTAGATTTTTTGACACATGAGACAATAGAAGTGCGGAGATGTATTAGCGTTTTGATACCATGTTGAGAAATTCAAGGCATGAAAATTGTATTTTCTCCATTAAGTGAAAACATACAACCCAATTTGTAGAGTGAGGTTATTGGAAAATACTACTAGTATATTTAGGAACATTTTTTTTTATAATTATATATTTGGTTTCCATATTAAGAGGGTCAGAATATTTTATTTCCTAGTTTTTAGGATTAAATTTATGTTAAGGTATTTTTTATTTTTGATATGATTGTACTTGTTCTATACTATAAATTGAGACCTCTTTTCAATTTAGGATGCACAAAACAACTCTTTCAATCACTTTAACACAGTACCCAAGCAAATTTTCCTATGCCCTTTTCAACATTTGGCGACCATCCAAACAATCCTTAATTTTTCCTAGAACCAACCCATGCCCAAACAAGCCTTTGCCCCAATTCCTCAAACCCTAGTTTCTAGCCAAGCACTGTCTAAAGCCTAATACTTTTGCCCTAAGCCACTGCCCATTTGAAGCCTTGATTATCCGCCATCATCAACTTTTCCCAAGATTAAGCCAATGCCTGCACTGATTTCCACTATCTATTGCAGCCACCACAGACCTCAATCTTTGTCATTGCTAGGTCACACCTTCATTACCTTCACAGCCACCTTTGTATTTATGTGAGACAGCTAAGGACCACAAGCCTTTACTCTCTTTGTGGCGCCATTGCTGCCTATAACCCTGCACCAGTGTTGCTGCCACCAAAAATTCTACTCCACTGCTGCCTCTGCTTCTGTTGCATATGTTGCCCAAATTTGACAAATCACTGACTGCTGCACACTGCTCCTCGTCTCCCTTGCTGCACAGCTTAGCACATCCTTAATCACTCCTTGGTCAATACCACTTCGAACGTGACCGCTACTGCCGCCGCTGCCCTAAGCGTCAGTACTTGGCTATGCACCACCACTGACCTGGTTTTGTCATAGTTTTCTTTTTGTTTTATCTTTTGACTTGGTCCGGTTTTGTTTGGTAGGTTTGATATTATCAGTGTGGCCTATCTGACTTTGACTTAAGCTATTGCTGAGGTGATTGAGTTACATTGTGTCGCTTGGTTCTGTGGCTAAAAATGACATCTGCTGGTGAAAATAAAATTGCTTTTGGAACTAATGCAAAATTAAATGGTCAAAACTATATTCTGTTGTCTAAAGCCTTTTAAATTATTTCTTAAGTCCCAAAATAAGTTGAATTGTATACTTCCTGCACCGCTGGATTCCAAAAGTACTGAGTATTCATCAGCGCAACAATCTAATTTCTCAGTTATGACTTGGTTACTGAATAGTGTAAAAGAATCTGTTATCGCTAATGTTATGTTTCTGGGATCTACTAAAGCGTTATATGATACATTACACCAAAATGTATTCTCAAGACAAAAAAGTATCTTGAGTTTTTGAATTATATGGAGAATTATTTTCTTTAAAACAAGATGGATAATTTGAGACTGATTATTTAGTCTCTCAAAGGGGCTGCAGATGAAATTCAGCTTCATCATCCGTTGAATCACGATGTCCTGGAAAAACCTAATGAGAAGAATTTTTTGTAGCTAAATTTCTATCTGGAATTGATCTTCCCTTAGTAGAGACCATTTGTTAGTCAGCAGCAGTGTTTCTACTCTATCTATCTAATGCGTTGTCTAGAGTTCTTCGTGTTGCTATAGACAATCTAGATGTACTTCTACCACTATTTCTGAACATTATGCTTTGGCTATGGATGATCGTACTTATAAGGGTGGCAAAGGTAAAGGGTGTGGAAAGAAATATTTTAAAAGACCACACCATCATGAGCACTATGGTTGAAACAACCATTATTTTGAAAAGTGCTGGATTAAATTAGGCAAACCTAAGTGGGCTACTAGTGCTTTTAGTGATGCTAAAACTACCAACTCAACAGCTAATCAAACTTCTGATATGATTTCTTTAACCCAGGAAGAATATCAAAAATTGTTGTATCATACTCCTACTACTGCTGCTGCTGACAGTTCCATTGTTTCTGCCTCTCCATCTGGTGTTAATACTAATACTGCCTGTCATAAATCTACTCATGAAGAACATAATTGGTGGCAATCATGAGTAGAGTGACCTCTACATGTTTCTGATGTTTACTTTTAGTTCTAGTTATTGCTTATTTACCAGTGACTTCTCTGGCTGCTATCTACTATCCACCAGCTACTATTGTCTGCAATTCCAGCTTTTGTCTACTGATTACTGGCTGATTACTGTGTATTAATTATTATACCTCTTTAGCTATTAAATTGGCAAGCTGTCAGTACTGTTAACTGGCTATCTGCTGCTACTTTCTACTTCTGTCTACTAGTTACTGCTATACTATTGGTTGGTTCAAAGTTTAGCATCTTAACATTACCCCTTGTTCAACTTAAGGGGGAATGTTGGAGAATAATACTAGAATATTTAGGAGTTTTTGTTTTGGTAATTATATATTTGGTTTCCAAATTAAATTGTTAAAATATTTTGTTTCCTAGTTTTTAAGATTAAATTTATGTTAAGCTATTTTTTATTTTTGGTATAATTGTACTCGTTCCATGCTATAAACTGGGACTTCTTTTCAATTACAATGCACAAATTAATTCTTCTAATCACTTTAACGGAGGTAATAGAGATAGAGATAAATTAAAACTCTAACAATACTAACGTGAAAATAATATACTATAAAACCACTAAAACAAAAATCCTACTTTCTATAATTCTAGCCAAGATAAAAATTAACATTAGATAGTTGAGTCAAAATGTCATTCCTCCAACAATTAGAAAACTCAAGTTGACTTCGATCAACAAGGCAAGCTGGCTGAGAATTTAAGATGGCCAGAAAAAGTGGAACTTGCTCAAAATTGGGTCATATACAACTAAATCAAGCTTTCTTCAGTAAATTATTTCACTAAAGTCACTTCATTTAGTTGAACACAGCCAGATGAAGATAAATTTCATCTCATCTTATTAGTAAAAGATAATATTGTTGCACCTTTGCACCTCATCAAATGCACATTCAAATTGCCAAAATTTGAATCCATCACAACAATGTCAGACTCATAGTACTATATTTCAAATCTTACCAATGTACATAACACAGCTGCAGCAGAGAGCCTGACTGGTATAGAAAACACTTCTCAAATTTTCTATTTCTAATCTAAGGAATGTGATTTGATTGAAAAATAAAAATCACCAATCACTTAGATGATTAAGAGCAATTTACCAAAGTTTCAGCTCCTTTCTTTCTCTCCTCTCCATTTTCCATTTTCATGAACTTGTACAAGTTAACTTGTTTTAGGATCGATATGATAAAAATTCAAGAAACAGAAATATAGGGAAAAGAAATTGAAGGATATTTGATGTAAAGATGTGACAATCAAGAAACTCTATACGTTCACAAGATTTTAGTAAAATTCATACCCAAGATAATATCTGCGTTTCATGATAAAATCCCTTAAGCATAGTTGGGCGTAGTGGTCTATCTATTAATCTACAAATTAGAACCTGCAAAACAAACAGATTGGGCAATAGACCACAAACAAAAAATAGAAAAAATTCTTCAATGTAAAATAGCCATAGAAATACCTCATGATCCTTTGTCTTTCCTTCTCGCTTGAAAAACCCACCACTGAACCATGATAGGATAACAAATAGATAAGTTTCTAAATCAAATTACAAGCCACAGAGCAGTTAATAGTTTAAGTGTTTAATATTTACCTTGTTCGACCAGCTGCCGAGAATCGCTCTTGATAATTTACAGAAAGTGGAAAGAAATCTGAAGGCTCACTGGGAACATCATCCAAACAGACAGTAGTGTAGACAATCTACAAGGAAAGGTCAAAAGTATTTTATTTATGGCATCATATGTAGACCTAGTTCAACTTAGAATCAATGGGTTTATGCTTTAGTCTGAAACTTAACATTAATGGGTTTAAGTTTTATTCACAACACTTTGACCAAATAAAGAGGCATGGGATCAAGATTCCCAGGTGATGGTTTTAGTGTTTAACATCCATAGTTTTTTTTTTCTTTCCTGTCTTTTATTAGAAATGTTTAACATCTATAGTTTCAGTTGTCTGGGGGAATTACTATAAAGAATCCAGTCAAACATGAAAAGAATAGAAGCTTTTTAGGTCCATAACTCACAGTTTCTCCATCTGTAACAGTGACAGCACCACTGGCTTGCCTCCCAATGTGGCCAGTCTCAATGGTTATCTGCAAAATTTCAAAAAATATCATGCGGAGATGAAGATTTGGCGATACATCGTGGAGAATAGCCAAGCCAAGAAAAATTTAGACTATGTTTGGTCTCATTTTTTTCCACCCACAGAACACACATTATAATAATGACACTTTTAAATTTTATCCCTATCTCTCTCTTACTTTTACACAATTATTGAAAAAGTACACCTAAAAACACATATCTAAAAATGAAAACAAAACATAGCCTTAAGAACCGGTAAGAGTACGCGACAACAGCAATATATTCACAAATTGTTTTAGAATCATGAAGTTGGAAGGTGGGCTTTCATACTTTATTGTACTTAAAGAAAAATGGAAGATTCTAACTGGGCTTGCTCTGAAGGTTTCATGGTGACTGCTTTCCAATCTCGGAGTCATTTATTTCAAGAATTTTGATGGTCAAAAGAAAATTTTAGTTAATGACAGTCTCATATTTTACTATCAACAAAATTTTAAAATTTCATTTATACGACTCCACGCGCATTGCATTCCATTTCAAATTATAAAACTCTCCAGCAAGAATAATTTATCTTGGAAAAATCTATCAATCGAATGTGTAAAGAGCCCCGGTTTTCGGCATCTCAGGAAACCACCAGCAATGCAGTCAAGTGAACAATCAGAAAAGAAAATAAGGAAATTTAAAAACGGCCCATTTGCCGGTGAAATTCATTCCTTCTTCCACTATCAATCACTTTCCAAGTTACTAACATTTGAATATACCGAAAAACAGCAGCGACGTATCAAAATAGACTTACATGACGATCACCAACTGGAATTTTGATGGAATAAGGAGCAAAGGGCTGCCGTGGAGCCTCCTCACCTTGAGTATCAGGCTGTGCAGCTAAAGAAGCCGTAACAGCAAAATCACCGCACAGGTTTTTGCTCCCTCTGCAACTTCTATTTCTCCCTTTTCTCTTTCTTGGAATCCGAAGAAGCGCACTTGACGACAGAAAGGACGAAAAATGAAAATTTTTCGACTGAGGATAGCAACTAACCGGTGAAAAATGAGATAAAAATTTGAGCTTGTTGGAATTCGACGTTTCGAGTCGCGACAAAGGGAGGTAGAAACTGGAACTAGGGTATGCTGCCAGCATTTCTTCGCCTTCCCGCTTCCCCTCGCCGCCACGCTGAGAGAGAAGTGTGTGTGCAATATTCGCAGGTTTATCCACTCGCTCGTCCACCTGACGAGTGACCACAGAGAACAAACGGAGAAATACAGTATAAGGTTACGATTGACGAGCACTCGGTTTCGGGGGAAATTTTTTCATTGAGAAAAAGAGGAAAAAAATTTATAAAAGAAATGAAATATAGAAAATAGAGTACATGTGAAATAATGTAATGAAAGTAGCGATGATAAGTTATTTATTAAAAAGAGAAGTTGATATAATAACTAATTATTTGTGTTTTTAATTACTTTTTGTGGTGAATATTGTTGAGTAATTATTAAATATAGTGGAATTTGTTATTTTATTGGTATTATTAGTAATATTGATAATTTTTTTGCTGTTGTGGAATTATTGTTATTGTTATTATTATTTACTTTTTTATTTTTATTACTATAATTATTTTTTTATAGTTTTAGAAGTATCAATATTGCTGCTGTTATTTATTTATTTGAATTTTATTTTTATTATTATTACTGTAGTCATTTTTTTGTTATTGTAAAGTTGTTATTATTATTGTTATTATAAATTGTGTATATCTTTTTGTTATAAAATTAAGAATATTAGTACTGCTGCTATAATGATAATTATTATTCTTATTAAACGAGGTTAGTTTTAATGAATTACAAGTTGGAGACTCGAATAAGAGACGCATGTTTTATATTTTTTTATTGGGAGTATAATCCCGATTTATGTAACTATTATCCTGATTTATACAAGTATTATTCAAGAAGTCACCCACTTGTCAGTAAAAATATCAAGTAATTAATTTGGACAATACACAATACAATTATATTCCTAACACATTGAACATAATTTAATACACAAACTAAACTAATCTATTACACTTAACATATATGGCAAAATTAATTACAATTAATTATAGGATAAGAACAAGCATAAAATTTAAACCCCGTTTATAACATTCCCAATCGAAAGAGAACAAGGAATCAACCACCGACGACGACAACTGCGACCCAACTAACCAAGCAACTACGACAAAACATGTCACCAACACCATCCACCATGAAACACCATTCCTACACCACAATTTATTCCCAACCATACAACAACCCAAGCTTAGAAATGGGTATTTCCAAGCACGCGAGTGGGAGCTCGAGGAGACATGATGCTATGGCTACAACCCCAGAGTAGGTTGCCCCCACCAAGACACACCATCAATCATCTGCCCCCTCCGCCGACAACCTTGCCATCACACCTAATCATCATAGCCAAAACTAAGCCACCCACATTACCCTAATAGAAATGGCCAAAAAGAGACAAAATCAAATAACAAGGGAAGATGAGTTGGAGTTCACGGGGACAAGGCTATTGGAAGGGAGTCCACTCCAATCTATGGTCGTCATCCACCCTTTTAAGTGGTGACAGCCCCAGAGGGAACGCCTCCAACAAAGAGTTGGGCTTCGAAGAGGGCAGTGGAGGATACGATCTACTCGCACAACAACATCATTCACCACAAAAATTAAACAAATTCTACGCGAAGAGACACTAAGCCATTGGTGACAGAGTTCCCCAGATGTAAAAATCACAGCCAATGGAGATGGAGACAACAATGCAACTGTGACTCCCTTTGACGTAAAAAAATTGCAAGACAACGAATCTTGTTCGGCCGATTAGGATGAGGGCCACATGTTAGTGGAGTCCCCATGTTTTTTCTCTCTTTCTTTTTTGTTTTGTAGAATCTGACAGATTTTGCAGTGAAACACCCATTTGGAATGAGGAAGGAGGAAAAAAAAAGATGAAGGGAGAGAGATGACTAAGTGTGGTGAGGGAGAGTAACGACAGAAGACAAGATCATGGGAGAGCAATAAATGTAAGGACAAAGGAAGAAGGGGGGGAGAGAGAGAAAAAATGGAAAAGTTAAATATTGTGAATTGTCTTTTGAGATGCTTTCTTTTCTTCAAGTAGTAGGTCGATACACACTATAGCTCTAAATTTCCAATCAAATGAAACTAGCCTTTTGAAACGGGGAAGAGGAAGAAGATCAAGGTTTTAGGAGAATATCTATACTCTTTTTTATAAAGCCTTCGCCATTCACGCTTTGATTGACACAAGTGAAATTTCATTCTTGTCCTTATTATCAGATTACACCTAAATTGGATAAAGGTTAAACCACTAAATTTCAATCCTACCTAAAACACTCGTTTATATGCCCATTTTTATGTTCAATTTTTCTGCGGTTTTTCGTCTTCTCCACACACCACACCATTTTCTAATCTTGATTTCGTCTTCGTACACATTAACACATATAGTCTTGTCCACCTTCACACATAGTCTTAAATACCGAAAATTCTCTTCTAAGACACTTTGGCAGTGTTTGTTTTCGTTGACATACTTAAAAAACACACACTACAATCATTATACTTTTTAAATTTTATTTCTATCTCTCTTTTATTTTTACATACTTTTTTATAAAAAATACACCTAAAAATACACACCCAAAAATCAAAACAAGGAATGGTGGTTTGCTAAGGGGAGAGTAGTGTAGGCGTCTACACTATCCTAAATGTGCTAAAAAAAAAAGATATAATCAAATCCCTTGGGAATTAAACCTAATGATTTGGTTAGTACAACCTAGTACATAAGAGTAAGACGTCGAATATTCTGTCATCAAACCATGGACCTCATTCACAATTTTATTATAATTTAGCAAAGGAATTGTTAGCCACCTTTTTAATTCATTTTGAAAAGGTATCACAAGTGATAAAAGCTTTATGCGAATCTAACCACCTCCTTTTGAATAAAAGACTTGCAAATGCTCCTTTATTTTGTAATCAAATGAACCAACTTTAGCATGACTTTTGTGAAGCTCGCCTGGAGCTTAATAGTTGCCTCCAAAAATGCCATGAGTTAGAGCAATCATGAGAGGAACTCTTTTGAAAGTACAACCATTTATTAAATGAGTTCCATTTGTATTAGAATATACATAATCACCTTTTCCACAAATATCTTTCTAGTCCCACTAGCCAATCCTACCTTCAATCCCTTCTAGATGAACATCTATTGGAATATCGATTTTCTTTTTAGTTTACTGATCTGTTAATTCGCCAAGCACAGAAGGGATATAGATGGGGCTTCTTTGATTGTGTAAACTAGCTCATTTCTTGAGGCCTTCTTAGCTTGGGAGTCAACCTGAATGAAGTAAACTAGCAGTTAGATGGGTAGCTCTTTCAGAGGGTCTTATCTTAGGTTAGTCTAGGAGTGGCATGTCGGCCAGTAATTCTACTGATGTGGATTCATAGATGCCCTAATGTGGTCCCATGCTCTGCTTGTTGGGTTTTTTGTTTGCTTCTTTTGTTTACTTTGTAAATTGGGTTTGGGTTTCAAATTCGTCCGTTAGTGTTCCTTTATTTTGTAAGTCTCCGAGATACAAAGTCGAGGTATGACTATGCTCCTTTCCACCTTGAGCTTGTAGCCTGGGAGGACATTAGTTTGGAAGTGGCTTCCCTTAGGAAGTCCTTTTATACTAGTTACTTGAGGCATTTGCTCTAGATCTAAAAAGTTTTTGTACTGGCTACTTAAGCCTTCCTTTTAGGACTGAAATGTTTATTGTTTTACCCCTTGACTTAGCATTTACACTTCCTTATGCCATCATTATGGTTGTCCTTTCGCCTTCTCTCTATTTAATGCTTGATATATTATCGTTTGAATTTCCAATATGCATCTATGTCGTACACGTGGCTTAATCCTCATGTTTCCATTTTTCTAGTAGATCCCCTTCATCCACTTGTATGTGCACTTTCATTTATTTCGTACTTTTCTTCCTACTTCTTTCTAAAGTTTTCCTGCCTTTTTACCTCTTCAAGCCTTTCAATTTCCAGGTAATACCTTTTTCTTTTAATCATGACAAAAATTCGTTATTATTTTTCTATTGCAAGCAATTGTGGTGCTGGTCCTATCGCCCAGCTATTCCGTACTTATGTGATTCCCTCTTCCTTTCGTAGTATTGTTTCCATTTCTTCAGATTGTCCTCATTGTTCCTCCAGTATTACATTTCTATTTTGTTGCTCAACTAAGATCTGGGCTTATCTTTGCTATCCTCATATTTATTCTCAGATAGTATATTGCTTTAAATTCTTTCTCACCTTATTCACCTCAATGCCTTCTATATGATTATGGGGTTTATTATCTTGTTCAGCAAAGTCCAGATTCAACCATTTGTGAACTTATTTGGGCTTCTCTATACTGTTAAATCGTCTAAGCCTTGGTTATTTTACTTTAGCCCCTAAGTTGGTATCAACTGCCTTAAAGATACTCTTTCCAACAGCAATAAAGGCTGGAAGAATGAGTTCTTTTTTGTGAAGGGTCCCTAACAATAGGGCTTCCCCATTATTTAGTCAGCTTCTGCTCCCAAAATTAACTTATATCATAATGGTGTATTCCATTCTACCTTAGATCCACAAGTTAGCATCTTGAATAATTATACCCTACACTTCAAAATCATTATCAAATGAGGGGTTCTTCACTTCATTGGTTTAAACTACCACAATGAGGACCTTTACGCTGATGTTGGTGAGTTTTTTTCACTTCAGTCTGTTTTATGTTCCTCTTATTTATTTTATCTTTTTTTATGTTTTTAGCAGACGCAGTCATGAGAAAGTTGCTTCACTTTGAGGTTGACTGTTAGGATCAGGAGCTTGCCACTTTGATGGTCCACAAAAGACATTGCTTAGTTTAGGGGTTTAGTATGTCTCAAACTGTTTAAGGAACCAATGCTTCCTGAGCTACCAATAGCTCATCTGCTTCTCGGGCTAATGTAGTTCTTCTACCACCATCGAGCCAATTCTGGTAGCGTTTTTTAAAAGGGCAGCTTCTCCGAAAAGGGTAACTTTAGCTAAGTATCCTCAGACTAGGGAGAGTTAGGCTTATCTAGCTAAGTACAAGGATGAGAGACTTGAAACATAAATTCAATCTAAAAAATTTAGTCAAAGGCTTGTCCGTGGAACTACTTGGTATTATCTTCACGATTTTAATAGTTGTCTTTAGCATTTGGTTGACTTGAATTTTTTGAAAGAAAATGCTAACTTGTTAAAAGTAGACAAAGGTGTTCGTGTTGATATTATTCTTGAAGGGTCCTGATCTCGGTGAAAGTCCTATCACTAGGAGCCAAGTTTCTATGGCCTCCATCCACAAGTCTTAGGTAGCTGAGCTCTCTATTTTTAGTACTCCAGCAACTAAAATCTCCATTAGCAATGCTCCTGCCAAAGTTACTGATGCTTACAATCAAAATTAATGCTAAGTATTAATATTAATTTTTATGTAATCCTTCTAAATGAATAAAATACTATCATTTTCTAATGAATTTCTTGTCTTTGGTTTAGCTTTGGGACTTAGTTTGATTCTTTGGGGTGCGCCTATTTTGGTTGTATCCCTAACTTTGAAACCTAATTCGGTCTTCTTGGGTATGTGTGTTTTAACTTTGTCCGTAAATGTACACTATTGTTTCATGAATTTGGTTTTCATACATAAAATTTTTTAAGTTGTCTATGTTCCAGGGTTGGGGTAAAATTTTTTCCTTTTATCATTGCCAACCTATAACTTCTTTTTGGTAAGAAGACTTCTTCTACTTTGAATGGTCCTTTCCACTTTGGTTCTATTTTCCCTATTTGACGGATGACTTAAGTTTTTCTTAGCACCAAGTTCTTTTTTTTCCAAGACCTTTCTCTTTACACCTCAATTGAACAAAGCAGCAATCATTTGTTTGTACTTGATGTTTCTCAGATGAGCCATTTTTCCTTTTTCTTCCCTTATCTTTATTTCCTCAACTAGAATCTTTCCATTCCAATCTACTTCATAGGTTGCAATCTTGTGTGATTCTGCCCCAACTTCTACTAGACTTACAATCTCCATCTCATATGTTAAACTGCAGGAACTTTATGTTGTTGCTATTGAAGGGCTAGTTGGTTTTGCCCATAATATTCCAGGCAATTCTTTTATTTAGTCACCCTAAGCTCCATCTACTTTGCTTTTCATTACCTTGATGATGGTTTTGTCTCTTACCTTTGCCTGTCCATTGGTTTAAGGATGGGCTACTGAACTAAACATTTGCTGTATTTTCATTTCTTTGCACCAGTCCTGAATTTTTCTCCCTTGGACCTGCCTGCCATTGTTAAATATGAGCTCTCTTGATGGTCCGTATCTGTACATTATGTATTTTCACAAGAACTTTATCACCCCATTCTCTAATATCCTAGCTAACCCCACAATTTTTATCCATTTTGTAAAATAATTTATAGCTATGATCAGGAAATTTTTTCTACTCTAGTGTATTTGGGAAAGGTTTTACTATATCCATGTCCCATCTAGCAAATGGGATTGGGGTCACCATGATGCTCATTTCTTAGGCTGACCCAATTGTTTAATTACCATGTGCTTGATATTTTTTGCAGGTCTTATCATCCTGATAGAGTTTTCCCTTATCATAGGCCAGTAGTATCCTATCGTGGCTACTTTCTTAGGAAGTTCTATTCCTCCCATATATGATCCACAACATCCTTCATGGAGTTCCTTCAATACATAGTGTGCTTCTTCCTTATCCAAGCATGTAAGCAACAATTGAGCATATGATCTTTTATATAAACTTTCTCCTATCAATAGGAATCAAGTGTGCCATGTACTCTATTTTTTGATTTGTTCATTTCCCCTTTAAGTAGTTAGATTATATTAGTCCTCCAATTAATTAGTTGTCTTTAATCTATACTACCATATATGCCCTTCTTAGTTTAGTTTCTTTGGTTGAATTCACTTCAGTGGTGGTTGCTAGTCAAGTTAACCCATCGGCTTTGCTGTTCTTTTCCTTTGGTATCCAATGAAGCTAAAATTCGGTCATTGATGGAGTCAATTGTTTGACCTTTTCCAAATACAATCTCATGCCTTCCTCTTTACTTTAAACTACCTTAAGTACTACTTGGTCACTAACTACGAATTAGAATAAGCTTGTACTCATTTTACTCGTAGTCTTTCTGCTATTTTTAACCCTAGAATCAATGCCTTATATTCTACTTCATTATTTAAAGTCTTAGATTCTAACTATAATGTCCAATTCATCTCCTTACATGTTAATAATTACCACTCCTACCCCACTATTGGCTTGTGTAGCCAAGCTATCCACATACATAGTTCAAATTGATTGGTCCTCCTCCACTTGTAGTTCTACTATGAAGTTAGTCGATACCTATCCTTTAACCGACCTTCTCAGTTCATAAGATATCTTGAACTCTCCCAATTCTACTTCCCACTTGTCCACCCTTCCTAACACTTCATTCTTCTGCATTATCTATATGAGTGAGTGTTGTGTAAGGACAGTGAAAGGGTGTCTTAGGAAATATGATCGCAACCTTAAAGCAATATTCACAAGTGCTAGGATAACCTTTTCAATTTTTGAGTACCTTAGTTTGGGTCCTTGTAGTACCTTACTAACATAGTAAAATGGTAACTGAGTTCCTTGCACTTCCTTCACTAGCACCAAACTTATTGTCACTTTGGACACTGTTATATACATGTGCAATCTCTCTCCTACATTATCTTGGTTAATAGGGGTATCTTGGTGAGGCATTTCTTTAGTTGCTGGAAAGATTCTTCACATTGATTCGTCCATTCGAATGTTTTTGACCTCCTCAGTAGTTGTAGAAAAAGTAAGCTTTATTCTTGCCTTGGAAATTAAGCGACTAAAGACCATCAAGCACTTGTCTAACTTTTGGACTTGCTTTATATTTTTGGACGAAAATAGGTTTTGAATTGCTTCTACCTTCTTTAGATTCACGACTATTCCCTTTTGTGTAACGACGTATCCTAAAAATTTCCTTTTACTTATTCTAACTGCACATTTAGAAGGATTGAGCTTTAACCCAAACTTTCTCATAGTCTGAAAGGTTTCTTGTAAATCTTGGATATGTTCCCCTTCACGAACAAACTTTACTAGTATATCATCTACACAGATTTCCATGTTTCTTCCTATCTATCCTTTGAAAACCTTATCCACCAACTTTTAATATGTTGCTCCAACATTTTTTAATCCTGAAAGGCATTACTTGTTAATAGTACATTCTGAAAGAGATTATGAAACTTACCTTACTCCAATTCTCTCTTACTAGTGGTATTTGATGGTGTTCTTGATAAGCATCCATCATACTAAGCAATTCTGATGCCTTCCGCAGAATTTACTAGCTAATTTATTCTGGGTAAAGGGTGGAATTCTTTATGGCATACTTTGTTCAAGTCCCTGAAGTCTATGCATATTTTTAATTCTCCCTTGTACTTTGGTACCACAACCATGTTAGACAATTATTTAAATATCTAATTTTTGTTATATGTCTAGCTTCCAATAATTTCGCTACTTTTCTCATATTCTTCTCCGCACTAAATTGCCTCAACTTTTGCTTTACTGGTTTTTTTTTATTTATCAACATTCAACTGATGTTCCATCATTGTAAAAAGGCTACACATTACAGCTCATGTGAAGAGTTGACAAAAATATTAGCATTTTCCCTAAGCAATTGCACTAACTTTTCCTTGAGATCTTCTAGGAGGGTTGCTCCTATCTTAATGTTTATCCCTCTTAGTCAACATATCTCTACATTTGATAGTTGATCTCCAAGCTATATTGATGCCTCACTTTTTTTTTTTTTGACTCTTTTTTGCTTATTACTTGCCTCTTTAATCGATTCTATGTAATATTTCTTTAATACCATTTGTCTCCTTTGACTGACCATATCCTTTATTCAATAGGGAATTTCATGATTGGATGATGTGTCAAAGTAATAGCTTGGAATTTAGTTAACATTGGTCTTCCCAAAATGACATAGGGCGAAGACATGGTAACCACCAAGAAAGGAATAGTTTTGTTTTTCTTCACTTTCCCTTGTTCTATGGCTACTGGGACAACAATCCTTTTGTAGGGTAGTGTTGCTTCTCCTGTGAAGCTAAACATTGCACTCTTTACTAGTTCCAGGTTACTCTTTTTGAGACCTATTTTCTCAAACACTTCTATTGACAAGATATTAACTAAACTACTTCCATCCATCAAACATTGTGCTACATCATAATCAACTATATCAACAGCTACTACTAGTACATCCAGATGTGGGGTAACTATTACTTCCAAACTGGGCTCTAAAGCTTAGCTCGGCTCCACTTGCTTCTATCATTCCCTTATTTGATACTGCCATTATCTTACTTTTTCTTAACCTACTTCGAGACTCTCGTCTTGGTATCATTTTTATAAAACCCCTTTTTGGGTGTTTTCCCTCCTCTTGTGTAATACCTTTTTCTCTATCTACTCATTCTCCCCTTTTAACAAACTTCTAGAATCATTCTTTTTTTTATCAAATTTCAATTTATGCTCTCAAATTGACACATCCATACATAATGTGTCCATACTTGTTATAGAATTTACAAACTCAAGCTTACTTTGGATTCTTTGGGGCAGTATATGATCCTTTTAGACATTTTAACATTTGAATGTCTAGTTTTGAAGCCAATACTTGTCCTTATTTACTTGCAAAGGTGTGAAATTAAAAGCCCCAACCCTCCCTGCTGGAGGTCCACTTGGCGTTGGTAAGGATGATTTCATTTTTTTTGAGATTTGCATCGATCTCCTACCTTTCAATCTCTCTCTGTATGCCTTCTTCATATTGATATATTTTCCAACCTTGGCTAAGGACTCATTGAAATCCTTAGCCAAAGACCTAAATAAAGATTTCCTTCTTTCAGCCCCTAGGCGAAAACGTTGGCTTAAACTTCTTGCGTAGCTAAAAACACTTCCAAGGCTACCTTGGAAAATTGATTTACTTATTCTCTTAAAGACTTCTCATTCATATTAAATAGTGTCATGGGTATTCACTCGTATCTTTTACAACTAGTGAAATGATGTAAAAATAAGGAAGAAAAACCATAAAAAATACGTATGATTCCTGTTGGCAGTTGATTGAACCATCTTTATGTTGACTCTCCTAACATAGTAAGTAAGACTCCACACTTGATCCCTTCCTAGTATAGATACAAAAGTGCTTGGTGTCTAAATTTTGCTATATACTGCACAGGGAAGGAGGTCTCCTTGCATTCAAGGATATTAATTGGTTTGAAGTTTTTAGACAAGGGGTCCATCAGAATTTCCTCTGTAAATAGAAGGCTCTCTCTAGACTTTACCTCGATCTTCTTCATTTCCTCTAACTGCTCATAAATGTTAGTGATCTTTCTTTCTATTTCAAATGGCATAATTCCTCCTCTTTCTTTCTTTGCTTTTTCCGTGCCACTGGCCATGGCTGAGCAATTAGCCTCATCTTTAGTTCTTCCTTTCTCCCCTTTACTTGTGTCTTCACGACAGGCATTACTGCCACCTCCATTGTCTTATTTAACTGTTCTATTGAAATTTGAATTAGCCTAGACGTCGTGGGCCTAAGCTCCTGAAATCACAACGCTTTTACTAGTGGTGCTTTTGGGAATGGCGTTCCATCTTGCCGTTTCTCATTTCCTGTTGTTGCCCTCATCTCTTCCATGTGTCCAGTGAAACCTCATTCGCACAGACAACGCTAAAGTTGATGTCTTGCAAATGTCAACCACTCTCTATGGATTCTAATATTTTATTTTCTTGTTATCTCTCCTTCATAAAGGAGAGAGTCACAATTTATACAATGTGTGTCCGTATGGTCAGACATACCACAAGGATCATGAGCCACCATACTTTTATGTACTGAGTTATACTAGTCAAATCATTAGACTTAATTTTCTAGGGATTTGATTCTATTTTTTTTTTTTTTTCTCTTTTAGGACCTCTAGGATAGTGTAGGCACCGACAGTATTCTTCTTATAAAATGGATAGATTTCACTTTCAGATGTCCGAGGATGATATTGAAGAGTTTGAACCAAACTACAGTCTTTGATTTAGAGAAGAAAGATTTGCTTGAGCTATATAAAAAATGTAAGCGCAATATGGACACGTATATCCCAGTAGGCTCCATGTGGATGCTGTTTACTTAGCCACTTAATTTCTACATGGAATCTTTTTTCCAGGTTATTCTGTTGCATGCTTTACTTTGATCCTTAACTAGATTCCCATCAGTTCAAGGATATCATTGATGAATCTATTTTAGAAAGTGATGTGTAAGCAGTGTAGCATTTGTGTCCAACTTAGTTGAGCTCCCTCAGCTTTAAATAATATACATGATCCAGCAATTCAAGGATATCATTGATAAGTCTATGTTAGCAGGTGATGTGTAGCAGCATCGCATTTGTGTCCAGCTTAGTTGAGCTCCCTCAGCTCTAAATAATATACATGATAAAGTCTCTGATAAAATTTCATTGCTCCGTTCGGTGGTATGTAGTAAAAAAAAAAATCACATTATATAACAACAACATCAATAATGATACCTAATAGTTGAGACATTCATTGCACGTGACTAAAAATTAAATTACATAATTATATAGAAAGACATAATTAATGTAGTAGTAAAAGATTTGAGATCAAGTAAAAACAGGAATTGGGTTAATGAAAGAAAAAGGTTGCGAGTAAATAGCATAGCTGAAAAAAGGGAGAGTGCTTGGGAAGTGGTTATAATCAGAAAGATATTTTAAGAGTTTGAGTTAGAGAACTAACGATACTTAACCCATTCTATAATACTATATATATATGTGTGTGTATGTATATGTATATATTCTTTTTCAAAAGATTGTGATTTTCTTTACGAAGTAATGGAGAGGCCATTAAATAAAATAAGAAGAAATGAAGTTTGCATTAAGATAATTATAATTTAATCAACGTTTCCCTATTTAATTGATGCTTTTATAAAATGTTAGAATTGAATTTTTTAAAAAAGTAATATCTACACCACAACATCACTAAAATATCATTTAAGCCAAAACTTCTCTACTATTGACCTGATGGCAGATGGGTTTTATTATCTCGACTATAGCAATTAAATTTGTTGGGAAAAGCATTAACCAATGGCATTGATAGTTCACCAGCACAAAACGAGCGATGTCAAAATAAATCGAAGTTATCTACTTTCAACTTTCACAATTATTTATTCATCAAAAGCATGATTCAAAAAAATAAATTGCTCAATCACTTTCTTGATTGAAAAGTTGAGGGGGCTACTATGGGCAAGTACCCATACCTGTGTCGATATTTTGCAATTGACATAAAAACAAGTCTACTTTCTCCCCTATTGTATCGCTAAAATCTTTTTTTAGTTAAATAAAAAGTGTAGTCAATTTTGTACCTTTATTGAGTGTGAAATTTTCATTGTTGTTTATTGAACAAAACTATGTATCGTCACTCGACAACACTTATTTAGTAATAAAGCTAGAACGTCCGAATTACCTTTCACTGATGAAAACTTTGAGTTTGAATTTCACTTGTGTGTTGTTTTCTAATGGTTTCTAAATTATTTCTTTTTACATATATGTGTATATATATATATATATTATATTAGATTTCAAAATATAATTTTTGATGTATTTAAATACTATTATATAATTGAAAAGCCCTTTTTGGGTCTTTAAATAATTTACCCAAAATGCTCTTTAATAATTAATATATTCTATATTACTAAGTCTCCAGCCATCATAAGTACATTTGGTCTTTTAATACTTTATCAATTATACTCTTGTTGTCTAAATTAATTAAATAATGCTAACTAACTCATCATACTCTCCTTTCAAATTTGAAATAGGGTCACTGAGTTTTATTTTTTTAATATCATGTAAATTCATTTTTAATTATCAAGATATCAAGGTTATTTATCATTGCCACACACAAAAATTTAGTGTTAATATAGTGTAATTTTTGTATTTGTATATAAAAAAAAAAATCATGACATAAATTTTTTATATTTATACTAAAGGTTGAATAAATAAAATCACACTCATGATTAACTTTTCATTTTATTTTTGCACGGTCGTAGAGGGTGCACTTTATGGAATATTGGTAGAGTATTCTATAAAAAATTTGTCGCGAATGAGTTTTAACTTTTAAATGGTGAGTCATGTACAGTGTAAACCTCACGAGGCAAAGTGTAAAGAACAATTAGTTAGTAAATTGCAAAAATACAAATAATTCATCGATTAAAGTGATTTTTTTTCCTTTTGGTAAGAGGCTTAAAGTTCGATTCGTCCTCCTCGTTATTTTTATAATGATTATGAATTATTTTCCATTTTATGTATTTTAAAATTTAAAGCGAAATTGGTGACATCCTTAATTAATAATTTTCAGAATCATGCAATCAAAAAAACAATATTTTAAAAATATTAGGTAAGAAACCAATTTTAATTGACTTGTTCATTATTGGATCTCCAGTCTGTAAAAGAACAAAGAACTCAAGAGTCGGAAATAGATAACCCAACATACAAACATAAATACATACATATATGATAAATAGTAATAATAATAACTATATGATAATACAATATATTAAGCAAATATAACGAGGGATACTTGGCGAGAAAGACCAAATAGATGACCAAAAATGTCGTAGACAGAGACATGACAATCGTCATCATCAACTTTCAGAGCTCATTCATGAAAGGACCAATCCCAATTTAAGATGATCGAACAATTCATAATGCATCCTCCTCGCATGTTTTCAATCACCATCACTGATGGAAATGAAGGACTTCAACAAACGAGATAATTGAAACTACAACAAATAAATGGACGTAATTGAAAGTAGACACGTTTATTTCTATTTAAAAAATGAGATAATAAAAGTATTTTTGTTTTTTTTAATGAATTGGTATTCCTTATATATATATATATGTATGTATGAGAAGTTAAAGCGAAAGGAATCCCAATTCGTTATTAAAAACGAAAAATATTTTTATTACCAACAAAAATATTTTTATTATCTCTCTATATATATTGTGAAATTGTGAAATGAAAATATCCATTCTTTGTTTTGAACCAAATATTAAAAAAAAAAAAAATAGTTACATCGCAAATCTAATCCTTATATATGGTCGCCATTAATTTTAAAGATAAGTTGAAAATATAAAACATTTCATATTTTTCATTTCTCGTCTAAAGCCTCAATAAAAAGTGGGGTCTCAAAATCTTTTATAATAATTTTTACCCAATTACCTGTATGGTAAGAAATTTTGCCAGACTATAGAATATACCATTCCATTGTATTAAAAAAAAGGAATTAGATTGACTAATCAACACTGAAGTCTAAAACAATAAAGTTATTTTAAATAAACATATAAGTATTATTACTTCTATTGGGAAAATTCTCTAATTACATTACCAAATATATGGGACAAATACAAATAATTGTATGCTAGGAACGAACACCAAGTTAGAACCAAAATCAAGTCGTGGGACAATGGACCACCTTGCCAAGAAAAGCTGGAAAGCAAAGTTGACATCATTGGAATCGTCCAAATTAGCTCGAGATATACCAGACATCATGTCCTAGTAGGGCCTTCGACAGTGAAAACTATGAAATTAATTTCTTTGTACTCAATCGCTATTCGAATGCAGGTGTGATTTCGTATTGGACTACTACTCCAATATAACTTTAAGAAAACTCCAAAAGAATCAAATTCATCATTGGTGGAGAAAACGTCAACCATATTTTGAGTGCATTATGTTTACTTGTTTATATTAGTAATGAATAATTTGAAGACGGATATCAGAATGTACACAAAAAAATAAAAATAAAATGCGTGCCTTGGTTATTCTTGTCTTTTGCACATTGAATGTACATGCTAGTTGTCACTGTCCCATCCAACCATCCTGTAAAATTTCAGCCGTTTAAGAAGGAATCTTACTGCTTATATAAGTTAGTCCAAGTTCTTCCTTTCTATATACCCTTGCACGGTATGAACCCAATCTTTAGCTAACTTACTTGCATTAGTGTGACCTCCTTGGCTAATTGTCCTTTTAGCTCTCACATACGTGATTTCCTCCCTTTGTATATCAGATGTGCAACCTACTCTTACCTGCTCCCTTCAAGCATGCACACATACGTAGTTTGCTTTGGTATTACTTTATCATGGATTTAGTTGGATATCTAGAAAACCGGTTAGCTAAAGTGAAAGATTACTTATTGTATAAGTTGGTTCTTGAATCTCTGTGTTACCAACGTGGAATAGGAATAGCGTTACCTGGTGCTTGAAATAATTAGGCCCTAAACTAAGGTTAATATGACTAAAAATGCACGAATGCTAGTAAAGGGAAAATCTATACGTGTACGAAATAATTTCCCAAGGGTCAATTAGTAAATTTGAACCTAATGCTTGTAAACAAGGTACATTAATTCTTGAGAAAAAAAAAAAAAAAGTGCCCTATCCTCCACGACTGAGTAGTCCGACACTCTTTGCTAACCTTAGGAACAAAAAGCAAAAATATATGGCCAAAAGGCCACAACCTAGGGACTTATCAAGCTGCATGTTCCTCTTTGGCAGCATGATTAGTGCCCAAAGCAAGCCCCCCATCAAGAACCCCACGGTCTCGTACAGATCAGAATTCCTTGGAATTTCATGCCCTGATGGGTAGTCCTCCCATGCTGCAAACACAAGTGACAATCCCAACCCAACCAATGTGTTGAACAATGGTCCGGCGTAGCACCCTGACACGGCCACCTGTGCCCCATCTGCTCCACCTTTAAGTGCCATGGCCAAGTTGGAGATCAAGTCCCCCGTTGAGTTCCCCCAGGCCAGGACAGTGAATCCTAGGATTGAAGGACTTACTCCAAGAATGTTCCCAAATGCAACCAAAAGGGACACCAATTCTTCGGCCATGATATATGTCCAAATAATACTCATCAAGAAGCCTCCAGCTAGCCAAGGGAGTAGGAATCTCTTTGGTGGGCTGGACTTCCTGGTAAAAACCAGTGCTAGAGTTCCAAGAACGACCCCAACAAGAATTGCTGTTGAAAATATGGCCAAACTGATTTGAAAATCATTGTTTCCTCCTTGAGGACTGCAAAGGGCTGCCACTAGTATTGGGGCTAGTGTTGCTGAGCTTATAGCAAATGGCTTGGACCAGTTTTCTTCACTTATGATAGGAATTGTGAGCCTTCTTGGCAAGTCAAGGGGCAGTTGAAAAACAGAGAGTAACAAACTCCAGTAATAACACCAAGACTTACTGATGTTTCCTGATTCCTGATCTTGATCAGAAGTAAGACCATGTTTGTCTGATGGAGGGCACTTTTCCTCATCAACATAGCCCAGTAATGGCATTCCCACTGTCTCAAATTCATCTAAGACTGTAAGACTGGCCACAGTTTCTTCCTCTTGACAACAGTACAATTGCATTGCAGAGACCACGAGAATGTACACTGGGTACAGAGAAACAAAGCAGAGGGCAAACCAGAAGTTAATCTGTCCAAATAAGATGATTGCGAGGAGACAGAACAGGACAAACAGAAAGAAGAGAACATCCCTGATGAAACTCGGCCTGTCGACTGTAACCCGTCGAGAGGATATCGAAACACTCACAATTCCCATCACAAAACAGCATATGAAGAATGCACCTCCCAGCACACTGTTGAGTCCGACGTCGGCATCGCCAGGACGCGTGAAGGAAATTATGCTCGAGAAAACATCGTTGGCTCCGTTGCCGAACGGGAGGAGAGTGGTTCCAGCTATTGTCGGAGGAAGTTTCAGCACTCTCGACAGGCTCTCAACGGAAGGGCAGAAGTACTCCGAAGCTGTGTTTCCCAAACCGTAGAATAGAATGACAAGCCACAGGAGAAGCACGAAGTATCCAAGCGCAGGCTGATAGCTGCAGCCGCAGTAAAAGATTTCGAGATAATTAAGGTACCCTGTGCCCCAACAGGCACTGTGTGTCCTAACATATCCACACTTGGATCCATAATCATCGAATTTATGAACGCCGCTGCAGTTATCGCTGCTGGAACTGGACTCGTGAGCAGACTGAATGGGGAAGGAAATTGTGGGAGTCTTGGCTTGGCCAGGAAGACTGGAATAGATGTAGAAAGAGAACAAGAAAATGAAGGACAAGCTGACGAAGAGAGAAAAGGCGCTCTTCTTGTGCCGAGATGTGGTCTGAAAATCCATCCACAGTGAATCAAGGCAAAGCAAGCACAGAGTGATGGATGGCTATAGGGACACTAAGCTGCAAAACTCCATGGACATTGCGCATTAACTGAGGTAGGAATATCTGGGGTCCAGGTTTGTGGTTGGAAGTGCGTTAGCTGGGCGTTGTCTTTTTGCTGACAGTGGACGCAAACGGAGATGGTTGCCGTCTTTCTGATGCGACACGAGAGAGCGTAGACACTTAAAATATTTGTCCAGTCACATGTCGTCACGTAGCATTTTATTAAAATGTTAATAATTAATTATTTATATTTTAAGAATTAAAATAAATATAATTTTTAAAATTAAATAATAAATAAATTCATATTTTTATTACAAATAGCATTGCCCACTTAAATCGCGACAAATGGGCCAATCATATCACGCCACGTGTCAAGGAGAATATTGCTGATTTAACAATTAATTTGCAATCATCTAATAAAAGGAAGCAATGCCAAATCAAATATTTCCGACCAATCGGACTTCGCCACGTCGCTCGTTAAATATGGCAGCTAAGCCTCCTCCACCCTGTAAATAGGGGTGGTATCTACAAATTAAAGGGAGGACAAGAAGAGCCAAAGACAAAAAGGAAGCCAAGAAGAAGAAGAAAGGAAAACACATTCTCTCAAAGCACTCAAAAACATTCAAGGCGTTCTTCATTAAATTCAAAGAGTTCGTCCCCAAATTCAAAACGTTCTTCGTCAAAAGTCTTCAAATTCAGTGTTTGATCCAAAACTATGGCACCAAGCTCGAAAATCATCATTAATTGAAGAAATCTACAAGTTTCAAGGAAGATCAAGTACAAGTCCTTTCCTTAAAGACACTTCAAATTCAAAATCGCATCTTTGGAGGAAGAATCAGAGGATCAAGTTAGAAATTGTACCCACAAAGCTCGTTTGATTCAAATCAAAATTGTAATTGTACAAATTGCTTGTTAATAAAATTCAATAGCAAGGATTTTGTCCTATAGTTTCGGGCACACCTAGTGGGACCTACCTCTCATTTCTTCTCTCAACAAAAAAAGCTAATTCAAGAATCTTAAATGGCTGGAGACAAAGTAAAGTCATCTAAAGCTACCGCCTCATATGCCTCTGGAGCTGCTCCTGAAAAGGGTATTGTCACTAAGGGATGAGCAAGGCAGTTGATTTACTCCGAGCCAGTTGCCATCCTGGAAGCTGCTGATGAACCACATTACCTAGGCTAAGGGAGCGTAGGCAATAAGAATGGTTCATTCCCCTCCAGCCCTCGCCTAGTTACCTCACTCGGCTTCAACACTGCTCCAATAATGATGATTGGTGCCTCGAGTCTAGATGACCAAGTCATTGCATTGACTAGATTGATTGAGGGTCTTGTCAAGCATGTACAAGAACAAGACGCCAAAATATCCAAGTTAATGGAAAGGGCGGAACTTGCTGAGGCAAGTCGGGTCGAAGAAAAGCCTCAAGAAGTTCATGATGAAGTTGAGACATCCAAACAGCCAGACAAAGGAAAGAGGCCTACTATTGAGGAGTTGCAACCCTCTGCAGACGGCTCCATCCCCCTCGATCAACTAAAAGATTTCATTGAATGGGCCATTAAAACTAAACTTGAAGGGACCACCAAATTGCCTCTAACTTATGCAAAGCCTTACACGGCTCGGATTGATGGCCTGAAGATGCCAACAGGTTATCAACCCCCTAAGTTCCAACAATTCGACGGAATGGGAAATCTAAAGCAGCATATTGCCTATTTCATCGAGACTTGCAATGACGCTGGAACCTACAGTGACCTCCTTGTCAAACAATTTGTCTGGTCTCTAAAAGGAAATGCCTTTGACTGGTACACTAATTTGAAGCCAAAAATCCATCAACTGTTGGGAACAGTTAGTATGATTGAATTTACTAACACCCGTTAGTGGAAGGATGAGCCTGTCATTGGATACATTAATCGCTGGAGGAATAAGAGCCTGAACTGCAAGGATAGGCTTTCGGAGGCCTCAGGCGTTGAAATGTGCATTTAAGGAATGCACTGGGGGTTAAAGTACATCCTACAAGGGATCCAACCCAAAACCTTTGAAGAATTAGCCACTCATGCCCACGACATGGAGTTGAGTATGGTAGCCAGCGGAGTTTATGGTCCACCCACACAAAACTCCCAGAAAGCTAAGGAGAAGCAAAAAGGGTGCAAGCCCTTCTTCAGCAAACCCGCTACTAAGGCACCAGCCAAGGAGTCCATGGCGATCAAAGCATCAGGAGTCAATGGTGGTCAAGGCAAAGCCTGCTAAATTAGCGGCAAAAGAAAGACCTGCTGAAAAGAAAGAGGTCCTGCCGTCAAAGAGGCTGACCTTAAAGGAGTTGCAGGCCAAGTCATACCCTTTCTTAGACACAGACGTCCTTGGGATTTTCGACGACTTACTAAAGGCCAAACTCATCGACCTACCAGAGATGAAGCGGCCCGTAGAAGCTGGGAAGACTGACGAACCCAAGTACTGCAAGTACCACCGCTTGGTCGGGCATCCCATCCATGATTGTTTTGTATTCAAGGATAAAGTTATGGAACTGGCTCGCCAAGGAAAAATCACATTAGAGGATGATAGTGCCAATGTTAACACCATCACCTTCGATGACCAAACAATAGAGTTGATGAGACAAGCAACTCCCTTAATGAAGTTGGCTGCTTCCAAAAGAAAAGCTAAAAGCCCGTTGAAAACTTTACGAATGCATTGGTCTTCACGGATGAAAATTTGATGCTGGGGTCCTAACCCCACAACTGACCATTGTTCGTGACAGGTTATGTTCACGAACAAAGGATTAATAGAATCTTGGTTGATGGTGGCTCTGCAGTCAATATTTTACCCTTGAAGATGTTAAGAGAATTGGGGATCCCGACTGCTGAACTCTCGAATAGTTGCCTGATAATTCAAGGATTCAACCAAGGGGGGCACAGAGTTTTTGGCACTATGAGGATGGAGCTTTTCATAGATGATATGGAGTCAACTATCCTGTTCCATGTCATTGATGCAAAGACATCATACAACTTACTCCTCAGACGGCCATGGCTTCTGAGAATGGAGTAGTCCCATCTACCTGGCATCAATGTTTCAAGTATTGCCGCGACAGTGTTGTGAAGAAAGTGTTGGGAAATTGCAAGCCCTTCACTGAAGCTGAATCTCACTTTGCCGATGCTAAGTATTATTTGAATAAGGTTGGGGCTCCTAAAGCTGCCCAAAGCCAAAAGAAGCGGGAAAATGGTCCAATAAAGAAAGAGGGGGCCAGCAAGGTGCATCCCAAAAGCCGTCAAGCCAAAAGCTCGGTGATTGACGATGGGGCACGAGGCTTTTTCATTCATGGACAGATCGTCTGGGTACAACCAAATTCTTATGGCGCTAGAGGATGAGGAATTAATGGCCTTTCATACGCCCAAAGGCATATACTGCTATAAGGTGATGCCCTTCGGTCTCAAAAATGTGGGAGCCACGTACCAAAAGGTCATGCAAAAGATCTTCGATGATATGCTTCACAAGAATGTCGAATGCTATGTAGACGATCTTGTGGTCAAGTCAAAAAAGAAGCAAGACCATCTAGACGATCTTAGGAAGGTTTTCGAACGCCTTAGAAGGTACCAGCTAAAGATGAACCCATTAAAATGCGTCTTCGGGGTTGCTTCTGGCAAGTTCTTAGGTTTCATTGTCCGTCATCGGGGTATTGAGATCTAGCAGGCAAAAATCGATGCCATCTTGAAGATGCCAGAGCCTTGAAATATCCATGAGCTTAAAAGCTTGCAAGGAAAATTGGCGTATATTCGGAGGTTCATCTCAAATCTACCAGGTCGCTGTCAACCATTTAGCAGACTTATGAAAAAGGGTGTTCCATTCGAATGGGACGAACACTGTAGGAAGGCCTTCCAAAATATCAAGTCCTACCTGACAAAACCCCCGGTGTTGGTAGCCCTAGTACCTAACCATCCTTTGATCCTATATATCGTTGCATAGGAAAGCTCAATGGGAGCCCTACTCGCCCAAGAAAATGACAAAAGGAAGGAAAACGCCCTCTACTACTTAAGTAGGATGATGACACCAAACGAGCTCAAGTACTTGCCAATTGAGAAAATATGTTTGGCGCTGGTCTTCACCATTCAGAAATTAAGGCACTATTTTCAAGCTCATACAATTCGTTTGGTATCAAAGGCTAACCCTTTAAAATATGTCATGACAAAGCCCGTTCTCTCTGACAGATTCGCAAGATGGTACCTGCAATTCCAACAATTTGAAATTGTGTATGTACCACAAAAGGTGGTAAAAGGACAAGCATTAGCTGACTTCTTGGCAGATCATCCTATTCCAGCCGAATGGGACTTATCTGACGACCTGCCAGACGAAGATGCTCTGATCATCGAAATCACTCATCCATGGAAGATGTACTTCGATGGAGCCTCCCATAGGGGCGGAGCTGGCACAGGGATCGTGTTTGTGACATCAAAAGGCAAAGTCTTGCATCACTCATTCACCCTCACAAAAAATTGCTACAATAATATAGCTGAGTACCAAGCTCTGATCATCGGACTCGAGATAGCTGTGGACATCAAGCAACTCCACCTCGAGGTCTATGGTGATTCCAAGTTGGTGATCAACCAACTGCAGGGAGAATATGAAGTCAAGAAGTCTGAATTGCTTCCGTACTACAACTACGCCACTACACTTATGGGATGGCTTGGATGTGTCACAATTCAGCATGTACCAAGAAGTGAAAACAAGCAGGCAGATGCATTGGCTAAGCTTGCCTCCGCTTTGTCCTTACCCGATGCTGAATGTCACATCCCCATATGCAAGAGATGGGTAGTGCCCCCAACACTTGAGGACGAGGAAGAAGGGGAAAATTACTCCGTAGAGGTCCTCGACGTGGAAAAAGAAGATTGGCGCCAACCATTTGTAAACTATTTAAAATATGAAAAGTTGCCAGACAATCCACGTCAAAAGGTCGATATTCGATGTCGAGCAACCCACTTCATCTACTTCAAGGGCGTCCTGTATAGACGCTCATTTGATGGAGAATTCCTACGCTGCTTGGGCGATGATGAAACCACTCAAGCCATGGAGAAAGCACACTATGGGATTTGTGGTGCCCACCAATCCGGACAAAAACTTCACTTCCGAATTAAAAGAATGGGATACTATTAGCCAATAATGGTGAAAGATTGCATGGAGTATGCCCAAAGGTGCCAAGCATGCCAGTACCATGCTAACTTCATTCATCAACCACCTGAGCCATTACATCCAATAATAGTTTCATGGTCATTCGATGCTTGGGGATTGGATGTTGTTGGACCCATGACAAAGTCATCCACCGATCACCTTAACATCCCGCTGCTACTAATTACTTCTCGAAATGGGCAGAGGTAATTCCTCTGAAGGAAGTGAAGAAAGAAAATGTTGCTGACTTTATCCGCATCAACATTATCTACAGGTATGGAGTTCTGCGGTACATCATCACCGACAATGGGAAGTCATTTGTCAATAGCACCATTGACAAATTATGTCAAAGGTTTGGATTCAAGTAAAGGAAATCCTCGATGTACCATGCTCCGGCCAATGGTCTCGCCGAAACCTTCAACAAGACTCTGTGCAACCTATTAAAGAAGGTGGTATCAAAGTCAAAAATAGACTGGCATGAAAGAATTGGAGAAGCTTTGTGGGCCTACCGAACCACTTTCAAGACGCCTACACAAGCAACTCCTTATGCACTGGTGTATGGGGTTGAAATTGTTGTCCCCTTGGAGCAGCAAATTCCATCGCTACGGATTGCCATGCAAGAAGGATTGATTGAGGAAGACAACGTCTGGTTGCGTCTTGCAGAATTGGAAGCACTTGACAAAAAAGGGCTCGATGCACAACAAAGGCTTAAGTGCTATTAAGCCCGCTTATCAAAAGCCTTCAACAAAAGGGTGTGGGCCCGATCCTTTCAAGTTGGGGAATTAGTGTTAGCTGTGAGGAGGCCCATCATCATCACTCACCGTATTGGAAACAAGTTTACCTCTAAATGGGATGGGCCATACGTCGTCCGAGAGGTTTATCCAAATGGTGCCTACAGAATCGTCGATCAAAATGGTGTAAGGGTTGGCCCCATCAATGGTAAATTCTTAAAGAAATATTATCCCTGAAAAAAAAAACTCCTTGATACGAGTGTAAACTGTCTGATCAAATTTCAGAGTACTGCACTCCTTGATATGAGTTTAAACTATCAGAATTGTTAAATGAAATCCTCCTTGTCACATGAGTTTAAATTGTAAGTCAATACTGGCCCGCAAGAGTATAAACTGTGAACAGCCTTTACTATTTGCAAGTTTAAGAAAATCTGAACTACGTTATGACTTGATCCCATTTTTGGGTACGTAGGCAGCTTAGACATCCTCTAAGTTCAGTCACAAATTTTTAATGGATTATGTCCTAGTGACCACTACTGGGGGCATTTGCAAAAAAAAAAAAAAACAAAAAACAAAAAACAAAAAACAAAACAAAACAAAAAACAAAAAAAAGAGGAGCGAACAGTGGAGTGAAAGATCACATTTTATTAACAAAACCGGGAGTTAACAAGAGGAATAATGTCCAGGTTTTAAAAACAAAATCCTGATAAAAAGCTAAGTAAAAGGGTTCAAGCCCTCTAGCTCATTCTTGGCGATCACTAACTTCTCCTCAGCAACACGAAAGGCCCTGTAGCTCTTTTATCTGAAGGCTCTATGGATTGTACGATAACTACCTCCCCATGCATCTCTCTAACCTTGGTTACTGCCTCTCGCAGGAACTCCCTCTGCTGCACAAGGACAAAGACAGCTCTTGTTGACATTTTGTCAAAAGCTTAAGCCTACTCAGTACACGTGGGCTAAAGATCAAGCCTAGTACTCGAAGGCCCAAAAGTTCAAGCCTTGCCGGTACGCGTGGGTTAAAGATCAAGCTTGGTACTCGAAGGTCCAAAAGTTCAAGCCTACCCGCTACACGTCTGCTAAGATCAAGCCTGGTATTCGAAAGCCCAAAAGTTCAAGCCTACTCGGTACACGTAGACTAAGAGCCTGGTATTAAGTCTAAGGCGAAAATCAAGCCTCGAAGGCCCAAAAGTTCAAGCCTAGCCGGTACACGTGGGATCAAGCCTAGTAAGTCAAGCTTGGGCTAAGATCAAGCTCCGAAGGTCAAAGTTCAAGCTACTCGGTACACGTGAACTAAGATCAAGTCTGGTACTCGAATGCCTAAAAGTTCAAGCCTAGCCGGTACGTAGGCTACAGCCTAGTACCCAAAAGTTCAACACACCAAGCCAGTAAAAATTCCAAGCCGGCTCAAGTCTACCTGCTACACGTGGGCTAAGATTAAGTCTGGTACTCAAAGGCCCAAAAGCTCAAGCTTACTCGGTACACGTGGGCTAAGATCAAGTTTGGTACTTGAAGGCCCAAAAGTTCACGCCTAGCCGGTACATGTAGGCTAAGATCAAGCCTGATACTCGAAGGCCTAAAAGTTCAAGCCTAGTCCGTACACGTGGGCTAAGAACAAGCCTAGTACTCGAAGGCCCAAAAGTTCAAGCCTACTCAGTACATGTGGATTAAGATTAAGTCTGGTACTCGAGAGCCCAAAAGTTCAAGCCTAGCCGGTACACATGGGCTAAAGATCAAGCTTGGTACTCGAAGGTCTAAAAGTTCAAGTCTACTTGGTACACGTGGGCTAAGAACAAGTCTGGTATTCGAAGGCCCAAAAGTTCAAGCCTACTCGGTACACGTGTATTAAGATTAAGCCTGGTACTCGAGAGCCCAAAAGTTCAAACTTAACTGGTACACGTGGGTTAAAGATCAAGCCTAGTACTCGAAGGCCCAAAAGTTCAAGCCTACCTAGTACACGTGGGCTAAAGATTAAGCACAATGGGTCCAAACCCAAGCCTCTGAGCCCAAATCTCAAATGGGTCCAAACCCAAGCCTCTGAGTCCAAAGTCAAATGGGTACAAACCCAAGCCTTTGAGTTCAAAACTCAATAGGTCCAAACCCGAGTCTTTGAGTCCAAATCCTCTTAAGTCTAAACCTAAGCCTAAATTCGATTCTAGGAGTTTGAAGGTCTAAATTTCAAGAGAAAAAAAAAAAAAGAATTCTACACGGCCAAACAGGGCCTTGTCCTTTTATCAAAATCGCTCGATCAAACATGGCCTTAGCTGAAAAAAAAAAGAGAGAGAGAGAGGGAGGCGGAGGCCAAACATAGCCTTAAGTCGCCCCATATTTTTTAAAACCCAAATAAAGCCTTAAAATATCATCACCACTCTGTCTCTCTCTCTCTCTCGCTTTCTCTCTCTCTCTCTCTCTCTCGCCCAGAAGCCATCCCCACCGCCGCGACGCAGCGCCGACGCCTCTCCCTCTCGCCGCGCAGCGCGGCCGAGCATCTCGCACGCGCGCCGCAGCCCAGCCCCACCGCGACACAGGACGCAACGCGGCAGCGCAGTACCGCCCACACGGCACCGATGCCTCGCTGCGCCGCCGAGCGTCGCTCGCGCGCGCAGCCCACCACCACCGCCCGCGCCCACGCGCCGCAACCGTTGCCGTTGTCTCCCCAGCGCCCAGCGCCACCGCCGCCTGGCCAGCACCATCGCTCGCGGCACCGCGGCCCGATGCAGTGCCACCTCGTCCAGCTCTGCCCGCTGCCGGCGCGCCACTCCAAGAAAAAAAAAAAGGGGTGGGGGAAGGAAAGTGGGTAGTGATTCGGGAAGGAAAAGAAAACTGAAAAACAATGGTAATATTTTCGCCCTTACTGCTGATTGAATTCGTGTGCTGATTAAATTTGTGCTGAAAATCAGTCTGAATTTTTTCTTTCGGATGACAATGGATACAGCAGAATTGAGGACGATCATTGACAGGACAATGCTGTGTTTTATACAGTCTAATTCCTCAGCTCAGAAAAGGAAACGATGCGAAAATCCGTATTCTGATGATCTTCCAATATCGAGAAGAGCATTTCGGAAAGTGGGAAGATAATCAGCCGAGGAAATCAGATTCGGCCATCGGCGGCGCGATTTTCTTGTCTTTTTCAGAAAAAAAAAAAAAAAAGAGAGAGAGAGAGAGGAGAACTGGGCCGGCCCATTTAGGCCCAGCAGCCAAAAAAAAAAAGAGAATAAATACATAAATAAATAAATAAATTTCGAAACTTATCTCGAAATTAAATTATCTGTAGACGAGTCTTGATGGGGTATTTGTAGACAATTAAAATATTTATCCAATTAGATGTCGTCATGTATTATTTTATTAAAATGTTAATAATTAATTATTTATAATTTCAGAATTAAAATAAATATAATTTTTAAAATTAATATTAAATAAATTTATATTTTTATTACAAATAGCATTACTCACTTAAATCGCGACAAGTTGGTCAATTATATCACGTCATGTGTCAAGTCTTGTAAATTTAGAAGAAGAATACTGTTGATTTAGCAATTAATTTGCAATCATCTAATAAAAAGAAGCAATGTTAAATCAAATATTTCTGACCAATCAGATTTCGCCACGTCGCTCATTAAATATGGCAGTTAAGCTTCCTCCACCCTATAAATAGGGGTGGCATCTACAAATCAAATGGAGGACAAGAAGAGCCAAAGATAAAAAGGAAGCCAAGAAAAAGAAGAAAGGAATACACAAATTCTCTCAAGGCACTCAATAACATTCAAGGCGTTCTTCATCAAATTCAAAGTGTTCATCCCCAAATTCAAGATGTTCTTCGTCAGAAGTCTTCAAATTCAGCGTTTAATCTAAAACCAGGGCGCCAAGCTCGAAGATCAACGTTAATTAAAAAAATTTACAAGTTTTAAGGAAGACCAAGTACAAACCCTTTCCTTGAAGATATTTCAAATTCAAAATTACATATTTTGAAGAAGAATTAGAAGATCAATTTAGATATTGTACCTACAAAGCTCGTTTGATTCAAATCAAAATTGTAATTATATAAAATTTTTGTTAATAAAATTCAACCGCAAGGATTTTGTCCCACGGATAAGTTTGAGAGTCGTAAACAATCAAATCAAGATATCATGCCTTAAGTCCATTCCGTAGCAGAGTTCTACATTACGGTGGCTGGTGCTGCTAACTTTCAGGAAAGTGGGCAAGAAACCCACAAACTAGATGAGGTAAGCGGATAATGATAGTACAAAATAGGCATGACAGATAAAAGAGAAGAAAATAGAGAACATGTGCCATGTGTTCCTTTGAGGATAAAATTGACCCTTTCGTTATTGTACGAAGTGAATTCATCAATTAATAAGAGTCTAAGAGGGTGCGACATTGAATTTATATATATATATTTTAGTACGCGGTATTGGCAAACTTTTGAGAGGAGCAAATATTGCAAAATTTAATTTCTTGCTTTAATTGGTCGAGAAAGTAACATGAAGGGGTAAGAGTGGGTGTTGCTTGTAAAAATGATAATTAGAAAAATCTTTTATAAAACATAAAAAATATTTTATATATATTTTATTTTAAATAGGGAGATATTTTAATTTTTTATTAATTAAAAATACAAAACTAATTTTTTTCCGAGTTGACTGATTTTTGGCCGATTTGACTAGTTCTTGACTAGGTTTGACCAGTTCATGGTAGGTCAAATGGAAGTCTATTTTTGAAAAGTATCTAGATCAGAAAATTGACTGGTTCTCGGCTGAATCAGTTGAACAGTTTAATAATCTTGGTCATAACACTATTCTTACCAATTTATATTGTGTTGATATTATAACACCGATACCACACAATGATCAATAAGTTAGGCAATAGTATCTAAAATAATGTTGCAATTCACATAGCAACAACAGCAAAACAATAAAAGGAGTTAAACACACAATATGCCAAGGAAGTTTGAAGCTCTAATTCTATGTTTATATGCTCTCGTCCAATCAAAACAAATCCACTTTCACAATTTTAGTTTTACAATCAAAACTCTCAAACACAACAAACTCTCTTATTATGGTGCATTGATCTAATCTTCCATCCAATGAATGCAAAACTGGTTTTAAATTTTGTTGTATCATCCAATGAATCAAAACAGGGTTTATTTCAATGAGGCAATTCCATCTTCTTATTGATATTAGCATTTGTTCTGCTGCACATAATGTTAGTTTTATCATTTATATGTAATTGGCTTTCCGAGACATTCCCTACTGCACACATGGGATTTTGCCCGTCCTTTTGAGAAAATTCCTGCCCAGGAGGCAGAAATTAACCCAATGGTGCTAATAAAGCTCCTTGTCCATGTCGACATTTATAGCTTAGATGCTGCAGTATAATCATAGTTTTAATTTAGACTACAACATGACTTGGTAACTACCTGCTAGACGTATCAAAATAAAGATAGGGAAAAGTAAAAGGAAATAATGCACCCTGAGAATTCTTGAGCAAAAGCTTCTTCTAACCAATACAGTCATGGAAAGGTTACATAAGCAAGTGATATGTGTATCAGTCTAAGGTCTACAAATATGAAAAAACAGAGTAAGTTTCACATTTGCCCTTTCAATGGGGATTTCTAATACTACAGTGTACAGACTATCTGTGCATATATTGAAGCAAAAGAAATTAGGAATGAATCTCTCTAGAATATGGATTGTGTTTGAGCTATATGGCTAAGTTCCTCTGAATGTTATATTTGCGATCTTTGTAGCTCCCGAATATAAGCTGGGATGGTGCTGTCAAATTGCTGGCTTTCAGGATTCTCTGCATAAGCAACATAATATGCAGCAACGCTTGATTGTACCCACGACATGGCCACCCTATTCTGTAATTTATGAAGTTAGTATTTGGTTTAATCCCCATATCTATGAAATATGTTCTTATTTCAGAAACCCAAAAAAATGGGGAGGGGGAGGGGGAGGGGGTTGCTTGTGAGATTACCATGAAATATCCAGTTAAGAAGGCATATATGGACGCTTCTGTTGCATGACTGTTGTGAATGACTACTGCCCAGGTACCCCCCACCAGCCCACATATGGATCCTGCTGCCACTCCACACAGGAAGCAGAATGAACTAGTGAGGTCAGAATTCATCAACTCTTCCATGCCCACTCTTCTAAACATCTCCCATGTATCCATAGATGCCTGCACAATTCCTTTGTTGTACACACCTACGTGCACGAAGCCCCATCGATTCCCATATGCCACAACCCTCGATGCGACTCCTGAACAGCAATTTGCACAAGAGAACATGAACTCATCTACATCTCCCGGAATCAAGCTTACTGCTCGAGCTAAACCCCGTGTAACAGTAAGAACCGGTACAACAATTGAGCCAATGCAAATACTCCCCATGGAATATCTAGCTGCACTTTTTACTACTTCCTTTAAATCAACTTCTATTGCACATGTAAACTGCATGTACTTGATATGTGATACTGTTACTAGCATCACATTCTTGATGATCTGCATGGTCCACGTAAAGCTTCCCAAGATTAGAAATATGAACAGAGCGTCGACCTTAGTTCTGGTGACAGTGGCGCCTCCAATGCCAGACATCAACAAAGATGAATAAAGAGTACTCATGATGACGGATAGGAATACAGCAGCTTTCACTTTTGCAGGCTGATATGCAATAGCAACTGTCAGTATCTTACTGGCATGCTCGAACCTAGGATTCACCCAGCATGCATACAGAGACTGCAGGATGGAAGAAGTCAGTACAATTACTGATGCAACTAAACTCCCTGCACTGCCTATAGCTACGAATAAAACCCCAAATGCGCAGGTAAGAAGAGGGCTAATCCAAAAAGTAGCTCGAAAAGCTCTTGAAGGTTTGAAGCCTGTAAATGACTGCCACGAGAATCCCACTATTCCTGCACAAGCCGTTGAAGAGAGGATCAGAAGGTACCATATCTTTGGGTGGAAATGTTGGGTATGACGAGCTGACAACACGCCACGAAGTGTGAGAAAAATCGCCAAGACAACGATCAGGACAAAGTGTACATAGAAAAGGTTCTGAAAGAGCTTGCCGATGAAGCTTCTGTCCCTCCTCATCTCTGCTCGCATACCATTTCTCTCCTGTATTTTAATTCAGTATTACTAAAAAGTTAAAAGAGTATGCTGAAATGTACGATGTGCGGCGACTCATTCTTGATTCATTTAAAGAGAAACAAGACATTCAAGAAATGAGTTGGTGTGCTGGTGTAAAGATCAAGAATGTACAAGAAACTAGAACGAGATAGTGGCGTTGAGGGGGGGTTGCAGGGAAACCTTGTTTGTTGATGACAGGCTGTGGTGTGGACCTTGAATGTGGACTGCTTGCATTGTATGATCCTCTCAGCTGTATCTTCGTGGCGAGGAAAGTGGGATCCTGCACTCTTTTCTTGGCACCAAATGATGTGTTTCTTCATTCAATTCCTCAAGACCCAAGATTCAACAAAGACGAGAGGCTTTCAAATTCAAACTGATTTCAAGAAGTTAACTTGAAATTATTTGAAATTGCGCATACAGCTAGCTGGATCTATTGGTTATGAAAGTCAGTCAGCAACGGTGACGTAATGGAGAGGGTTCTCTATCTCTCTTATGTGTCTCGTGATGCGGTTGGCTATTTACCTGAATTGCCGCTCTCTCTCTCTCTCTCTCTCTGGTGTCTCGTGTTGCAGTTGGCTATTTACCTGAATTACCTTTGCCTTTCGCTTTTATTTTATTAAAGAAAAGTGAGGTGGGGTTTGTTATCAATCAGTGCCCTTGGTTCACCAGTTTAAGGGTTAACTATAACGTACTTTTCCTTTATGCTTTTTCCACCTGGTCAATGTTCAATTATGATTGATTATATTCGGTTTGCTTCGTGACTCAAAAATTACTTTTTAATTATTATATTTTTAAAATTTTATTTATTTATTTTCTTTTTATATAAATTTTACAAAATGTATGCTTAAAAGCATACACTTAAAAATCAAAGCAAACGTAACCATTGAGTTTTGGTTTGTTGACGCTATTATATCAATAGGGATGGTATGAAGTATTTTTCATGCTTTTAAGATGGGCAATTTGAGCTGAAAATGAACTTCTAACATGTGCCAAGCAAGATGTTCACGTCAAGATTCACCAAATAAGTTGCGTTACCATATGTTGAGATGGGTGGGGAAAAGGTTCTTGCATATTTAAGTTGGCTTGCCAATGGGTTGGGTTTGGGGTTTTGAGTAATACTCATAGATATCTATACCTATAAATATTCCTAACATAATATATATACCTTACCTTACTTAAAATATCATTAAACCCATTAGATAATGTTTAGAAGTGTTAATGTGCTAAGTTTGAGTAGCAAATCAAACTTAATAATTACACAAATATTGTTTACCTCGTTTCTTAAAAAATTAAAAGTAAATTAAAATTTGAGTTAAATAATAATATTAAATTTTAAAAAATTGGTTAGATTTAAATTTGAATTTGATTAAAGTTCAAAATATTGTGAAACTTAATTGAACTCGAGTTGAGTAATTTGTTTTATTAACAGTCTTATCAAATTTTACCTATAAATGTCGGGTTAAGTTGGGTAATAATTTACCATATTTAAAATTTCATTTTTTATATTTATATTAATATTGTTATCACTCTATATAATAATAATTGATTTGAATTATCAAATATTGTTTCAAGAAGGTCAACTTTGTTATAATGTTTTATTATATTTTTAAACTTTCTAATTAATGTTTTGATTTTATAGACTCAATTTTAATACTTTTTTTAATTATTTCTTCACATTATGAGTTTATAAAATCACAGGTAGGTCTATTGGGTTTTCCTAAAAATTTATAGGAAATTATAATTGAAACTTCAAAGGTATAAATAAAAAAATAGTATAAATAATTTATTATGTATTTTAATACTTTATAAAGCAATTGTATGAATTTTTTGTGACCATTCAAACGCAGTGAGGGCATGCCACGTGGATGATTCATAAAATTCTTCTTCGTTACCTGTCTCCACCGTAAATATCCTCTTCTTTATTCAACCAATACTGCACCTCTCATTACGTTAACGTTATCTAATCATATTTCAAGAACTCACACCCTAGTCTTCCAAAATATATAATTCAATATTACTTTGAACAAAATAAAAAATTTGGGTATGATTGAGTGGATCCCATAAGAAAAAATTATTATATGAAAAACGACACTGTACTATACATTTAATTTTGAAAGATAATAGTAATAAAAAATTTTGCAGGTGAATAATTAAAGCTTGGGTGTGATTGAACAAATCTTGTGAGAAAAATATAATGATGATATTATTATGTGAAAATAATAATTATTTTGTGTGATGTGAATTGTGATTATTTGCACTTTTTATTATAGATGCAATATCTTGTTGGAGTAAAATATTTGTAATGGGCGTGTATATGCTTTAATGAATGGGAGGGTTTTTTGGGGAGTTTTTCAAAATAAAATGAAAGTAAAATTTAGGAGGGAGGAAAAAATATTAGGCCGTTTCTTTAAAAAATTTTCCCTACAATCAGAACTAAAAAGACATTTTTTCAGACAGAGTAGGTAGTGCGTGACACCCTATCTCTCTATTCAAAACCCTCCTTTCCTCCTCTTTTTAAGGGGGAAAATAGTACCCTGTTGTTACCAATTTGCCAATTTTTTTGTCACCGTTCTTGAAGGGGATTTTAGGTAAACTGAACCAAGATATATTGTAAATTATAGTATATCGTGCAAGTATAGGAGAATGATGTAGTTGGGGTTTGGGGATGTTTTGGTTGGGGATTCCCTTAGCAACACCATCACGATTTTTCGGAGTTTGTGGATTAATTTAGATATTTGTTTTATGTAAAGTAAATTGCAATTTTGCCAAAATTCATTATTAGATTATAGGTTGTGCTTGGAGAGGGATTTTTATTAGATATGATCCTTGGTATGTGTTATGTTGGGATTTGGAAGGAAAGTCTTAATAGAATAAATATGATTGGATGGTGTGATAGTTTATATAAATAATGATTATATTTTAGAGTATAAATAAAAATAAAAGTGAGTATATATATAATATATATATATATTGATTTGAGTATAAATAGGTATAATGATTTAAAAATAATTAGTTATTTATATATATAAGAGAGAAAAAATTTAAATTTAAATTTGAATAAAAATATCATTGAGTGATGTGTTTAGTAGTTTAAAATTTGAAACGATGTTTTCGACGTGTAAAGTTTGATTCTAAACATAACATAGTGTTTTAAGTAGCTAATAATTTATAGTCATCAACGAACAATTGTCAATATTAATAACTCCATTATAGACCTTCGGGAAGATATAATCCTCTATTTTTCATGTCTAACCAAAATCCAATCATTTTCAGCCAAATTGAAAAAACCTTCACAAAAGCCACTGTCGTCATTAGGTAGAAATTAATTAGAGAAATTTGAGACAGACGGATTAATTAGTGTCACTAAACTACAAAGAAGTTACTAAAAGAATAAGAAGAATCTTTGTGAAATTTGTTGTAAGAATCTAATAAAGGCTGAGGTCCAAAGATGCATACGTGGTCAGAAAAGGACCAAGTACGTGGTTCAAACAAATTTTTGTAACCATTAATTATGGCTCTCCACTGAAATATAGACAGACATGTGTTATGGTATTATCTCTTTTGGAATACTTTAATTAGATACATTAGCTGTATTAGTCAGTTAGAAAATATGTGGCGTTTATATTCCATAGATTCATTTATTACTACGTGGCATAAAATTAGTCAATTTTCTTTCTAAGTTGAAACGGGGCATAATAAACAATAACAAATAAAAAAAATAGAGAGGACACATAATCACTCACTTGATCTCATATAACCTAATATCTATAAATATGGACCTCTAATTGGGGCCATTGACACATTTCAATAATCTATTTTCTGATAGAATACTGATAAACTTCTCATAGCAACCACAAAGCAAAGTAGTACAAAGGCCCATAAACAAAGTGACATCTGGTGTCCTTTCCTTGGAAGAAAGGAATTGTAATTGCCTTAAGATCTTATCCATCCTAAGCTACCATAGCACCACTTTGTCCTTTTCCTAATTCAAAATGATAATTACTCAATAACTCCCCACCTCTTTCCACGTTTCTCCCCAACCCTTGTCATTTTTCCCAATTGAAATCAGAACTACATACCTTAGTCCATCAAATTCCCATCCAAACTTCACAAGAAGAAACCCTTTCTCCCCATGGACATCAGGATCTTCATGATCTCTGTCGTTCTAACCTCACTTCTGTTCTGCCTACTCTATATTCCCACAAAGCAAACACACCCCATCGCCATTTTAAGGCCAGCAAAGACTCTAATCATCCCAAAAGGCCACAGCAAGCCATACAATGTCACATTTGCTTACTTGATCTCTGCATCGAATGGTGACACAATGAAGCTCAAGCGCCTCGTGCTTGCGCTCTATCACCCTGGGAACCATTATTTAATCCATCTGGATGCCGGCGCCCCGCCTGATGAGCATCAGGAGATTGCCAGATTTGTGTCCAGCAACGCTGTTTTTGCCGAGGTTAGGAACGTTTGGATTGTGAAGAAGGCTAATTTGGTCACTTATAGGGGTCCAACCATGCTCGCCACCACTCTCCATGCCATCTCAATGCTCTTGAGGACCGCAGACTGGGATTGGTTCATTAATCTCAGTGCCTCTGATTACCCTTTAGTCACTCAAGATGGTATGGTGAGTGCCCTCTTTTTTGCATCTCTTTTAGTATTTCTTTTGTTATTTGCAAATACCAATGAAGTGTTTTTCTTTGTGGTTATTACTTGTAGCAAGATGGAAGTCTTCTCTGATACTCTCAGGCTGTTTCTGCAGCTTATTACCAAGAATCTGTTGCAATAATATTCTCGCTTCTTGTGGTTTCTTGCAGATCTGATCCATGCCTTCTCTGACTTGCCAAGAGATTTGAATTTTGTACAGCACACCAGCCACTTGGGTTGGAAGATGTAAGACTTAAAGCCTCAATTTTCAACAACTCTCCCATACACAGCAACACATTTGGCTGTTTGTGCTTTAGTTATGTTAATATTTTGCTGTTAAGGCCTTCAATTTGTAATATTTTCATGTTTTTCATGTTTTCCCTGGTTGATGATTAGATTTTTTATGCAGGAATAAAAGAGGGAAGCCAATCATAATAGACCCTGGTTTGCACAGAGTTAATAAGTCTGAGATCTGGTGGGTAATGAAGCCAAGAAGCCTGCCGACTGCTTTCAAGCTTTATACAGGTTTTGCTTTCTTTTCTTTGCTTTTCTTTTACATATTCTTTGTTTCTTACTTTTAAAGTCACTACTTGTGGCCCATGAAATTCGGGAGTTGAATTGACACCCAAGTAAACAACACATGAGGGATTCAAAGAGTAATGCATCACAGGAATGGAGGGCTTCAAAGCTCAATGTACAGATTCCATTTCTGATAGACGACACGCATTTGTTAGCTGTCAAAAGTGAAGTATGGGAAAAAAAGGGTTTAGCAGAATATATGCCTGCTTAAGACTTGATTTGCAAGCCCATTGCAGCTTTTTCTGAATCTTCATTGGTTCCACATCAAATCAAGATTAGAAACTAGGGGTGTGTTTTGATTGTTTATCGAGGAAATATATACGGCAGAACCCACAATTATAGAGAGAAAGAGACAAGAATAGGGTTATTTATGTGGAATATAAAAATAGGCTAAAATTGAGGAATGGGCTATCTAATACTTATTGTGAGTTAGGTGGGTTGGGTGGCAAATATTTACAATTCAAGGTTGGTGGTGATTTGATATGATTATTAATTGTACATAAATTCATCGCTTTCAATTTAAGGCATCTAGAGTATGCATTAGCCTAACCATCCATAAACTGTTGGCGGGGCAGCCGCGTGCTCCACAAATTTCATGCCAAGTATCAATTATTACTTTGATAAACGCCCTTCTTAGCATATATTATTGAGAGGATTACAATTTCGTTGCAAGAGTTGAGGGGGAAATGTATATTGCTTAGAGATGCCCTGTAAGAATTTATACAAACGAAAGTTAAGTAATTTTATTGTAAAATTGAGAATGGTACACTAGGATGATCCTTAAATCAGATGAACAGCAAGTTATTTAATGGGTGTTGGGCAGGGAGACTGAATTTATAAAGCCTTAGACAACTGGTTTTGGATTTGAGGTATTATGGCGGAGAGAATCCAGAAACTGGACTTTGTCTATGGCGGTGTATTCATTTCTACCCCATGTGCTTGTCATTGGACAAGGCACACACACACACACACACATCACAAGATTCTGACTCAAAATAATTAACATTAGATTCTTTCCACTTTTATGAGGCTGCTGGCTCGTGTGACAATTTTGAAGCCCTATGTCTCATCTCTAAACTCAATATTTTGTAAAGTGAGATATGAAATAGAGTTTGGTGTCGATCAGGAACCCTCCACATTCCCTTAGCCAACTAATATTGGATAGAAGTGGTTAAGATGGTTCAACTTTAGTGTCCGTTAATGACGTGCCAATTTTATTTCTAAAACATGAAATTATTAAGGAGGAATAATTTCTCCTAATATACATTGCCAAGTTGGCCTTCTGCAGTCAATCTCACACGCATTGTTACATGCATATTACGTACCTCTCTAAGTCTGTTTTATCCTCAAACACTTTATATAGTAGTCTCATTCTTGTGCATGGTTTTACATGCTTAACTTGTACTTCTCTAAGTCTATTTTACTCTCGAGCACTTGTACGGACACTTATACGTTAATCACATTCTTAATACCATTTTATTATGAACCCATTCTATTATTTTATTATTGAAAGAGTTCATTCTCATCACTTGTTTGTCCATTCTATAAGTTGAAACAAGTTCTATAATTGGATAATTGGCTTCATCAACTCATTTCCATGAGTGCATTTTAACTGCTTTCATCATTAACAAAACAAATTGTTTATTCAATTGTTGATACAATTTACTATTTGATTATGAATGAAGCAACTCACTCCTCCCCTGTTCCAATCATCATGCATTGAATTTAATTTCATTATTATTGAAAATGAGTTTGTTTTTTGTTCAATTATTCGTTCAAGTTATGGCCTTTTAATTACCCAATTGTACCTTGAAAACATTCAAAGGAACATGACTGTGATGTAACCACATTGAGTGCATGTGTCAGTGTTCTAAAATTCGAATTTATTATCAAACAAAAAAAAGTTAACAGTTTAAAAATTATTGATTCAATTGGTAGTCAAATTGCAGTTGAACTTATGATGTTGTATTTATTATAAATATTAATTAATATGTTGAAAATATATAAAATAATAGATATTGAAAAATATACCAAATTTAATTTTCAATAGTTTTACTATTACTATTAATATTTAATTGCAATACATATAATATGGTAAAAACAGTGCAAAATTAAAATTATAAACGCTAATTTATCAAATAAACATATAAAAAACAGAACACAAAGAGTTAAATTCAAAGACTATTGTATATTTCAAAAACTGACTTCTTTGATTGATGAATTTTTTGGTTGAAGGATAGCATTTCAAGAATAAACTAGAATAAAGAAACTGAAATTGAATTAGGAGAGAAGAAAAACAGTTAAAATTTAAAAATCCATTTGTTATTTCTCAATTTCTAAAATCTGGTTATTAAATAGAATGTTATCTCAATGTAACCGGTGTGGATACGGCCTAACGTTTCCAACCAAGAAATAACACATTTTGTGGTTTATTGGTTGTCTTCCCGACTTTTAAGAACTGAATAACATGTTTATGTGCACTTTCTGTAATGACATCTTAGCCATAAACTACTTTCAGGTTCAGCATGGACAATCCTGTCAAGATCCTTTGCCGAGTACGCCGTAGTAGGTTGGGACAATCTCCCGAGAACCCTCCTCCTATATTACACCAACTTTGTCTCCTCCCCAGAGGGCTATTTCCAGACACTGATATGCAACTCCAAGCAGTTCAGGAACAAGACAGTCAACCACGACCTTCACTACATTTCATGGGACTACCCCCCCAAGCAGCACCCTAGGTCTCTTGGGCTCAAAGACTACAGGAAAATGATCCTCAGCAACAGGCCCTTTGCTCGAAAATTCAAGAAGAATGATCCCGTCCTTAACAAGATCGATCGTGACCTTCTCAAGAGAGGAAGCAGGCAATTTGCGTTGGGAGGGTGGTGTTTGAAGGACAAGTACAATAATGAAGCTATGTGCAGTGAACTGCAGGCAGAGAATTATGGAGTGTTGAGGCCTGGAACTGGTGCTAGGAGATTGAGGATTTTGCTGAGTAAGTTGATTTCTAAAAGGAATTTTGGTAAAAGGCAATGTAAATAGGCTGAAGGGTTCTAATTTGTACACGAAGGAGGATCCTATTTGTTTGGTTTAGGGTTACGGCGAAAGTAATGATGATATGGCTGGGATAATCAAGTTTGCATAAACGAGTGAAAGTGTTGATCACAGCAGAAACTTGATTCCTTTTTCTGCTGAAAATAATGTACAAGAGAATTTGGTGGATTCGATGAAAAATAGTTAAGTGATGAGTTTGGTTGTTCATTCAAGTTGGTTATTAATACGGAAGTACGTACGTAGTAGATCCGTAGGTTGGAAATTGATTCAAGTCTTGCTTGCAAAGTTATTGTTCTCAATTGTTAATAAGTAAATCAGTAAGTTAGGTAATTGATTAAAGTGTTGCTTGCAAAGGTTTTAGTTCTCAATTATAATCAACGTAAATCTTCAATCTGTTTGAAAATTAATTATTGAGAAGAAAGATTGGTTTGCAATCTATACAAAAGGATTCATGATTTTTCGATGTGGGATGGGTGTTTCTTCCTTTCGGAATTTCATTAAAGATTTACCCACGACAAAGTCATGGCCCGGATATGCTGGTCAAACTTCGTGCCTAAATCTGGGTGAAGTTTCTACTGGAAAACATATATTTATTATTACTTATATTTAATTTAATTGGTTGCCTTAAATACGTATAAAAAAATCCAGAGCCTTATGAATTGTGAATTTAAGGACCCTGCGTGCAAAGCTCCAAATTTGTTACAATTAATGTCAGTCTTTACAATAGACTAGCTGCGTTAATCGTGTGATTAATCATTTGAAAAGCAAGGTATATAGCAGTAATTATTCATTGCTTTAGTTGCTGCAGATTTACTGTTATTACTGTTCCTGAAAAATATATATGTAAGTATAATAAGAGCTTACCTTCCTGTTGAGCATCAAATGGCAATCCCAGGGCGTGAAGCACGGATTATTCTTTCATGGTTCCAGCTTCAAATTGAAGGCCCATTTCATCCTGTCAATGAATAATTTTTGGTATATTTATTTCATAGCATAGCATGTACTGGGTAAAATGTTAATTCCTAAATCTTTTCCTCCTTCTTCTTGTTCTTCTTCCTTTTTTGTTTTTTCCTTCTTTTTTTTTTTTCTCCAAAAAAGTTCATTAATATTACAACAAAATGCCTTTAATATCTCTGTTGTGAGAACTAATTTATTTGTCTCAGTTTTAATGAAATTTATTAATCTCCATCAATGCACAACCACGTCAGATATTCATCGATCACCAAGGACACTATGCCTTTTCCCATGTGAAACTTTCACATGAGCCAACTTTAAATCAATTTTGAAATGTTAGCTGTTTCAATTCATTTCCCTCAAATTTTTTTAACAAAATTTACTAAACTTTTGCGATAATATAACTGCAAGAGTACTTGAGCTTATATATGAACCAGACAAGATGAAAAATAAAGGTTTGAAATCGACTAAGAAAGTAAGAAAATTGAGGTCAAAAGCAAGACTCTTTATTGCACTAAAAAAGACAACCAGACAAAGCCTTGCTATTACAATGAAAGCAACAAAAAGGGTTGGACTTGTTCTCTCTTGTCACGGCCATTAAGCCATCTAAATTAACCTACATAAGGTAATTAAATCAACCATAATTAAGTAAAACAAATTACTAGGACATAAATCAATACTCTAAGGCCTATTAAGTAATAAAATTCAATGGGGAGTGGAGTAACCGCAAGAAGAGAGAAGGCCACCAATCTGTCACAATGGTACGACGACGTTTCATGCTCTTCAATTTTCATAATTGTTCTGCCTTTTGCATTTTTCGATTGTCAATAAATAATATTTATTTTATTCTATTTTTAAAAATAAAATTTAAAAATATAGAATTGTCATAAATGAATATATTCAAAGATAAAATTTGTAAAAAATTATATTATATTATATTATATTGTTATTATTTTATATTTATTTATTTATGTGTGGATGTAAAAATATATGGAGAAGAACATGGAAAGGACAGTTGAGAAGATGTAATTGTAAAGCCACACTAAACATAATGTTTCATTACCTCTTCACTCTTCTTCTCGCCATCTATATTTTGTATACACACTATCATTTTCTTCTTCAACCATAGTAATTTCATTACAAAAGAAACAAAAAAGCTTAGTTTCTCTTTCCTGTCATCTGAAATAGTAAGAATTGAATTTTATCACAAGAGGTTCAAATTTGACGAGACAATTACTTACCAAGTTAAGGCTCTAGGCTTTCTTGCACTGTAATAAATATATAGATATCATCTAACAATTAGTTATGGCCTTTTGCAACTTACAAGTTGTAGTTTTTTGCAATTCCATTAATTCTTTAATGGTGTATGTATTTGAGATTGATTGGTTACATTGATTTATTTATGGTGCATGATTTATTTATTTTTAGTTAATTACTTTCTTTTCCATTATACTAAGCGTTGATTTATTATATTGCCTTCTTTTCTGATGCATGATTTAGGTTTTTAGCTAATTAACTTTAATATGTTATTAAAATCTAGAATAAATAAATTAATAATTTATTTTATTTATATTTTAGTTAATTTCCTTGAATATGTTGTAAAATTTTAGATTAAAATATTTTATTGCAAAAAATTTGTAAAAGCGAAAAAGGAAAACTATTAATAATCTTTTCTCATTAGAATTCTTAGATTTTTATTTATTATAGTATTCTATAATTGTTAACATGAAGAAGAAAGTGATTTTTCAAAATATCAAAAATCCATATGGACATTTAAAATAGATATAATGAAAAATTCAATTGAAATATAGAATAAAGAAATACTTAATCAATGAGTTACAGGAGTCAAATTTTGAAATTTTGTAGTCCTTTTACTCGGTGATTATGACTCCTCCATTTTATATTTTTATTTTAGTTTCATAAATTTCTCCGTGCTTTACTTTTTTATTTTAGACTATTTAAAGTGTTTTATCAATATGTTGCATTCATTTCATTTTTATTTTTACTATAAGAAAATAATTCAATAATAAAATATCATTAGTAAATATTTGATATATATATGTGTGTGTGTGTGTGTGCTGTGTATTCATATTATAAATCTTGATTGTTCATAAAGAACACCATATATTGGTAAATTTAATATTGGTACACGAGTGAGCTGAAATTTAATGAATATATGATAAATATATGGAATTTATTTTAAATATTCCGTTAAGAATTATATTTCTTTTTATAACATAAAAATTGTCTTAAAAATTATATTTAATTTCAAAGATTTGTCTTTATAAATTTTCCCTAGATTGCATAGTTAAGATTATGTTTTACAACTGAAAAAAAAAACCATCATAAAAGAATCACTTTCTTAATTTAAATAAATTTATTGCATAATTTCTCCCATTATAAGATTATTGTTTATGAATAAATATTTTTATAAATTTCAAGATCAATAAAGAGTTTAAGTTTAATTATTGGTTTTAACTAATGATATATTGGATTTAATTTTTTTAAGTTTTATTGAAAAATATTGACTGAATACACACTTTACACCTGTAAAATATACTCCTAACAATCATCTCTAAATTTTAAAATGTCACAAAATTCCTCTTGAAAAGTATGATTTCTCATAAGAAAAGGGCATTCTCAAAAAAATTAATTATAATTTAATTATTTTAAATTTAATTTTTGAAATTATATCAAAAATAATACTTTTGATAATATGCTTCATGTAGTATTTATGTTAAGGATACAAATACGTAATAACATATAATACACCATTGATCATGAAATATATTGATTTTGAATGTTGACTAAAAAATTTAATGTCTATGTTATAATAATGAAAATTATAAAATTTTATTGTCCTTTTACCAAATGATTTTGATGCCTCCATTTTATATTTTTATTTTTGTTTCTTAAAATTCTTTTTGCCTTATCTTTTTCCCCCCTCATATTCAAGACTTATTTTTTTAGTTAATTAACTTAAATATGTCGTAAAATGTTATGTTGGAACATGATGATATATAAAATTATAAAATCTAAAAAAGAAATATATTAATGATCTTTTATTATTGAATTAGCAACTATTGTAATATCTTGTATTAGTTAAAACGAAGAATAAAGTGATTGCAAAAATAATAATAATAAAAAACAGTTTTTGATAGTTTTTACAAAAGATGTGAATTTAGATCAATGAGTTTATTATACTCCTACCCCTATCAAGTTATAACAATATGGATTGAAGGACATAATGCTAGTATACCATTTGGAGAAGACGTTGTTCGTTCATGCTCCTTTAGGCCATAGACAAAGAATAAAGCACTGCTATAATTATTATGATCCATCACAGTACATACTTTTTTTTTTTTCCAATGGCATTAAAATATCAAAAAAAAGTTACAAGTCAAGCTATAACGTTAGATGCAATCCATCTACAGTGGATATTAGTGAAAGCAATGAGAACAAGGTAAGTTTTAATTATAAATTTACTTGTTTAAACTAAAGGTTCATTATTTTTTATTTTCTAAAATATAAGCGACCATTTAGTTATGGCATGGCAAGTATTTTTTTTTTATTTTAATGTGTAAAATATTATTTTTAGTAAATAATTTATTACACAATAATATTTATGACCTATCTGCGTCTCTTCTTAAGACTATGTTTTATCACAATTTCCTTACAAATGCTACATATAATACTTGGTTTACCATGATGTCATACAATACACAATACAATAAAATTTTGGAACTTTCTTTGTTTCAAATTTTGTACATTATATTTTATTAAATAACTCAACAATAATGTCGCTAATACAATATCAAAATTCTCCTGTGTCTGACATTTTTCATCAAGAACAACAAGTTATGCATTTGCAACCTCACTTTTATTTCTATTATCTTATACATTTATTAATGTTCTAAGCTAATAAATCATGTTCACGTTGGTTTAATTGATGTTTATCTTTTCATATTTCCAGTAATTTAGTTTATATTTAAAATTTACATATTGATAATGCATCCATCGGGTAAAAAATTTTGTATTTAGAAATCCATATTATGTAAGTTCTACATTTTATTAAAAGAAAATTACAACCATTAAATAGTAGAATAATATTATAGCAGTTCATATAAAGCATTACTATGACATTACATTTTATAATCAATGTAGCATTGTATTTTGGATTTTTCTTTAAACTATCTTCTTATTTAACTTGATACTTCATTACTCCACTAATAAAAAGCATGAAATAAGAAACATTTAATTTTAAAATATGAAATTATACCATAAAAACTGATAGGAAATTTAAAAAAGTACTTTTTTCATATAAAAAGAAATACATTCTCATTAATTGTTTATAATATAATTATCTAATTGTTGAATAAATAATTGAATTAAATAAAACAAAAAAATAGAATAAAAATGGTATTCATACAAATCACAACTCAATCTGAATATGAGTACTCAATTTAAATGTTAATATTGTTGCATTTCTATAAATTTAGACTGGTACTGAGTGTAGAACAAGAAGGTGCTCGTGCTTATGTTACAATATTTAATAGGGCCTCAATCATACTTTTTCAGCATCCTATATACAAATATCTAGCATAATCATATAATATTAAACATAAATTCTTATCTTTATTTTTGTTCTCTTTTAAACATTCAAAATTACAAATGTTTAATGCATATAATTCTAATTTATATTTTTTATTTGGAGACAAGTCAAAATATTACAAAAAATTGGTCCTCCAAGGATGCACCGAATATCGCTTTCTCCTTGTCCTTAACAATAAAGTTGAACGTAGAGATGGAAGCAATAGAAAAAATGCAACTTACATTATCAAATCAAAATAGAAGAAAACAGTCAAATAACAACTATATATGTTATGAGTGTTCTCGAAGATAGGAAAGGAAAAGAAAAAAGACAAACAATCAAGGAAAGGAATGAAAAGGCCCAAAGATCAACATTTCGAACGATGATGACGAGACTCCATATAGGTTTATAAAGAAGATCAATGACACACCAAAGAATAAAGCTAAAAAGAAAATCTGTACTGCTATCAAACTTAAGCAATAGAATAACTAATAAATAATGTTTGATTTTGTTCCGAAAAGTCTTTTTTTTTTTTACTCATTTGAATAATTTTTTTGGTTGAAGGTTTTGTTTTGTTTTGTTTTTTTGTTTTTTTTTTTTTTGTTGAATGAAATATTTCACGTGACTTTTCATGTCATTAATATTAAAAAAATTTAAATAAGTCTTAGTAGCCATATGCAACACACGTTCTCAAAATTAGTATCTTTAAATATGAATGTTATATCATTTATAAATAAAAATATAATTGAAGGTAATTTTTAAATAATACATTTGTCAAAAAAAAAAAAAAAACAAATATGCCCCTGTTTGTAGTGTACATGGTATTCCCACACACACACATATGGGTGTGCATGTGTGTGTGTGTGTAGAGAGAGAGAGAGAGAGAGAGAGAGAGAGAGAGAGAGAGAGAGAGCGAGAGAGAGAGAGAGAGAATGTTTTCAATGTTTGAGGAAAATTATTTAGTAGAAAAAACAGGGCATAATATGGGGTTTTTGATTTCGTAACAAAATGAGAAAAATTAATGGACTCGGATAATGAATCTTTCTTTGGAACATCTAAAATTAGTCAATTATTCCTTTAATCATTAAGAATGGCGTTGATTAATTAAATCCCACTGGAAATTGCAAATTCAATAAGTAGTTTTGATTAGATTTGTTAGGTATATGGTTGCAGAGCCAATCAAAAAATCAAGAGCATTATTCATGTGTAACAATTTATTTGATTTGGAACAAAGTCCAACCAAATTCAGAAAATCATTTATAGGTCTGTGCATAAATGTATATATGCATGTATATATATAGATATATATTATTTTTTATAGGTTTTACACTATATCTCAAATTAAAATCTTTAAACAATGGGTTTATAGGTCATTTCCAACAATCTCCTCGTCAAGTATAAGTTCTCCAACTCGTTCAATGTTAATAAGAAGTTTTCAAGAACTCACAATCTAATTAAGGGTATTTTCAAACTCAACTTGGGAGTTTCTTTAGGGAGTCACACCAAACCTTTTGAAATCCTTCATGAGACACAACCATGGGCAACTGAGCACCATTTTACTAGTTGAACTATCTGCTTTGATATCATGTTGGGGGCATGCAAGTCTAATTACAAATTTCGATTGGATAGGTTGTGTTGGGCCAAGTGACAGAATCCAATTAAACCAAGAGCATTCTTTGTGGACATTCATTAAATGGAGTTAGAGTTGAGTCAAATCAAATTTGAAAGAACTTTCTATTAACCTACATGAAAGCATATTATTTGTAGGTCTAACTTTATATTTCAATTCAAAATTTTAAGACAATAGGTATGAGTTATTCTTACTTAATTATATACAAGATTATGCATAGGCCTATAAATGGTTCTTTCTAAATTTGGTTTGGCTTTGCCATATGTGTGCCGATTAATTTAGATTGCAAATTTTAAGTGGTTAGCATTGTTTCATTAACTCCGGATGCATATGCAACGACTGTACACTTGCCTAGGACCACTAGAATACTAATTAACTGCCACTAGTGAGAGAGAGAGAGAGAGAGAGAGAGAGAGAGAGACATATATATATATATATATATATATATAACGTGGCATACCTGCCAATCTTGACAATTTATACGCAAAATATTGCCAATATTAGTCTCGTGAAAATTGTTACGTAACAAAAATAAAATTTCTTCTCCTTTATTTAATAAATGATAGATATAATTCGGACATTTATTGACAATTGCCTTATGTTATCTTTTTGGCTTTTTATTTATTTATTTATCGATCTTTTAAATATCGTCCCAGAGTTGAATTTGACCACACCGACTTATTTTTCAGCCCCAAATTAAATAAAATAAAATAAAAAGCCAGAAACAGACTTCCTACGTCAAAACCTGCATGGCATATACATAACATGAAATACCAGCAGCTGGCAACCAGCTTGCTGCGCAGCTTTGCCTGATATCAAATTTTAATCAATTTCTTCCTTGACGACTTATCTTTCAGCTTCCACATCACTCACTATACTATACATAATAATCGATGGCTCCAAATGTCAAAGCAGTTCATCATTTTTCTCCTTTTCTGCTGCTCATTTGAGGGCAACTAGACCGCCATATAAATATGCAGGCATCAATATTTCTTACTAGTTTATACATTTGCTGATCATTTATGTCAAAGTAAACGATTCTTTTGTGTGTTATAGTAAAGGGTTGGGCTATCCAGCTTCGGACACGTTATCTATGGGTTTTCGAACATGTGAGTTTTCTTGTTCTGTACTTTCACTTCAACTTGATACATATATGCAGTGAAAATTAATAATAACAATAATAATAATAGTACTACGTATATTTTGGGGGTTCGCGGTGATTAATCTTGTAATTAGCTGTGCATAAAAGGGATTCCAATGCATTAGGTCAGTCTCGAGTACGGCTCAGACATTCAATAGCATGAAGTGGATTGTTCGTTTAGTTTGATACTTCAAAATAATAAGGCCCAAATATTAAATAATCAATCTCAGCAGGAGACAATAAGAGTCTTCATCGTAGAATGGATCTGAAATCCAATTGTTAACTCACCTGGACATTTTGTACTAACAATTGCCATTTTTTTGTGGTTAAACTGAAGTATGGACTGTGTGTGACCAGTTGTTATGATTTAGATATACTTAGCCACTGAAATTTAAAAGGGCTCAATTGGGCAGATAAGGCCCATCACAGTGAAGAAGAACACCAAATCAGATGTACATAACGAAGAATGTGAAGCGAGGGTTGGTTTTGTTCCTCTAAATGTTTGAACAAAGCAGGCAAAAAGATTTTAAAATAAAGGTATTACCAATAAAATTAAGTAAAATTTTGTTTAGGTGTACATGATTGTTATATAAAAACCCATCATAAAATTAACAAATAGATTAATGGGCGACTGCCAGAAAACTACGAATTCATAAAGAGAAATAGACTACTTTAAAAGAAAGAAAGGGGGGAGATGGGATCATCAATCATAAATAGTAATAAACCTCCAAGTGGAGAGCGTAGAGAAATAATACATTGAGGGTGGAGAGAATGTGGGCGGATTCCAATATTTAGTTTCTCATCAACTTGGTTCAAAGTTTCCATTTCTTGCAAAATTCCAGCAGCCCTAGAAACATAGTAAAGTTGACAAAAGTAGAAGCCCACCAACCCCACTCAAGAAAAATACCAAATAAACAAATAATTGCTAAAACTTAGAATTTGTAAAAATGCACGCCGATCAAACAATTGAGTTTAACTTTTGGGGCACAACACACATGAATCATGATTCTTCCAATGCCTATGCCACTGTTGTACTTTGCAAAAGCGTGATGGACATAGCGTGTGCCCTCTTCCTACCTCGAACAAAACCAAGGTTGACGAGCTTTACACAAACTGTTTTTTTTTTTTCGTTGTCATTATTTATATCTATAAGGGCTCTAAGAGACGTTTTTTTATTTTAATCTTCATGAATTTATTTTTTTAACACAGTTCTTTTTTATAATACATACATACATATATGTATGTATGCACACACACAAAAAAAAAATAACACAAAAGTTCCGTATACATGTAATGACGTGAAAGTAGGTAAATATTGGAAGTGTTGTTCGATTAGGTCCAAAAGATTAACAAGAAATTAAATCATGTTCAATCTTAAAAAATAACAAAAAAAATACTTGCAAGAAATATGGGAGAAAAATCTCATTATATATTCAATGTATGATGTTAAAGTCTTATTAAAGTAATCCAAAAAAATAGAAATAGAATCAAATTAACTCTACGAAAGGAATCATAAGTGCGTTTGTGATGAGCTTCAAACAATTGATCCAACCTTTTTACCGCGCGACAGATTTGATCGGTCACCCCCTATTGAGCAAGAATTGCAAGTCCTTCAATGTCTTGTTTCTTGAGCGGTCCAATTGAGTACTTATTTATTTTCAAGTTCATAGAGTTTGACTTAATTTAACTCAAACCTACGAAAGCTCAACTTAACCCATTAGTTTTGTATTGAATTTTAGTTGTGCTCTCAAATTTTATTAGAAATCGTAGTCGAGGAGTGATAATTAGGTTAAGTCCTCGGTCGCCGAGTTGATTTGAGACACCAGTATTCTAAACAAGTCATCAACTCTAAGCTTACCTGTTTTTTTATTTTTCTGAATATCATCCAACTCAACTCAAGTTTGATTCAAATCTACAAATGTTCAATACAAATTTATTGATTTCGTAATAGGTTCAAGCCATTTTGAAAATCCCCACCCTTAAAGGCAAAAGCAAACCAATCAGTTTCTCTCCAAGAATGCAGTTGGATAGATGGTAAAATTTGCCAGTCGATCGTCCTGCGATTGATCTGGTGCTTTTTACTGGCTTATAATATGTAGAGTATGTTCATTTTAATCTATATGATAAGGACATAAAAGGATTATTTACTTGCATTATTTTATCATGCATTTTTAAATGGATATTTATCAAGAATTTAGTCATTTTACCCGAAACTCGTGCTTAATTATGGGTTAATTTTTTTTTAAAAAATATGTGATTAATCTATATATAACAATCTACACACTTTAATGCTTTCAAAGTCAACATACGCTTAAATTAGATATATAATTTAGTTAGTTGGGACAAAGGTAGACCTAAATATGCGTGGTATTCACGGTTGAGATGGTTCATATGATCTATTCACTTTACCTTGAATAGGCTATGATATAGAGCATAGGGTAGGTGTTGCTTATATCCTTTAAACTATACTTGTTACTAGTTAATGATAAATTTAGAGAATTGTACATATAAAACAAGACAATTGCTTAAAAGTATTTGTAAAGTGGCGACAACAAGACTTGAAAAGTCTCATGGTGAAATTAATTTGATTGCAATTGGATTAGACCAAATGGAATTATTTATTTCTCATTATATTTATTAGTAATGAGATTATTAACTTGAAATTTGATGGGTCTTTTAATTTAATTAATGGAGATTAATTAAATTAAAAGGACAAAAGACAAAAGAAATTATTTAATACCTATTATATTTGTTAATAATGAGGATTATTAATTAGAAATATAATGGATATTTAATTTAAGTAATGAGATTAATTAAATTAAAGAATGTAATTTCAATGAACTTTGATTAATAATTAAAAATAGAATGTGCTTAAATTAATTTTAATATTCATGTAAAAACCCACAAAATCCATTCCATGTGTCATAGGTGGATTAGGAATCCAACCATATATACAGGATTGTATCTTGGAAATAAATCAATTAGAAGAGTTCTAAGACATAGAGGGAACTATCCCACTTCATGTGGCATTGTTCACCTGCATTAACTGTTCATCCACCACTTTGTATGTAAGAAAAAAAATATATATATTTACTAGCCTCTTTCACATATTTTTTTTTAAAAAACTCTCCAAACGCAAGAAGTTGTTAGATTTCATAGAGTTTATGAAGATTTGTTAGAGAGGCCTTGCCAGCACTTTATTTGTGTGGACAAACTAAAGATCAAGACATTATCGTGGCTTATAAATCACAAATAAAAGCTATATGTGTTTGATTCCAAGTAATCATCCAAACAAGTAAGCTGTATTTTAATTCATGTGAGTTATGGGAAGTAAAGAGGACTGGGTTGGGACTTTAATTTTGCTGCATTTTTCATTGATATTTCGTATTTAATTGAAAAAATTTTACATTCCAAACTATGTAAAACTCAACAGTAACATCCCAAGATAAAAAAGCTTGGTACTCTAATGAGAATAGATAGAGTTCACCTACTGAAAAGAGTGTTGATAGTGTTAAAGTTGTTAAATATATGAAGTGCATCATTGCTGAAGAGAGAGCTACACGTGAAAACTTTAAAACCACTAACGCAATTTTTACTAGCGAGAATGAGGAACAATTCAAGTTGATATTTACTTGTGAGACGGTCAAGAATACTTGAAACATTCTAAAAAATATTCATGAAAGTAGGAGTGTTGTTAGAACTTCAAATCTACAAGTGTTAGTAACACAGTTTGAAATATTAAGAATGAGTAAAGAAGCAACCACTATCAAGTTCAATAACAAGTTGTGACATATTACCAATCAAGTCTTTCAATTGGGGCAAAAGTACTTCGAGGCAAAAACTGTAAGGAAAACTTTGAGATCTTTGTCCAAAAGATTTACACCTAAAGTAGCTACATGAAAAATCATGATTTGGATAATCTTTGACTAGATTAGCTTATGAGTTAATTACAAACTTATGATATGAACATAAATTATGGTAAAAATAAAAAAAAAGTTGGCATTTTGGATTTTGAAAAACAATTAGGATGAATTTTGCAACATTAATGAGAATGTTGCATTTGTAACAAAGAAGTTCAAAACACTGATAAGAAAAGCAAAATATGGGCATCGAATAAGTCTAGAACTTTGTCTAACATGACCCCCAAAAATCATGGTAAGACTAACAAAATGTTGAAAAGCCTGTGTCTCAAAGAAAAAGAGTTCAATATTATGAATGTCGTAGTTTTGGTTATATTCAAGTAAAGTATGCCAATATCCTTAAAAAGTAAGGAAAATCAATGAATATGACTAGGAGCGAGGATAGTTTAGATGAATCAAATAAAATAAGTAATTACATAGCTTTCAATTCTCTTAGCAACAGGGGAAAGATGCTATATGTGATATTGTAACATCAATTGCAACAAATGATGATCATTCAAAATATAGCAGTAGCAATACTAAAGTAACTGAAGAGTTTCTATCTACTTATTTATGGGCATATGATAAATTGATAATCATGAACTTGGAAAATAAAGTATTGAAAGATGAATTAAAATCCTTGAATGAAGATAAGGAGTACTTGGAAAATATCTTCATCAGTCTAAAAGAAAAGTACAAGAGGCTTGAAGTTTTGTCCCATAAAGTTGAAAATAGTGCAAATGAAGCAAATGTAGCACTTAATAAATTGAATTCTAGAAAAGCTATGTTGGAAAATGTATTATACATGAGAAAACTTGCAAAGGATCGAACTAGATCGAGATTTGGAGTAGTCTAAAAGCAGCCAAGTTAAAAAAAAAGGGGAAATCAAGCTTGTAAAAGAAACTGTTTCTGTTGTTGTTAACATAGTTGTAGCATTGACAATATAGCAAACAATAAGAGGTCTTAGTGCAAACCAACATGTAATTATTATTTCAAAATTAGGCATTCTATGTCAAAACACTTTATTTTATTAAAAGCACATTATGCCAGGAAGGAAAGATGGTATGGATGTTGTAACCAAATATGTCAACAAGACTAGTGATGTCGAACCCAATGAGATAAAGTTTAATAAATATTTTTCACCACTTGTTTCTAATTGGATTGCAACAATGACTAAATCTAGAAAAAGAAACATACAAAGGGCAAAAACATTGTGCAGTTTTTTCAAGTGCTTTTCACTCTTGAAGCGTGTATTGCAAGGAGAATATGTTGCGAATAATAGTGGGCAACAAATGTGGTAACAGAGGTTTAGTCAGATAAAATTTGGTTAAAAATCTAATCTTAGATCTTTTATTTTTCATGCATCCATAGAAGATTATTCAAATGACACAAAGTATATTAACAATAAAGATAATCTTTAAAATTACTAAAGGTATTCATGTAAGTGTATAAATTTCAGAGAAAGTCCAAAGAGCCGTATTCAAGAGAGAACGTGTAAACTTTTGTTTGTCAACCTATCCAACAAGGACTTCTCTATGACTTGAATTTATCCAGATAGCATAAGTGCTGGATCTACATCTCAAGATATGATTAAAAGCAAAATTGTGGTTGAGAGCCATATTGCAACAAAAGATAAACCAAGGAACACTATTGCAACACTATTCATAATGTTGCATACTCTTTTTGTATAAAGTACTAATTGTGCTAATATCCCTCCTTTAGGTGTTGTTTCAACTGATGCAGCTAGTCTTTCTCATTTATAGAATATGTCTGATATTCCCTTCGCATTTGTTTATCCTTTAGCAAATATATGGACTAAAGAGGGAGCCATAGTTTTATAGGGATAGAGAGAGAGGACGAGTAAATGGTTTGTGATATGGACAAAGTTTTTGCTATAGTGATGTGATTTTGTTATTTATGGTTCTGATGTGCTTTAGTGTTAATGTTCTATGCATGATGTTTTATTGCTACTAAGAACATCGTATTTGCTATATCGATTCTTGCTATTTGGAAGTTGCCTGTTTATTGAGAACAAATAAGGAAATTGTTTTGTGCCACAACGTAACAAAAGAGATGTTGTTAGCTATATTGTTGGTACATTGTAAATAACAATTAATCTGCTCAAGTTTCATTACTTGTTAGACTCTACAATTTGATTTGTGATGGATGATTAGACTTGGTAAACTTGGACGAGTGTTTAAGGTGATACAAATAAGATGAGAAAGTTGTGGAGATATCCCTTAAGTTGGGAGAATAATCTACATAAGGATCATGAATAGTTCAAGATAAACCCAATCCTATGTTCTTCGACGAATGGCGATAAACACGCAACCTTATATGGAAATTTGCCTAACTTTAGGCGTGTAGATGCTAATCCATAATAGGCAAATTTGGTAATCCATAATAGGCAAATTTGGCTTACACTTTAAGTCTTTTACTCTATATAAAGGTTGGAGAAGACATAAAAAAAATACAAGAATAAGTTAGAAATAAAAGTGAGAAAGTGCTTGAAATTCTTTTAGCCTTGTAGGTTTGATTTTTTTATTAATCCTTGTGCTAGTGTGTAAAGTGAGCAAGTTTCAAATTTTCTATATAGTAATTCATTATAATGAAATGTTAAGTTTAAAATGTGTTTAAATTAAACACAAATTAATTTGTTGTTGGATTTGTATTGTTAACCAATTAGAAACTCTATAATTAAAATAGTGAATTAGAAAAAAATTTGTCTATTAACACTTTATTTTTTAAATTTAATAAAAAGTTTTATCTAGACAAAGTTCCATATACATACGACATATTATTTCAAACTATGTTAATAACTTTTATACTTCATATTTTTCTTTACTATTTGCTTGCGTGGCCGTGTGTTACACCACTTTGTTATAACATTTTCGGGCGTGGTGAACTCACAAATGTATTTAAAATCATTTTATATCCAATCGTCCGTCACATCCGTTTGCATGTCATTTTCTGCCAGAATTTCTTGATAAGCTTAAACCACAAACGGATATTTGCAACAATACTTTAGCTTAAAAAAAAAAAAAAAGGAACATTCAGTCCCAAGAAATTTCCAAAATTAAAACAACAGTTAATGCAATTGTAAATAGCCTGAAATCGATAATGCGTGCAAACACGGAATTGAGAAACAAACAGGGACAGTAACGAAAGGAAACCGCGTGCATTCATCTCTACGTGACAAGGAAAGTCGGTTCCCATTGATTTTTGTCTTAATTTGATATCTGTTTCCTCGGTATTGTTTTAAAATTATTTTTTTTTCTTTTTCTTTTTCTTTTTGGTTTATGTATTGATAAAATAATAAAGAAGAGGAATAATTAAAAGGTGTGAAACTGTCAGAAGAATTACACTAGCATTTGCAAAAACCTTTTGGATTGTTCTCCATTTATTTACAATTGTTTTTTTTTTGTTTCCCCAGATTTCCATGCATTACTTCACATGCACTTGGTCTTCATGCTTCTTTCACTTTCGACCATCAATCATTCCGTTTGTACATTGCCATTTAAAACTTGTTCCAATAATTTGGTCACTTATTTAAAAATTTGAATTCCTGTAATCACTGACTTGATATTCTTTCAGAAAATTTCATCTATTAAACATACTATATACATTGCACGGATAGCTTGTTCGTCTGAAATGTTATGTATCTGATCGTAGACAATTTCTTTGTCAATTTTCATTTCCAGTTAGTTTTACAAGTACTGATTTATTGCATTATTTCTATAGTGGAATCTCAAGTATCAAAATCAATTACGTTAATTAATTACTTTTTTTGATATTTAATTTGAAGGAAGAGTTCCAATTCTTTGTTGGATAATCGAATCAATTAATGTATAATTACAACAAATATTTTTAATTACGTAATCACGTGGTTTAAGATCACTTAATTAGTACGAGGCACAGATAAAGCACAATTCAAATGAAGATGCATGTTGGATGATATAATAAGAGTTTGGCCAAGAATAAAGTACAAAAGCATCTGTAAAGCATACTTACTGCTGTTTATTGTAATGACAGTACAGCCATCTGGATGGAAAAAAAGAAGACCACGTTGGTGTGACTTTTGAAGGGGAAGTCATAGTCTTTTGTTTGAATAATATTTAACATTCATACATCCAATTCAGAAGTATACTTTCTCCAAAGTTTAAAATATTTTCTAACATTATTTATATTTTTGTTGTTAATCGTACGTCTGTCAATCCTCTCTTACTGTGATCATGGAATTTAGACTTTTTATGCATTAGCAAAAGCCTCAGTGCACTCATGAATCTGACTATGAAAACAAACATTAATTAATCAAGTCGTGGAAATATACAAGTTAATCAGCTTGCAATTGGTAAAATTATTGAACTGAATGAAAGACAAAAATCTCTATCCATTAAGTTCTTGTCAAGATAAGCAGTTAAAATTCTCATCAGTAGGCAAGTGAAAAAATGGCTGCGAGAAGTATCAACTGCAGAGACAGCAAGACTTCAATGTTAATTTGAGGCCCAACGGAGAAGAAAATGTGTTTCATGTAATGCTTTCCTTTTTTCCCAGCAGGATTTGTTATACTTGAAAGAGGAGTTTTTGATTTCAGACCAGGCAAGTACACATGTAACTATGAACTTTTGAGTTAGTTTTGGGCGGATTTGACAATTGCTTGGTTGAAAAAATAAAGCTACTCAAATCACAATAACCATAATTGAGGCCATATCACGAATGAATCAAAGACACGAGTGAATAAAACGCGTTTTAACCTAAGTACACACAAACAAGAGTTATGTAAAAAATTACACACAAATTCATGTGTACAAATATATATAAAAAAAAGGGAAATTTTTTAAAAAACACGAATAAGAATGAAAAGAACCTAATATAATAGTACTATGATATCCAACTCTTAAGGAACTGGTTCTAATTAAATCCTATTTTAAACAACTTGAAACCTATCAAAATTAATCAAAAGAATTCCATATAAATAGTAGAAAATAACCTTAACTAGGATGTGAAAAGAAATCTAGTGAAACTGGGAAACAAAACTTGCGTATCGAGACATTTTCACTTTGAGTGATAAGGTAAGATTTGATTATTTTTTCTAACTTAATAACATATTCACTTTGATTGATTAAAGCCTTAAATTAAATAGGGATTCACTATAAAATTACAAAATTGTAAGATAAATAATCCTACATGAGAGCAATGATTAAATAATCAAAATGTTAGGAATTACCTAAATATAATTTAAAGTACTATTTTAATCTTTTATTATCAATTGAATAATTTTTCATATTATGGTTAAAATAGAAAAATAAATGCAATCATGTCAAATAGTTAACTTTACTAAACATAATTGCCGAGTATTAATTAATCTATACAAACTATTTTATCATTCAAAATAATTCTTTGCATTGTAATCATATTCACATAAATGACCAAGCCCTGAATCTTCAATGCAATCAATCTCAAGAATATCAATATCAATCGTGATAATTGGTATCTATTGAGATCGACAGCATAACCATTGTAATGATTTTGCAGATGGTTGCTTCTTGCTGCAATTGATCTTGTTGACTGAATTCCCAAGAAAAGAAAAATGGGAAAAAACTTGAGATCCGTTGAATACTATTTACCATATTCCATTGAGTTTTCATCATCATTCACATCTTTGGAAAGAATAATTTCTTCTAGTTCATCTTTCATCCCCACCTTGCGCTTTTCATGCCTTTTCCTATCACCCCTACTCTCTTATGATTTTCATAGGATGTCTTCATTTCTTCACTACAAGGAGAATGAGAAAAGAAATACACTTAATAATTTTTTGGCTAGAATTGTAATGTAAGAATACACTTTATTTTCCTCCATGTACATAGAGGTCGCTCACCTTGATAATACTGACAAGTTAGCATCCATGCCTACTACATTAATGCTGTCCCTTTCAACTTGTAAACCACCAACTTAGCTTGGTGGTATCGAAAATAAGACACACATGTAAATCATTATATTTTTAATTTTTTTTGTCTATTTTACTTTTATGAAATTTAAAAAATACTCCTAAAAACAAATATTTAAAGGCTAAAACAAGCACAACCTATGTATTTAGAAACTTCCTCGACTCCATTAATTCAATTTAAGAATCCATTAATGCACCAATTGCCATCACTTGATACAAGTGAAAGTGTGAAATTGGATTGTTATATAATGAATTAGTGAAACAAGAAAAAAAAACAACATATATTGGAATTGAGTTGGCATATTATGGCTAAGTCTCTTCATCTTGTTAGGCTCTACAAATTTACATTAGAAATTTGTTGATTATAAACTTAGACGTGTAATTGAGATGATAAGATCGTGCTAGAAGAGGTGATGGAAATATAGTTGAAACCAAACCACCAAATGAATAAACACCCAAGGAAGGGAGTTCAAGTATACGCAACTCCAATGTTCTCTTGGATGTTGTCTGACATCTAGTAGACTTGAGAGATATTTGCCTAAATTTTAAGAAAGTGGATGCTGATCTTCTAGAGTTTATTTTGGCTATGTCCTCCAGTGTAAATAGAGGCTGAAGGTGATGTGAAAAGAAGTAGAGACATAATGAGAGATAGAGAGAGTTTGAGAGTAAAATTCTCTTAGCCTTGTGTGAGCTTAATATTCATATCATCCGTCGTCTGCTTAAGTATAGTGTGAGTGACAATCCTTTAGATATTAATTCACTATAATAAAATGTAGAGCCTAAAGGGTTTTTAGGTTAAACACAAATGAGACTATTGTTAAGTTTGTGTCACCAAGAAGTAGAGAATCTTGTTATGCTGGAGTAATGAATTAGATGAGAAGATTATTCGCTGCTACCTTTTTTTTTTTTTTAGTTTAGTAGAAAGTTCAAATTGGGGAAAGCCTCATAAACTTAGGAGATATTACTTTGAATTGCCTAAACAATCTTGGTGCCTTACTTTTTACTATTTGTGAGTGTAGTTATGTGCATGTTCTCAACTATATAACAACAAAGTAGGTGTATTGTTGATTTCAACATGACTTACTACATGTTCTAACCCAAACATATGCACACACACAAACAGTTTTTTGTAAGTAAATGCACACAAATACATGTGCAAAAATATTGACACTCTTAAAGAACCTAATATAATGATCTTAGTATGCCCTATCTATTGAACAAGAGTCAAACACTTAAGAAATTAGATTTCAATCAAAGCCTAGTCTAAATAACTTTAAACCTGTCAAAACTATTAAATAAAAAAAGAAATCTAGCACAAATAAGAGACAAACTCGCATATGTTGAATCTTCCTAGCACGACCAATCACAAGAATATTAGAATTAATCGCAATCCTTGGCTCTACCAAAATCGATTACATTGTGGCTCCTCTCCACGGAATATTCCACCTTGCACCCAAAATACTGTTCTTGATGTCATAGAATGTGGCATTTGTCACATTTTGCCATTTTTTTAATTTTTTATATGTTCTTTTATCTTAATAAATTGTTAATTTTAATTAATTGAATATTTTTATTTAAAAAATTTTGTATTATTATTATTTTTATTAGAAATGTCTACAATCGAGTAAATAGTTCTACAAACAAATGGATCGTATCAACCTGAAGAATAGAAAGATTTGTACAAGTTATACATTTCATCACCACTTTGTGGAAATCGTTATGTATGAACATGTTAGATACGTGTGACTCGATCGGCGAATATTTTAATTTAAGTTTTTATTTTTTTATTTTTATTAATTGCGCCTATTATTTTAATTTTAAAACAAGTTTCAATTTTTACCTAATAAGTGTATTATTTTTTTCCAATTTTTTCCTCATACATTAAAGTGTGTTGTCTCAATTAATGGATAAAAACCTAAAAGTTTTACTTCATTGGTATTTAATAAGAAAATATGTTTTATTCCCATTCATAAGTGTGGATATTAATTAACCACAGTTGTTAACAAATTAAAAAAATAAGTACAATAGAATTTGATTTTAATTTAATTTGTAATATTTTATATTTATCATAATTTGTTTTTATGTGTTTATACATTTGTTAAATTATAAAATAATTTAAGAAAATTTAAACTTTTTGTAAAATTAAAATAATAAGTGTAATTAATAAAAAAAATGATTATATGAATTAAATTTAATAACACATTGAGAAAAAAACAAAAAAAAAAATGCCAGAACCTAACAAATGCCATGTTATGCGGCACCTAGAATAGTGTTTTGAGTGCAAGGTGGAATAGACGCCTCTCCACTGCGATTGCTCACACTACTCATGCTATCCAAGTCAAGGATTTGATGTTGTATATCATCAACAAAATGCAAAATCTAACTTATTGTATCATCAGTAATCCTCGTTGGACATTGCCATTGAAATTTATAATAAGTAGTAATTATTTAATATTCAAAAGTTTCAAGAATATTTAAAATAATAAAATAAAATAATATGAAGAGAATTTGAAAAAAGAGAAAAATCGAGAGAAAACACCAATAAAAAAGTTAAAGAAAAAACTAAAAAATTTTTAAAACATTAAAATTAAAATAAGAAAGTTATGTGATTTTATATTGTACAAAATATTTATAATAGAAAATGATGAAAGATCAAAATAATTTAAAAATAATAAAATTTGATAAAAACATGTAAATATAAATTGTAAATTGGATGAAAAGTGATAAGGAAATGTTAGAATAAAAGTATTTAATATGAAGATAATTGTGTAAATTTATTTGTGCAACCAAAAATCTTTATTTAAATAATAATATAATATAGATAAACATATGATCAATTTATTAAATCCGTAATATTACCCTATCTGTACCCGAGTGTGCTTTCTGTCCATGAGATTAATTAACCCCACAACATCATGCATCAAGGGTAAAATAGTCATTTCAGACCTCGACATGCTTAATCCCTTGATTTGGTCTTTAAATACACCCAATGCACCCTTGATGTGGAATACCTAGTACTTACTAGTGAAATTAACTACCTCAAATTCATCTGATTTCTTCTACTCAATTCTTTTATTACTATATTTTACATTCTAATTTTTGTATCTGTATATTTACTTACGTATTTTGCTGAATCATTGTCAAAAATGGAAGATCAAGAACAAGAGACGGGCTCTGGGCGGAGCGACGGCCCCGAAACCGATCAAGGAAGCGAGCCGGTGTGGTCGCGCTGGACGCCGAGGCCCGAGCAAATTCTCGTACTTGAGACTATCTTCAACAGCGGGATGGTGAATCCATCCAAGGAGGAGACTGTCAGATTCCGTAAGCTACTCGAGAATTTCGGCCCAGTGGGCAACGCAAACGTTTTCTACTGGTTTCAAAACCGCCGCTCAAGGTCCCGCCGGAGACAGCGACAAAACCAGACCAGCCTCAGCGTCACCATAGGGCAACCACAAGCTCTTCCGCCCGAAGTTCAGTATGAAAACACCATGACTCCTGCAAGAGGTTTTGTTACTAATCCTTCCTTGTCTTATCCCATGCACATGACAAGCTCCCCACTGGTGGGCCCGGACTCTTCTTCTCCCCTCGGGCTTGGTGTAAGAGATGGTCTTTTCCCATCTTCTGGACATTCATTTGGGCTCCAAGAACCTCAGCAAAGTTCATATTTTGATCCCCAAGATAATTCCAGTTTGCAACACCAATCCGGTAACTGCTTTTTCACCCAATTTTTTATGTGTTTGCGCTAAAAGACAAAATTATTCTGCGTAGTTCAGCTTCTTCGTGGCTCATTCAAACCCTAAGCACACTTGACGTGTTTGTCAGCAATACAATGTGACGCGTTGCTGACAATCTAAAATTAGTGCATGCATGCCATTTATCTGATTATTATATATATGTGTGTGTACTGCGATGAGATGTGTGATTTTTATATATATCTCTACACACACACACACACAAATATAGATGTTTTATGTTTTCAAGCTCTATGTATTTGACTGTGCGCGCAGGGGCTATTACAGTGTTCATCGAATATTAGTTGTCCAACATTATCATGGTATAAAGATGTGTTCTTAACACACATCTTTAAAAGATCAAGCTACTAGGTTTCTTTACGGACAGAGCTGGCCTTCACAATTTTTTGGTGAAACAATAATTCACAAACTCAAAAAAGAAATTACTTTTGAACAAATAACTTTTGTTCAATTATTTCAGGTAAATATGGATTGAAAAGAATAGGTCAAGAAAAGGATTAGGATAATTTTGTGTAGTCTTTGCTATGCAAAAATTTCAAACGTTATCTTCTTTTGCTAAAAGACAATTTAGAAAATTAGTAAAGAACAAAAAATTTGGAAGACAAGTAAAGAAATATTTTAAATAAGTTTTATCAGAAAAAGAAGGAAAATTTTAGAAAACGTAAAAAACATAGATCCAGAAAACAAAAGTTCACATTTAATTGTTGGAAATGTGGCAAACCAGGCCGCAAAGCTAAAAAATGCTTTCTTAAGCAAAAAATCAATGAATTATTTCAAGAAGATTTCAAATCAAAAGAAAAACATTCTTCTTTTTTATTAAATGAAGAAAATTGTAATGAAAAATCCAATTCCTTATACGAAAATATAAATAACATATATGATTTTACAAGCTCCTCAAACTTGGACTCAGATGACAAAGAATGTCTGTGTCCTGTTGTGGTTAGCGTGGTTACCAAAATTGAACAAATAAGAGTTTCTTTTGATTTGATTGATAAGATTGCAAATCCAAAGATAAAAAAGAAATGTTTATGACTTATAAGAATTGATTCTCACAAAGGAAAAAGAAAAACCAAAGATTAGCGAACCATTTAGTTTATCAAACTTATTTGATAAATATCCTTTAACTTCATTAGGCAAATCATTAACTTCAAAAGATTTGCAGCAAGATAATGAGTTAAAAACTCAAGTAGTATAAATTCAAAATGAATTGGTCTTGATGAAAACAAAAGATTTAGAAATACAAGCAAAATTATCTTTCCCAACAAATCAAAGAAGAAAACTAATATATTCCTAAAGATGTTGATGAAATCTGAAAAATATGTCCAATAACACCTATTGATGATAAATTTATACATTTAATAGAAAGAATAAATTTTCGATAATGGTATTCTCTGATTATCTCAATAATTGAAGTTTTCAAAGTTCTTACAACTTGTTTAATAGATAATGGAGCTTATTAGAATTGCATTAAAGAAGGATTCATTCCATCAAAATACTACGGAAGAGTAGTGAAAAACAAGTGTGCAAGTTCAACATTGATACAAATTTAATATAAATTATCAAGGGTCTATATGTGCAACAAAGGGTATTATTTTGAGAACACGTTCAAAAGATTTGAATCAAAGTGTAATTTTTCATACTCGTTTCCTTACTTCTATATATCCTTTTTACATTAATAATCAAGAGATATCATGGGGAAATGGATTAAGTTTTACTTTGTATCTCTAGTTACAAGAAAAGAAATTTCTTTATTACAAGAACCCTCAATTTATCAACTAATTAATTTAATAGAAAGTAAGAAGATATATATATATTAAATCTTTACAAGAAGAACCAACTCATCTCAAAATGAATGAACAACTTCAAAATCCTTGAATACAAAGAAAGATATTAGATCTTGAAGAAGTAATCAAAAAGTAAACACGTGCTGATCTTCCTATATAATGCCCTTTGAGATAGGGAAAAACATATTGTCTCTGTACCATATATTAAAGAATTTAATGAAACAAAAGCAAGACCTTTTCAGATGAATCAATAACTTTTAGAAACTTGTAAAAAAAAGGAAATTCAAACATAATTAGAAAAGACACTAATTAGACCTTCAAAATTACCACAAAATTGTGCAGCATTTTATGTGATGAAACAACTAGAAAAAGAAAACACAGTCCCAAGACTAGTGATTAGTTATAAGCCTTTAAATAAAATATTATGACGAATTAGATACCCCGTTCCAAAATAAAAACGTGATCTACTCATGGATTATATAAGAAAAAGATATTTTCAAATTCTTATATGAAATCAAAATTCTAGCAAATTCAAATAGTTGAAAAAGATAGATATAACATAGTGTTTATAGTTCTATTTGAATGTTATGCCTTTTGAGTTGAAAAATGCACCTTCAAAATTTCAAAATATAATAAATGATATATTCAATCCCTGTAAATTTAATGTTGTTTATATTCAAGATTTTCTAATATTTTCAAGAAGTTTAGACCAACATTTTAAGCATATTAATACATTTTTACACAGTTAAGAAAAATGGGTTAGCAATAGCTCCTTTAAAATTAAAATTATTTCAAAATAAAATAAAAATTCTAGGTCATGGTGTATAGGAAAGTACTATAAGACTAATTGACTAATTGCCAGAGCAATAGAATTTGAAAATAAGTTAACAAACAAAATTAGACTCAATCATGTATCAAACTTTTTTCCAAAATTAAGACAAATTTGTAAGCTTTTATTCCGAAGATTGTACAAATTTCCTCCAACTTGGACTAGTCAACATACGCATATAGTTCAACCATTAAAGAAAAAAATCAAAAGTCTTTCTTGTTTAAATACGATGGTAGAGATGGATGCCTGTGATGTCGGGTATGGATAAATAATATAAATACCTTAAAATTTTTTATAGGAATGATAATCAACACATAATCAAGCTATTAAAGCTGTAATATTGCCCTATTCATCTGTAATCGAATATTCTCTTTATCGGCCATAAGATTACCACATCATCAAGGGTAAAATAGTCATTTCAGAAGTCGGCATTCCTAATTTCTTGATGTGGTCTTTAAATACATCCTATCATCCCTGACGAGGACTGCGTTTATGGTACTTTAACTAGTTCGAGTTCTATTGATTTCTTCCACTCTATTCTTCCATAACTATATTTTATATTCTAATTTTTTTTGTATCTATCTATACACAAACACATATTTTATCGAATCATTGTCAAAAATGGAAGACCAAGAACAAGAGAGAGGCCCAGGGCGGAGCCACGGCTCCGAGGCTGATCAAAGAAGCGCGCCGGTGCGGTCACGTTGGACGCCGAAGCCCGAGCAAATCCTCCTACTTGAGTCCATCTTCAACAGCGGGATGGTGAATCCATCCGAGGAGGAGACTGTCGGAATCCGTAAGCAACTCGAGAATTTCGGCCCAGTGGGCGATGCCAACGTCTTCTACTGGTTTCAAAACCGCCGCTCAAGGTCCCGGCGGAGGCAGCGGCAGATTCGGGCCAGCCTCAGCGCGGTCGTAGAGCAACCACAAGCTCTTCCGCCCGAAGTTCAGTATGAAAACAGCATGACTCTTGCAACAGGTTTTGCTACCAACACTTCCTTGTCTTATCCAATGAACATGATAAGCTCCCCACCGGGGGGCTCGGGCTCTTCTGCGTCCCTCGGATTCTGTGGAAGCGATGATCTTTACCCATATTCCGGCCATCCATTTGGGCTCCAAGAACTTCAGCAAAGTTCATATTTTGATCCCCAATATAATTCCAGTTTTGGATACCAATCCGGTAAATGCTTTTTCACCTAATCTTTCACGTGTTTGTGCTAAAAGACAAAATTATTCTGCGTAGATCAGCTTCTTCGTTGCTTCTTCAAACCCTAAATACGCTTCTGTAAATGACGTGTTTGTCAGCAATACAAATGTGACGCGTTGTTGGTTATCTAAAATTAGTGCATGCATGCCATTTATCAGAATATTATATACGTGTGTGTGTGTGTGTGTGTGTGTGATGAGATGTGTGATTTATATATATATATATATATATATATGTTTTATGTTTTCAAGCCGTTTGCATTTGTCTGTGCAGGGGCTCTTACAGTGTTCATCGATGGAGTAGCAACAGAGGTGGGGAGAGGGCCATTGGACACGAAAGCGATGTTCGGAGAAGATTGGGTGCTGCTTCATTCGTCCGGAGTGCCAGCGGAGGTGCATGGCTTGCAGCATGGGGAAAGCTATTTCCTGGTAATAATCAAAACAATTCTCAATTGTTGTATGTAAGTCGTAAGAAGCAATATTCATCCCTTGTTTGCCTAAATTTGAATTGAAAATTGGGTCAAACGAAACGTCATATCTCCCAATTTGTCATGTGATGTGCACTGAAGTCCACCGTCACTGTTTTTATTATTATTAAAAATTTGTTTTTACGTAAATTATTATAAGTTTGAGATAATCTTTTAATTCAACAAAAATGATAAATATGAGAAGCACCTTTCATTGTGTTATAGAAGAACATTAAAATCTAAGAGTAAATTTTATTTTATTTTATCTTCATCAAACAATAATGTAAATTGACCAAGTCTAAAATTAATCACTAAACATTACATAGAACTAAATGCTAGTTTATAATTTATTCTAACTAATAAATTTCACTTGCTCTTTGTATGTGAAAATTTATTTACAAATTATAAAGTGATTATTTTTTAAGTAATAAAATAGTGTTATTTAATATTAAAGTATGAAAATATTTAAAATATTAAATAAAGAAATATTAAAAGAATATTTAATGAGTGATCTTTAAAATATTAAACAAATAAAAATAAATTTAAAAAAAATAAAAAATAAAATAATCTAAAATTAGAATAATTATATAATTTTACATGGTACAACTTAAATTTAAGGGTTAGAGGAAGGGGGAAATAGGGACAGATTGAGATTATGCGCCCCTCATTTAAAGGAAGGGAAAAAAATTCCTCGTCCCTTCAAACTCTATCTCATTTGTATCTTTATAGGATAGCTGTCTACAACCATCTGTCTTCGTTGCCATCACATAAAATTCATAGATATGAATTTTTCAAAATTGGATTTTAATTATATTTATTATTATCATCTCAATGAAATTATTATGAAGCTCATGTATGATTCAAAGTATATTTACCCATAATAGTTTGATATTAGAAGTTTCTAGATTTGGAAATTACGTGTTCATATGAAACTTAAATGTTTTTAGCCAATTTATGTTACGACAAAACAGTAATAAATAATAGTTATCGTACTCGAATCATGTGAGTGCAACTTATTAATTCGTGTATTTAACTGAGGTGGTATCATTACAGCCACGAAGTCCCTGAGATCTGACTAGACAAATTTATCCCGTTTCGAAGAGTTTAATCGTCATTATTAGTGGATAATGTCTTCCAAATTGTCATCATTCGTATTCAAGAAATTATCAAGCACTACGTACAGCTGTCCAATATACTCAGTTTCTCAGAATTTTAAACTATCTGTCTATGCTTTTTATCATAATATATGTCACACATTGAAAATATTATTTTTTATATTTTAGGTGCATAAACTGCAAACAAGAGGCCCGAGTGACATTCTTGATGAGTTTTCACCAAATTGCAGTGGCTAATTCTGTACAAATCATTTGTTTTCTGCAGGTTCCAAGAGCTTAAGAGCTAATTAGTACTCACAAGCTTGGAAAGAAAAATTAATTGAGAAGATATTTTTTATTTTTAATGTAATTTTGTCTCGATATATATCTTCTCTTTTTGCATTTGTTAATCGGAATTTTCCTTTGCTTTATCTTGTTTCTCTTTTCTTGATTTGTGGAATTAGAAAAGAATTGAAAATATAAATGAATTTGAGATAAAATACATATAAAAATAAGAAAGGATTGAGAAAGAAAATTATAGAAAAATAAAAAGAGAAACAAGGATAATTATGTAATTTTACAATATGTAACAAAAATTCTTATTTCAATAATCATATTAAAGATAAACATAGTATAAAAAAGTAATGGTGTATGAGTAATTGTATACGAACATGCTTGGTATTTTTAATTAAGATTAATGATGTAATTAAAGGTGAATTGCAAGCAAATTAGTCCCAAACTTTTGGCAACGTGGTATATTCTATTTTGCTACAAATTTGTTAGTAATTGTCAATATAATGTATCATGGACGAAATGACTGTGGCTGTGTGCATTTTTAAAACTTGTAATCTGATCAATCAAATTTTGATTTGCATAACTGTATATCGATATTTAAAGGAAAAAAAAAAGTTAACACCATTGATCTTTAGTATAATATTGCTAATACCAAATTTTCTTGTAATATAAAAGGTGGGTACACTCACACAAAATAAGAAAATTGAATTGCACTTAGTGGAATTATCTGTTACAATATAAAAATTTGTCCACACAATTCAATCACCAGCAAAATTATGGCCCACACGTAGTCAGGGCTCTGGATCTTTGATTTTAAAATAACATAAGCAAGAACAATTTAAATTGATTTTCATCCCGCGTAGTCCATTAAAAATAATTTTTATATTAAAATATGCAATAATTGTAGACTAATAATAGTCTTTTTGTTCTCCGATGGAGACAACTGCAGACTCTATTAACTTGAAACTAATTATTATGGCACTTGTAGAGCAGCATTTTTCTTGAAGAAAGTAATCAAAATATTATTGTATGATGCCAATCTGATTCCCACTAGTACAAAAAATAAAAATAAAAAACACTAGAATAGTTTTCTACATTCTTAATTTTTCCATTTTGGTAATAAAAGATTGTTTTTGTTTTCCGAGGCTTATGATCAGAATTCCTGTAATAAATAAATTGTTAGGTTTTATAAGTCCTAAAAACTCATGATGATAAATATTTGTTAGCTTAATTCTCGTGTTAGGCATTCTATTTATTATGAAAAAATATTTTTAAACTGCATAAATAATAATTTGGGTAATATTTCACGAAAGGACATATATTTTATTAAATTTTGAGTCATATAATTATGAAGAATTTATAAATAAAAATAAATAAAGGAAAACCAAAAAAATTTAAAAAAAAAACGGAGAAATTCCTGCAATTAATTATATATACATACATACATATATATATATATATATAAATATATTAAGATGTAATAGCAAATAATTGAGTTCACAATATATACTATTTATTACATTTTAATGTACATAATATGTCATTATTTGATTACATAAATAACCTATAAATTATTTTATAATGGGTATTAAGTTTAATTAAAATAATTACTCTATCCGTTTGCCAGAAAAATAAAACTAATTTTAACCAACCATACTATTAATTACATTTGGTTTTAAAATTTTAGAAAAGAAAAATAAAATGAATTGAAAAGGGATAAGTAAAGCACAATGAAATACAGTACAAAAATTTTGCAAAAAGAAAAAGAAATACGATTTCGAAATCACCAATGCTTTAAATAAGTAAATCATTTTAAGTCTGAGAATATATACATTGTAATTGAAATATAACGTATTAAAGATTTGGAAATGATGACGACGATGATAGATAATATTGAATTTTGCATTGCAAAAACGTCTAACGAGTGAATTTGTTGCCTCAGTATTTGTTGAAATTAATCAATACATATATATATATATATATATATATTTATACAGCACTAATTAAATCATTTTTTCACGCTCAATTTACTATACGAATAAACTCGTGCTTGAATCGATTATTCTCTTCTTTGACCTACCTTGCAACAAAGTGCGACCTATCTTATTGACTTACGTCCATTTCGAAATGGAGCACAAAATGTTTGATTCTACGTGATGACGAACATTATATCCTAAATTCAAAGAACAATTCGCTATGCGCGGAGGGTGGTTGTTGTAAAATAATGTTTGGCTCAAGTTGTATTAGAATGAATAATATATTTGGAATAAATGATTTAATATGATAGATAAAATAATGTATTTGAATTTGTATTTATATATACATAAAAGATGAAAATTTTAAATTTGAATTTTTTTAAAAAAATTTGTTATATAAAATGTTTGGTTGTTTAAAATTTGATGGGATGGGTAACAAACATGTTGAATGATACTTGGGATTTTTGAAAAGAATAAATTAAATTAAATTAAACGAAGGATATTATTGCCTTACACCTATTCTTGTTGCATATTTTGATAATTTGATGAAGCTGGCATGTAAACTTTATTAGTTTGTACGAACAAATATATGTGGTTAGTCAATTTTATGAAATTTTGAATTATATTAAGATCGTCCACGGGTCTATGGATGAATTCATAGATCTTGTTTTAATAATTTATATCTCCTCTCCATCAAAATAAGCACTTGATCAAGATAGGGAAAATGAATCCAAGCAGCAGAAAAGTATGCCAAATTGCAACATACTATCCGACCAAAAGGTACAAATGATATTTATTGTAGAACCTGTGCAACGCCTTCTATTTAAAAAATCAAATTCAATGAGGATTTGGTTCATCCTAGACGCCATGGACATAGTATCGAAATTCATATGCACCAATTACTATACACACACACACACACACACACACACTATAGATATATATATATATATATATATATTAAGTTTTTGGGTGTTAAAAAATAAACTTGATTGCATAAAATATATTTACAAAAATAGCCTTGTGTATTTAATATTTTTAAAAATAGAGAATAACTTTAAATAGCTATATTGGTGTATGAATATATAGCTTGAAGGTGCCACTATCCATGTAAATCATTTTTCATATCTTCTCTTTCCCACGGCATAACTATTATCTACAGCTCTTTATTATGTAGAAATAATAAATGAAAAAAAAATTGTAATTTAACTTTGTATACGAAGTTACCCTATGGGTCAACTCCCCTTTGTATAAAATATATCCACACACGTACACTGTATATTAAGAATAAAAAATTAGTTGCACATTAATATATAATGAGTAAACTACTCTTAATTCATAATAGGTTATATTTATATTTTTATCTATTTTATTCATTCTCCCCAATTTTAATTATTATATTTTGAATTATATATTACGAAAAAAATTATTATTTATTATTTTTTCAATTTTTTCTTTATCTCATAATTTATAAATCATATAAAATATTTTTATAATTATGCACGCGTATTGAGTATGTTTTTTTGTTATTAGAATATACTATTTAATTAAGGCTAAGGGCCTTGTAATAACTAAATTTGATCCTCAATGTAAATATAGTAAAATACACTTATTTTTTCTGTTCTATATGATTTCTTCTTTCTTCATATTTTTATCTATGTTTTTTTAGAAAAATTAATATAATTTTAATTTTAAATGATTTAATTATTATTATTATTATTTCTTTTAAGTGTAATAATTTTATATCTTACTAATAATTATGCACATGCGTAGAGTATGTAATTTTTACTACTCTATATTATATATTTTATTTATCTATTTTTTCAAATTTATTTCTTTTTCTTTGTTTTATAGATTCTATAAATTTTATATTTAAAGATAGAATTCGTACATATATAAATTCATGCTCATACATTGAGTGTAAATTTATCACTAACAAGAAATTTGCCAGATGCTAATTATAGGGATGATCTTTTTTCCCCCAGCATTAGCATATTCTATAAATTTCATACTTCTTAATTTTTTTGTATGTTTTCGAAATGAAAACTTGTATCCAGTTGAGGCCTATTCTTTATTATAATGGAATATATAATTTAATAGAAGTTCGTACTTTATATGTTTCTACATTTCCTCTCTAATTTTTTTTTTCTTTTATTACTTTCTTATTTAATTTTTTGTATTATTAAATACATAATTTTAAAATTTTTTATTTTAAATTAGTTATCAAGGGTGTCTTTTTATCACTAATAATGTATTAAGGCTAAAGGCCTCTTTTTAATTAGTTATTAAATATAGCATTATTAAATACTCTTACTTTTTTATGTATTAGTCTTTTCACTCTCTTCATCGAATTTTTATTAATTTTATTTTTTTATTGAATTTTAGTTATTATAATTTTTTCAATGTCCTATCTTAATTTAAATCTATTGTTTCTCTTTTTCAAATTTCTTTCTGTACTCTTTATCTTAACTGCGGGCGTTGGAGTTTGAATTTGTCATATCAAACGTGCATTTACAAAATTATACTTCTCTTCTGATTAATTTCCTAAAAATTCAAATAGTAAAATTATTTTTCATTAGACTGAAATAGTAATTTTAATCTATACAATTCAAATTATCATCTTTAACTTTTGTAACTCATTTTTTTTTTTATAACCATGTACAATTTTGATGTTATCAATCCTAAATAATTTATCCACTCTCATTTACTCCAAAAAAAACCACTTATATTTTTACTTTCAAATAAAGCTTACAAGAAAATCATAAAAGAAGTGAAATTGTAACAAAGATGATATATAGGAAAGCAAACCAGTGACAAATAAAGTCCGTTACTATCAATTACACATCTAATTTTTCAATGTGATAATTTAGTAAAAATAAAAATAAAATAATACACATGCATCGATTATGTATCTGTTGCTGGTGGGGTGTACGTGTGTCAAAGTGGATCAATTTCTTAATATAGATGAATCTTTTCATAATGTAAAGTAAACCCTCATAGAGTTTACTGTGGCATATCCATAAAATTTTTGGAAAAATTGCAATCTTCAATGAAATTTTGGGCAGGGAATATTAAATTTTAGATTCATGAAGGGTTGGGCAGGACCCAATTCTGAAATCTGCTTCTTGGATCAACCATTTTTGTTCAGCAAAGTCTGACTCCATATTTGCACAAAAAAAATAAGAGCCCAAAAAGTGCGACACACATTGGCACAAAAACATGTCAGCCCCTTTGAAATAAATTCAGCAATAAATTGAAAAGGCTCCCTCGTTAATTGTTCATGTTATTTCGGATGGCAGGCCCTAATGTCTATACGACAACCACCAACCAATGCAGCCCTTCACTTCTGTACCAATTTATTACAAGTCATTCGTTGATAATTTCCAATCTGTACCACGTAAAAATAGCCGTCATGTCTTTGTCCCAGAGCCCTCTGAAACGAAAGTCTTTTGGACGGCAGTGTGTTAAAAATTAGATTGATCATCAAATCAAAGACTTTATTAAGTTAAAAATTACTGATTCGATGGATGGTTGAATCGTGGTCGAACTAATGACATAATTTTTATGTTGTAAATAGTAATTATTATTCTAAAAATACATAAAACAATGAATATTAAGAAAAAAAACACTTGAATCTACTTCTAAATATTTTTAATTACTACTAATAGTTAAATATATTGTATTAATATAATAAAAATACCATAAAAATAAAAATAATAAATATTAATTCAATAAATAAAATGTAAACATCTATGAAAATTATATCCTATTAGAACATTTAATCAAAATATAATAGAATTTTTATAAGGTCCTATATATTGAATATGTGTAAGTAAAAAAATTATTGGACATTTTGAAAACAATTCATTTGATTCCTGAAAAAAAAATTATTGGATATTTTGAAAATAATTCATTTGATTCATGAAAGTTTCTTTATGGAGAAGAACAAATCAAGGATAGATCATAATAAAAAAATGAAAATTGAATTAAGAGGAAGAAAATTAGTATTCAAAAGTTAATTCATTTATCAATTTTAACCATTCAATTTTTGAATCGTGATTAGTTCACCTGGTGATTTAGCAGTTTAATCACAATTTTACCAGATTTTATTTGTTTTATTATAATTCTAATTTTTAAGTCATACTAGGACTATTTTTTTTTTTTTTTTTACCAATTGGTGATTTGACCGGTTCAACCACCTAATTTTGGTCAATTTTTAAGGCACTAATGCACAGTTTTAAAGAGAAAAGAGAAAGATTTTGTTTTTTTTACTCTCCTGCTCCAGTTGTTGCTTTTTAATGCACCATCCATACCTCACTAAACCCTAAAACAATTTAAATTTCGATTTAAAGATTAAATTTATTACTTCATGTACATTATTATTTTATTTAACAAAGTTTAATCCATTTTATTTTCTTGCTGCAAACTCAATGAATTAAGCGTGCTCAATCTTTTTTTCTTCCGCTATTTAACTTAGAACAAGGCAGCATAACCCTCACCAATCCCCCTTTCTCTTTTCTTAATCAAGATAACAAAAATAATCATCATAAAACATTAAATAAAATTTAGGAAGATTTACAACCACTATCATTAATTTATAGAAAAATTACAAATATCTCACCATTTTTGAAGAATTACTCTAAACCCTCTAATATCCAAAACAGTTCAACACTTTAATGAATTTTGCGACTTATCAAAATTACCCTTTCTCTATCCTGTGAGAAAAAAAAAAAAAGAAAAAAATCATAAAATGCAAAAGATGAATTGTTGACAAGCCACTGAGATGGATAATCTTCAATTGGCACCTGAATTCTCAAACCTTTTCACCACGACAAAGAGAAGCCCCTATTCAGAGCAAGAAACCCAACTTAGAAGCGCTCCATTTTTTGGCTAACGACCATTCAAACAAAGTCTCACTCACCTATAGAGAGCCAGGCACAACATACCAATGCTTAGCATCACAATATCAGAATATTGCCGCGAATGCTGGCAGCAAGCAAGCCTCCTACCCTCCATCTAGTTACGAAAGTTACACTTTGAGAAAGTCATTTTCTTTTGCAAATTTTATGCTTGCTTTTGATTTATCAGCACGTATTTTGAAATTTTATGGCTTTATTTTTTGTCTATAGGGAAGAAAATTGTGGGTGTGTCTTTCCTATTTTAGTAGTTGTTGTGTACACAAGATATTAGGATTTGAGAAGCAAAGATGCTTTATTTTAGGATGTTTATTCTTCTTATCTAAGAGGTTTTTTGATTTTTTACTAAAACTCCAATTCAAGGTTAAAGTTTATAGCATGCAGGTTTCTATTTTTTTTCACATTTTGGAATGTTATGATTTGTTACCTTGAAATGGATTGATTGTGTATAATCTAATTTAACATGCATTGTCAGTTTAAGGTTTAACAATGTGTAACCTTATAAATGTTCACGTTTATTTGCAAGTATGGGTAATTATGCCTACACCATTGTGGTATATTATGATGGTTGTGTTGCTAAATTGTGGGATATTTATCTTGGTAGATACGGCCATATGGACTCTATTAATGATATCAAATCAAGTCTTAGGTTAGAGGATGGTTTAATTACCATTAAGACCAACATTGAGGGAATGTGTCATAAGATGGGGATATATTATGACAATGGTGTTTTGCAAATATTTTCAAAATTTTAAGGTGTAAGAGAGTTTGAGGTGTTCATATTTAGTGTGGATGTTGGAGTAGATAAGCCTGGTCCAAGTGGAGCTAGAGTTACTGGTGGGGAAGATAGTGGTAAAAATGAAAGTGATGAAAATGAAAGTGATGAGAATGATAAGGGTAAGGGTAAAGGTAAGGATAAAGGTGGGGATAGAATCAAACAGGAGTATCGTTAAGCGTAGTGATAATGGAGATAGAAGTGCTAATGAGGGCATTAACAAAGGTGATGAAAGTAATAATCCACCATACCAGGCTGATAGTGCTAATATAGAGTTCAATGGAGATGATGCATTATTCAATTATGCATCTAATTATCATTATGAAGTAAGAAATCCCTCTAATAAAGAGTTTGAAGATGATCCCTTAAAGAGTTATATGAACCTGCAAAGTGCTCCACATTGTGAGCTAACAGCATATGAGAAGGTTATACACCATAAAGGAATGATATTTGACAATGCGAATCATTTTCTAGAAGATGTTGAAGGATTATGTCATATAAGAAGGCTTTTGTACTGTGAGGGACAAGAATGAACGACAAAGAGTTAGGCCTCGTTGTTAGGACTAAGGATGCTATTAGAGGATTCATGCTTCTACATTGAGAGATGCAACTACTTTCCAAATAAAGGCATACACTCCCAAGCACACTTGTATAAGAAGAGAGCCTACTAATGAGGCTATTATCAAATGGATTATGTCAAAGCCTTTGTCTATGCTAAGAGATAATACCGAAGTGAAAGTCAAAGCAATTTAGAATGAGTTGGCAAAATTCAAAGGGGCAGATTAAGGGCATATGACATTAATTCTCTGCCCATGTCACAGCAATAGTCACAAGGAAAAAGCGTAGGCATTGGCAGTAGTACCAAGAAAATGGCAACTAAAACCAGTGGTTTAGAAATAAGATCCTCCCCTCCTTTATAGTTGAAGACAATGGTCAAAACATGGAGAGCCATGGCTAAGAGTTGCACTGAAGAACACAAAAGTAAATAACTAGATACACTAGAGAATACAAATGAGACAGAAGCAGGTGCAAGCACTCCAAGACTTTAGGTTTGACACTATTTATAATATGTGGTAAGCATTAACAAGTTCTCATCTAATTCATGATGTGTTGCTTCTTGTGCACAGAAGGGAATGAGCATGGATTAAGTGGGCATGACACTATTGACCAAGTGAAAGAAAAGAGGAAGAACTCGAAGAGAAAGACCTTGAGCACAAGTAACTCTAATAAAAAGAAATCAGCCAATGTGATAAAGCTTCAATCACTCTAGCATTGTCCTCCAAATGTTGTTCTATTTGATATCAAATGCAATATAGTATTTCTTTGCCTTGAGTTGTGCATTTAAGGTTCTTGATAAAGAAAAAGAAACATAGGTAATGGGCTTATTTCTGTTTGTGGTGGTTTTCGAGGGCGGTGCAAAAAGTGGTGGAGGGGATAAGGATGGGGAAAATGTTTTGATGCTACAAATTAAAATGCAATTGACAGTGAACATAATGCTGCAATTGGGCTTATTTCACATTTTGGACATGAGTTCTAGTTCATGCATTCGTATTTGTTATGGTGTGATTTGAATGGAAATGAATAGAGAGTTTGTGTCACTTTTGCACTTGTTTACGTTCAAAATATTTACATTATTTGCACTAGCAAGAATACATTGAACAACACTAGATTAAGTACCATAAGTTTTCTAATCATTCTAACTTCATTTTCATCTTTATCTGCTCTTTTAATTTGCATTAAACTTGTGGCTTGTTGGTCATGAAAAGGTTGAAAAGTAGTTATGCGTGAATCCACTTAGTTGGAGTATTCAACTGGCTAACATCACTCAAAGAATCCGTGAACCTCACAACAATATAAAAAAGTTAGCCTGGATTTGTTCGTGTCTTAGATATCAATATGAATGTTTTTTTCCACACCTTATACATTTTGTTTTCTATATGATAACTCAAAAGAAGAATTATGTGTGGAGTTCTTTTGAAAAGTATATCACTTCTTACACCGACCGAGCTAAACCTACAAGGAGGCCATATATAGCAAAAAATATGCTAACACGGCTATTAACGATCACATAACAACTACTTTGCTGAGTTTTCTAAAATATCACAATAGGATTGACTATATATATATATATATATAGGTAGTTATGCCGACTATATAATTTGAACAAGATAAAATAAATGTAGGGCAGCTATGCTGACCATATAATTGAAACAAGAAAGAAATGAATGTTTGTAAAATACAAATCTTTTGTATAAATTAAAATTGAGATAATATCCTAAGTTTTGTACAATGAAGATAGAAGGGTTTACAAGTAAAGAGTTTTTGAAAAGGATTTGTAGGTAGAACAAGATGCACTCTTCACAAACTAAGTGCTCTATTACAATTTCCTTGAGATAGCTTCTTCCAATGCTTTGTCTCAAAAAACTTGTAAAAGCTTCTCCAAAGTTTAAAAAAGGGGAATGCCCCTTTACATAAACTTCTGAAATGACATTTTTGTAATTCTTAAATATTAGTTTAGGTGGTTGAACAGTATTTACAAAATGATCAATAGTTGTCCGCGTGATTGAACAATGTTTGTACAGTGATTTGAATAATAATGAACTGTTGTCCAAGAGATTATATAGTGATTTGAATAGTAATCTTGAACTTTTCTCTTTTCTCTACCTAACTAGTGATTCTAATTACATAACTTCTTCAAGAATCAATTCTTTTGTTTATCTTTCTACTGAATAGATCAGAAAACTACGACAGTTGATCTTCCAAGATATATTTGAAATAATAGGGTTTTTCCTTTTTTGCTATAAAATCTTTTCTTGGTTGCAAAGGTTGAAAAGATTACTTTGTAATAAATTTGAAAAACTATTGCTACTGAAATTGATCCTTCAAGCATTTTGTAGTTATAAGTCTTGATTTGTAATATAAGAGATTTCATAATATTTTTGTCCCTTAAAGAAATTGTAAGATTTAGGTAACAATCAAAAGATATTGGTCCTATACAAAGGTTGGATTCAACAGAACTTAGTAAAGAATTTCAAAATTTGTAAATCTGACATCTCTAAGTAAGGCAAGAATTGAGGTGTCTAATTCTTTTTTGGTTAAAGGTTTAATACCTACTTGTATTAATCTTTTATGGATGTGTTTGCTCCATTTGTTTCTATGTTTTTGTAAAGATGTTTCATAAAGAAGAGAAATTGTTTCAAATAGTTTTGTGAGTTGAATATCTTTTTCTTCAGTTTTAATGGCTAGATCTATACTGAAAGAAAGAATTTTAGAGGTTTTGTAGATCTGGTTTTTGGAAAATTTTGGAAGCTTCCAATTATCTATGAATTTGTTGAAATTTTTTAGTATCATTTCTTTAATATTATCTGCCTAGAGGAATTTGAGGAACTAGATTCAGAGTTTGAAAAGATAGATCTATATAGAATGAAATCTATTTTCCTAACACTTATGTTTTTGATCTTGGGAATAACTTACAATCCTAAACTTTTCAACGTGGGATTCATTGCCACTTGTTGGACTTATTACCCCAGTCAATCTTAGGCAAAACCATTCAACTATTCCTAAATCTAGACATAAATATCAAAAATTTAGATAACAAAAATTATAAACACTACCTTCTTCAAACTTTGATACCAGGCACCGCAAGATTAAAGGGAGGTATGTTTGATATCGAAAGAAAGAGGTAATAGAAAATTCAATTTGCAAAATTTAAATGATATATTTAAAACAGAATTTAAATTTGAATGCAATAAATAAATGTAAAATTTAAAACAAATAATTGTAGTGGAATTTGTATGTAAAGAATTTGTAAGTGACTATACCAATCATATAATTTGAACAAGATAAAATAAATGTTAGGTGGTTATGGCGATCAAACAATCGGTATCAAATTTTTTGGAGACTGTTCAAATTTAAATATTTGTTGATCACCATACAAATACTTTTCAACCACGCGGACTATTGTTCAATAATTACAAAAATATCACTTCAAAAGCCTATACAAAGAGGCATTTCCCTTTCTTAGACTCAAGCTTTTGGAGAAGCTTTACCAAGCGTTTAGAGAAGTCTTGGAGCTCCTCTGAAACACAAAATCCTCTCTTTCTCTCTCTTTGAAGAGATTGTAATAGAGTAATTATCAAAAAAGGAGTGAATCCTCTTCCACTTACAAATGCTTTTCGAAAACCCTTTTCTTATAAATCCTTCTATCTCCATTATACAAAACCTGAGATATTATCTCAATTTTAATTTATATAAAAGGTTTGTATTTTACTAACATTCGTTTTTTTCTTATTTTAATTATATAGTTGGTATAACTACCTTATATTTATTTTATCTTATTTAAATTATATGCTCGAGATAGCTATCTACAATTTCTTTACGTTCAAATCCCGCTGCAATTATTTATTCCTACAAAAGAACTCAAAGGGTATCTTGTCCCCAAATTCGGTTAAATATGATGACCATCGAACGAAGGGATATTTTCAACATTTTCGCTCCTTTTTTTTGTTCTGCTAGGAACCCTGCCATTTGACTATGTTTGTAATGTTTTTGGGGAATGAGAGGGGTTATATTAATTACGTTAATCCCGGTTCATACGGCTATCCTATGTTGCAGCTTACGTGCTCCAACGTCACCAAAAATGATGCGGGTGGACCAAACCCACTTTGCAAGATACATGTGTGTATTAATTTGAAACATAAGTCATAAAGGACTTAACAAATCTTCACATGAATGATGAATCAATCCTTTCTGCAACAAATGAGAAAGCAATCAACCACCCACACCTGTGGGGCCCACACAGAGCCATCCACATAAACTAATGATTTATTAAAGGCTCAGGTGGCGGCCCCACCACATGACAGAGGACAAAAATGAGCAACAAACCACCCAAAGAAGAAGCAATAAAGCCATTTATTCCATCACTCACGGTCAATAAAGAATACCTAACAAATTCAAAAGTCATCATACATGGCCACATTCATTGAGCCGTCAGCCCCAATCCTGTTTTCTTTCTTTCTTTCTTTTTTTTTTTTTTCAAAAAAGAAAGAAAGAAATACATAATAAAAATCCATCAGTCAGCCCGAGAAAGAAATTGATCTCAGAATTATTCTACCGAAGTAAAAAAAAATTTATTTTTCCATCAATGGGATTCACAACACATTCAAGGGACTTCTTTTTCGTGCAAATCCCATATAGCACTCGACAAAGATACAATAATTGCCAACCATTCTTGGCGCATAGCAGGTCTAGTTGGGCTCTTAACTACTGTCCCTCCATTAATTTTTTTTGGCCAGCTAGCCTGTTGCTAATTTTGAATTACTCTGTATAATGACAAACTACGGATGACTCTGCCCAAACCCCACTTACCCTTTTCTCTCAAGTGGCTCCCACTCCAAGAAAATCAATGAATCCCATGTTTCCCTTCTCAAATTTTCCATTCTCATGTTCCCCACGAATGCAGAGATTGGCCCTATTGTTGGCTACTGATTCGGATGCAGAAACTTCAGAGTTTGAATCTGAGTGGCCTGATTCGTGAAACTGATCCACATTCCCAGCATTGGCCTTAGGTCCCTTTCCCTGGAATTGATTATTGCCCTGGGCTTCACCCTTCCCCGCAGCCTGCCCAATTTTTTGCCCTTCCAGCTCTGCCTCCAAGTCAAAAAGATGTATATAACGTAATCACTCAAGAATCTTGATAAATTTTATTTCGTTATGGATGATAAATTTAATTTAAAGGGGCACAAATAACAGCATACCAGCTTCAGGATTGAGAAGATGGACAGGACTAAACCTGCTGAGGAGATGAGGGGCCTTGACTGAAGATGGGGTGAGGGAGAAATCAGTGCATGTTGAGGCAGCAGATCCATGGTCAATATTATTGTTGTTGCTAGAAATGGTTGTTGATTCGCTGCATGCATTTGCTGTGATTTGGAGATCAGCCATTGCGGAGAATCCCCTCTGTGAAAAGGAAGAAGGATTTCTTCTTCTGTAGACACTGTTTTGTTCTCTGTGCTTTCTTGCCATGATCACATGCCAATGGTTCTTGACTGCATTATCAGTCCTGCCAGGGAACAGCCTAGAAATCATAGCCCATTTGTTGCCATGTACTGTGTGTGCAGCCAAAAGCCTTTGCTCCTCGTCCTCACTGAAAGCCCTTCTGTTGATCCTTGGATCCAACTGGTTAAACCATCTTAGTCTGCAACTTTTTCCTAACATTGAGATGAATTTTTAAGAAAACAACACAAGTGAGTAAATCATCAACTCAAAAACCATATGCAGAAACAACTAATCTTTTCTATGAGATCTTATTGGTATTAGTAACCTGATCTTCCTTCCAGTTTCTCAGCTATGAGATTCCAGTTCTGAGGGCCGAACTGGGCCACAAGCTCTTTGAGCTTGGCGTCCTCATGTGGCCTCCAATGGCCTCTGGCACAAAGCTTTGACTGCTCATTTTTCTTCCCAATTCCATCCTCATCAGGCCCATCATCTTTCCACTTGTTTGCTCTTCCATCTTCTGCAGCTTGAAACGAGCATTGCCTTTTCAGATTATTCTGTCCCAGCACGGTAGCATTCAGATACTGAACAGCAGCGCCCATGTTCTCTCTTTCTTGCAGAAACTCCAGACCAAGTTGAAGAGAGGCACGTGGGGTATTAAAGGTCACATCCTGAACCCCATTTGATAGTTTTCTGGTATCAGAAATATCCACCAGGTTCAGCTGATTCATTATCGCCGCTGAAAGCCCAAGAAGAATCAATTCTTGGAAGTGAAAGGAGATGTTGGCAAGAAAATGACTTTAGTGTACTTTTGAAGCAAAAGAACAGGTAACAAAGAGAAGAAGCGGGATGGTTTCTTTGCTGGATGACTCGATGGCACGGAGGAGTTAAGATTGGAGGAGGACAACAAATAAGAGAGGAGAAATGAGCCTCGGGACTCTGATAATTAGCAACAAACGCAGAAAGGATTGAACAGGAAATAAATACAGAAGAAACAAAAAAGTTATGAGGATCAAGAAACATGAAAACTCACCCACGATTCTCCCACGAACTCCCCTTGTCTCACCTCACTAGTTTTTCTCTTTCAGACTCGTAACACACTCAAAACTGCAACTACCAACCAAAATTTCTATTACACCCCCCCTCCGCCTCTCTCTCTCTCTCTGCGTCTCTGTCTGTACATACATAAAAGAAATGTATACGTTAGTATACTATATGAGTGTGTGTGCATGGAAATCGAGAACCGCTCGTGTGGGTGGGTGGTGGTGGGAAGCCCCACCCAACAGCACTGTTGGACTCGGGCTGTGTAACTGCCCTTCTTTATTTTTCTCTCCATCAGCACGGTTTTTGAGAGCAAAATCAACAGAATCTGTTTGTCTTTTTTCTGAAACTTTTAAAATGGATTTTCTTTGGAACGAGCAAAAAATATTCCAGCATTTCAAAACAAAGAAAGGAATCTGTTGTTTGTTAAGCAGTGAAGGCTACTCCATTATTGGTTTTTTTTCAGCTTTTGAGCACAGCCTCTTTTCTTCATTGCCCGCTTTTCTTTCATTTTTTTTCAGCACAAATTTCCTTAAATCAATTATTTACTCTTGGAAATTAGTGAATATCTCACCAACGTGTCTTTGTAATTCCAAGATGTATTGGATACTGTTTTTTTGTTTAAAAAGTAAATGTTTTATGGGGGCATGCGAAATAAAATAATGCAAATTATTGGTTTAAGTTTGTTTTTATGTCATTTTTTATCCCGATTTTGTCAAATTCAAAATAAAAAGGGGCGAAAGGAGAAATTAGAAGTCATCCTCTCCCTTCCAAATTAATTAATATAAGCATAATAATGGTAGAAGATTACTCTTTTATCCTCGAACTCTCAAAATTATTGATGTCTAAATACACACTCATTTGCATATTAATTTCACTTAATTTTTATTATGAAAAAATCAATAATTGAGGTAATGGTTCAATTCAGATTACTTTTGGCCTAATTTAAGGTGAGCAGCCAAAATTGAAAAAGAAAAAAGGTTGGTGAAAGTCGTAAATTGGTCTTAGGCACAATAGCGATTAGAAAAAGCCACACAGATCAGGTTTAAAGATCAAGCAGTGCATAATTCAGTAGAAATCAGAAAAACTTCCATTGACTTCTCATTTCTTTACATATAATCCATATACTTGTAAATCATAGATATCCAAAAATGGGTTTTTTCTAGCAGGCATGTGATGTGATCATCAGAAGAATTATTATTACAGCCAAAACTATTAGGTGAATGTGAGTGATGATATACAGCCGACGCAGAAAAGAATCTGTTTTGGAATATTACATGTTCACAAAGAAGAAACTCAGATCTTTCGCCTAACGAAATGAATGACTCCCCAAACACCACATCAGAACCATCACCCATGTCTCTTCTTCGACTGCATACACACAGACACACACATTATACGATTTGTAGTAAGAAAAACAGTAGAAGGTTTGGTAATCCCTTCAAATAATTAATGACATGTAATGATGCTTTTAATCCTGATAGTCTTAGGGTTTAATTTTCTGGCGTCTATGTTCTTGCTGGTCTGCCATTGCCATCATCTTTACACTAAATGTTTGCAGCTGGATGCTCTGAAAAGTCGGTTCTTGTTTGGACACTATATTACTTTTAATTCATTGTTTGTCTTTTATTGAATTGATGGTTGTTATGTGCTGCTAATTTAGATATATGAGTCATATATCCAAAATCCTGGATACCTTAATTTAAGAGACTGCTTTTAATGTTATTTTTCAATTCCCTTATTATATGAATTGGAATTATATATGGCCAAGTCATGCATATTTTAAAGAATGGGATAATCATAATCTGCCAAATGGCTAAACGAAGCACATTTTCATGCGTGTTTAGAAATATTTAAATCAATTATTAAAAATATTTTTAAATGTAATTTTTGTTGCATTTATTATAATACAAGGGAGAAAAGGTTTACAAAAAAGAAAAAGAAAAAACTGAGATAAAAACTGAATAAATAAAAGTTAGCGAACAAAGTAAAAGATGTTATAATAAATCAAAGTTGAAAGAAAAGAATAAAATAAAATACGTAATAAACTAAAATTGGAACACATTTATGATACGCAACGCAGTTATTCTAGGAGTTGTAGCCTTAATAAATACTATAGGCTATGTTTGGAAGTTCCCTTGCAAAATTTACGCAATTCATCAAATTTTATGTCACTAAAGTTTTTATCTAAATTCAATTCATCAAATTCAATTTACTATGTAACCCATCCATCAAGTAAACTAATAAAAACAGGTCAAACTTGGTAAAAAAAAAAGGTTTAAAACTGAATTGAACCAGTTCCGAACTTGTCAAAATCGGTTTTGGGTGTTTTTATTGATTAAAAGTTTTAAAAAGTTTCATTTTAAAAAATAAATAAAATATACTTTTGGCTTTTTATGAACATTTTTACCTCCTAAATAATTTATTAATATATATAATTTTCACTGCCTATTTTTAATTTTGACTTTTATTTATTTAATTATTTTGAGTAAAAAATAAATAAATATTGCATCTTGAGATTAAAATTTTTCAAATTAATTGTGTTATTTTTGTTCTACAGAACTAATTTTTCAATAATTATATTTTTCTTTGAATTTTATTTAATTTCTTTCATGTTTTTGTAACATTTTTTTTATGTTGTTAAAATATTAAATTTTCAATGTGACATTTAAAGCTTATCATTTGTCATATTAATAAATAGACTTGAATTTATTTTACAAAATTAATTTAAATAATCAATTTTTTAAGAATAATTGAACGGGACCCAATTAATTTTTGAAAACCCCTCTCCGAGACAACATAGCCAAAAATGATTCATTTACCAGATGTCGGTTAAATATACCACCTACGACAACTAATTTGGTTCGAACCCAACGTGCAACAGAAAAAGAAATGTTTTATGAATTCAACCCACGGGAAAGTAGTAAAGCAGTGAGATAAAGTAATCAATATTTCGAAAGCATCGTCGATAAAATGTAACTCTGGGAAGGAGAAGACATGATTGAACTGTAACAAACTATCCTGTTTGAGAATTTACTGTGGGAATTAGATAGATTCTATGGATGTATAGATATAATGAATATACATACATACATACATACATACATACATACAGAGAGAGAGAGAGAGCTGTTTTGAGAGAATTTATTTATGCTCCTAATCTTTGCGAAATTAACAGAAGAAAGCATCCCGTGAGAATACGCAATCCTCAAATCGTTTGAACTCCTTTATCCATCATCATTTTTTGTTGATTTCATTAAATTAATTTATTAATAATCAATATTGTTATTTGGGCTACGTCACTCTATTGCAAATAAAAATGGTCATGTGTGTGTGTGTGTGTGTGTACATGATTCTTTCATTGTGTTTAGGTGGTTGCATTCGTTTTTTTTCACTTCTTTTATTTAATTAATCTATTCTACAACAGAGAGTGGGTGGGTGAGTGTTGGGGTGTGTGAGTAGGGTTTAAGAACAAAAGAACCACCTTTGGTCTCAACATTATTTTACTAAAATATTCTTATTTAATTTACTTTTCCAAATCAATTTTTTTTTTTATTTTTTTTAGGTTATAATTTTTGCCAAACTCGAACATATCCGTGTGGTTTGTCTATCGTTAGGTCCAAGCACGTGCCTGGTGCTACCTCTATTTTATGTTTCTCTTTACCTCTAATTTTTTTAAAAAAATTTATTGTTATTCCTCATCTGATGCAAAAGACAATAAAAAATCTGCCTCCCCCAAATTGAATTTTATTTATTACCATCTGAATTAAAACATGTGTTGGAGGTACTTAAACCACCACTTAAATAAACATATATAAAAACTTAATTTTACTTTATGAAGTCAGAAACATATAAAGCAAAACATTTTATAATTTCTAATAAAATTAGAACTTTATATATGTACAAATTTATTTATAAATTATAAAGTTATTGTATTTTAAATAATAGGAATAGATTTATTTAGAATTAAGGGTGTAATAATATTTAAAATAAGCAAATAAAGAATGATCAAGAAGAATTTGAAAAGAAGAAAATTTGAAAGAGAACTCATATAAAAGTAGAGAAAAAAAATGATAGAAAAAATAAAAGAATTAGTGACAAAGGTAATTGACCTTGTGTAAAAAAACTGATTCAATGACAATATAATATAGCATAGAAAAAAAGTGTTGGAATTACAAATGAGCCCCATTATAAGCCCCTTGGACCTTATTGAACCAAATGCCGAGCCTATCTAAGTTTGGGAGCATTATTCATAGATAATAACGGCCTATGTATAAGTATTCATACAAATAGATTTAATACTATATGTTAATCAAAAATTTTAAAATTATAAATAATGGTCATATATCTACTTATATACAATTTACACATTCATTCTTTTTCCAAGGTGGGGCAAACCTTTTTTTTTTTTTTTACTTATTCGACTCATACATATTCTTAACAAAAAATAATGGTGTTTACATGCACACACACACACACACATATATATATATATATAGTAATAATTATATTTGAGTACGTTTGGTCTTCTCAATTTAGAATAACAGGGTAAATTTATTAATTATGAGTGATATTATAAATTCACAATATAAACTCTTAATAATATACCATAGATTAAATATCAGGAAAAATTGAAAAATCTTATGCTTCAATCAGTATTTCGTAACATTTCTATAAATATTTAATACAAATGCAATGCATGTACTAAAAATTATTAAAATCAACGTCATGATAGTAATATTATCATTCATTAGCCGACTAGTGATTAGATTCTTGAAAATTACTTGAATTAATTAGTTTCCTGTTTTATTTTATTAGTGGCAAAAGAAGATACCATATTATACTTCAAATATGTTGAGATATTGATATTCTTTAATATTTATTATACATAAAGCCATTTAATCTGCTAAAAGATATATAAAATAACTCGACTCCGTATTTGGTATTCAAAAATATATAATTAATTAATTAATGACAATTATAATGTCATATATCATTAGTTTATTTTTTTATGTCACCACTTCTGAATTTAGGTAATATTAGTTCACTACTAAATCCACTTCAATGAATTGATGTCAATAATGTTTTAATCAGTGTCATGGTACGTAAATTCTTAAATAAGTATCACATTTCTTAATCATACAGTTGACCATTCATATTATTAATATATATGCTCCTCTAAAAAGTGTCTGGTAATGCTTATTTTATTTTAAATTTAGAAGGAAATTGATAAAACTAGATCATAAATATGAAAAATAATTATGACAGATATCAATTACTTATATTTAACAATGACTAAAATCTCACACACATATAGGAACAATTTTATAGGGAACTTATAGGTTTTTAAATATCTGAAGTTAAATTAAATAATTATAATTTCAAACTGATTCAAGAAATCAAAGTTTATAGAGAGCCAAACTAAATTTGCCCAAAAGGGCATAGAGGATTCATTACAAGGTAAGATGTCACTTTGAGCGAAAAGTCGTTGAAAAATATTAGAGGTAATCAAACCAATTTGAAATCTGTTGCCGACAATATCCTCAATTATATGATGTCTTAAAAATATCCTAAAAATTATCCATATTGTATAACAAATTTTACTTCATTTCACCTTAATTCGTAATGAATTCATTTTCATTGAATTCATAAGAAATTCAATTTTGAGTTCCTTTTTGATAAAAGGAGGAAAAATGAGATGAAGCCATTTACTTTCCAGATTGGTGGGAAGTAAATTAATTAATATATCTTTTTAAAAAATCTTGATAAGCATTTTAAATTAACTTGATTCTTTTTTGTAATAATCTAGGATATATTAAACAATTAAAAACGAGCATGTCAGTTTTTGTTCTTCTGGTTCTCATCAGACCACTAATTACATTTCCAAGAACTGAAACGTACCCACCATTAATTAGTTTATACGTTCAAACTAATTAATATTCTTAAACAATCCAAAAATCACAATAATGTGTCCAAGATTAGGTTCACAAAAGGAGAGGTACGTATCCCTAGATCCAAACATAGTGATTATCCACGTAACATTTACCTAAAAATATTTAAATTATGGTACAACCTTTGGTTGTTACGAAACTAATACTTTTGTCTTATACTTTAACAACATCATGATACTTCCCCTAAGTTCAATAATGTTGGCTATCTACACTAATTATTCCATCCACACACTGTTCTCTTAATTAGTAGTTTTAGTTTTTAATGTTATATGGCATAAACGAGGTTTGATTATGCCTAAACTGTTGTCGTTTTCATGTTTGTTATTGCAATTTGTGATAAAAAAAAAATAATTATTGATTAAATTCCCCAGGTGTGGCGTAGAAAGACCTGTCCTTGTTACACCCACTTTTTCTTGCATGTGTGCTAGAAATAATTATGAAGTTAACATTTGATGAAATTAGTTGAAACTTGAAAGGGACGTACAGATATTTTTGTAATTTATTGACAGAAACTAGTGGGTTCAAAGAATATTTTGTCGGTGAATACACTAAATTATATTATCATAATGCAATAAAAAAAGTATAAATTTAATTTTATTTTATTATTTGGACGGTTTTTTTCCCTTAATTTGGTCGAGAAAGCGTATATTAAATTGGAAAATTTATTAATGCTGTAATAATTTGAGAATATGGCGTGTAATCTCTTGAAATTATAGATTTTGTCTATTTTATCGCCTAATTAACTATAAATTTGGGATTGATGATTGCTTATCTGTCATTGATTAATTTTTGAATCTAATCAATTTTGATTGATTTGATTAATGAGAAAAGCGTGTACTCCCCCTAACATTAAATTAATATGGCCAAACTATAATTTTAATTAGAAAAGTAATTCGTCATTGATACATGAAAATAATGCACTGAGATACGGCTAGAAGAAAAAGTATTCGAAGTTGGGATCAATTTTTATTTGTAATATATAAAGGATTGTAAATAATGAATTTTTCAAAAAATGAACGGTTTTTTTTGTAATGCACAGAGATAATTAATTTAGGAAGAATGGACATTATACTAATTTAAAATACCAAAATGAAATTGTTATTCTTTATTCAAATTAGTGTATTGCACTATTAAGGTATGATATTGCATTACAGAATTAGGTTGTGTGCGTATATATGTCCTATTTAAAATTGGAAAAAAAAAAAGAAAGGAAAAATATTTGTTTTTTTATGCCAGTTCTTTTTTTAATATTTCGTTTCCTATCACACAGTATCCAACCTAAGTTCGGAGTTAAGACCTCAGACAAGACTTCGACTATGTTTGTTTTCCAATTTTAAAATCTAAAGACACTTACGCACTCATTCATTATATTTTTTAAATTTATTTTTTTTTCTTAATTTTATGTAATATTTAAAATAAAAATATCTAAAAATACATACCAAAATCTACAAACAAACATAGCCTTGGAATTCGGGTTTTGGTGTAAGTGATTGAAATTTAAATTGGTTATCACGGTAATTAATTAAGCTTTTATATACATGTTTATTCACCTTAAAAATTGTAACTATACAAAATAACTAGCTTTTACTTAAATTAAATAATACACACTATTTCTAGAAGTAGAATATAAAACATTTACAAATGTGTAGACATTTTCGTTTGATCCATTGATATATTTCTCAGTTGACTAACTTGCTGTAAATTGTCGACAATTTGACATCTTTTGTCTAAAACACACGCTCAGGTGTACGTATATATTTATTTATAATCTATATTATATTATTATTTTAATAAAAAAATTGTTGCACAAAATAAATTTACACAAATATTCTCATGTTATATATTTTCATTATTTCCATCATTATATTCCCCCTTTTCATGCAACTTACAATTTATATTTATATACTTTCTCAAATTTTATCAATTTTAAATTCTTTTTATCTTTAATCATTTTTTTATTGTATATATCTTTAAACAATGTAAAATCACATAATTTATTTATTTTTTATTTTTATTTTTATTTTTTTTCACGCAAACTTTCTCTTTTTTAAAATTCTTTTAAAATTTCATTATTTTAATATTTTAATATTGCTTATATTTTTAATATTAAATATTTTTATTTTTATTAATAACTATAAAATAATTTTATAATTTATAAATAAATCCACACATACATAGAGTATGCAAATTTTACAAGTATATTATTAAGTTAATAAAGTTTTTTTATTGTATAAAGTAAAATTACACAGTTGCCTTTATTTAAAATTCTTTTTATTTAATTTTTTTATCCTTTTCTTTCTCACTTTTCTTTTAACATGTTATTTTTTTTATTTTCATTCTCTTTCAACTTTTTTCTCTTTTTAAATTCTCTTGAACTTTCTTTATTTTCCTATTTTAAATATTTTTATACCTTTAATTCAAAATATTTTTTATCTTTAAAATAACTTATAATTTATGAATAAATTTACAAGTGCATAGAATGTACGACTTTTACTAGTACATAAGTATTGCTTTCTTGAATGTGTGAGAATAGTAGGCTAGCCACTTTTGGTACTCAAAGTATAAAGACCATAATACCCTTTTGTTATATAGAATTTTCATTATCTTTTATTAATTTGTACTTTCTTCCCCAAATTTTTATATATTATATTCCAATCTTTTATTTATTTTTTCTTCTCACTGTCATCTTCAAACTTTTGCCTTTTCAATTTATTTAATTTTCTATCTATTTTTCTTCTATCTTTTAATTTATTTTTATTTTTCTCTTTCATTGTTCTCTAAATTCAAATTAACTTTTCTTCATTTTCTTTTTTGTGCTTTTATATAAGTTTATGTTATTATTAAAAATAATTCATATAGGTATTAATTATTATTTTTCTCAAGTTTAATGCAAATTTTTTATCAAATAATTTGATATTACATACAATGAAATTGTATAAATATGGCCACTTTATATGTGTTCAACCACCCGATCAATGCCATAAAATGCCGGGCATAATGAAAAAACAAACTGGTAGGAAATAAAATTGACAAATTTTGGTAGGAAAGAAATATGACAAAAATTTAGAAATAGCATAAAACAAAACAGAGAGAGAGAGAGAGAGAGAGAGAGAGAGGGAAAAGATTATTTTGATGAGTAATGTGTTTGAAAGTTAGAATTTTAATGTGGTGAAAATGGTGGGAAATTTGTATCCAAAGCCCAAACATAACCCTAGCCTTTAATTTTCACATATATTTTAGACACGATAATATAATTGAAAAAAATGAAATAAAGAAAATGCATAAATAAAAGTTGCAAAGCATCAAAACATGATGAAAGAGCAAAGAAGACGCAGCTTTATTTGAAATGTAGAAAAGAAACTTATATGAGCGATGCCACTTCTTTAACCAACAATCATCATTCCTTCTTTTATTTCTCCCCACTTTTGGGGTTATAATAACAGTAAAAATTAACAATCATTAATCAAAAGGGAAACTTGTATAGAACTTACATGTTTTTATTATAAATAATGAATCTCTCATCAATTATAGTGTGATAAAGATGGGCAAAGGTGGATGTATGTGCAATTATTTCAACCTTAGTAGTCAATTGATGTGTCATATCTTATTAAATAAATAAGTGTCCAAAAATAATTACATAATTTAATTTCAACCATTGCCCTGTTTGGTGAATTTTAATTACCCAAAATAATTGAGTTTTGACTGGATCCATACTTCCATGTTCGAAAAATATGAGATTACTTATGAATAAATAAATCCAATTGAACTTTATGTAATAAATTTGCTGAATATTGAATGCCTACCCTGACCTGTATCATTACCGTACATGCGAACCAGGTTGGCTAAAAAGAGTGACCCTCTGTTAGGGCCTATGATGGCTGCCTGGCCCGCAATCTAAAATGGTCCCTCTAAAGATTATGTTACAAATTTTATTTGGATTTCACAATTAAGTATTTTTAAATAGATTGACAACAATGAAATCAAGTCCTATTCATTTTAAAAGATCAAAGTGAATGGATTATTAAATATAGATATCATGTCTTTTTTAAAGAATCAAAAACTCTGAATAGTTAGAAGCATGTTGTAAAATAACTAAAATGCTTTGGTACTGTTCACTTCGTTGGATTGTATGTAATTCAAAAGGTTATTTTGAAGAATAATCAATAATTAATTAATTCTTAAAAATTTTATTTAGTAATATTTACTATTCAAGATGGTTATATTTATTTTTTTTCAATTATAGTCTTAGTATAAAATTATTTAATTAATAATATAAGGTTAAAATAATCATCTAAATTTTTCTATATGAATTTTAACACTTAGATTATTTTATAGTGATTTTTAAGTAGGATTATTTACTCTGCAATTTTGTAATTTTATATCAAACGTGTATCTTATCAAGAACTTTAATTAACAAAAAAGAATATTCGATTAACTACTTAAATAAAACAATAAATCTTACATTATCATTCAAAGTAAATCTCATCCATAAATAATTCAATCCAAATGAAATGATTATATAAGAATAGTTCTTTTTCATCTCTTTTACCAAAGTGAATATCACCTCAAGAGATAAACAATCATTCTCATCATGACATGGGCTCTGTTGAATAACTCCCAACTCTTTTACATAAAATTTTGGCTAATTTCTTCATAAATCTGCAGTATGTTTTTCTTTTTTCAAAGTATCATGTGGGAAATTGCACAACTAACACTCCTCCACATTTGCAAACTCAACTACACACACACACACATGTACGCATGCATGCATGTATAAACACATATACATATATGGACACTGCATTACTCAAGAAACAATTTATTCATTATTCGGGACATATATAATTAATTATCCTAATATTTAACCCAACTTACGCATAACATCAATTAATGGGACATAATCAATTAACTTGTATTACCATCATGTACACATAAATACGGATTGGATCACATAATAATGCAGACCTGAACATTGTCCTCACTGAAGCTGTAGTTAATCCGATCATCGATGGTCTTGTAGGGAAGATCAGGGAAGTAACCATGCATGCTCTCATTGTAGCCATGCATATAGTGGTTGTAGGAGGAACTGAAGGTGGATTCACCCAAGTAGTGAGCAGCATAGGGATGATATTCTGTGTCATAAGGGAACGGTCAAAACTCAGCGTGTCTCCCTGTCCTCCTCATCAGTTTTAGGACATTCCATTTGTCCACGTATCCAGTCACTGTCACCTTGTGCTTCTCCATATCTATGTCCAAGCTATCCACACCTGCATCCACATCATATACATATAATTGCCCCTTTTTTGGATTTAATTATGACGTATGCTGACGTACCTCCTAACAAGGCCTAAGGCCTTGAACTAGCCTCACAACCAATTCATAGCTTGGAAGGCCGTGTCGAGAGTGCAGTGGGTGTAATTATAAACTCTTATTAAATCTTGTTAGATTAGGATGAAAACTACAATCAAATTAGTAGCATCACCTATAGACAAAGTTTGTTGTGTCTGGAATGGAGTCCAATGAAATTGGAAAGAATCGTCCACGGGCCTGTATGTGCGTATGTATATAAGTAAATTTGACATTATATATTAATTTAAATCTTAAGGTTATGAGTTATGGGTCAAATTTTCACTTATATATAAGTTAATTTTTCTTTTGTCTTTCAATGTGAAATTTCACTTTCTCTAACTCATAGTTGTTTCTCAATAATCTCCCCATCAAATATGAGTTTCTTCAACTTGCTACTCCTTAATCAGAAACTTCTCGAGCATTTTACGGTCTCACCAAGTTACTCTCATATGATTACCGAACACACTTACATGTCCATCACTTTCGTAGGCCTTTCATGAAATATGAACCTCCCATGCGATCACTGAGCACCATCTTCATACTTATCCCAAATTAAATCATCAGCTCTGATATTACTTGTTGAGAGTGTGGCAAGTCCAACTACAAACTTTGATTAGATCTTATTGGGCTAGAAAGAGAATGCCCAATCAAATTGGTAATATCAGTTATAGACAACATCTGTAGGATCTAGAATGGAGCTTAACAAAATAGAAAAGAACCGTCCACGAGCCTATACGTGTGTATATATATATAAATAAACTTGACATCATGTATTAATTCAAAATCTTAAGGTTATAAGTTATGGATTAAATTTTCACTTATATACAAATTAATTTTTTTTTAATTTTTCAATGTGAGGTTTCACTTTCTCTACAATATATTTGTTTTCCAACAAATAAAGCTATAAGACTGACGGCTAACCTAACAGTAGACACAGAGGTGGCTAGCAGCCCATTTATCTAAGGACAATGTATTACAAGATAGGTCGCTATTTTGAGAAAAGAGCCCATGTCAAATTATATACAGCTGGTTTTAATTAATTAGCTAGATGATCATGATCATGCATGAGCCACAGGGATCTTGCCATGCAATTAAGAGATTGATCTTCTTATCCTCTTCTCGCATCCTTCTCAATCCATATGTACCAAAAGCCCCATATGGATCTTGCCATGCAATTAAGAGATTGCTCTTCTTATCCTCTTCTCGCATCCTTCTCAATCCAAATGTACCAAAAGCCCCATAATCCGTACATCCAAAAGGAAGCATAATAGACAGTCACAGTTTCTGATCACTAAAGGGCTGAGAAACAATTAATTAACGGGTTTTTTTTTTTTTTTTCCTTTTGTCATTTTGGCCCTGACATGGGAGGAGAGGAAAAGGAAATTTGTGTACGCCAAACTAAGGGGAAAGGGTTATTATGGACATAGACTTCGATACAGTAGCCTTCTTGAAACAGCCACCAAACATTTCTGCCTCAATTGGGAGAACTCAGAATTCTGAACTTGGGCATGAAGGGTCATGTTATATATGTTCCTATTGTAGATAAATAACATATTAAGTATCAATGAAAAATTGGACTGCAAATCAAAAGAATCAGACAAGTTGGACTGGTCCGTGCAAGGGGAATTATCCATATCCGTCGTCACCTTGCTACAAATACGCCAAACAACTTGATGTCTGTCTTTTGTACTGGAAATTATAGAGATGCCAGGCATTGATATTCTCCTATCTTTATTTTCGTTCAAAAGTAGCTAATTCAATAAGATCTATTGACCATTTTGTAGGTATTCGATAAACAAATCATTTCTTGGACAAATCTTTCAAAGAAACTATCAATATTAGAATAAAATAAAAATATAAATATTACCGATGTTTACGGCATCCAAGTGTGCCATTTAGACAAAAGTTCAATTGGTTATTTAAGATGGAAAAGGTGAAATGTTCAAAAATTGCTTGTTAAATTTTCTCGTGTGGTATTAAGATTAGAGAGTACAGCACTTTTTATACATGGGGGAAAACGAAAACAGGAACAAAAAGAAAATGTGCACGTATAGATATAAATGGTGTGTGATATAAATAGGAAAATAAAATATGCCTCTTTATTTATTTTTTTACTTTTACCCTTCTTTTCTCATATTTTATCTTTCTTTTATACTTTTCAAATAAATTTTATTTATTATATTTCTTTTTATTTTGTTTTCCCTTGAACTGTTTGTTTTTTCTCTCTCATTTTATTTAAATATCTAATGCATTTTTAACAACTCTGTTGATTTGTCATTCATCATATGCAAAATAGGCGATTTTTATTATATGAAAAATGACAAAATAAAACAAATACTTAATATATATGATTCAATTACAAATAAAATATACATCCTATATATATAATTTAAAGTACACACTAGTTGTGCACAAATCATTAGCTTTTATTATTTCAAAGCATCTAACGTTCCTTTTTAATATGTTACAAATATCTTAATATTTTATAGGGTACGCAAGATTTATGGATTAGTAGAAATTAATTCATCAAATTAAATTCAATTTTTTTATAAAGTTTTTGAAGACTTAATATTTTGTCCGTATAAGTAGTAAGCTAACTTTTAAATCTTGAATAAATATTATGTATCTTAATTATTTATTACTTTATTCGGTTCAAAATTGACTATTTGGGTAGCAAAATTATGTGGGATATTAAAAGATGAATAATACTTTTTTAACTTGAAAGCATAAAAATTGGGAAACATAATAATTTTGAAAAAATAAATTTTAAATTATGTCATTAACTAAGTAATCCAATGACGAAAGACGGCAAAATGGATAGGGACATACTCAACATGCCAATAAAACAATATATTGCAACGCAACTCAAGAACTAACTTGAATGACTTAAATTGAACTTATTCGAAGGAATTTGAAATCAATAATCAAACTCTAAACAATAATTGAAATAACTTGTATGAAGAACACTCACATACCAATATCTGTCATTCAAGAGAACCTGAAGAGTACTGTGAATACTCCTAAATCTCATATGGGTTTAAAACATGGAAAGCCCAATCACAAAAAAGTAGTGCATAAAAATAAATTTTGTCGAAATAGTTCCGATCCACATGCGCGATTGTGGTCTTCATCTCTGAATTTGTAGTGGAGCACACTGCTTTGTCTCCATGAACCACAAATTCTCAGTTCAATTCAATTCTTGTTCGTAAGCTCTGTAGAATCACGCACAAAGGTGAAATAGCAGCATATGCCCGTGTCATAAACCTATAGCCACACCCCCACCAATCCAATTGAGGAAGAAAAAAGCCAATGCAATCCATTACAAGACTGATGCCAGCTGCATTGGCATAAAATTAGGAATATATGCTCGGCAAAAAATTGATAGCAACTGGAGCACCAGATGGGCGTGACAAGTGTTGAATGACAACGTTATCTAAAAAAATTAAATTTTTAGAGATGTGTTACCTCGTATTTAAATATTTGAATTCAATAACACGGTATAATTTACAAGATAATATCAATATTTTTTTTATATTTTTTTTAACTAAAAGATTTTTTTGAATTTTTAAAATAAATTATTGTTCCTTAATTTTTCTGGTAGAAAATCATACATTTCAACATTTTAACTTCTGAGATTGAAAAATAACAATTATATAAACCATCCTTTTGAAAATTCAAATAAATATCTTAGATTAACTTAAAATTTTTTAAATATTATAAAACTGTTCTTTTCTTTCCTTTACAAATGAACCCACTATTGTAACATCCGTGACCATGTCATAGACAAAATGTAAAACAAAATAAAGACAATTTAATTAGTTGATGAAAATTTGGTAGTTGGGCCCCAAAATTGACTAAACTTTAATTAACCCAAATTCACATTTGGGCCTTTATGTACCTTATAAGCGCAACCCATTATTAATTATTGGGCTCTCAACGCTATAAACTGAACCCACGAAATTTGGGCAAAATAAAGAGCAGCAACATTGGCAAATGGCAACAAATGAAAATATTTATTTTAACAAATAAATTTCACAAAGAAATGCAAATACAATTCTGTTAACAAATACTATTTTATAAACGGATAGCAATTGAAATTCAAACTCATGACCTCTTATATATTTACCATGACAAAAGCCCATTTTATCTAGAAATTCAAATTGTTAAAAGGATGTATTATTTGAAAAAGATGTATGATTTTATATTTAATTACTCAAACAACAAAAAGCTGATCGACTTCGGCCTCCTTCAAGTATGAAAACAGGATCATTGTGAAGGATCCAATATGTTGGCTATCGCTAGTAGATGATAATGACTGCAATTCTTGATCCCAAAAGTGAAGTTGTGAGCCATTGATACACAGAATGGCTTCAACTTTGCACTTTTATGGCAGTATATAAGGGGTATCTAAGAATCACATGTTCAGTATCCCTTTATGACGAAGGTTATTGCGTGTGTGCAACCCCCAATCTACTTGGCACAGTCTGTTTCAGTTGATTACGTCTGGGCCATCAATGGAATGAGAAAGAGAATCGCAAGATAGTAACAATATAAGGAGAATCATAGGTGTTGTGGCAATGGACGGGTGTATTTTGCCAAAGCTGATTCTATTGTCTGCATGGCAAGGGCTCTCACTTGACGTACCCCCAAATTCATGCTTGAAAATTTTGAATCTCGAAACTTTTCACAAATGCTTTTGTATTCTTGGAATATGGCACATTCAAATGAGGCAGAACGGATGGGTGAAGATATATATCCGCACGGCGCTGCTTATGTGCCACTGATTTTGATCCGAAACCAATTATTAAGAAAGAAGCTTGACCAACTTTATTTCTTGGTTCAGAATTTGATTTTGCTCATTGATATAAGAGGAGACATGCAGTTTCCTTGTTCCAAATCCATGCACACCCTTGTGCCTAAGGTACACGCTCAGATACCAAAAATGTCACCAACCATAAATGTATTTTTATTTTCTAAAGGATGAACTAAATCTTGTGAGAACCATCTTGTGTGCAAGTTTTTTAAGCAAGACGATCGGTGGTGGTATCTTGCCACTAAAATAGAGCATTAGACCACAAACCGCGAACCCTGTAAACTTACCTTTAGTTAGATCTATTACTATATAGAACATGGGAGGGTCATATAGATACTGTATCAGGTTTAAATGTGATTAGACCTAAATGTCTCTATTTTTATTCATTTAACTTTTTTCATATTTTTCATTTTCCTTTTTATCCTTCCTAAATAAAATTTGCTTTTGACAAAGCAATTGTAGAAATCCTAATTGCAGGGTTTTCTAATCAACTCAAGGGTTGGTGGGGTAATTATCTCACTCCTGACCAACAAAATAAAATCCTCAATGCATACAAAATAGATGAAAAGGAAAACTTCATCTTTGATAAAGATGATAATCCTCAATAGGATGCCCTCTCTACTTTAATCCTCACTATTTCTCTCCACTTTATTAGAGATCATTCGCATATCAAAGATAAAAATGTTGAACTCCTTTCAAATCTTCGTTGCAAAAAATTTAGCCATTTCAGTTATATAAAAATATCTTCCTTACTAGAGTTATGCTTCGAGAAGACTCTAATCTACCATTTTGGAAAGAAAAATTCCTTACTGGACTTCCAACACTGCTTAGTGAGAAGGTCCGCAACCATATTAAAGAAACTTTTTAAAAGATAATCATTTCTTATGAAGATTATACATATGGCCAGCTAGTTTGTATCATCCAATATGAAATCTTAAATCTGTAAAGATTTGAAACTTCAAAAGCATCTCAAGAGAGAAATGAAGCAAACCTAAAGTGAATTAGGAACTTTCTACCAACGATTTGATATTAATCCTTTCAAACAATCCTCGTTCTTCTTGTCAAGGTAATTGTAGTCGTGGTAAATCCAAAGGTTACAAGCAATCCTTTAAGAAGAATTACACAACCTATAAAAAAAAACACCTCCAAAAGAAGAATATTACAAAAAACCTCTTAGGAAGAATAAAAAATATCAGTCCAAGAATTACTCCAAACTTTTAAAAGACATTAAATGTTTTAAGTGTCAAAAATATGGACATACTGCAAAATATTACAAACTTAACAAGAAAATCCAATAACTTGATATTGGACAAGATGTCCTCAATAAACTCTCTAATCTCCTTGTCAATACTTCTTATAAATCTTCAAACTCTGAAACAGAATATTCATTTGTTTCAAAAGAAGATCATAAATGTCTTCAAATAGATGAAGTTGCTTCATCTAACCTCCAAACTTCTACTCAAAAAATTTCTTCAAAAGCTGATAATAGATTTTCAGTCAATGTCTTAAATTTAGAAAAACAAACGATTCTTGATATTATTAACCAGGTTGATAGCCCTGAGTTAAGGAAAGAATGTTTTGAAAAATTCCTTAAAACTTTCACTAGCTGTGAAAGGGAACCAAAATCAACTTCCCAGCCTTGGATATTAAAGAATACTTATAATCTTACAAGTATTCTTAGCAAACAAAAATGCAAATCCAAAGAATTAACAGTTCAAGACCTTTGGAAGGAGATTGGAATTGTTAAACAAGATTTATGAGAGCTCAAACTAAAACAAAAGCAGAATGAGGAAGCTATTAGGCACATACTCTCCAAAATTCAATTCAATAAAGAATTTTCATTAAATGATGAAGATAATCCCATTGAGACAAAAATACAAGCTCTTCATAAAATACTAAATGAATTTCTCTTTATTCTCAAAGAGATTACAACAAGAAAATACATGATTAAAATTACTGTTAAATTTTCTCCTGATTATCACCTGAATACCATTGCCCTTTTTGACATAGGTGCAAATTTAAACTGCATTAAGTCTGGCATGGTTCCAAATAGATTTCTTGAAAAAATAAATGCAAAACTTTCAGCATCCAATAATGCAAAACTCTATATTAAATCAAAAACATTTGCCAGTATCATAAATAATGATATTTCTCTCAAAATAGCCTTTGTTGTTGTCCAATAAATACATTATTCTGTTATTCTTGAAACTCCCTTCATTAACATCATAACTCCTTACAAAGTCAATTTGATTCTATTTCTTTTAAAATCAATCACAAAAAGTTTTCATTTCCTTTCTTGACAAGCCAAAAACTTAAAATCTTGATTATCTAAAAGCTTTTTCTATTCACCAAAATACTTTGCACAATCTTATTCAAACAAAAGATTTTCAACTTCAAGATCTTCACAAAAATATCTCCTTTAAAAGTATTCAAGAACAGTTAAACAACTTTTTTGTCAAAAAATAAATTGAAAATCTTCAAAATTCTATTGAAAAAGAAATTTGTACTGATCTTTTAAATGCTTTTTGGAATAGGAAACAACATATTATTGATCTTTCTTACAATGATTCTTTCACTGAAAGGCAAATTCCTACCAAAGCCTATCTTATTCAAATGAACCATAAACTAAAAGAACACTGTAAGAAAGAAATACAGGATCTTTTAGATAAAAAACTCATTTCAAAGTTACGCTTCCCATGGAGCTTTGCAGCCTTTTATGTTAACATAGCTTCTGAAATCCCAAGACTCATCATCAATTACAAACCTCTTAATGATACTCTCAAATGGATTTGATATCCTATTCCAAACAAAAAAGATTTATTCCAAAAATTGTTTGATTCCTTTAACTTTTCAAAATTTGATATGAAAGTTGGATTTTAGCAGATACAAATCTCTCCCCAGGATCGTTATAAAATAGCCTTCATTGTTCCATTTGGACAATTCGAATAGAATGTTATGCCTTTTGACCTCAAAAATGCGCCTTCTGAATTTCAAAAAATTATGAATGATATTTTTTTTTGCATTACCTACATTGATGATGTACTTATCTTTTCAAAAACTATTAATGAACACTTCAAACATTTAAAAACATTTCTTTATGTTTCTAAGAAAAATGGTATTGTTGTCTCAAAATCAAAGATTTCTCTTTTCTAGACAAAAAATTAGATTTTTAGGACACTACATCATACAAGGCACAATCACCCCTATAGAAAGATGTTTACAATTTAGTTCAAAATATCCTGATCAAATTCTTGACAAAAAACAATTTCAAAGATTTCTAGAATGTTTAAATTATATCTTAGATTTCTTCCCCAATATTAATAGGAGAGCAAAACCTTTGCATGATTGTCTCAAAAAAAAACCCCGATCCCTTGGACTAATGAGCATACAGCTACTTTCCAGCATATTAAAACTCAAATCGTTCATCTTTCGTGTTTGCATATAGCAAACCCGAGTCTCCTAAAGATTGTACAAATAGATGCTTCTGAATTCAGCTTCGAAAGCATCCTTCTCCAAGTCTAGAAAGTCAAAGAGTGTATTGTACGGTTTACCTCAAGTCATTGGAACCAAACGCAGAAAGACTATTCTACTATTAAAAAGAAATTTTGAGCATTTTTTTGTGCATACAAAAATTTTAAAGTGATTTACTTAATCAAAAATTTCTTTTACATATAGATTGCAAATCCGCCAAAGAAGTTTTGAAAAAAGATGTTCAAAACCTTATGTCAAAGCAAATCTTTGCTAGATGGCAAACAATATTATCTATTTTTGAATTTGATATTGAATTTATCAAAGCGATGTGAATTCCCTACCTGATTTATTAACCCATGACTAATTAACACAGAAGCCCATGGCCAAAGACAAACAAATTAACAAACAGAAGGATCCCAACCTCAAGCAAACAAGAGCAAGACCGTTGACCTGGTATGATGCCGTGGTCAAAGAAGAGGAAGAAATGGAAGAGTAAACGGATACAGCACAGTCTGAATTCCTTAACTTAGAAATTCAGAAACTATTTCTAGCATTTTACCAATCCCTTGAATTGCAAAAAGTCCTTTCAAAAAATAGTAACTCTAGTGAGAGTTTTAAAAAACCAAATGCCCCAACAAAAATACCAAATATATCCAAACTAATTGTCAAAACAGAAACCCCAAATTCCAATTCTTCACAAAATCTTATCAAGTCAAATATTACACCAAGCCAACCTTCCAAACCATCATTCCTCTTGAAAAAGGAATCTCATACAGAACCCCTTTTGAGTGTGCCCCAAAATATTTTGGAAAGTATCTTTCTGTACCAACCGACCCTGCAAAGATAATAGAATACTGTTGAACCATTCTTAAGGTAACCCAATCTGTTACCATTATTCATCACAAAAGGACTCCAGACCAACAAATGCCATCTTACTCCCTTGCAAAAATACGGAAAGTATTACCACAATCAGCATCATCTGCATAAAATCTCACCAAGCCTATTTTCTTTGTCTACCAAAATGCAAATAATGAGCAAAGCAAAATCACCTTCAATTATTATGATTACCAATAAATCTGGTATAATATTTTTTTCTTTATCTAAAACCCCAAATACTCTCATACTAAATTACTCTTCTTCAAAGAAAGTGAGCTTATCACCTCTTTTTCAAACTGGTGGAATTTTTGATGATCCTATTTCAGTTTAACCAAAAATATAATCACAGGACAACTTCTTAAAGCTTACAACCTTTTCAAAACCAACTACAAGCCATTACCTGAGGAAGCCAGGTTTCCAACCTTTGCTCAAAAAGATATCTCTCTTAGGTTCTCTGTTAGTATTTTGATATCTACAAACAAAATAACATTTCTTTTCTTAGAAAAAATTTCAAAATTCAGATGTGGGAAAAATTCCAACCAGCAGGACACCTTACTCCAGCAGGAATGAAAATTTCCTTGGCCTCACCCAAAATCAGAATAAAAAACAATCGGAATTTCTCGCACAAAAATCCAAGATGCAGTTCATGAATGTACCAGCAAAAACTCCCGAGGAAGTTGCAAAGATTCTTGCCTAGTTTACACAAAAAGGAGAAGTTGGGACATCAAAATTACTTAAAGATGCTGAATCCTCCACAGAGGAAGAGGCTGACATAAATTTAGACTTTGAAATCTTTGGGAATTCAGATTTCTAAAAAATTAATAAAATGAAATGAAAAAATGAAGAAGCAAAAAAGAAAAAAGAAAAGAAAAGCAAAAAACAAAAAGAAAAGGAAGAAAAACTTATTGTTCTTTACTGTTCAAAAATACAAGAACTGTTCAAATATGGAGCAAAAAAACAAAATAGTCCAGTCGCTGTTGCAAAACTATTTACTTTTTACTGTGCAGTCACGAGAATAGTTACTATTCAAACATTTTAAAATTACAAAAAAGACCCTTCCAGGGGTTTATAAAAAGAGGAGCCATCTCCCAGTCAAGAGGTGAGCTAAAAGAGCTAAAATAGGGTTGGAAAAATTGAGTAAGCCTAAAGAGCTGCTTGAAGAGCCATTAAAATAGCTCTCACCCAAAATAGCCAAAAAAATCTTGTAATAGATAGGAACTTTGTTCTTCCTCCCCTATCTACCAAAAAACCTTTCACCATACTTCTTTTTAGAGAGGGCAAATACGCTAAGGGTATCACTCATCATCAAAGATTTCAAAATATTTTATCTTTAGAAGGTTTATATCAGGGTTAACCTGAAGTTTGTATCTCTAAATATTGTTCAAATATATTAAAATATTTCTTTTATGCCTATTTCTGCAAATGGTCAGTATAGCTGTCTAAATTAAATATTATTGTAAACGTTTCATACATATGGTAGGCATAGTCGGCTATATAACTTCCTGCATTTTGGAGTTAGTAATAATAGGGTTTCATTACCATTAATCGTACCAGTAATTAAAACAAATTATACTATAAGAACAACTATTTCCTTTTCAACTTGCACGTTTATCATGCGAGTGTTACTTGTACCTCAACAAATTTCGTTGAGGTTCCCTCCACATACTTGTTTCCTACGAATATGGTAATTAATTTATTTTATAGCTGCTCTTCTATTAAAATTTGGTTCCCTTTTCATTTTGTATGGCGAATTATGTAATAGTTATATTTGGAATTTTAAATCCATTTTATATCTAAATTATATTATTATTTCAATAAAACCTTTTAGTTGCATAATACAAAATTACATAAATACCCTTTGCTTTAAATTCTCTTACTTTTTGTCCTTTACTATTTTTCTTTTATACTAATTAATTACTTTTATTTGTATTTTACTATCAAATTTTCTCTCTTTCTAAATTCTTCTATTCTTTTTTTTATTAATTAATTACTTTTGTGTGTATTTCACTATCAAATTTGATCTCTTTCTAATTTCTTCTATTCTCTCTTTTACTAATTAATTACTTTTGTTTGTATTTCACTATCAAATTTTCTCTCTTTCTAAATTCTTCTATTCTCTTTTTTACTAATTAATTACTTTTATTTGTATTTTACTATCAAATTTTCTCTCTTTTTAAATTCTTCTATCTTTTTAGTTTTACATGGTTTTTAAATACTTTTAGCCTATATTTGTACTATTTAATTTAAAAAAATAAGACTTTATGTTGTATAATGAGAAATTACTCAATTGCCTTTATTTAAATTCTTTTATTTTTCATCCTTTTTTCTTTGTTTTTTACCTTATAATTTTTATTTATACTTTCTTTCAAGTTTTCTTTCTTTTCAAATCTTTTGATCTTTCTTTTTTATTTAAAAGTTTCTTATGCTTTTTCAATGTTATATCTATTATTTAAAATGCAATAGCTTTCTAAAGCATATATAAATTTGCACATTCGTAAAATGTACAGCTTTTACTAGTTATCAAGAGTTTGGGACAGTATGATTTCATATTTTAAATTTAAAACAATACCCTTAATTAATATTTTATATTATTACCCTAAATTAAACTGATAATGCACATTCAAATATAATTATTAATGTACCATTATTTTTACAATACGATATCTCTATTATATTATTATTATTAAACACAATTACCATTACCCTTATTTTAACCTTTTTTATTTTTCTATCATTTTCATTTTCCATCTCTTTAACTTCTTATTTCTATACATACTCCCTTTCTTTCAAAATTTCTCTTTTTTTCAATTTTTTATTATTCTTTATTTATTATTTGTAATGTTTTTATACTTTTAATTTTAAAAATTAAATTTATTTTATACAAAATACAAGAACTTTACTAAATAAATTTGCAAACTCCAATTTTACTTGTTTAATATAATGTCTATTTACAAATAACTCTCCATTTTTTCAATTAAAATAAAAATTGAAGAGCCCCCATAACACCCCAATACAGTGGCGCCACCTTTCCTTTTTTGAACGAGCAGTTGCGCCTATATTGGACGGTTGGACGCTCGCAATCGACAATGGAAGGCTGCGTTTCTCCAACACATTCTTCAAAACCTATCCACATTACTTTCTTGTAGGGAGAGAGAGCCGCTCCGCATCTATCAGCACTCTGACAGTACTTTCTTGTATTGATTGGCCTGTATTTGAATTTAAATTTCTGTGGTTGAACCTTAGATTCTGTTGAACTCGCTATTGATTCTTTTGTGTCAATTACAGGGTAAAAATATTCTCCGAATCCGAAATTTCGGTTCTTTCCATTGATTTGAATTATTCATATTCATCCGTAAGCTCCAGAGCTTGACATTCCTTTTATGTGTTTTTTCCTTGTATTTCACTTTTTTTTTTTTGGTAATTGTAAGATTTCTAATGCACGTTGATATATTTTATTCTGGGCACATGTTTACATGGGCAGATTGAATTTTTGTCATATCTGCAATGGGGCAATTGAAAAGTAGGTCAAGGAATTGCCCCGTTGATCAGCACTGCTCCCAGTGGGCGAGATGGTATATGGGTTTATGCCTTTGCAGCACAAGAGATGGCCTTTCGTTTGCTCTGGGGTTGATTAGTGTGATCAGTTGGGGTGTGGCTGAAGTACCCCAAATCATCACCAATTACAAGAGACGTTCTGCGGAAGGACTCTCAATGTTTTTTCTTTTGACATGGCTAATAGGGTAATATGTTCACTTTTAATAATGCTTTCACGCTGCCAACCACCTCTATTGTTTATTTGTCAGCAAGAGAATTAAGGTGTTATTTTGGTTCTTTGGGGTTCTTGTGTTGGTACATAGAGATGTCACGAATGCAGCGTTGACATTCTTTATGGTTGGCCACTGTTTAAAGTTGATTTCTTGCTTCTTCTGAGAACGTTCTGATGTATATCTCTCAAATAAGTCTCATTACAAAAAATTGACATTAGATGTTAGAGATAGGGAAAATTGAAAGAAAATAACACTTCATGAGACTCATGTCAACAAGTTGTTTCTTGCCAAATAAGTGGATGTTTGGTGTCTACCTCAGGCCAATCATTTGATAATTGTTAAGTAAGTAAGTCAACAAAATTTACAAGTCCTCTTTGGCTCTACACACCAGATGATGTAAATATAGTATGTATCCATAATTGATTTTAGTTGAATGCAGTTGGTGTCATTAGTTTCTCTTAATTATTAGAAAAATATCAGAGGCCTCATACCAAGTGTCATAAAGCAGGAACTGTGGTAATTTTGAGTTTTGAGTTAGTATGTGATTTATTTATAAGCTTCGCTGCTTCAAGTCGCAGAATTTCTTTCCATATTATATTGCAAGCTACATGTAAGTCATTATTTACCTACAGAAAAAATTCAGTGGATAGAACTAAAATTCTTGTCAAAACCAGATAATTTTTTTGCAATTCTGTTTAGGGTTAGTAGCTCAATTCTTGATGATAGTTCAGACAATGAAGCTCATTTCTGTATAAACATTTTTCTTGATTAGTTATTTGGTTCTTTTGCTAACTAGTTGCTTTCTTGATGATTTCTTTTGCAGAGATTTTTTCAACCTCTTTGGCTGCTTACTAGAGCCCGCAACAGTAAGTTGTTCCCTTTTTCTGTTGTTCTATGGCATTGCTTACTTCAACCTGATCTGTGCATGCCTCATGTATTATATTATTACTCAAAACAAAATGTGTAACCTTTTTCCAATCCATATATTGTCTGCCCTTACAATCCCATAGTCAGGTAAGGATAATTCCTGCCTGAATGATTGAAACTATGAATTAAGGTTCAGAGTCCCCATAATTGTTTCACATACTTAGGTTGGTTTGTTTTCTTTCTCTTTTTTTTTCAGCAAACATATAGGCAATGAAAGAAGAATGCATGAATTTGTTGATCGTGATTATGAATGCTTGATGATATTTTAAAGTGAATGATACTAACTCCCCTGTGACCAGTAACAGAACAATGGAAAATGTTTTATTCCTTTGCTCATTTTGTTTCGAGGGATTTATTTACTTGTGAATTCTAAAGTGATTCAATGAACTATTGTTTTTGAATTGAAGACATGGCATGATAAAACCTAATTTAATTTCTGCCACAATTTCACTGTTCACTCTTGGTTTAGTTTGTAGATATGAAGAATAACAACTTATATAGTTTTACAAGTCTCACTGACACAATACTACTACTGTATTAGAGAGCCTTTAGTCACCTAGAAACCTCTCAATGCTAGTGAAAAATTTGCTTCTAGTGATGGAACATTTCCATTTACTAACTCATACTTTCCAATTTGCAGCTACCAACACAATACTATATGGCAGTGGTACGAATGATCTGTCATCTATCAATTCCGTGCTGAAATTCAATTTGCTACTTGCCATTCACATTATGACAGTAAATTTGCTGTTTCTTGCAGTTATATACAGCAACTACCATGATTCTTTTCTCCCAAGCTGTGTACTATGGACTCATTTATCCACGACTGAAGTCGAACGAAAGACATCAGGAGGTTTGAATATATAAGACCTGTTATATAACCAGTTTCTACATATTAGTCCATATGTTACTGCATTCAAATGGAGTTGAGGTTCAAAATGAAGATGAATGTTTTTCTTAGCATTGAGAAAATTCTAATATGAGTGAGATTGTTAAACTCTAGTTACTTATTAATAGCAGATCGCAAATGCACGCATGTGTTTGTATTCGGAACGCATGTTAAATTGCACCATTTTGAATCACGTGCCAAAACTTTTAATTTCAATTTTGTTACTGGAATTTATGCCCTTTATTCTGGTGCATTACTTTGGATCTATTAAGTGTTAATCTCTGATAGTTGTATTATCATGTACTGCCAGGCTACGAGAGCTGTGGAAAGGACAGCAGAGCGCAGCCATGGAGTTGATGCTGAAACAGTTGGTAACGTAGACAGATGGGGAGTTGCTCGGAGCTCACCTATTCCTCTTGCATCAAGTCCTCTTGATAAGAGTGAAGAACTATATTTTATGTCAGCAATCTCTTACTTCAAAGATTTAAAATTGCATATTTTTTTGATAAGCCAAACATAAATTTACATGCTTTCAAGCTTTGTCACCATATGAGAAGCATGAGACACTGTATTCGCCACCTAACTTATTCAGATATCTCTAGTCAAAACGACTGTTTTGCATGTTGTAACTCTATATTTTAGGTAAACTATTAGACACAATTTGATTTTGCCCTCTGCCTCACACATAATCGGACACAAAAGAGTCTATATGGTAAATTTACTTTAAATTTGCAGATATGAATTTTAGTTGAACACTTTCTTGCTTTCAACTGAGTATAATAATCCTGTGATGTTAATGCTCACTTGTATGTTCAGATATTAAAAAGAAGCACTGATTGGTGTGAAAATGAAAATTATAGAAAATTTGATAACATAGATTTATGAAAGGAAGCTAATATTTGTCTTTGGAAACTTTTTCCCCAACTCCTGACTGGGCTTGGTTTTTCAGGTCTGCGAGATCCCTTTCAGTTAGTCGTACACCTACTCGAGGATCTTTACTAGCACCAAGGACTCCTAACTCAGATGTTGAACAACAACATTGGTTGAAAGACCCATTGCTTGGTGATGTTCGCCCTACACAATCTGCTCCTCCAAAAACCATGCTTTGTGTGGTGAGCACTTTATAATGTCCATGTAAAGTTGGAACAATCAGAATCGCCATTTAAATACTTTCAGTAGACATAACTTTTTGACAATCTCATGCTTCAGGTTTCCTTGATAACATTTTTCCTTGGCGGTTTCAACCACCAATTATCAGAAAGTCATAAAAGCTACATGATATTTAGAGGTCCAACAAGAGGCATCGTGTTGCAAGCGAGTAGGAAAATTTTAGAAACAGAGGTTGTAAAGTGCTTGTGACAAATTGTATTTGTCTTGTTTATACTGCTTATAGTTCTCTGTACTGGTAGATTATGTTCCTATTCTTTCAATTTTTTCTGGGCTATTCTTAGTCCATGTGGGTCTCCCTGTATAAACATTTCTTCATAAGCTTTCCTACTTGTTTGAAACATATGTGTGAAGTTTATCTTGTAAATATTTGTTAAAACGTAAATATCTGTTAAATTCATATGCTTTTAATGTTGCATTCATCAACTAGTCCTGCTCATTGCCAAAATCTTTGATATTGCAGGCAAGTAGGAATACAGCCCAAAAAACTTTGGCAGCAGAAAGCAGTGGGATTGGGTCATATTTTGGTTGGGGAATGGCAGCTATTTATTTGGGTGGACGTCTCCCTCAAATTTGCCTAAATGTAACTATAAAACCTGAAATTTTCATAGTATAATTTGTTGTTTATACCTTGATGAAATGTTCTAATAGTATCCCCCAAATATTGGAACTTTTCTATGAATGCATGAAATTTCTTTTGTTTCAGGATGCTTAATAAGATAGTGTAAAACTGCCATATTATACTGTCAATGTTTTCTTGCATGAAATTTCTTTTGTTTCAGGATGCTTAATAAGATAGTGTAAAACTGCCATATTATACTGTCAATGTTTTCTTCATGCTGACCTCAGGAAAGCAATGGTCCTAATTATTTATTTATATATTCCTTTTGTTCATTTTCTGCAGATTAGAAGGGGAAATGCCGAGGTAAATATTACGATTCTTCCCTCTTTTAATTAGAGAAGAACGAAAAACATTGTTATTGCCTTAATCTCTCGTCTCTAGAAGTAACAATATGCATTGATATAGTTGAATGTAATGAATGTGATGTCTCAGCAACAGCTACCATGATGTTGTCTGCAGGGGCTTAACCCACTAATGTTTGTCTTTGCTCTCGTTGGCAATTCTACATATGTGGCAAGGTAAGCAAGTTTTTACTGTTTTCTGAGCTGCATTACGTTTGAAGTGGAATACATTTTTTCTCATCCAGATTCCAGCATTTAAAAGGATTGGAAGTATTCTACTATTTTCATTGTGCTAAGCATTTTTTTTCTCATTTCTTTTTGTTTGGCAGCATCCTTGTTAGCAGCTTAGAGTGGTCGAGAATAAAACCGAATCTTCCATGGCTGGTGGATGCAGGGGGATGTGTGCTTCTTGATATTTTCGTATCCTATATGCAGGCTGACTATTTTTGTGCCCATCTTAAATCGAAAGCAAAATTCTGTCTTAGAATGCATGTTTATTTCCTTAATTGAATTTGCAGATAGTTGCTCAGTTTCTTTACTTTCGCTATCGATCAAGAAGCTCACTGGAGAAATATGTATCTTAACTGGCTCTGACTGCACAACTAAACGATTCACCTTTTCGGCCATGGGACGAGTATTTTTCTTCTTAGCGTTCTTTCCCCATCCCTAATCATATGTCTGCTAGGTTCCTAAGTAGAAGAAGCTTTTGTTAGCTAGATGAATAATAGTTTGTATGGAGATATCTGTGGCCAAAGTTTAAGGTAACTTTTGAAAGTTAATTTTTTAAGGCTTTTTAACTAGTTTTTGATTCGGACTGTTTATCCCCCCGTATGTTTTCATCTCCACTACTTTGGCTGGGAATATTTTGGCCTTATTGTAGGATTTGAACCGTTTGTGGTGGGATGTGAGCACCAAATGAATATTAAATTAAACGAATTACTTGTAAAAAATACTTGATTATGTAAATTAATAAGTGACTTCTGCTTCATTGTGAGTAAAATAACGAAAACGCTATTAGGTTTTTTAATATCAATATTATTTTTTCTTTGCATTTTTAAAAGCCAATCTCTCTATTTTTGATACACAAAAAATATTTTGGTGAAAATTACAGAGTGGGTTCGGATCTATCTAGCTGATCTTATATCCTTACCCTCTTGCCTTTTTTGAGAAAATATGGGGAAATGAAAAAGATGACTGACTAGTTATAATGCTCCAATTCCATCATATGTTGTTCAGTTGCGTGAAGGAGAGGGATTCTGACGCTGGGTGGTTCTGTGGCTGTGGCATTGCCACCATACCTCTCAGGGCAGTAGACAATATATACATTCCATCTCTGATCAATTTCCAGATGATAGAGGCGTTCTCCAGCTGCATAGCCTCCCAGCAGTTGGTATGATCTCTCTGATCCATCCATTGCTATGCACAATTCTTCACTGCCTGCGCCACAAAGAACCAGATATTGGGAACAAAACAAGCTGAAGAATTTGGCAGTGCATATGCGTGTGGCTAGCTCTTGTGCCCACAGTTAAAGAATTAAGGAGACAACTCACAGGCAGCCTGCTCTAATTGAGTATTGTAAATGAATTCCAAGACCGCAGAGATCTCTTTCTCAAATTGATGAAACGGCCCACTCTCAAAGTTCATTTTTCTGAGCTTACACAGCCCTTCTCCCAGCTCCATCATTGCTCCCTTGTGATTCTGTCCAACACAAATTCACACTTATTCAATCATAATCTCGATTCCAGGTAACCCCCAAAAGCCAACAAAAATACCAACTTCTCTTCACTGGAGAAGGAATGAGAATTTGACGTGAATCTGGGAACAAGACGAACCTGGTTGAAGAGGTGATGGAAGCCCACTGCGCATTGCAGAATGGAGTGCACCAGAGTGCGCGTTGGCTCTTGGGACTTATTCCACAAGGCTTCAAGAACATCATGGCATTTGTAGTATTCCCTCCTGTTGAAAAGTGAAACGGCTTCGTCGAAGCTCCAGGTTTCTTCTTCCTCTTCGTCGTCTGTCAAGCCGCCCCGAGTCGTGATTCGATATGAATGAATCGCAAACTCCTTCGGCTTATGTGAATCATGACCGTGTGGACGAATTCTTGAATTGGGAAACGTTGGAGAACAACTGAGATTAGTGGTCTGAGTATTAATACGAGTTGTGGCTAATTTGTTTGATGATGGATGAGGAGTTGATGGTGGGAGAGAAGTTGAGAGAGGTGCAGCCATCGAAAAGCGGCTGTTTCTGATGGAAATCTCGACACAAGTTTTGCCCTGCTTTTGTGGTAGAGCATTTTCTCGACAAACAATATCCTCGAATTATCATTTTTTTTTTTTTTCATGCCTCGTAGAGAAAAAAAAACGAATTTTTATTTTTGAAATATAGTTTCAATAATTATATTTATGAATCTTTTCTTTTACCGGATGACAACGTGTGGGATTTGATGACTTTTCCGTTCTGCGATTATTTGGGGCATTGACGAGTGGGGACACATCCAACATCATGCATTGCGTGTACGGCTGCCTCATGTGGAGTGTCGCAAACGTGTCTAATCTAATGTCACACTGTCCACTGATTGGCCAGCCTTTTTGACAGTGCATATGCTAAAACAAACACTTTCATCTCCTTATTCCTTATTTGAAGCTAAACACATACACAAATTTATTTATAAATTACAAAATTATTATACTGTAAATAATAAAAATAAATTTATTTTTGTATTAAAGATATAAATATTATTTAAAATAATGAAATAATGAATCACTAAAAATATTTGAGAGAGAGAAAAATGAAGAGTAAAAACATAAATAAAATAATAATTTAAAAAAAAAACAGAAAAAGAAATGAATCGCTAGAAAAAATAGAGGGAATTACAATCAAAAAAATCTTATCAATTTAATAATATTGTGTAGATACCATTAAAGATAACTATACATAGATATGTGAGAAAAATTGTTAAGATTTGAGAAAGTAGTTTCATTCTTTTTAAATGTTAATAGAAGAAAATTGAAGAACATTTTAAGAATTGCATTAAATAAACAAATATGGCATCCGGCAAAGGTCTTGACCAGGAAAAATGGAGTGTTTTTCAGCTGATCGACAGATTCATGTGCGGTAATTAATACATACTTACATGCACACACACACACACATATATAAAAGCATAAACAACTTGATAATTTTATTATTGCTATTAAGTAAAACTATGTATTCTACGATTTTAGATTGAAATTTGCCTTATCACTGGATTTTATTTATAAAAACATATTTGATCAACTTTGATAAAATAATTTATTTAACTAATCATTCAAAGTAAACACAGCTACATTAATGAATAAATGCATGAAACGTTAATATTTATTATATTTTTATTCTTAATACGTCCAATGTCACCTACTTATATTAATGTGGGTGAAGGATTCTTCGTAAACTTACATATTTTTATTAATTCTAATATTATAAAAATAAAATTGGCTTGAAATTAAGAAGTTTATAATAATTTAAAAAAATAAAAGAAAAAAGTTAGAAAAGGCATAACAAAGAAGTTAGAGAAGAGGAAAAAAATTAGAGAAAAGGAAATAAGTAGATTCTAATATAAGAATGATGAAATAATTACTTTATTAATTCAATAGCATAGAACTCAACTTATATTAGATCCTATGCATCCGCAGGAACATTTTATAGTTTATAAGATTTTTTTTTAACTGTACTTACTTACAGAACTGAGATTCACCTTGAATCCACACACGTACCTACCTTATTAATTCTTTGGGCGCACACACTCATTTGGCAATTAATGTAACATAAGAATTCCAAACAAAAATAGATCAGTGTTAAGTCTTTCATCACTATCTGATTATTTAATTTTCTATGTAATATTAAATGCATAAAAAAGCATTTTCAACAAAATATGAACTTCAATGAATATATGCATATATATATATATATATATATCATAAATCTTATATTCATATGAGAAACCAGAATAAAATCATATTTTGGTACCACAAAAGAAAATGAAAAACAGAATTCATCATAAAAGGCAATTTTGTCCGCATTTGTTCAAACATTTGCACACATCACAAACATTGATAATACTACCATACCAACATTCATCCAATTATCACACACGGGACAAATTTCTCATTAAATTTCACACTAACCCCATTAAAGAGAGAATCCAGGAGAAGAGGCAACTGGTCTGCAGCCATGAAGTACTGAACTTAACAGGTGCTGCCAGTTCAAGAACACCAGCCGTGGCCGTGATCCTCTGCCGACACCCCAACTTCTCATGCCGCAAAAGCAAGCGACAAGCGCGCCAAATGAGAGCTCACCAGCGGCTGTTTATTCGAGCGTGGTGGCCTGCCGCCCACGTGCAGCGGAAAATTTGGTGGGGCTTCCGCCGCCACGCATTTCACCGGCTGCGGCCCCACGCTCACCGCCTTCTCCTGCCGACAGCTCATCATCAGCAGCCCGCCTCCTCCATTTCCCTTCCTCTTCCCGCCGCCGCCGCCGCCGCCGCACGATTCCTCCCGCTCCCGGAAGAGCGCCGCGCTGCCGATTTCCGAGGTGGAGACGGAGAAGTTGGACACGCTGGCTTTGTCGAAGCCCTCGGTGGTGGTGACGCTCCAGTCGATGCTGACCTCGCTTGGGGGGTAACACTCGATTGCCGCGACGCTTGGCGTTGGGGGCTCATCCAGGCTTTTCCTATCGTACTGATTGTTGCTGCAGCCGTTGTTCAAATTAAGGCCATTCACGGATGCTAATCTTCTCGCGTTGAACGTGGGAGCTTCGTCTAAAGAATCCCTCCTGCGGTTCATCGGATACGATGTTGTTTGGGTCGAGAAACTTTCGATCTCGAAAAGGTCCGAGCTCGCATCGCTGCACAAGTCGTCATCCCGCGCGATGGGGCTTCCCGGATTGAAATGCTGTCGAGCATTGAAGACGGGATTAATATCAATCGACGGGGTCCTGGAGGGCAGCTCGTGCATTGGCTGGAAGACTTCCAAGGAGTCACGCGGTGAATCTTCCAGAGGACCAGCGATGGCTTTTGTGACGATCCCTTTAAGGGCAGGTTTGGTGGCCTGGGAGGAAGGGTTTAGGATGGGAAACGAAAACCCCCCTAAAGCCCTATCGCCGAACGGTCTTCCCGAAGCAGATGCACGCCGCTCAAGTGGCGCGTCGGTGGATGGAAAGTTGTTTTCTGACGACAGCATAAGAGGATTTGGAGCCCTAATCTTGTGTTGTTGGATTTCCATGATGTCGCTTGGGAGCGAGCTTCTCTGGGACATGCTGGCAGCTGGTTCTTTTGCCTTGTGATGAGAATCCCTTTTTGTGTAGAAATATTGGTTTTTAGCATTATTGTTACTTTCAGAAGCGCTTACTGGTCCCCCGCGGTCGGAGTCCGAGGTTGCTTCCTTAACCTGAACAGATTTCTTACCTGTGCAGCAGCTCTGTCGTCCAAAGATCCATTTTTTAGCGGCAGGACTTCTTTTCTTGTGATCATCAGAACGGAATTGAGCCATGGAAACTCCAAACGAACCCCGAGGATTCGACAACAGGCCAGTTTGGCTGTTCCAGCTGGCCTCCGAGGAAGCTGTTGGCGTGGCGTGGAAAGATCTTGTCCTGAGATTTCTTCCGAACCTGTCCGCAGAAGATACCGATGTCAGTCCTGCGGCTGACAGCTCATTATGATCGGATGCCTGATCTTGAATATGGATGTCTTTGGGATCGCTGTTTTCCCTTAAATACGTTTGGGCGCCAAAGATGCTTATTTCCGTGTCATCAACGGCGTCACCAACATCGTATTCTCGGGATCTTCGTGAAGGATCTTTCGCCCTGATGTACGAGGAGAAAGATGCATCTTTAAACGCTGAAATATTCCCTGGAAAGGATCTGTAACGAAGAGGGGTTTCTGAAAAACTAAACGTGGGCTGCTGGGACGATGGATTGTACCTATAAGTTTTGACTGTTGGGGGTGGATCCATCACACACAGTCACACGCACACATACCAGACAGACAGGCACACTGTTCTCTCAGCGAAGGTTCACTACAGGGCTGATACAGGTTAAACCCGGGGAAACTGAAAATGCATGTGAAGTTGCTGGTCTGTGACTTTAAGTAGACAGGCTCTGTTGTGTAAAAGATCATTTCAGGCAATAAGATAAATCCACAACAGTAAAACAGTTACAAGCATTAATAATCTAATTTCCTGTAATAAAAGGGACCATCTGCGCACAATAAGGTTATTTCTTAATTTGGATGGTACTAGAGAAATTGAGTAAATGTAAGATAGCATGACACTGGGGACCTCCTTGGACACTGTCTTAAATACGATAGCAAGAGAAATGTATTTTCTCTGGATCATAATGCCCTTGTTTTCTCTCACCAACCATATTATATATTTGCCTGTGATTCATTTATGTGAAATGCTGGCGTTAGTGTGTAACTATATAATTTTTGTAATATCAGGTCCTTTTTTATTATATTCTGCATAAAAAGACTTGGCCCTTTGTTGATATTTTATGGTTGGATCCCATATGACAGTTTTCTTTCAATTGCCCGTTAATATTGACTTTGTTGGAAAACTAAGCAACAGTGCCTTCAATTTGGTATATTATTATCAGGGATATCTTGTTGGTGAGGATAAGCTCATATCCTTACTGTAATGCTTGTAGCAGCAGTTGGCTGATTTTCAAAGGCAGGACCCATGCCATCCAACTAACGACTGAAAATTGCAAGACCTTTCTGTCTGTTTCTCGGACAACAGAACAAAGGGTAGGCTATTAAACGATAATGATTTCAATCAAGATTGCAAAATTTTCATTGTTATCTCATCACCTATTGGTTATGCCAACTGCAAAAGCTGAAATCATGCAAATGGCCATCCCGCTCCTTTGGGTTTTTGTCTCCAAGTCTTGTGATCCCTTGACTCCATCATGTTTCTCCATTATTCGTACACATAGCATCTCATGTTCACACAGCTGCAAGTGAATTGAAAATTCAAGTAGCTAGGAGCTAGGGAAGGAGGTATGGATCTAACCCTAGTTGGGGTCCAACTGTGGTATGTGATGGCAACATTTTAGAGTCTTTTGGTGGGCTTCTTTTCACGATTATTACAGACTTTTTTCCTGTGGCTGCGAATCATGACAAAGTGTTGGTTAGGCAAGTACTAGCTCAGACCTAGCACGAGTTGCCCTTTTGCTGGGGACAAATTTTCATTTTTTTTTATTCTTTAATTTTTCTCTACGTGGGTACTGGCTGGATTTGTTGTCGTATCCTTCGTTGTATGAGCGCTAGTAAATTAAGGCATCCTCCTCGAATTGAATTAGATTTTTAAATATTTTTATATTTTATTGACCTTTATGGAATTTAAACTTTGATTTGATTTTTTTTAATTCAATCTCACTACGTTGTTGGCTTAAATTTAAATTTGAGTTGAAATTTTACAAAATTAAGTTTAGACAAATTTGAGGAATTATCAAATTTCATTTGAAACTCAACTTGCTAACACCCTAGTTCTGTGAGCTAGCTACGATAGAGTGATTTTTTGTCGCAACAAATTGGGATTTGTTCTTTACTTGCTTTACTCTTTTTCACTTGATTTTCAACGTTAATTTTTTCAGATTTAAACTACACTTTTATTCACAATTCCTAACAAATATTGCCTGCCTATGTATATCTCAAGTTCATCTTATTAGGGTTTTTTGTCAGAATAATTCGAAAAAAAAAAAAGGCCATTTGTTAAATTAACCCGATCTTGATGGGTTTGCTAAACTAATTCAATTTCATGATATATAATTACGAAATTAATTTTTTTAAAGTAAAAAAACTAATTTCGTGATTCAAAATCAAGAAATTGGATAATTTTTGTGATTCTGAATTACAAAACTTAAAAAATTAAAAATTAAATTTCTTGATTGTGAATCACAAAAATCATTTGGATTGAGGTAATTCCATAATTTTGAATCACAAAATTGACTTTTTTTAATTAAAAAAATCAATTCTACAATTCGAGTTCGCAGAATCACATTGCTGTGATCTTATAACTCAAATTACGAAATTGTCAGTGCATGTCAGCCTTTGACCGTTGCATTTATTTTTTTGCTCGTTCTTATCCTTACCCTCCTCCTTCTTATTCTTCCTTGACGATCTCCTTTCTTCCTCAACTCAGTTGACACAGCGACGATTTCTTCCTCATCTTTCTCTCAATCTCTTCGATTAATCCTTCAAAAATCCTTCTTATTCCTCTAAAAATCCTTCTCCCTATAATAATTGATTTGTTTTTTTCAATAACGAATCATTATTCTTCAATTTACAGTAAGAATTAATCGGTATGTTTCTTTCATTTACTTAATCTCTTTTTTTATTTCTGTAAATTCATAATTTAATTTTTATAGTTAACCTACATAATTTTATTTATGTATGTAAATTATATGTTTAATATTGTGTTTACTATATAAATGTTATAATATTAATTTGATAAATTTGTAGTCTTGGAGTACATCAACAATATCGGCATTCTTCAATTTGCAGCAATAATTGATCAGTTTGTTCTTTCATTTACATAATCTCTTTCTTTTTTTATTTGCATAAATTTATAAATTAATTTTTATAGTTAAGACACATAATTTTATTTATGTTTTTAAATTATATGTTTAAAACTGTGTTTAGTATATAAATGTTTAGATATTATTTGATAATTTTTTTTATACACTAATTTTTAATTAAATTAAAAATTAATTCAATTATTTAATAATTTAAAATTATATTTAGTTAAAATAAATTATTGCTTAATTGATTAAATTTACTGTTTAAAGTTTTATTTGATGTAATATCAATTTAAATTTTAAAATTAGGGAGCACGAAAATATTTGGTTTGAAATTAAATTTACGTTTTCAAATTTTATTTAAAGGCTTTACAACTTGAAAAATTATGTAATATATTCTAAAGTATGTATTAAAATTTTGTTATATAATATAATTTCAATTTTTTAATTATATTTTATATTTTTAATATTTTTGGAAATGTTATGATATTCGTACATATTGAGAGTGGTGAGTGTGTTATTTTAGTAAAGAAATGTATTTGAAGTAATTTAACAATTTAATAGTTTGGCAATATAATTAATAATTTATTTTATATTTGGTAGATTGATATGTGTATACTTTACAAAAATTATAAATACTTTGTAATTTATTTTAATAATTTTAATATATATTTAATTAAATATATAACAAATAATTAGAGTTTATTTTAAACATCTATTTACATATCATATATTATATGTTAGAGTGTAATCATTTATATGATTTAAATGTGGACAGATAGCAATTGGTCGAAGTTGAAATTTAAGACCGTGTTTACTTTTTAAAGTCAAGCAAAGTTTGGTTTGTGTGATTTAAGGCACATTTGATTTGAAATTCATAAGGTATGTACACATATTTTGTTATATAATATATAGATATATTTGGCGATTATGTGTGTATGCTTTTTGGTATGTATAAAAATATTATGATATTTATGCATGTTGAATGTGTGAATATGCTGCTTTAGCGAGAACATATTTTTGAAATAATTTAATAATTTAGTTTATTGTTACAATTGATTTTTTTGGATATTTTGTTGTTTGATATATATGTTTGAATTAATTAGAATTTTAGTAAGCTGCTTTACTATTTGATGTGTATGATGTTTGATATGGAGTTTGATATCGTCTTATAACAATTAAATTATCCGCTTAATAGTTTGATATAATTAAGAGTATACGGAAAATAATTTAGTAGTTTAAATACATAATTGGATAATATATGAAGTTGATAAAAGATTTGTGTTGTACCGTAAGTCAAAGTGGATGGGCCTACTTTGGGACTCCAGAGAACTATAGACGTACTTTTATAAATCATTCGTTCTATGAAGTAGCTATCAATCGTACGAGGAGGTGCAACATGATGATACATTTAGCTATTCCACTGTGTCGTTACATGACGACACATTACAATACGAGGATGATGATTCTACCTTAAGATCTCGTATAGATCGACGCGCTCCTAAATGTGGCATTAGGGGACATAGAACATTTAGATAGAATTATGTTATACTCTATATTAACATTTTATTAGAAGTTATTTAGATAAATATATTTGTTCGAAACAATTTTCAAACTATCATATTTCATTATTCATTACTCGCATATATTTGTAACATTTAATATAATTACCTACTATTCAGGTATAATCAATTATAAATTAGTAATGTACATATGATTGTAATTAAAATTTACATTAATTGTTTAAAAATAGATAACAACATTAAACTATAATTATTCACATGTGCAATTTTCTTATAATTTTATGGTGATTAATTTTATTTTTTATTGTAATTTTAATTTCAAAATAAAAAATAAATTTTCTTAAATTGTTACCATTAATTTTTTTATTTATTCTCAATGTATAATAATAATTATATACTCAAATTTATAAAATATAAAATTTATATTATTTAAAACATAAAAATATAAAATTAAATTATTTATTTATTTAAACATAAAAATAATTTAAATTTTAAGTAAGTTCACTCTACTCGTACGATCCATATCCATATGTAGCTTCGCTAACCTACTAAAATACATTAACCAGGATTATAGCTTGTTTTGACCAAGTTATTATCATCCGTATCGTTTATTTGGATCTTTAATAAAAAATTATTAATGTGATTGCAATTAAAGGAAAAAAGTATTTCAATGATTTCGTATCACGAAAATGTTCTATTCCGTGAAATAAAATCACAAAATTGGTTTCCGTGATTTTATTTCGTGGAATTGGGCTATTTTCGTAAATCATTTGACAATCGGAGTATTTTCATAAATTTCTTTTTCAGGTTATTTGTAAAAAGAATCTTGTCATTCGTGCTCTACTGATATTCTTAACTCTTATTTCTTAACATATTAACAAACTACCATATTATTTTGACCATTTTAGTTACAAAGTCGATCTTATGAATTAAAAATATATTTTATATATTTTTCAATAAACCTGATCCCAAAACCACTCACCTGTGGTACCCTAATGTCATTAGTCATTAAGTTATAATTAAATTTTACGCATAGATATAATCATATCCCAAATATTCAAAATTGTTGCGACCCCTGATATTCTTATGGCAATAACAATCAGCATACACCACCTCTCTGCTCAAAATCGTGGCTCATTTTATCACAGTACAGAGTTAAATTATTGAACTTTTTAACCAATATATCATTTTCATTTTGACAACAATTGATGTTACTAAATGGGAAGTGTTGTAAGAAATTTAATTGAGTAATAATCCATATTTGGGTCGCTTGAGCAAGACAATGAGTAGGAAGGGCTGGTGGACGCGTGACAGTGACGAGACCCTTGAGACCATAAAACTAGTTAATTAGTTGATGTTGACACATTTTCTCGTAGGCTTATCAAAGGAGACTTATGGACCCAACCCCACTAAAATAATCAAAGGGGAACAATAATATTAATTACCATAGTACTAAAATGTCTCTGGTGTCTTTGTGAAATTGCCCTACTACTATTTGTTTTTTCAATGCATACTCAAGTATTAAAATAATTAAATTATGTTTCGTTCATAATGAATTTAAAGTTGTATAATGTCAACCTATTATTACTCTTATATGCAAATAAAATTAGAAAATTAATTAACAAATTAAATGTAGGCTATGTTTGGGAGTGGGGTTTGGTTGGAGGACGGTGTTTGAGAGTTGTGAGATAAGTTTTATATTTAAAAGAAATATTTTAATATAATAAATAGTCTTATATATTTAAATTTGTGTTTTTAAATATATATATAATATAATAATAATTAAATGATATGATAATATATAAAAATAATAATTAGTTTTTAAGATGTGTGTATAATGTGAGTGTAGACTTGTATATATAAAAAAAATTAAAGATTATAAAAATGATAGGGAGAAACGAAACCAAATGTTAATATAAAAAGAGAAATAATTTATTTTTAGAGGTACTTAATTCATTTATATTAAAGATCAAAAATAATTATTAAATAGTAAAAATAAATTTATTAAGAAAGATAAATTAGAAAATTTATTAAAATGAGCAAAGCTAGTTATTATAGGGGATAATATATAGCACTACTGAATATTGCACACTCAATATGTATGCAAAATTATATATACATTATATAATATAAATTCATTATATTTCGAATAATAAAAATAAATTTATTTGAAATTTTAAAATATTAGAAAATGAAAATACAAATAAAAAAGAGAAAAAAATACAGGTGGAAACAGAAAAAGTAAAAATGCTATCAAAGAAAAGATGAATAAAGAAGAAAAAAAATTTTTTTTTTAAAGTTGAACAAAAACAGTGTAGAAGGTTAAGATATATCAACTAAAAGCAATTATCAAATGAGGCTGAGCCTTAATTAAATACTATTTAAAAAAAATAAATGAATGTGTTTAGTCAATTTTGCAAATTAATTATTAATTCTTATTTAAATTAAAATAATATATTAAGTAAATGGCTTATTTTTGAAAACATACTTTTGACAACCAAAAAGTGTCGTGACCTTAATATTTCATAATAGATACAAATATATATTTATTTTTAAAACTACAGTCAGTTATTAACAATATAAATAGGTTTATTAACATGGGTGTTTTTGAAATTTTAGTAAAATAACCAAAGTAAGTCATCATAGGGAATGAAGCCAATGTATATACTAGTAAAACAGCACATTACATGCATTGCGAAAATTTATTTATAAATTATAAAATTATTATATTTTAAATAGATATTATTCAAAATTATCAATACAAAAAATATTTAAAATAAAAAAATAAAAAATTGAAAAGAGTGAAAAATTGAAAATAAAAATAAAAATTATAAGTTAAAATGAAAAGATAAGAAAATTATGAATATTGTGTAATTTTTTCAATGTGCAACTCAAAAGTTTTGCTTTTATAATAATATAGTAGAGATATAGTATACAATATATGTGATGGTATAATAGTTATATTTAAGAGTATTTAGTCTCTTTTTAATTGAGAGTAATGGTTTAATTGACTAAATAGGGATAATATTGTAAATCTATAATGTGCAACCTAATTAGTCTTAAATTCTTAATAATATAATATAGATTAGGGCTTTTGGCAAACTCTACATCTGTGCTTAAATTGATATAATATAAAAATAAATATAATTACTTAATTTATTTTATTTATAACATAGATTAATTTATTTAAATATTTAATTTATACATATGTAAAAAATGTTGTAAGTAAAAAAAGGAATAAAAAGAAAAATTATAAAAATAATAAGAATGAAAATTTTGTTATTATTAAGTTAAATAGGAATAGATTTGTTAACTTATTTAGTGACTATATTAAAACTAAACTCTTAATAGTATAAATATAAATATAATATAAAATAAGTTGAATAGGGACATATATGTAAATTTATTTAATACAAGTCCAAAATTTTAATATTAGTAAAATGTGCACACCCTGTATGTGTACGGATTTATTTATTAATTATAAATTAATTTTTTATTAAAAAATGAATTATTTAATATCAAGAAGTATAAGGAATATTTAAAATAGTAAAATGAAGAAATATCAAAAAGACTTGAAAAGGAAATAGAAAAATTGAGAGAAAAAACAAATAAAAAACATTAAAAGAAAAAAGAAAAAAATAAAAAAAATTATGCGATTTTTTGTATGAAGATATTTATAATAAAAAGTGATACATGAATAAAAAATTTAAAAATTATAAAAGAATAAGTAAATATAAATTATAAGTTTGATGAAAAGAGAAAAAATGATGATAAAAAAAAATAAAAATATTTAAGATAAGGATAATTGTGTAAATTCACTTTATTCAACTAAAAATCCCTATTAAAACAATGATATGAACTAGTAAAATTTTCACATTCTATAAGTGTGGAGATTTATTTATAAATTATAAAATAGTTGTATTTTAATTAACAAAAAAACATTTAATATTAAAAAAGTATAAAGAATATTTAAAATAATAAAATAAAAATATCAATTGAATTTGAAAAAGAAAAAGGAAATTTTGAGATAAACACAAATAAAGAAGTTAAAATAAAAAATAAAATAAGAAACTTATGTTATTTTACATTGTGCAAAACTATTTAAAATAAAAGAATGGTAAATATTTAAAATAATTAAAAATGATAAAGTTTAAGAGAACAAATAAATATAAATTATAATAAGTTGGATAAAAAGAAAGAAAAATGGTAAAAAGAATAAAGTACTTAACACAAAGATAACTATGTAAATTCACATTGTAAAATCAAAAGCCCTTACTAAAATAAGAATATAGTACTAATAAAAGTAGCATACCCTATGTGTGTGCAATATTTATAAATTATAAAATTACTTTATTTTAAATAATAAAATAAAATTATTTTACAAATTAAACGTTTAAAAAATATTCACAATAAAAAATAAAGAAACATCCAAAAAAATTGAAATGAGAGAAAATTTGAGAAAAAAAATCAATTAAAATTATTAGTTAAAATAGAGGAGAATAAGAAAATAATAGAAGAAATGAAAGAGTTTAAAATGAAAATACTTATATAATTTTATCTCATGAAATTACTAAATTTTATTAATTTAATATATCGTATAGATAGATGTAGGATAGATAAGAGTGCAAAAGGGTGCAAAGGACTGGACCAACCCAGTTCACACTTCATAGACGTGCCCATTTAGAAAGGTTATTTTTACACATTACTGTAGGGCCCATGAAACAGTATGCAAGAGGTGAGAGTTTAATGGATGTAATAATAACTAACATGTTCATGTGTTTTTAGTCCGAAATATAATTTAAACATTTATTGTATCAGTCCGACCCAGCTCGGGGGAAAGCGGTACAAATAGTTTCATAATTAGTTCATTACTGTTTTTTTATTTGATATTTATTTATTTTTTATTAATTTGAAATAGCAGCTCAATTAATCTATGTTGCACCATTTGAATTAAATGAAAGAAACGAAAAAGGAATGTGATGGGTATGAAAACAATGTTTGGTTGTAATATTTCGAAGGAATGAAAATTTTAAATTATTTAAATTTGTGTAATTATATTTATATATACATAATATATTTTAATAATTAGATTATGTGATAGCATAAAGGATTAACGATTAATTTTTTAAATGTGTATATATATATATATATATAAACGAGAGTGTAAATGTGTGTATACGTATAGATTTAAATATAAACACACATAATAATTAGATCTTGCATACATGTACAAGAAAACAGATAAGTCAAATTTGAAATTTAAATATAAATTACGTTGGATTTATCTGTTTAAATTGAATGAATTGTGAAAGGGATGAAAATGGGTGGAAATCTTAAAGCAGACTTAGGCTAATAATGCTTCTTGAATAATTTAAGCAAACTCCTAAGCCCTCTCCACAAGAGGGACCCAAATTTTCGTATTCGACACATGATTGACCCCTCTCGGAGCCCTCACCAATGCTGAAACAAATTCCTCAATATTCCTGTCCGAACTCCCACCCTCATCAACGGCCTGCCTTGCAAGCTCTTTCCACTTGCCAGCATTCCCTCTAATTTCCTTTCCATTGTCTCCTTCCATCACCTGCTTTATGCGACCAACTATCTCTTCTTCCCTCACCAAACCCTTGTCGTCTGCATGGGCCCAAACACCAACCCTCCAAACCTCTGAGACAAACTTTGCATTCGTGCTCTGATCGGTCCACTGTGGCATTGCCACCATCGGCACTCCGAGGCTCAACCCTTCCAAGGTCGAGTTCCATCCGCAGTGCGTGACGAAGCATCCCACGGCGTCGTGCGCCAGAACTTGCAGCTGTGGGCACCACGACACTATCAAACCCTTTTGGGGAGAGAAATTCTTGGGAAGCTTAGCTTCTTCCGATGTTCGAACCACCCACAAGAAAGGTATGTCGCAGGTTCTTAGAGCACTTGCTAGTTCTTGGATTTGCTCTACGCTTAGTTTTGCCAAACTTCCGAACGAAACGTAGATGACTGATCTGGGTTGCTGTTCGTTGAGCCAGTCCATGCAGGCGTTGTTCCACGATTTGAAAAGGTTTAGGTCATAGTCTTTGTCTTCTTGCAACCTTTTGTCTAGGTACATTGATGGCAAGGTCGGTCCAATTGCCTTCGCTTGCCAAAATCTTGAAACTCTTTTGATTATCTGCGGTGTGATATACGTATATATATTTGAACATTATTAGTGAAAAAATACTGAATAAATTAATAGAAAAGGCAAGTGGACTAAGGCAATTAAATAATTATGGATCAGATAGAATAAATTTTGATGTCTTAACGATTAGATCTCATCATGAGTACAGCGTGGAAGTTTATTACATAGTTGCTGCATTTGGAAATGATTTGACTGTAATCAAATATGTCTGGCACGTCAATGGGTCGTGATGCCCAATACACTACAAGGGAAAAACTTGAATTGAAACGGCCTTCGACGACTTTTGGACTGTCCCAAAAGATTTTCTTGAATCCTTCTTGAGACGGCTTTATAATGATTCAAATACATCGCCTCAAAAACTCGCATTTGGTAACATGATATGATAGTGTGCATAAGATTTAAAATGTTTAATATATCATATTAAAATAATTCTTAATTATAATATTATATTATATGATTTATCGGGTGAAAAGAATAATAATGTTAAATTGAGAAAAAAAAGAAAAGAAAAGAAACAATAAATAGGAATAAAGAAAAGCAATTAAGAATATTAAAGAAAGAAAATGAAAGGAGATACAAAATATAATTAATGGGCAGAGGTAAATATCCTATGATTTGAATTTATTAACCAACATATTTTATAACTACTTTATATGAAAATGGTAAGGGTATCATTAGTAAAAAAAATAAATTTAACAATAAAAATTACTCTTATCCTCAATAATACATTATACACTTTATATTACGTACACTTTACGAATAACACGACATCTTACCAAATATTGTGAATATTTGGTCAAATTATTTATCGCACTAATTAAACATTATACAATCAAGAAAATAAGACTCTAAATTTTGAAAAGAACGTTATCACTTCTTTTAAATTAAACAATAGATAGACAGCTCTGTTGGAAGTTAATTTGAATCAAAATACCTCTTCCTCCAGCTTGTAGAATGTGTTGACAAAGATCCAATCCGCTTCATGAACATTCCGGAACTGATCGCTAACCATCTGGAAGCCTCCAGGGTACGACCCGTGAATGTAGATGAACGAAGGCATCTCCTCCGGTTTGAGGGGTGGCAACCCAGGAAGCACCACCGCTTCCTTCCCCTGCAGCGGCAGTTTCAGCCGCCCACACTGCACCTCATAATAAATGCTGTCGACGGCGCACGACTGCGTGAAGAACGCCGCCCCCAGCGACCCGAACTCCTTGGCCACATCCAGAGCCCACGGGATGAACGGGTCGTAAACCACGCAGTCAACGGGGCGACCCGAGCTCGCGAGATCGCGAAGCAGCTCCGTCAGAGTTTCCCGCCCGACCTGCTGGAACCGGGCGTGATACTCCTCGAAGCTCCTCGCTTGATCCCGCCCACCTTGGTCGAAGCCGTCGGAGATGGGCCGGACCGAAATGGATCCGCCGGATAACTCTTTGATGGTGGTGAGTGAGAATCTGGTCAACGCAAAAGTGATCTGAAGGCGTTTTTGGGACAAGCGTTTGGCGAATTGGAGCATGGGATTGATGTGGCCTTGGTTTGGATAGGGAAGGATTAAGCAGTGAGGTGCGTATTCTGCAGTTGCTTTCTCTGTATCCATTCTCAGTTAAGGCGCTCACCAATTCTACTGATGTTCTGCTTTGTTCAATTGATCATACATCAATGCACATTTATATTAGTGGAAAAACGTATTCATTCTGTATTATGTTCTATAGAAATATTTTTTCCCAAAGTACCCAATAGTTGTGGAGAAAATGCGTGGTGAGACGACTTAATTTTATTATTATTTGAAAGCCGTTTCAAACTTAGTCACTCATTATTTTATGGTCAGAAATTGCAACTCAAATTCTACTTAGACCATAGGACTAATAATCCTACTTAACAAATTTAGTTGACAAAGTTACCTGGTTGTCGTGAATTCGTCATCCGAGTTCACGAAACACATTGTAAAAAAATAAATAAAAATTTTTAAAAGTAGTAAGAGAAAGTTAAAATTGTATTCTGAAAAAATGAATAAAAAAACAAAAGGTGGTGTGAAGGGATCATTTTCATAATTGCTCGGAATATGATTCTTAAAAATAAAAAAAAATTAAGAACATCGAAAATGACGATTACAATGTCGAAAATTTGAGGTGACAAAAATATATGTTAGTAAAATTGGGGATTTTTTCATCTTTAAGTGAACTTAACGGCGGGGTAATGATTCTACAGTAATGTGATGTGTGACTGGATAAATTTTGTCATATCAAATCGAATTAAGACAGCAAAAAAAGACAGCAACTTTCAAATTGTAAGTAATTTCAAGACAATTTTGCTTAAAATACGGTCATATGTGTATTATTGAAGAAGTTTTTCATGCCTATTAGCCTCTAGTAACATTGTTCATATATGCATTCATGCATTATTGTTGTAATGTAATGGCATTGTTTATTGTTGTTAAATATTATTTTTATTTATGTTCAATTGTTGTGTTGGTCGAAGCATGTTGTGAAGTTATAAAGGTGATCTTGTATGTGTTAGATGTCTATACGTAGTTGACATAATACAATGATATATTTATTACTATTATATAATATTCATGCACAGGTTGTGATATGGTGGAATTGAATGCTAGAATAGGCTAACTTAGGAAAATACATACATACATATTTATCTACAAATTGTCGAATAAAAATGGACTAACAGATGAAAAGACTCACTGATAAGTATGAAATATATATAATGCGAGAATGTAAATTAATAATACAAATATTCGTTCAAAGATGCTTGTCGGTAACATATATACAGTCACACCAAAAGTTACACTTGAGCGTGCTCATGCTTTATAATGAATAAGATTTCAAATTTCTACCACATAGTTCTTAGTAAAATGCACAGATTTTAGAAGCAAGATATGGAGTTTGCATCCAACCACACAACCCTAGTAGTATACCCAACAATTCTACATAGTTCTTCTTTTTCAACTTTTTGTAGGTTGCCTCTGCAAAACCTAGCTATATTTATTTTCAAATTATAAACATTAAAAAATAAATTTAATTATTATATTTTTTAAATTTTATCTTTTTTTCTCTTATTTTTTTTATAATTTTTTAAAAATATACTTCAAAACACGGTCAAAAATTTGAAGACAAAGTCTCCAATTTGGACCGCTACATCTTTCGCATGAGCTCTCTCTGCAAGGCGTGCAGAGCCAAGCATTTAATTTGGATTGTTGAACGATATTTTTTTTCAGCTTCTTGAACAGTGATTTCGTGAACCACTGTCTGATTGTTGCGAAATCAGTGTTCATAATTTCATTTTATTTTTTTTAAAATTTTGTTTGAAATCAACTTTTTCAAATTTTTTGTTCCACGAATTGAGATCGGAAACGTAATTTCCACTACCTAATTTTGGCGGGATGAGGACTATTACAAATCCTTAAATTTTCTCATAAAGTAGGATTAATTGTGAAATTTCTCGGTGAATTTACATAATGAGTGAAAAATGTATACATATTATATGTGTGTGAAAATAGAATGAAACTCAAAAAAAATGAGTAATGACAATACTACTTAATGAATTTTATTGCTCTAATTGAAGCCAATATTATTGAGAAATTATTTTTTCCCCATTCCAGATTGCTAGTGTCGCCTTTCATTTTCAGGAAGGAGCTTGTCAGTATGAATCAGCGAACTATTATTCGCGTAAATAATTAATACGATACGTTTAATATTTTACAAGAAAAAGTGCAAACCCATGCCAACACACAATGTTTTAGTATGCGTGTTTTTCCTGTCTGAAACAGGTCATTTGAAGCGTTTGTATTCGTGGTTAAGAAAGGGGTAAAAAAAATGCACTTGCGCAAGTGTGCTTCCTTCTTGTGTTTTGTGTGAGTACGTGAGCACGTACGTTGACAAGACAGTGAGCCATGTTTGATCAGAAGCTATGGTTTAGGAACCCTTAAGAAAGATTAACAATACATTAATGTTGGCAAAAACAACGTTGGTTCATTATTTTCTCATAAATAATTATCGTTGCCCATATTGACGGCATAAACAAGTTTGGTTCATTGTTCCCTCATATGAGAGATATTAACTAACGTTTCGTACGAACTTGTAGTTGTGGAATTTCTATTTGGTCAACAAACGACTCTTCTTGGAGAGACTAGCCATTGAAGAAACAAATTCTTCAATGTTCCTGTCCGAACTCCCTCCCTCAGCAAAAGCCTCGCTTGCCCTTTCTTTCCACTTGCCAGCATTCTCTCTAATTTCCCTTCCTTCATCTGCTTCCATCACGCGCTTTATGTTGGCAACTATCTCTTCTTTCCTGACTAACCCCTTGTCGTCTGCGCGAGCCCAGACGCCAACCCTCCAAACCTCTGCAACAAACTTCGCATTCGTGCTCTGATCGGTCCACCGCGGCATCGCCACGGTCGGCACTCCCAAGCTCAACCCTTCCAACGTCGAGTTCCACCCACAATGCGTGATGAAGCAACCGACGGCGTCGTGTGCCAGAACTTGTAGCTGTGGGCACCACGACACCATCAACCCTTTCTCACATGTTTCCTTTGAGAAATTCTTGGGAAGCTTCGCTTCTTCCGATGATCGAACCACCCACAAGAAATGCTTGTCGCAGGCTGTTAGAGCCCATGCCAGTTCTTGAGTTTGCTCCACGCTGAGCTCTGCCAAGCTCCCAAATGACACGTAAATAACTGATCTTGATCGTTGTTTGTTAAGCCAGCTTATGCAGGCGTTGGTCATTGGGTTGAAAAGGCTGAGGTTGCATTCTTTGTCCTCTTGCAACCTTTTGTCTAAGTACAATGAAGGTATGGCCGGTCCAATTGCCCTCACTCGCCCGAGTCTTGAAATCCAATTGATTACCTGCCAAAGTTGAATGGTTTGGCAACGTCAAAAATTAGATTACATTTTCAATGGAAATCGCAAAATCAGCCCACGTGTTCCAAGTGGGTGGAAATAATGTCCTCAAGAACAACCACGTACAGTGCATTCGCCAAAGCAAAAAAAAAAAAAAAAAGGATTGTTTCTAATTTTATCACGTTTATTATTACTGTTTAAAAATTTTATATATATGAGATATCTTAACATATCAATTTTATTTAAATTTAAAATTTTATTTTAATTAATAAATATTTTTTAATTATTATATTTATTTAAAATCAAATCAAATCAATATATATTTATATAATTTTTCTACTTACATTCATTATTTTATAATTTTATAAATTTATATACTATTCCATAATTCAATCACTATTACATATTAAATATAAATAAAAAATAATTTTTCTACCCAACCAAATTTTACAAAATTAAATATAATTTTTATCTCCACTCAAATCACCCCCCACTCTAATTTGGAAACAAACGTATTCGCATTGCCACGTTAAAACAATTTTTTTGCAAATAATATTGCATTCAATAATATACATAACACACATAAAAATTCCTTCAAAAATAATACCGGTAATGTGAAAATGGAGTCAAATACCTCTTCCTCCAACTCGTAAAAAGTGTTGATAAGGATCCAATCCGCCTTACCCACATTGCTGAACTGGTTCGTAAGCATCCGAAAAGTTGCCGGGTGCGACCCGTAATCGTGTATGAAAGAAGGCATCGCTTCGGGTTCGAGCGGCGGCAACCCGGGAAGCGCCACCGCTTCATTCCCCTGCAGCGGCAGTTTCAGCTCCCCAGAGAAAACGTGATGGTATATAGAATCGACGGCGCAGGACTGCGTGAAGAACGCCGCCGCCAACAACCCAAACTCTTTGGCCACGTCCAGAACCCAGGGTATAAACGGGTCGTAGACCACGCAGTCCACGGGGCAATCCGAGTTTGCAAGACCGCGCAGTAGCTCCTTCAGAGTTTCTTGCCCGACTTGCTGGAACCGGGCCAGATACTCCTCGGAGCTCTTCGCCTGGGCCCGCCCGCCTTCGTCGAAGCCGTCGGAGATAGCCCGGACCGAAATGGGTCCGGCGGGTGGCTCTTGGATGGTCTTGAGTGAAAATCTTGTCATGGCGAAGGTGATCCGAAGGCGTTTGTGGGATAAGCGTTTGGCAAATTGGAGGAGGGGATTGATGTGGCCTTGAAATGGGAGAGGCAGGATTAGGCAGTGGGCTGTGTATCCTGGATTTGCTGTCTCTGTATCCATTCTGTTGCAGGCTCCTTAACTCCGTTGACGTTTTGTTTATTGATCATCAACCGGGTGCTTGGCTATTTATATTTAATTTTTCTCAGGTTAATTAACGGTGACTAATTAGGAGCGTGGTGGGTCCAACTACAAATTGTAATTTAATTTTATTGGATCAGAGTAGAAGTTCAATCAAATTGAGAGCATCGTCTGTTAACAACGTCCATTGGGCTTGGAGCGGAACCCAACAAAATTGGGGAAAACCGTTCACGAGTCTATGCGTGAGCACATATATAAATAGGTTTAATATTATGTATTAAACCAAAACCTTAAAACTATGAGTTATGGATAAAGTATCCAATTTATATATAAGTCATTTTTTTTTTCTACTAATGTGGGATGTCACTTTCTTTAAATCATATTTGTTTCCCAACAATCTTCCCTTAAATATGAGTTTCTTCCACTTTACTCCCCTTCAATCAGAAATTTTTTTTTTCCACTTGCTCCCCCTCATTAAGAAATTTCTTGAGTATCTCACGGTTTCACCAAGTTGCTCATTCGTGTTCATCAATTCCGTAAGCCTTCCTTCCATGGGGTATGGACTTTCCATGTGATCTTCGAGCACACTTGCATGCTCATCACTTCCGTGGGCCTTCCATGGGATATGAACATTCCATGCAATCACCGAACACTGTCTCCATACTCATTCCAATTTGAACCATTAGCTCTGATACCACTTGTTAGGAGTGTGGTAGGTCCAACTACAAACTTTGATTGAACCTTATTAGGCAAGAGGAGAAGTCCAATCAAATTGAGAGCACCACTCATGAACAACGTCTATTGGCCCTGGAGCGGAGTCAAATAAAATTAGGGAGAACCGTTTACAGGCCTGTACGTGAGCACGTATATAAATGAGCTTGACACCATATATTAATCCAAAACCTTAAACCTATGAGTTATGGTTTAAGTATTTACTTTATATACAAGTCATTTTTCTCTTTTTCTACCAATATAGGATGTCACTTTCTTTAACTCATATTTGTTTCCCCTTTAGAGTAATCAAGTCATACTTGAATAATGCAACTCAACTTTGTAGAGTTTGGATAATGTAGTTACTCCAAATTCGGAAAAAAAAAATAAATTAAATGCTGAGTATGCTTTCAAACGGATTTAAAACTACAAATTGAATTCAAACTCTGTTTTGCTCACATGTTGCGTTGTCTTTCATTTTTAGCGAGGAGGCTGTCATTGCTTGAATCAGCAAACCAATCTTCTCTTAAATAACCACGCGTTGACAAGAAAAAAGCACTTGCGTGGTTGATTTTAATTATTGTGTTTGAATGGTAGGAGAGACCACATTCGTTGATTTATCTGTAGTCAATCTACATAGCGTGTTACTAGCACATCGTTTCAAGCGCGGACATGATTTATGTATTAAGCAAAATAAATAAATATTTTTAATCACCAAACAGTTACCAAAACAATACACATAAAATTAATTATAGATGTACACACAGTCAAAATTTTGTTCTTTATTGAATAAAATTAAAAATAAAAAAGTTCTTATGGTTGAATTAAATCCCTGTTTCAACATTTTCACTTTTTTCCCCCACTGAAAATTTATATTCTTTGGATTTTACATGGAAATTTCATTTCCTCAACAAAATTATAGTACTCGCTCAGAAAATGCTTTTGTCAAATCACTAAAATCCGTAAAGCATCCCTGAATTTATATTCGCACTTTAAAAAAATAAGTCCTACAAATAAAAGCCATCACACGTCATATATCACACATCTTGGCTTGTTTGGGAATGGTAACCGATGGAAATTATATTAGGATGAAAAATATAATTGGTTGGAAGATTTTGACAAGATAAAATTTTAATTTATTTAAATATATTTATAAAATATATAATAATGATTAAATAATAATTAGTTTATAAAATGTAAATGTGAGTATGTGTGTGTATAGGGTTTAATTTGATTGTAAATAAGTGTAATGATTAAATAATAATTAATTAATTAATTATATATGTAAGGAGGGAAAACTTGAAATTAAATTTAAATAAAATTTTATTAAATTGTATATTTGATTGTGTAATGTTTGGGAGATTGTGTGGCTATTAGACCAATGAAAACAAATATAGCCTTGAAGTTAAATAAATCTTGAAAATTATTCAAATACAAGTCAATATATATATATATATATATACTATATATATTAAAGATTATAAGTTACTTTTCAATTACACACGTTATTAAATTATTATAACACTCTTACTTTTTATATATTTTCTATTTTTACTTTCTCTTATTTTTCATTTATTTCATTTTCTTCCCTCCATTTTAACTAATTTATTTTTTGTTAATTTCTTTTCTCAAGTTGTATAATCTCAGCTTTATTAGACCCAAACCCTGTGCCGCACCCGAACTTGAATCCAAACCCCACATTGTTCGAAAATGGGCCGCACTTCAGTCCACACGGGAATCCTATGCTAACAAATATATTAACAAATTGCATTATTTTATCTTTTACGAAAATCGAAAATTTGTAATTATGCATTTTAAAAATTATTTTATGAATATTTTATGCTTAAAAAATTAGTATTAATTATTTTTGGATTAATTTTTAGTTTGTTTTATACACGCGAAAGTTGTGATTTTTTTTCGTTAATGTACGTATTTGATTTTGATATCCCAATGCACCGAGATTTGCACATGAATTTGTCGAATATCTGTTAGCAGTTAGGAAGTGTGAGACTCAGAATAATCACTTTCGGTGTCAAAATTTATTGACCAGAATTTCTCTTGCATTTATTTAGTTCTATTATCCTTTCGCAATTGTCACTTTTGCCCACGAGTTGTTATTTATTATATTTTTTAACACTTCCATTTATTAGTTTTATTTTACATATTTTATTTTTATTATTTATTTATATAAATATTAAAGTACTAAAATATTCTTTAAAAACAATAATGTAAAAAGTAGCTTCAATTATAAAGGCATTTTAAATAATTATACACGCGTATTGACAATATGTAATAACATTAGTTTGAAATAAAGAGTTATCCTCCATATCTATGCATGTATGTATGTATCAAAATAGTTAATATATATTACTAAAATAAAGTAAAAACGTTGTATGAAGATGTACCAATATTAGATATAAAAACTATGTATGAATTATGCAAGCAAGTTTAAAGTCTAAACATTGCAATAGATGTTGATATAAATTAAAAATAACTGTAAAATTAAAATAATAAGAGATTGTAGACTAATATATACACACACACTAGTCCATTATATTAATCAACTATAGTACAAAGACAAAAAATGGAAAATTATATTGATAAAGTGGAAAAGGAATTTTTAAACAGAAGGTAAGAGAACAATATTGTTGTTTCTACACAAAAATATATATATATATATATCTATATCTATATCTAGATAGATTGCACAAAATAAGGGAGAAAAACTGAAGATTTATTCTGTTCTTTTCTCTATTGTTTTGCTTGCTACAATGGAGGAAGACGGGCAGTAATTATAATTATAAAGAAGAGAAAAGATATGTCCTCCTCCATATGCACTTTTCTTGTGCTTATTATATTATATATTTAACATTTCTCTTAAAAATATAGGACTCATTTTAATCTATGTCACTTTTGTTCCCTACACTACCTTCTCAACTAAAGATTGAGCTGAGATAAAAGGCAGATCTTAAATCGTCTTCTGACTTGTTGTAGCCTCACTAAAATAAATTAATTATTGATTTCAAGATAAGAAGCGTGAAAGTTATATAAGATATCGAAAAAATGCATAAGTTAGCAAATATGTCGAGCTAAAAGTATAAAAAAGCCTACAACATCGTAGATGTATAGTTATAATTGAAATCACTGTAATAAATAATTAATTCACCAGGCTAGTCATAAAAGCTTACTAACTTGCAATAATTAAATAATCCAACAAGTCGGTTATAACAATCTACCAATATGTGATAATTAAATAATTTAACAAAATGATCATGAAGATCTAATGATCTGTAATAATTAAATAATTCAACAGACCAGTTATGAAGGCCTATTGTTATGCAATAATTAAATAATCTAATTGATTGGTCATGAAAATTTACCAACCCATAATAATTAAATAATCTAACAAGCCGGTCATGAAGAATTCCCGACTTGTAGTTTGGAATAAGACATTGATAATATGTAGTTCTTTAATATTTGTATACCTAAATTTTGGTAGTGTAACCCTTTAATTTTTGAGTAGTTTTTAGCTCGAGGTGGAACAATGTTTTGTCCTTTTGGTTGAGTGAATTTTGTTCATCTCTTAAATATTTTAAACAAATTTTAACTCAAGGCGAGGCAGGATTTTAGCCTCTTGGGTGACCAAATTTTGCTTATTTTTTAAATATTTTGAATAATTTTTAGCTTGAGATAGGGTGACATTTGGTCCTTTTGGCAACGTTTTGCCTTCTTAGGTGGGTGAATTCTGTTCACCCCTTAAATATTTTAAGTAATTTTTATCTCACGACAGGGCGGCTTGTTGCCCTTTTGGGTGGTGAGTTTGGCTCATGCTTTAAATATTTTAAACAATTTTAATTTGGGGGGCAATGTTTTGCCTTCTTAGATGAGTAAGATGGTTTATCCTTTAAATATTTTGAACAATGTTTATTTTCGAAAATATTCAGGTATAATTTCTCTATGAGTCTTATTTCTAGTACTATAAACCTAAACCCAAATTGTGTAAAGGAACATTGTTCCCATGAATGGTGCCAATGTTGCATTCTACACACAAAAATATGTATAGATTTTACAAAATAAGGGAGAAAATGTGAAGATTTCTTCTATTCTTTCCTTTGTTGCTTTGCTTGTTGCCATGGAGGAAGACGAGTAGTAATTATAAAGAAGAGAAAAGATATGCCTTCCCCCGAATGTACCTTTTATATTCTTATTATATTATATATTTAATATTTCTCCTAAAAAATGTGGGGTCTATTTTGGTCCACAACAAATATAATATTTCAACAAAGATTTGGATATATACTAATGTTCTAATTTTGTACGAAAAGTGTCCATTGCCTTATGTCATGTGTGGAAGTAAACAAATTTAAGAAGTGTTCATTTTAATTGAAAATGATAATAAAATAAGAAAAAAAAATGAAGGCCCCACACTACTAAGAATTCAATTATTAAATTTAGGATAGAATTATAGAGAGCATTATTGGCTAATTTGCAGTTTTGGTCCACTAATTTTTGGATGGCACTTTCAAAATTCCTACTTCAATTAAAAACAAGTGGTACATTAAATATCAATTTGCATCAATCAAAGTGGCACTTCAAATATACTAATGTTGCATGGATGATGGGTGAATTATAGATTTAGGACAATCTGGATATTTTTTCTTTGCTTTGCTTTTTCCAAATATGCTAATTCATTTTTTACAGGGTTATAGAGACATAAGCCCGATTTTCCAACTAGAATAGGAATTATATTTTCTGTGGTATGCCATGACGTATTTGTAATTCTAAGACCAAGAGTGGGTGATTGCTGTGAGACTAGGGAGTTGGAATTCAGACAAGACCAAGAGTTTGTGATTGCTTGAAGACTAAGGATTTGGTGCTTGTTCAGGGCTAAGAGTTGAAGTCCGTTTGATGGTCCAAGTGTGATAAGCCCATGATAAAAAGGAGTCTAGGACCAACAAAGAAAATTTTAAAACTTTGTAATAGTATAGGGTTTCACACAAATGTGTACGATCTAATTGTTGGCTCTAATTAGATCTAGAAAGTCCATAATGATTTATATTATTTTTTTCTTATATTTTATTATATGTATGAGATATGTGTATGTAAAATAGCTAATGTGTAAAGTGAAATAATAATACAAGGACTAAAAACTTTCACAATTAATATTATGTTGCATCAGAAGAATTTTTTTTATAGTAACACTCCACTGAGCTTGGAGTTTTAGCATGAGATATCATCACATTCGTAGAATTACATTGCGATGGCGTATTAAAGGCTTTGGGTGTATTTGATGCAATATTCAAGGGATATTTCACTGAAAGGGTTACGAGTGGAGTTCGATGAGTTGTTAGTTGGTATGTGTGACTTAAGTAAACTTGCGATGCCAAGAACTGTATGTGCAAAGTTTGATCAGGCTAAAGGTTGAAGCAAAAGATTAGACCGCGCATGAAATATGTTGGCAAGAGTTGCCACTCATTGGACCGATCATATCAAAAACTGTATGTGTGAAGTATGTTATAATCAATGAAAACTCCAATCACCTATTGCGTAATTTTTTCCATTGAGAATTCCATTTCCTACCCGAGGCAATGTAAGGTTCAAAAGATATAGTGGGAGACTATATAATTTAAAGTTCACAATCATTCGATAACAACATTAACAATCAAATTAATAATCTTACTTATTTTCTATAGTTATATTTTTTTTTTGAACGATAATATTCACTCTTGTTAGAATTGTTAAGACCATCATATTGATTGGGGCCAAGATAACCGATTGGGTTCAAGGTTTGACAAGTGGGACCAAGAAAGCTGATTGGATTTGAAGTTTAAAAAGTGTTCTCATTCTTCAAAGAATTAGTGGGTTCTTGGAAGTTGTTAACCTGTGTATTAAGAATGAGGTTGTCCTTGAGCTCCCAGTCCTTCTGTTCGTACGATTAAGGAGGGCAAAATTGAAAGAAGGAAACCTTGCATTCCCAAAGCTAGTGATATGAGTGTGAGATACAATGCTCATATTAATAAAGGAAAGTGTTTTCAATTCAACGAGAAGAAACATTGTAGGAGGAATTGTGTCAAGTGCCTCAATTGCCTAGAAGATGGTATTAAAGGCAAGGAACTTTATGTTTGTGAAATATCTTATTCCATTAGTGTGTTCTCTACCTCTTAAGTCTTGGATTCGAGTATGTCCTCTCATATTTGTACTTCAAATTAAGATTTGGTTAAAAATAGATTGTTTAATAAGCAAGAAATGGTGATTAAAGTTGGTACTGGGCCAAGTGTTGTAGCTATTGCTATTTGTACTACTTCAACTAAGTTATCATCCAAGTCATGTTTTGGGTCTAAGAGATTGTCTTTTGTTATCAATATGGTTGAAACTAATCATTATTCTTATACACTATCATATTATCCAATTATTATTATATATTATATATATATATTCAAATAAATTATACTATTTATTCTATCAAATATTTTTTCTAAACATATTACTCATTCAAATACTATTCTTATCAAATATCATTTCGAATAAAAGCCCCTCTTCCAAACATAGCCTTAGAGTGTTCGAGTGGGGTGGTGGGAAAGGATAGCCTTGGTACCTTGTTGAGGAATAGAAGACATAGATTATGTTCATTTTTGTTTTTGTCACCACAAAAACGTGACTCATTCGATCCCACACTTAGTAAATTTATAACACACTTAGTAAATTTATAACGTGAGAGATTGTGACATGTGCCATAATAATACCTAAAACAAAAAAAATTCAAATGAAATAAAATAATAAAAATTTAAAGAGTAAATAAATAAGTAAATAATATTAAAAAAATTTCAATGTTCAATATAATAAATCATAATATTGCCATAGTATGTTTCAATTCTAGATTTTCTTAATAAAAACTGATTTTAATTTTTTTAGTGCATACATTATTATGTTTTATATAAAAATACAAGTTATTAAAAATTACACTACTTTACTAAATAGCATTTTATCATCTTATTTTAAAAGAATAAATTAATAAAAATTATGCAAACTCTTGAAGTGTTTAGTATGAATAAATCTGAAAATTCATAAAATTAAAAGTTAGAACATATAATAAAATATTTTAATTGATTTACTTTATATATTTCAAAATTTTACATCATTTATTTAGCTGTTTCATTTTAGCATTTTTTTATTTCACTCGAGAAGTTATTTTTCTTTTTAATTTTGAAAATGATTTAGCTTGTGAAATGTGTTACAATCTCTCACACTTGGTATATTTCACCAGGTGTGGGATTGAGGCCTCTTAAAAGCACATGCTATAATCATTATAGTTATGTTTGTTTTTAAATTATGTAAATTTAAAATATAAATTTAATTATTATATTTTTAAATTTTATCTTGTTTTTATACAATTTTAGTAACAAAAATATCTTAAAACACATATCAAAATTTGAAAACAAACAAAGTTTATAATTTTTAAATTTTATCTCTATTTTTCTCCTATTTTTCTACAATTTTTTGAAAAAATACACAAAAAAAAATACATACTTAGAAATGAAAAAAAGCATAACCATAATTTTTGCTGATGCAATATATTTTTTGTTTTTGGAATTAATTTCCAGGCAGAGGACATTTTTTAAAGGTAGAAGTACTTGAAATCTGGCTTTTGTGATAGCTTTCGTCTAAATATTGCACGAATTTAGGTAAATTGAATGTTGTAAGCTAATAGTCATGGCATGGAATTTTTTTTGTTCTTTAGAATTTAATTTGATTTAAATTATTTTTTTATTATATTTATTACATACGTTCCTGCGCCGCGCCCACGTATACATTTGTTTCCTTTTGGTTTTTCACACACGTCATAACGCTAAGATAAGACGGCGCGTGACGAATAAATGAAAGCAAGGGGATAAAAAGCGCAATTATCCCGCCGCGTCAGTGATAGCGCTTTCAAAATCGTCTTTCTATATAGCTCAATATGCAGGCAATTGTAAAATTTAAAGGCTAGAAACCCTAACTCCGATTGAACGTAGTCATTCGAGTGTGGTTGAAGAGTGCCGTATCACAAAGTGAAAAGCTTTGGGAATTGGTTTTTATGGCGAAGAAACGAAAGGCCCCGTCTTCTCAGCAGACCCATGAACAAAAACCCAAGGTAGTTCGTGAAGAAGAGGTAGAAACTTCTGACGAAGAGGAAGAGGAAGAGGAAGAAGCGGAAGAGGAAGAAGAATCTTCTTCAGAAGAGGAGGAATCTGAATCCGAATCGGAAGATGAAGGAGAAGAATCTTCCTCTTCTGAAGACGAAGAAACCGACGAGGCATCGAAAAGAGAAGCCCTCCGCGAATTATTGGAACCTTTCGGAAAAGCCCAAATCATAGACCTCCTTAAAGAGGCTGCGGCGACAGACTCAAAACTTCTGTCGAAAATAGTCCAGATGGCGGATTCGGATCCTATCCACCGGAAAATTTTCGTTTTCGGGCTTGGTTGGGACGCCACCTCCGAGCAGCTTCTCCAGGGATTCAAGCAATTTGGTGAAATTGAGGAGTGCAAGGTAATTACCGACAGAAACACGGGTCGTGCCAAGGGCTACGCTTTTGTGTTGTTCAAAACGCGGGCTGGTGCCAGGAAGGCCTTAAAAGTTCCCCAGAAGAGGATTGGGAGCAGGAACGTTTCGTGCCAACTAGCAGCTGTGGGTCCGGGTGCTGCGCCGGCGGCAACTGAGGGAGGGAACCTGAAGGTATATGTGGGGAATGTGGGGCCGCATGTTAGTGCTGAGAAGCTCAAAGTATTTTTCCGGAGGTTTGGCGAGATTGAGGAAGGGCCAATTGGGCTGGATCCCGCCACGAATAAGTTCAAAGGATTTGCGGTTATTACTTATAAGTCAGCAGAAGGGTACAGGAAGGCAATGGAGGAGCCTATTAAGGTGTTTGAGAACTGTCAATTTCATTGCAAGAAGTTCGTGGAGAATCCTAACAAGAACAATGCATCCGGGCAATCTAGTGTGGGTGGCCTAGCTCCTGCTGTTAGTGATGTTAGCTATGGTAGTTTGGGAGCGAATAATGGAATTTTAGGAACTAATTTGAATGCTAGCGGGCTTTTGATGGGGGCACAGAATCCAATTCCTGGATTCGTTGGGAACAGTATTCTTGCAGCAGGGTATAATCCTGCAGGTATTGCGGCCTCGGGATTTAGTACGCCCACGGTAGGAGTGAGTGGGAATTACGGGATGAACAGCATAATGCCTAGCGTGATGGGGAGCTATGGGTCACAAGCAGCTTTGCATGGATTGGGAGCCTTCCAGAATGTTCAAACTGGGCAATCCACCGTAGGGTCAGTGGCAACAGCAACAACAGCAACGAGGGGGCCTCCTATAAGCAGTGTATCAGCGCCAATGACATTTCCCTCTTATTTCAACCGTTAGGTGAGATATCATAAACTAATTGTGACTCGTTCTTTTTCTAGCTGTATTTCTTTCCTGCATTAGCTTTCACAGCTTATTTATGGCTTATGATACTCTGTATGTAGCACAAAATGGCTGTTTCAATCTTAAAATTTATGTGCAGAGATGCTAGGTGATGTTGTCTTAATGCATTTATACTTTCATTGTGATGCTACCTTCAGTTTGCAATCAGGACAGTTAAGGAATCTGCTGCAGTTTTAAGCTTCTAGAAACAATTTTTTTACCTTTGATTTAGCAAGCCATGAATGAAATCTGCTTGTACATTCTGTTATATTGAGTTTGCTTTTGATGAAGTGTGTTGCGAATACTTAATTTGCCTACTTGGGATGTATACCAAACTGTTAGACAAAGGGGCAACTGCAATGAAACGTACACCGTGCTTATTCATCTGCTTGTCTTTTTATTACTTTTATAAAGACGATTTAAGATTTAGTTAACAAATTCAAAAATTTAGTGTTTTATCTGCCGTGTAACAATTACTAGAATATTGAGGGTAGGTAATGCAATCAAAGCAGTTCTCTGGTAACTGGGGGGGGGGGGGGGTTTGATCAAAGAGAGACATAACATCTATGCTTGGCTTCAGCTTTGGTAAATTTTTTTGGATGGATTCTAAGTATTTTGGTGGTTTTACATAGACCATGAACTTGCTTTGAGCAGATCAGACCATGAATCACAATTCAATTTGTGAGAATTCTTTTCTTTTAAACATCATTAAGTGCATTTTGCTCGCACATCCAGTAATTTAGGAAACACATGGGTTCTTGCAAGTCTGCCTTCGCATATTAACAAGATTCCATTTTTAGAAGGCCTCCAAGAGGGGCATGGGGAGACTGTTACATGCTTGTTCCAATTTTTTGTGATTGCTTCTTTATGACTTAATTATGAAGTTTCAAGCTTCTGTACAGCCGGAGCACTTTCTTTAGTATTCGCAGACGTTTCAACAATCTGCATCCAGAATTTTTTTTCCCTTGTTTTTCTGTTGTGTAATCTGAGACTGAAATTTGGATTAATTATAGTGGATTAAGTAATTTGTGATGCTCAACAGTAATGTGCAAGTAATTATTTGTCTGGACTGGAGTAGTTTTGTAATTCTAGGCCCAACTTCTGAAGTGACATATCTTTTGCCTCTCTGGATCTAGTTCATTACGCATTGGAAGAGTAACATGGTGTCTATTCCTGACAGGTTTGTGACGCTTCTCAACGAGGCCGTGTTCATCTGAAACCACTTTGGGTTGTTTGAAATTTTTTCTGGGCAAATTGGAGTTAATTTGTTTATGATTTGGTGACTGTTTACTCTTGTTTTGTAACAAATAGAGACTTCGCACACTTGTTTCTTTATTTGCTAATAATTCCCCATTAGTGTTTTCTTTCATAGCTTGTGGATAATTTATGATTCATATAATTTATGATGTGAATGGATGTAGAGGGTGTTTGGCTAAGTTTATTTTTTTTAGTTTATAAGATGTTTTTAGAACTTATGAGTTAATAGATCTACTTTTAAAAATAAATTAATAAAGTGTTGGTAAAATTATTTTATAAGATTTTGTTAGTTAATTTATTTTCAAGGAGTTTATAAGTTTTAAATAACTTATTTTGAGAGTTTATAAATTTTTTTATTTTAAAATTTATCAAATGTTTTTAAGATGTTTAAGAAGAGTTTATAAATTCACTTAAAAATCCTCACAATTCTGCGCTAGAAAAGATGCAAAAGAGGTGTTGGGCTTGGCTTACAAGCTCCTTAAATTTAATAGATGTTTAAGAGAGATGCTTCAGGTGTTTTTATAATTTCATTAAAAAATATTTGATAATTTTTTTTATTAAATACAAGTGGTGCAGTTTACTATAAATTAAAACAATGTACAACATGTTTCAAGTAAGTGGATTTGAGGTGGGTTTCAGCAATTCTTATTGTACAAGTTTAAAATATTTTATTTTTAGAATTAATAAATTATTATAAAAATTATGAAACATTTTGGGGGCTTTGATAATATTTTAAATATTTTATAAAATACTTCGAGAAGCTCTTTAGTTAGTTAAACACTAAGTTAAATCGTTAATTCTCAATTACACAATCTAACTCGTTAAACCATATGAAAAAAATTGTCACCCGGAGTAGACATTGATACACTGCCAGAAAATTGGAATAACAACGCATTTTGGAATTTCGAAATATGATAGGAAAACCCTCTAGTTGCCAGTACTTTTTTTATATTGAATAATTAAGTATATTATTATATTATGAATGTTAATAGTTAAAGATAAATATAATGATTAAAACTAATTAATGATTGCTATATAACACGATTAAGCTTCGTTGGTTGATTGGCATTTCTTCGGCCCTCAGTCAGCACTGAGCACTGTAAACTTGCTCAGTGGAAAGAAACCCAGAAGGCCCAATTTTCAAAATGGATCATTTGCTTCAAGTGGGCTAATTCTGTAAACCCTAAGCCCATTCGTTTTACTATAAAATTGTCTTCGTTCGCAATCTAGGGTTTCACATTCCGTGAACAGGCACAGGGCACAGGGTACTCTCATTTGCTCGCCCCTTTATTTCTGAAATATCATCTTTAGGAGCTGAGGATATGGCGGAGAGAGGCGGTTTCCGACGTGGTTTCGGTGGCCGTGGACGCGGAGGAGACAGGGGAGGCCGCGGACGTGGTGGTCGCCGGCCCCGTCGTGAGACAGAGGAAGAGAAGTGGGTGCCAGTGACGAAACTTGGCAGATTGGTGAGAGACGGTAAAATCAGATCATTAGAGCAAATCTACCTCCATTCTCTACCAATCAAGGAGTACCAGATAATTGATGCTCTGGTTGGACCCTCTCTGAAAGACGAAGTGATGAAAATCATGCCGGTCCAGAAGCAGACCCGCGCTGGTCAGAGGACCCGATTCAAGGCGTTTGTTGTGGTTGGTGATGGCAACGGCCACGTGGGGCTTGGTGTGAAGTGTTCTAAGGAAGTTGCTACTGCCATCCGCGGCGCCATAATATTGGCTAAGCTGTCCGTGATTCCGGTGAGAAGAGGGTACTGGGGGAACAAGATTGGGAAGCCGCACACCGTGCCGTGCAAGGTTACGGGGAAATGTGGGTCTGTCACGGTGCGCATGGTTCCTGCTCCTCGTGGAGCAGGAATCGTGGCGGCGCGTGTGCCCAAGAAGGTGCTCCAGTTTGCGGGTATTGAGGATGTCTTTACCTCCTCTCGGGGATCCACCAAGACCCTCGGAAACTTTGTGAAGGTCTACTTCTTACTGATTCGATTTAATTTCTTCTTATTGCGTTTTCTTATATTTCGTATATTTATGAATTTTATCCAATTCAAGTTTTAATGTTTTTCCCTAACTTTTTTGGCTGTTTTTAAGTTCACTGATTAGGATTTAAGTTTTATGAAGCTGGTGGTATTTGATACTCGGTGAATTCGTCCATGAGCATTCTGGGTTTCTTAATATTGTATGATGATTGGTGTGGGGGTTACGGCTTAAAATTTTCTTTTAATTCACTGATTTTCAATGGAGCTGCACCTCAATTTTCCGTTTTCTTAATAAATTGCTTCCCCCCACACAATGTGCCTGCGCTGAACTTTTCTGAAAACATTTGCATTATTAATTCGACCAGTGTGTTTGGGTTAGTTTGAAGATGAGTATCTCTAGTGGTCATTGAGTTGTTTCCTCGTTTTTGCTTTGAAATTCCAAACGTGTAGCTGGAATATCTGTTCTTGGGATATAGCTCCACCGTTGCCCCTAGTTCCTTGGGTTTGGGAGGCTTGTTGAGACTTTTTAACAATTTATTGCCTAGACAAGCATATTGCATTTTATGCCACTGCTGTTTTGTGGATTGTTGTCTAGATTTGAGTATATTAATATTACACTTATCATCTTCTCATTTAATCCTCGTAAGCAGGCAACTTTTGAATGTTTGATGAAGACTTATGGCTTCCTGACTCCAGATTTCTGGAGGGAGACACGATTCGCAAAGTCACCTTTCCAAGAATACACTGATCTGTTGGCCAAGCCAACTGCCAAGATTGTCCATGTGATGGATGACACAGATGCCTGAGCTCGGTTGTTTGTTTTATGATAAATTACTAGTTCAAATTTTGTCTTCGGTCTGATGGGTGCTTTGTTAAATTCCCTTTCGTAGCAAACTGCTCTGTTTATCCTCAATTTAGTCGAATGCTTATTTGTGTTTGTTTTTAATGCAAGGATTTTTTATTGCCTTAAAAATATTTTGATCATACACTTGGCTCTTGACCATATTGGTTTTCTTGTTTTCATCCTGTTTATATGGTTTGATCTTAGAGCTCCAACATATGTATGATCTAGCTGAATAATAATTAATACTAGTGGCAATTATACACTCGTGCATCTCAATTAAAAATATTACAAATAAAATTTTATCTTTATTGTACATATATATTGAAATACGATACCTGTATGTCTTATTTTATTATTATTATTTTTTACTAATGATAATAAGTTAAATTAATCATATTTTAAAAATTTTAACAATAAAGATGAATTATTATAATTAAAACTATGATGATAAAACTTAAATCTTTCCACTTTTAAGTTTTTAATGAAAAATGATTTATCAAAAAAATTTATTATATAATTTTAATAAAATAAGAGAGATAGAGAAAAGAGGAAGATAATTAGCAAAAAATCAAAGGAGAAAAATATTAAAACTCGAAAATTAAAAAAATGACGATTCAGTAAATTATCTTTAGAACAGAAATAGATATTATCCACTCTGTCTACCCTTTCCACATTTTATATAATATAAATTACGAGGATATATTTTCTTTTGTTACAAGAATGCCAATCGTTTTTATTTCTTTGGTAAGAACAAGAAAATGGTTAGTGACTTAAGTAGATGAGATCAAGCAAAACTAGTTGAGAGTAAAGTGTGCCGAAGTGTAATATCTTGTAAATTTAAAATATTCCAAAGGTATAATGAGAAGGGCTGATTGGCGGAAAGAAGATGATCGCATGTAAAATTGTAAAAAGACAAGTCGAGCCTGACTCAATTAGATTCTTAATGAGCTCAAGCTAAGCTTGATTATGCTTAAATTTGTCGAGCAAGAATCGAACTTGAGCTTACTCTGAGTTCAAGATCACTTAAAATAGCAAAAAAAAAAAAAAATATATATATATATATATATAAATTGTTGGTGCAAGTTAGCATTTCAATTCTTAGATTTTTTAATCAAATTCATCCACCAACAACCTTGAACTAAGTGTTCATATTGTGGCAATATAAGTAATTTTTTATATTAAGTTATTTTCATCGAGAATGTATATATAAAAACTTGCAGTTGTTGTTAGATCAAGTAATTTTGACAATCTTTTGAGTTTACTAAATTGAAGATTGAGTTCGGCTTAAAATCAAGCTTGAGTCGATTTTCAAGTTTGTTAAATTGAAAATTAGATTCGATTTAAAATTGAATTAAAGTCGAGTCTTGATTCAACTGCTCAACACTTGACTATTTAATCCTAATTCTTATTTATGCGAGAACCTTGGAAACCGATATCCTAATGTTTTCTTCAATCTCAAGCCTTTTACAAGTTATTTCACTAAGTGAAAGTTGTTATGAATTATATTGATTCTTTTGCAATGGGAAGAAAGCATGAATTTGGGATGATTTTACACCTCGTGATGGGAAATCCAAACACAAAAGTTGGGAAGAAATATGCAATTTTTTTGACTGTTAATGGCTCTTATGCAAAAGAATCTCTGAAAAATTGTCGTCTTCTGTGGAAGAAGGTCGAAAGCCTATGAATCTGACATATGATCGCCTTTGCTTTGGAACTATATGAATTTGACTTAATATAAGAACATGAGTTTGATAACTATATGAATTTGACTTAATTTTGTGAAGTTCAAACTTCAATCAAGTAACACGATTTAACTCGAAAAATTTTTAAAGTTCGATTTAGAATTTGAATTGACTAAAACTATTTTCGAGCATTTGAATATTTACGTTTTGAGTATTTTATATGGCAGTATGACCAATTAGTTCACACTTACCACAAAGTCAGCGTGTATGTTTGCTCTTTGTATCCACATTTACGCCTTTGGACTGGCGCTTCCCCACTTGGCCCTTTGTCATTCACTCCATTATCTATCTACTAAACTTTTAATGCAAATTTCACTTATGGTACTGATATGAATTGTTTTTTTTTTTGTTTCGAAAGTCATATTCCCTCCAACTTGCTCTATTATAACATTGGAATCAGAACAAAATACGTACCCTTTTAATCATTTTTAATTTTCTTGTCTTCAAATGACATTGGCACATAGCCAATAAAATCCGGCTAAAATGCTCACAAGTTTTTTCTCTTCTTTTCTCTTTAAAGGTAAAGGTAGAATACACTTTCCCCCCCCAAAAATCCGTTTGATTACTGATTATCATTTTTTTAATGGATGGAATTATTAAATTTCTAATTTCTAAGTTCTTTTAATCTTCTGTCAAGCTGTAAGATAGATTTCAAAAATTAACCTCAAGTTTCTCTGACTTTGCAGACGAATTAAAATAATCAATTTTGAAAAAAAAAAAATATTTTGTTGATGTTTTCATGACTCCATTCATTACCAAAGACGCTAAACTAGTCTCGAGACCAAAACGGGAAACAAGAGAAAAGGTGAATTATCAACAAGGCTATGTTTGTTTTCATTTGTTGTCGTGTGTTTTTAGGTACTCTTTTTTTTTTGAAAAATTTGTTGAAGTAAAAAAATTGAGAAATAAAATTTAAAAAATATAATAATTGTAGTTTATATTTTGAGGTGAAAATGTGAAAACAAACATAAAATTATCGTGCTTTGAATGCTAGACAGGCACAAGTACCGGGAACAAAAAAAATTTATAAAAGAATCATTCCTTTGATTTGTTTATTTCTTCAAAAGTATTGCTACATAGTAATCTGCATTGCTTTTGAATTTGTCGATGGTGTATTAGTATACACTCGCGCTAAAAAATGAAAAAATATTAGTCCCATGAGAATTGGTATGTCTGCAATATAAAGGAGAGAATAGAATGTCAGATCTTTCTCTTTCCTTTATTTATTATATTTTGTCCACGCTACTTAATTTTTGATGAATTAGAGACTACGAGCTCAGGTTTTTGCAGCATGGCTTCTGGGTTTTTGGGTTTCCTATAGAGGATGTTGGCAGGCAGCGGCTGCATGGATGCACCAATCTCACTCTAAAGGCTTCTCTTGCTTTCAGGATCTTCTTATATTTCGCCCAGTGAGTGTGTTGATTTGATCAATTTTACTTTCATTTCTTAAATTTCCATGCATTTTGTCTGATTTGATCTGGTTGGGAACCCCCAAAATTTGATCTTTATCGCATTTTCCTGATTGATGCGACCTTCAATTTGACGGGCTTTTCATGCAAAGCATTTGGGCGCTAGGACTTTGCTTGCTGCTGTGAATTGGGAGCCTGTTGGGATTGGTTTGCTAGGGAAGTTGATTTTAGGTTATAGCTATAGCAGGGGAGAGTGTGAAGAGAGAAAGAGAAGATAAGCCTATTAAAAATGGTTGCTCAGAGATTGGGATCTCAGAGTGGTAGTAGTGATGGCAATGGGGAGACCCAAGTCGAAACCCGAATTCAAACTCAGGACCCGGTATCAAATCCATTGGCCAAGCAAGGATCTTTATACAGCCTCACCCTTGATGAGGTGCAGAACCAGTTGGGTGACTTGGGGAAACCTCTGAGTAGCATGAATCTTGATGAGCTTCTGAAGACAGTTTGGACCGCTGAGGTGTATGGTAAAGCAACGGGAGGTGAGGCTAGTGGGCCTGCCGTGCAGGAGGCTCGCCGGCCTGCATCCGGATCAAATTTGAATCAACATTCAAGTCTTATGCTGTCCGTGGATCTGAGCAACAAGACTGTTGATGAGGTGTGGAAGGACATTGTGCAGGGACAGAAAAGTGGTAGTCTTGATAGGAATGCCACTCTTGGGGAAATCACGTTGGAGGACTTTTTGGTTAAGGCGGGCGTTTTTGGTGAGTCAACTGCCGGAAAGAAAAATTTAGGCTCAGTCCGTGGTGGGGCTGATCCAATATTACTGTCTCAGCAAGCTCAGTGGATGAATCATCAGGTCCCTTCAATGCATTCCCAGCTGCAACAGAAACAGGATATGTTGGCTGTTTTTGTACCAGATCATCCAGTTCAACAGCATAATCCTGTCGCCGGAAATCCTACTCTGGATGCTGCTTATCCTGAAACTCAGATAGCCTTGTCTTCGTCCCCTCTAGCGGGTACTTTATCAGACATACAAACACCTGGACAAAAAAGGGCTGCTCCTGGAGATATAGCTGAAAGGAGTGTTGAAAGGAGGCAGAAGAGGATGATCAAGAACAGGGAATCCGCAGCAAGATCACGAGCAAGGAAGCAGGTGCTTGTTCATACATCCAACGTGCGGCCATTTTTGCCTTTAATTTTTCGGTGTTGATATTGGCACGTGTTACTTGATTTATTTTCCTGCAGGCTTACACTCATGAGCTGGAGAATAAGATTTCTCGTCTAGAGGAGGAGAACGAAAGGCTCAAGAGACAAAAGGTTTGCACTGTCTTCTTTATCTTTGAAATATTGGCATACCTATTTATTTTGCATTGCGCAGCATTTCGCTTCATATCTGAACATCTGCATGGTGCTTTCTTAATTTGGACATATGGCTAATTTTTTTACTTGTGAGTTCATTGGCTATTGTTTTAGTGCTTGTGTTGAATTTAGTATGTTCTTAAGGCATTTGTGACTGATGTTGGGCAGGCTCAATATAACTCATTTAAATATTTTGGCAAAGTTTACCAGCAATGGCTTCTCATATACTTTTGGGGTCGGTCAAGTTAATTACTTCCCTCTTGATTGAATGATTTTGTGTTCTATGTGAGTGCGCACCCCCATTCAGATAATACTGCCGCAGTCTAAATTATGCAACATCAAAAATAACCCGAAATAATTCTTATCAGCAAGAACAAAGAACAACCAAAACACGCATATAGAAGTTATTAGACAGCTAATGTCAATTGTTGTAGACCAAACATACGCAACATCAGTAATTTAGATAAAGACTGCGCATTCTTATAGTTAAGGGTGAAAAGTGTGCAACAAAAAAATGCTGCACATTTGCTACTTGAGAGATTACATTTTGTTTCAGGCATGTAAAATTCCAAGCCCCATTTAACTTGAAATCTGGTATCTTGCCTGTTACCCACAAGCCATTTTTAAGGAATGCTGCCTTCAAAAGTCGTGGGTTAGTTGCACATTTTCTTATTTTTGGTTGACCTTCTGCTATTGCATAACCTTGATTCGAAGCCACTTCAATTGCTGATTTTACCTGATGCTTCTTTCTTTCACTTGACTGGCACCAGATGGGTACTCTTAAGTAACAAATATGGAGCTCACTGATATTCGAGAATACATAAATGTTAGCCTTTGCACTTTTGCATTCCAATGCAGATTTTTTGTAATATCATCTTTATCTTGGTGGTTCTGGGAATATACATACTGTGGGCAAACTAAGTGTTTATTTATTGTAGTAACGCAGTGACGAGTCCATGATTTATTTCTTTTCTTGGTGGCGGGAAGAGAGATGTATACTATCCTAGGCAAACAATATCTCCCCACGAGAAACTGTAGTGTGACATTGCAACCAGTTTAAGAGAACATTTTACTTTGATCCTGAAGCAGTGGCGCCTGCTGAATAATTCTACATTGTTTTTTTGGAAACACCCTCTTTGGCTGGGTAATCATCTGCTTTCTATCTTCAATGGAAAACACTGAAGGTTGTTGCAATTGTGCGACAAAGAAGGCTAGTGGTTCCCATTGACAAAGGCTATTAGTTCCCATACTTTTGCTTCAGTCGTTCTCTTTTCTCCACGAAAAACAATTTCGATTTTTGGATTCTCCTGACTTAATTTTGACGAACCCATTCTCCATTTGTGTTATACTCATCACTGCAGTTACACTTACAGGAACTGGAAAAGGTCTTGCCTGCCATACCATTTCCTGAACCAAAGTATCAACTGCGTAGGACGAGCTCGGCCCCCATATGAGGATCGCGTGGATTCATTTTCAAGTTTGTGGTTTATCAGCCAGTGGTAGTTTCTTTGCGTGCACTCGATGTCAAGACGACGAGCTCGGGTATGAGCCTTCTGGTTGCCCATTTCAGTCTAACATCCTCTGACTGTGAACCCTTCATCTCTGGACATTTTCATTGTATTATCACCTTCGGAATTCAGTGAACTGTTTCTTGATGACCATAATTTTCTGCATGAAGTCTTGCATTTTGAGACTTGACAGAGGTTGTGGGCACGCACCCATGGATCCACATTTCTTTTTTTTTTAACTTGAACTCAGAATGCTGACTTAGCTATCCATAAGGAATGGAAAAAAGGAGTCTTGGTGTAGGCAAAACTTGCCAAGAAACAAGGCAGTTACATTTGAGGTAAATTATTGAGAACTGAAACTAACCGTAATGAGAACAAAGGAAGAAAAAAGCATGCCATAGCGTTGGGCGGGGACAAGGCTAATTTCATTTTCTTGTTCTCAATTTGTTATGACCTAAAAGGAAAATCGGATTCAAGAATTTTCCTCTACTTGGAAAATGGGAAATATAGGAAAAAATAAATAGTGTTATATTCAAACTATTAAAATATTCTATTCGATTTGTTTCAACATGACTTCTACAAATCTTATTTTTAACTAAAACCCCTCTCCCAACATAGCAAAAAATATTAAATTATTAATCAGACTAATTAAATTCAAAACGTTTCTAGGAGCAAATCATAAACAATCCAAGAATAAAAGTGAAATGTTTTGTGAATGCCAGTTCCCATGTAATTACTTTTAAGACATCTTTATTGATTTTGAACTGTGCTTATATGGACAACCTTATGTTTGGCAAACCACGCATCTTAAATTGCACGCGCGCACCCATATTTTTTACGTATTTATGTCTACATATTATCCAAAAAGAGAAACCGAAAAGAAAAAAAACAGCTACGATGAATAAAAGAGTGTGTCCTAATCCGAATCCTTTGATCCAATACCCTTGGTGGGACCTTTTGCTGAGAGAATATATTGAACTGGAAATTCATTTCCAGCCAAAAAATAAAATAAAATAAAATAAAATAAAAGTGAAAAAGGAAAGGACATAAATGGGCAGAGGGCCCAAGAGGGCAGAAGCATGAACCCACAAGAAAACGCCAACGGCGGCCGACTGGCGGTGCTCGCTTCTCATTTGCAAGCGGCTCCTCACAGGGCTATGGCATCCGAAAAAGAGGCTGCGCTTGCTGCTGTCCCTTCTGATTCTCCCACCATGTCATCTTCCTCCTTTCTCTCTTCTTGTGTAGAGTTTTTGTTTATATTATCTTTCTCTTTGTCTCTCTTGATTATTTTTATATATGTCTGCGTACACCAAATTGTTCAACTGATTTTGTAGATTGTTGGTAACGTACAGATTTGACAAGATTATCAACAAGGAAATACCGGCCAACGTCGTGTACGAAGATGAAAAGGTTGCGTGGTGTTCTCTCTCGACCCTTCTTTGTGCTTCTTGATTTTAACTTTTGTATATTTTGTAGTAGGGGGAATATGGTGTCCCGGTGTGACTTAGAGATTTTATAATTTTACTGGGGATTGTTTTTTAACCTTTTTGGTATAATTGTATGGATGCAATAATTGGTTAAGGGAAACGTGAACAGGGCAATTACTGGTTATGATGAAATGGAAACATTGGTAAAAACACTTCTATATGTGCAAGTGTATGAATTTTTTGTCATCTTACTCTGTTCTTTTTTGCACTTCATGGTGTTCCATAATGGAAAATGCTCAATTAGTCTAAATGTTATGTTTTCCTAACCGCCTTCCCTTTAACTCATTCTTGAGGACTTTTATCTCTGAATGAACGGGCAGGGGCTGTTATTTCTTGCTCTTGCCCAAATATTTATTTCTGTCTTAATTTTTGATTCTGAAGATTAGTGCTCTATGAACCAGGAGATAAACGAATGGCCATTCTACTTCATGATGTTATTGGCCTGATCACAAACAATTATCTTTCTTAATTTTTGTGTTTTAATTGATAGATAATAGCAAATTCACCGATCTTGTTTGGGCAATTTTGTATCATGATGAATCCGGATCATTGAGCTCCCATTTTGATCTATTTTTTGAGGATTTTGAATCAACCTAATATATGGGGTCTCTTGAAACAGCATTGTCAAATTCCTTCCTCATATCTGTAATATTCTTCATATCCAGAGGACTTTATCGCACATCTTAATTATTTGGCTAGCTCTTAATATTTTATTTTCTAGTTTATGATTTCTCCTTTTCAGTTGTTGGTGTTGGATTTACCACTATTTGTATATTGGAATTTCAACACTCTAATGTATGTGAGAGTTTCTCAAAGCTTGACTTTCCTCGTGGCAGGTTCTAGCTTTCAGGGATATAGCTCCTCAAGCGCCTACTCATATCCTGATTATTCCTAAAGTAAAGGATGGATTAACTGGAATTTCCGCGGTATTTTCTGATTGCACATCCTTGAAACTAATTTCTTATCTCCAGTGATTTCAAAATTGTATAAAATGAATTTTATAGTTGTTCTAACCCAAAGACCTGAAACTTGTTCTACTTTCGGCTATGATTTTGTGGCTTGCTTCTTGTGCTCTGTATCTTGTTTTTAATCAGCACTTTATGCTAAATTAAAACCGTGTAATTTGACTTGAGTTCTAGTTTTAATACACGCACACATGCAGGCATCTTTTATGTTTCTAGACGATTAACTTTGAAGTGGCTAATGCTTTCTTGTCCTGTTCTGTCATCAAGTAGTGTGCTTGAGATAGATAAGACATGGTGACTATAGTCAGGTGTACATGCATCATGAGTAGATATATTATTATTTAATTTTATATGAACAATACTGACATATTTAGATGATTAAAAATGTGTACAATTAAATACTGTTGAAAACTTGGCACTTGTCATTGAAGAATAATGTAATAGTTAAATGGGGCTATGTAAGATACTTATAATTACACAAACAAAGTTTTATTAAGCTATGCAACAAGTTATTTTAGAAATTTTACGATCAATTAGGAGTTGTTTTTTCTAGATTAAAAGAGTATAGATTGTGGAGTAACTTTATGTGAATATTACTGTAAAATTAAATGGAATTAAGGAAAAAAAGCAACTTCTATACAAAGTTCATGTATGAGCCTTCATCTGGCCATAATTGTCAAGATATGGTGATTTCCATTTTTTATTATTTTATTAGTTGAATCCAAACTGCAATATTTAAGACCCCAATAATGGCTCAACGTCTTCTTTGAATTTTTCTTAAATTTACCTTTGTGGTCAGGTCCACATTTTGCTTTTATTTTGATATTCTATTTCTCCAAGAAAGCTCCTTTGAAATTTATACTCTTTCTAGCTCCTCTTCCCGTCTACAGATGTCCAATATACTGAATTTGTGCAACAAGAAGCTAACTCTTCCATGTTTCTTATCCTCTTATGATAACTACAATTAATCTCATAGGCCGAGGAGAAGCACTATGAGATTCTTGGCCGTCTTCTTTACACGGCGAAGCTTGTAGCAAAACAAGAAGGCCTCGACGATGGCTACAGGCTTGTGATTAATGACGGGCCAAATGGATGTAAGCATCACTTCCAGCATGTATACCTTCTTTCTTCTTCATCTTTACTTGATCATCTTTTATCAAAATTTCTGCTGTAGGCCAATCTGTTTACCATCTGCACATTCATCTGCTCGGGGGGCGTCAAATGAACTGGCCACCTGGCTAAGCTGGAGCTAGGGTTGGTTCGTGGTACTGTTTGTGTTTCAGCCCCTTGGCTGAACTTTCTGAAGTTTGTACTGTTGTTTTTTGAATAAATATATTGTGAGCCTGCTTCTTACAATGCAGCAGGCATACACTCACCTTACTGTTTTCCTTAGGATGATAACATTTGTTGACGTCTTTATGGGCTTTTAGAAGTTTCAAAGACCTTTGAATTCATAATGGAGTGAATGAGACAGATTGAAGACATTCAAAATGAAACAATACTCAGAATTTGAAAAGTGAAATCTTGTCGCACCAGGCTTTGTTGCTAATTATTTGTGGAGTGAGTATCAATCATATTGACTTTTAACTGAAGTTGGCGTAGTTATTGATTGTATTCAAATTTTTTTGGATTGCGAAACCATTTTTTCCCCCCTGGATTAGATGTAAAACGCATATATTCTTATGTTTTGGAACCAAACATTAATTTTCCATGAAAATCAAATATTAACTCGTTATAACAGAATCAATTCGGATTTGTATTTCAAAGTATCATTTTTATGTATTTTTTTTTATAATCCCATTAAAATATCAAAAGTTAAGAATATTATCCAAACATTGATGCGGCGGGGAAGCATGAGTGGGTTTAGGAATTGTTGTATGGACAAATTTAGGCATGGTATGATAAGAATTAAACTACGTTTATGACTTCAAATACATAATATGAATACACATGTAAATCTGAGAAAATATAACAAAATTCGTATAAATTTTGGAGGTTTAATTCCAACAACCCTAATAAGCCTATTTATAGGGAAAATACTAAGAATTTGTATCTTACTAGGATCTTAATAATACCAAAATAACTATTTTTCTTATCCAAAACTAATCTTAGAATTCATCTAAATAAATAATAATAATTTCCAATGAATTCTATTTAAAATGGACTAATAAAATAATAATTTTTTTTTTAAAACCCCATAATTTAAACACTATCGATTTGCCTTGATTAGATCAATCCATACCTGTCTGAATCGACATTCATGTCGATTTGTCTCGGATCAACCTCATGTCGCCCAGGTTGATCCATGTCAATCTCGTGTCGCTTAAATAGATCTGTATCTATTTGGATTGATCTCATGTGGCCTGAATTGATCCAAATCCATCTTGATCAATCTGCATCCACCCACTCAAATCTTTATTACAAAATGTTATTTCTTCTTTGTCTTGCCAGATTGATTTCCATGCCTCTAATCAACATTACAAAGTTTCAAAACCTTTTAAAAATCATATTTTTCATCCAAACAAGATTAGTTGAACTCGTCCAAATTTAATTTTAAGAAAATTTTGATAATTTGATGTACCACATCAAACCCACTTCCCCTTCCCCCCTCTCAATTGGTAAATAAGCTTGTCCTCAAGTTTTGTTGAAAATCAAGGTCTGATGTAATTTTTAAAACATTAATTTTAGGATCTCATACATAATTTTGTTTCATGACATGTATAGAATCCTTAGTTGAAATTCTACCTATCATGGCTCCCAAATGCCATACAAAATTCTGCTTGCATATAGAAGTCTTGCTTACAATTTTATTCTTAAAAAATTCTGGTGGTCTTCCAAGGTTACTAATTCCCTTTCTATCCATTTTTCTTGCATATTTGTTGCCCCATGCACATGTACTCCAAGTAGGAACTTTAAGAAGGGCATCTTTTGCACAATATTCTACTTTCTAGCCATAACTATCAACAGGCAAAAGCATTTCACATCATAGCACATTTATTATTGTATTACAACACTCAATAGGAAACATAAATTCAATGTGTGATACAAATTAAAATTGTAAATCAATCACCTTTTTTATGCCGGCATTGCTACATACCTCTATAATGCAATCCTTGGAAGCAATGTTGGGAGAGGATCCATGAGATGCAATTTTATACTCCAAAAACATGTTGCAGTGATAAAATCTTCTTTCAATTCAACATATCTCAGATGAGCTTGAAACCTTCATCAATGGCTTTGAATTGTGATGGTTGCTTTCGCTTGTTGCTTGCATGAAACTCACTTCTGGCAACCGTAGTTTGTATTTCTACTTGAATCAAAATAGCATGCGAGTACAACTTTTTGTTTGATTTCCTTGTATAGTAGGTTTGTCATGCTCTTAAAATCTTGATATTAGATCTTTTTCTCGTGACATTACTTATCATTACCTCTATAGATTGTTATCTTCTTTTAAGGAGTTCGAAATATGCATTTAATTGTCTTTTATAAACCCATTCTTTACTTCAACAAAGAAGCACTCCTCATATTTTTCCGTAGGCATCCTAACTTACTTGAACATCCAAGTCCACAACATTGCATATCACGTCATCACAATACTTCGAAATTCCACATGGAACTCTATACCTTTCAACCAGTCTTACTAACATATTTTGTACAAGATAGGTACATAAAATCTTTTAATAGGTAATTTCAACTTGCTCACACTATCTCCAAAAATTCTATTTTAAAAAATATTCTTATCAATGATAAAATTGAAAACCTTACCCAATTCAACATCTTGTTCGAAAGAGGTGATCCTATTGAGTTCGACAAATGTTTGATAAGGGCGAATCCTTTGCTGCACCATCCTTGTCCATTATAATTGACCATGAGATTTAATTCAAGAAAGGGAGAAGCTCACCTTGATACCACTTGATGCTGTGGGGAAATCATCCAGATCCGAATCCATTTGGATCAATTCGCATCCACTCGTATCTATATTATAGAATACTATTGCTTCCTTGAATTTTTTTGGATCAATTTCACATGTCTCCTATCGACATTGCAAAGCTCCAAATCCTTAAAAAAAAAAAAAAATCATATTTTCATCCAAGATTGATTGAATTCGTCCGAATTAAATTTTACGAAATTTTTAACTTTTTGATGTACCAGAGCAAACATAGTCATTCTATTTTTTGTTGCAACTTGTGCGTGCAAGTGTGTAGTAGCAAGGCAGCCTAACGCAATCTTAGAGGGTGTTTTGTGTGAATTTAAAAGCTTCTCAAAACATATGTTTGCAAAAAGTTTGGTAAAATTTTTGGTAAAATAGTTTATACGTTTTAAAAATAAGATGTTTAGAATTTGAACCTTTTCAAGATTACTTGGCTTTTGAAACTTATAAACATTTTAAAAATGAATTGGCTTTTTTTTTATCTTATCTTTAAACATTTTATAAACTACTATATTTTGAATACTATAAATCACATAAATAATTATAATTATCTATATTAATAATGTTTAGTTTAGTTTGTCGTTATTACACCAAAAAATAATAATAATTTACGATTATAAATTTTAACAAAATCTCATAAGATGATTTTATTATTTTTATCAATATATTCTGTTAATTTATTTTTTAAATAAGATTTATGAAGTTATTTTATAAATTACACAATTTTATAAACTCTTAAAAATAATTTTAGTTGAACACCATTTTAGTTAAAGATCAGAACAAACCAAGTTTTGGATGATCTAAGGTAGCGTTTGGCAAGAGGATTTTGGTATTAGAAATAGGAATGAATCTCATAATTATTGTTTGGGTGACTGCTATGGAAATTGATATTTGGAATTCGTATCTAAAAATTTGGGAGTTAGGGTTTTAGAGAAAACCCAAGTTTAATTCTCAATTTTTCATAACTTATTGAAAATATTTATATCCCATTAATTTAATAAATATGAATAACACACACTCTATGTATATATACGCACACATATATATTTAAAATTAAAGATGATGCTTATTTTTTACTTACCCAAATGATAAATTACTAAATTAGTCTCATTTTATTATTTTTGTTTTCTCCTTTTTAATGGATTATGTTCTATTTATTTCCTTTTTTTTTTTTCCCTTTATCATCCTTTTTATCCAAACTATCTATAGTGTAATATCATGCTTGAAGGCTTTAGATAAACTAATGTTTTTTTTAATTTTTTCTCCTTTTCCATTAATGTACACTTATTTTTATTTGATATTTTCTTTTTTCTTTCTACTCATTTTTATATTTCATTTAATTTTCTAATACAAATTAATTTTGAATAATTTTATTTTTATTATTTAAAATTTTATAATATATTGTAATTAACAAAATTATAAAACTTATAAATAATTTACACATTGAAAGTTTATTTTTAATTGTTTATTTTTTTGCTTTATACATAAACTAATAATAAGTCATATCCCATCCTAAAAGATTGAACCGAACATCAATTATGGTAATAATACACATTTTATGTATTAAACCAAATAGATGTACTAGATTGGATGATTATATTCCAAATTTGAGGCAAATGTCTGTGGATTTGAATCCGATTCTAAGGTATGATCCAAACGTGACCTAATTAAATTTGAGACCTCACTCACAAAAGTATTTGGTAAAAAGATTTTGGAAATAGGGATTGAAATTAATTCTATAATTACTGTTTTGATTAATGAAATTTAAAATCATGTCCAAAAATTAAGGATTTGTCAAATCCTAGTAAGTTAAAGGATCTTAGGCAAAATTCACATTTATTCATCATATAACTTTTCTATATTATGTAAGTTACACAATTCAATAAATATATCATATAGATACACATACTATATAATTAAAAATGAGTTTTTTTGCATATCCAAATATAAAACTACTAAATTAGCCTTTTTTTTTTTCCTCTTTTACTTAATGCACTTTTTTTCCCTCTACTTTCCATTTGGCTTATTAAACTAACATTATTTTATTTTTTTTCCATTGTTATCCATCTTTTAACATATTTTTCTCTCTTTTTTAATTTTTCGTTTATCTATCTCTCTTTAGTTTTTTCGAGTTTTTCATCCAAGCTATCTATACTATTAAGTTATACTCGAAAACTTTAGACTAACTATTTTTTGTCATTTTCTCTCTTTTCTATTAATGTATAACATTTATTTTTGATATTTTCTTTTTTCTCTCACTCTTTTTCATATTTTTTAATATTATTTAATTTGAATAATTTTATTTTTACTATTTAAAATATATTAAAATTATAATTGATAAAAATATAAAATTTATAAATAATTAGGCATGAAATGTTTATTTTCAGCTGTGATTTTTTTTTAAATTTATATAGATTAAGATTAAAATTGTTCCTCTTTTAGGGTGGGTTTGTTTATATCCGTTAAAAGTTCAATCTTTCTTATGTCAACTAAGTACGCCTAATAATCGTTATTTATTCAATATGTCCACTAATTTTTATTTTTCACTTTAATTAGATATAGTTGAAACCAATATTGTCATCCAAATCAGTGTTTTAGTGTATATATCACACATTAATTACGCATATTACACATTCCGATAAATATATTAATTGGCAGATTTATGGACGTATCGCGTGCATGTAAACTGAAAAAGAAATTGATATATGGATTGAATACAGAATCTACTACATGAATATATTAATATGGATTTTTGTGAGTTCGTAAAAGAAATATATAAAAATATTTAAAAAGAAAACAATCGTATGAAATAATTTTTAATAATGGTTAAAATTTTCATACTGCCACATATTATCATTCGTGACATGATATTTAATCCATATTAACATAATTTAAATACAAGCTCAATTTTTATATGAATGGCGTATAAATTTGAGGTACTAAACATTTTATATTGCTGCAAAAAGTGGGGTGTACCTTCATCTAGTTTCTTAATTATGATACTTTTTTAGAAGTTCAAATTATTTTCCATTAGGAATTAGAACAAATTAAGTCTACGATGATTTGATCAAACTCGAGACCTGACTCACTGAACTTTTAGTTGTCAAAATCCTACCATAAATACTAACAAATGCATAAAATACTAATTAATAAATATAACATAATAATCATATTTATTCCATCCGATCCACCACCAATACACACGCACACACATGAAATTTTTGTCGTCAAATTAGGTGCATCTTTACCTGACATAAGATTTCACCTTATGTTTTTTACTATTTTGTTTTTATATTAATGAATAATATTATAATTATTTGATAGTAATTCGTTAGAATTACCATCATAAATTGATAAAATTATAGTAAAGTTGACTACAGAATAATAATTTATTATATGTATTTTAATTTTATTTTTTAAATTTAATTTTAGACATTTCATTTCATTATTAAATTTGATAAATTCGATTTTACTTTTTAAATATAAAAAACATATTTCACTAATAATGAGATAAACATTTAAACATTAATTTTTTTTTTGTTTTTCAAAATCATGTTTGAAATATATTTCTCTACTTGTGTATATGCATAACAAGACGCAAGAAGTTTATCAATTACTCAAGTTTAGCTAGTAAAATTACAAACTTTATGCTCGTGCAAATTCTTTTGTAATTATGAAATTATTATTTTTAAATAATTAAAATAAACTATTTATTATTAAAACTATGATTTTACAACAAAAAGAATTAAAAGTATGATAACATTTAAAATAAGAAAATAAATAATGATCAAAAAGAATTTGAAAAGACAGAAAATTTGATAGAGAACAAATATAAAAATAAGAAGTTAGAAAAGGAATAAAGAAAAAGATAAAAAATAAAAAATTTAAAATAAGGGTAATTATGTAGTCTCACAATGTGAGACAAAATGTCTTATTTTGATAATAGCGTGGTGTAGATGTAGTACACAAAAAATGTAATAGTATATTAGTGATTGTGTTAGAGTTTTTTTTTTTTTTTAAAAAAAATTAAAGGTAGTGAAATAAATTTACCAATTAAGGATAATGTTGTAAATTTATAATATATAATTAAATTAATCCTAAACTCTTAAATACATAGTAGATTATGGTTTCTCATTAAGTAATAGGAAATGTTACAATATACACGATAAAAATTATTTTCTACATGATGCAACCAATATATGCCCTGCATATGTAAACAAGGAAAACTCATTAAATAAAATTAGAAGATGAAACCAACTCACATGGTTGGGGCCAAACTTGCATAATATAGATGAGTTTGAAATTAAAATGTGTCCCATCTACATTTGCAAATGGACAGATCCATTTCCAACCATCTTTTGAGCTCTAACCACTATAAAGAAGGCTAACCCTTTGTTATCTTCGATGCATTGAAAATTAAAAGAAAATGGTCAAAGCCAAAGAATCGAAGATGAAGATCTTCCAAATCTTCACATTGCTGTTCCTCATTTGTGGTGTGTTGCGTTTTCATCTCTTAAGAGTCCGATCTTTTTTATTTCAAATATGCATAATATGCACGACTTAAAGACGATACACATATCGTCGTTTAGTCAATATGTCCACTCAATTCATTTTCAATTTTTGTTTCTTTCCTTTTAAACAACCTACTTCTTTAATTTTTGAATAATTAATTTGATGATTTTCCCTTTTTTTTTCTTTTTTCTAAACCCACCTATTGATTTCTTTTAATCAAAACAATTACTAGTGATGGAGCTTGTGGAGGGAAAAAGGGCTTCCATTGGAGGATTGTCCTGAAAGATGTCAAAAAAAGCATTTCAAGTTTAGTCATTGTACGGGACACGAAGTTTGGACTTCAGGACGTGGAATTTGCGAGTGTCTTGACTTATGCAGTCGGAACCATTAGTTGGCTAATCATATGCTAAGGTCTTGGAGTGCAACTTGCAATTCATGCATCTAATAATATGGGTACTCTTAATTATGAAAGAAGTTAGAAAAAGAACAATCTATCTATGTTGTTTCCATATCTTATGGTTATTTAGTGAAAGTATGGAAAACGGTTTTGCAAATGCAGATTATTTCTCTACAAAATTGGCAATTACATACTATTATGGGGCCATAAAAAATTTTTTTGTCCTACGTAATTGATTACTACAATCATGCCTAGTGAAAGGCAGCCACAAATTTATATGGTAACGAAAATGCAGTTTTTTGTGGAACATTTTTAGTATGGTGTACTTTACTCGGGTTGATAATAAAAATTCTTCCTGATCTAACATGACAGGTTCACAAAAAATTAAACTGCAGCTGGTTACAAATCTCGTCCAACCAAGCAGTTCGGGTCTACTACTTTATTCTTATTTAGTTGTTGGGTTGGTGGTTTGACAAGTTATAATAAATATTGCTTTAAGGTGAAGATAGAGTTATATATAATAATATTTTAAATCTTTAAAGATTTCGTTAATTAATACGTTGTGTGAAAAATAGGACAAATTTGATAAAGTAATATTGAATTTTATCTTTCTTGCTTTTGACTTAAGATTTCTTTAGTAATTGAATTCGTACATATTAGTTTTTCAATCATATATAATTATTTTGTAAAAACAAAATTATGCATATGTATAATCTAAAATTAATAGAATAGCAAAAATAAAGAGAACAAATATATATTGTCAAATAAAGTAAATCTTGTTAATAAATAGATGCATTGGAATTAAAAAGTATTGAATGCTCTTGATATATATTATGTGTGCGTGTGTGTGTGTGTGTGTGTGTGTAAGTGGTTGGGTTGTGAGTTAGACGGTTTGCAAATGTTAAACCTGTGACTAACTCAAATGCAGCAGTTTTAATATTTACAACCTGTTATTATTTATTGAAAAATTAAAATTGATGATTTACGGATGGTTTGCAAGCAATTTAAGAGCAATTTAAACAGATTGGTAGAGTTGGCAAGTTTAAGCACACCTCTAATTTTTACAAGATATATGTTTACTGAAAATAGCAATGTCTGGCATTATAATTAACGTGATAAGAATATATGCGCTAATAATATTCAAATTAAGGACGTGATGTTAAGAAGATAAATTTCGGTAGGTTATGAATTAATTTTGATAAATCATGTGAGTAGCAAAAGTATTAATAAAACAAAAGACACCATATAAAATTTACAATAGTAAATTTTTTGCCAAATTAAATTAAGAGTTTTAATTCATTTCTTTTTTGTTTTAGTGTTTATTAGTATCAGAGGTGTCCATTGATGCAAGGGTACTCATATCATTTGAAATTATTCACCAAGAAAGTACTAATAAGTTTTGTATATTTCATTTCAAACCTGTCCAACAGTTTGCAATGTTGTCAAACTAATACAACCACGTCTTTCTAGGGCTCTGTGAATCCCCAATCCCAAAAATTTTCTTGGTAGCACTCAAGTCTGTCATCTTATACTTCCAAAAAATTTCCAAAAAATTTTTGGATTAGAACCCCTTGAAGGTCATCCAAATGACTGCGTTGTTGAATTTTGGGATAGGTTGAGAAGAAGCTATTCCAAATTTAGGATAATTTTGAAAAAGAAATTTTGGTACGATTTTAGAATGGGTATTCTAGCATGACTTTGGGATTGGTATTCTAGCATGACTTAGCGTTGGGACTGATATTCTGAAATGACTTTGGAATAAGTATTTTGGCACGGCTTGGAATAGGTATTTTGGTAGGATAAGTATTCTGACATGACTTAGAGATAGCTTTTCTGGCACGGCTTTGGAACCGATATTTTGGCATGGTTTTGAGAATGTTTTGGTATGGATTTGAGATGGCTTTTTCACAAATTTTACGAAATAATTTTATTTAATTTTGTAGAAATTATTGCTTGTTTCGTATAATAAATTCCGAAAGCCCATACACTAAATTTTGGGATAAATATGTAAAAATGAAAATATGTAATATTTTTAATATTAATACATGCCGAAAGAGTGAATATAAATACACAATCCAAATCAAGCAAAAGTCCATATAATTCCATTCATTCCAAACTTAACAAAACATAGGAATTGCAAAATGCTAGGAAAACATGATGTGCATCAAGCTATCAATGTCTTCTCATCTTCTTCACCTTCATCGTCACCTAAGGAGTCAAGCCCCAACTTTTTGGAGCAAGTATCATAAATTTATTTAATTTAGTCTTTGTCTATGCCAGTCTGGTCTTTTAATTCTTCATTTCGGCATTTCTCTTTCGTAGTTATAATTGAGTATATTTTAATGTTTTCTGCATTGCTTATAACTCAATGTTGGATGAGGAAATTGAGCTAGTTGATGAACGAGACAGCTGCTTAAAGGACATAGCTTTTGAACTCATCCTTGGCAGCCGATCCTTTTTGAATCCACCAAGTATATTAAGGACAATCATGTTGCTATTTAGAGCTAGATACAGTCCCCTTGCCCTCTAACTTATATCCCTTTGGGTCCTTGGCAACGTTTTTGTCCTATTGTATTTTTTCCATTATTTTCTATAGACATGCAAGATCATTAACGCGACAGATGACATTGTAGTCAATATGGAGTCAATATGGATATGTTTTAATAATCGCACTTACCCATGGAGACTATGCATAGGGGTTGCCCATTCCCCCGCAATGTTCTTCCAAACTTTAGAGTGAGTTTAAGAGGAGTCAACGGCCTTCTAAGCTACACTTCTAGAATCGTATTGCATGAATGTAAGCAAACACGTAGGGAATGGTGTATGAACACATAAGCCTAAACAAACACAAACAAATTTACTGCTCACCATTCTTTCACTATGTGTAGTGATTGAAATCGAAATGCTTCGACAAATAATGGATGCAAGTGCGTTGTCAGCTGTCCACATGTTTGAGGCCACCCACTTGGTATTGACTTTCTTTAGCTGCACCAGCCTTCAATGTTGCAAGACAATGGGGCCTTCTCTCTCGATGATGATGATGATAATGGTTGGTTTGAGTGGTGTGCCAATGTGGATAGCCTGTCACCTCCCATTTCACTTGGAAGTTGTGTCTCATTGTTGTCAATTAGTGGTAAAGCTGATAGAAGTGTAAAACGTAGATAGCTTACGCCTCGTTCTATGGTCTACTACAATACTTATAGTGTTTGTTTCATTTTCAATCATAGAGGAATGATATAATACATATCAGATAATATTTCTTTCAAATTAATGATTGTAAATACAAATAATTGTTACATTGTAATTAGTATGAAAATGTCGTATAAATACGCTATAACAAATTATTAAATAAGTAGATCCATATTAATAAGACTCAGAGCCAAAACCTCTTGATTATAAGGTATTAATCTTACCACCTGGGTAGAAACATCCTTGTTGGTATATATCAATTAATATTTATCCATGTATAATATATGCCCTTGATTTATAAACCTATGCACACGCACACACATATACATATTAATAAATTTTATTCATATAAAAATATTACAATTATATTCCATGCAGATGAGGTTGAATTAAATTGAACGTTAGTCCAAATTAATTTGCAAGTTGATTCAACTTTGAGGAACTTAATTTTTCTGAGAAATAAGCTTGTCTTTGAATTTAATATTTATAACTCATTTTTCTCGGAGATATAGGCGTCCCTTCTAACTTAATATTTATAAAGGCAACCCCAATCTTGCATGCATGCCATGTTCAGCATGGAAAAGGAAATAGGCTGTGGACTTGGGACAAGGCAAGGGGGTGAGGACATGGCACATCGCCTTCTGCATGATTCCTTGCTGCTCCTCATGACAACATAGCTTGTGTAAGTCCTTTTCCCAGATTTTTCGAATTAAATAATCTTAGAAAACCTATATTCATTTCAAAAATACATTACATAAATTATAGATTGTTTTCGGCTTGAGGTTCATAAATATTTTGAAGAAAAAGAATGCTCTTATTAAGGTTCAAATGTAATCAGCCGTTGAAGATGTTGATTTAATCAAATGCAGTAGCAATAGCAGTAATAATAATAATAATAATAATAATAATAATAATAATAATAATCCTTGTACTATTGTAGTTTCCTTTTCTTCTCTTGTCACGTCCCAAATTTCGAGAACAAGATATGATAGTACAAGCAAGACAATTATCTCAAGAGATACCAAATCAAACCAATACTCCACTCATTGTCTTATTTATGAAATAAAAACTATATAACTCAAGTTCCTTGGATTCTACCATCCCCAGGATTGTTCGTCCTCACAAGATTCTCTATAAAATACGTTTTGCAAATATGAGCGACCAATTGCTCAGTAAACAGTTTATGGCCTTTTTTGATGGATATGAATATAGTGAAAATCATTTATAAAACTTACATATTCACTTGAAAACACATTTGAAAATTCATATAAAAAAATAAAAAATAGTTATAACATGTAATATGTCATATATCCATACGGAATGCACTTTCCAATGATATGCCCAAAAATTTAGACAGTTTATCAAGATGTTAATCTATACCCTTGGTTAAGTAGTCATACGAGCAACTTTATGATTGTCTCAATTTTTGAACTTAATTGAAAGGATCATATATTCAATGTATTGCTCAATGAGTGAATAGAACCAGTTTCAACACTATCATTGAGTCTCCAAGGACATTATATCACATAATTCAATATTCCACAATTATCATATACAAAGTAGTTAAAAACAAACAGTTGACACTTGTCCATGTCAAAATAATTTCAAAAATAATCCTTAAAGTAAATTATGCTAGTTCGGTTTAGGAAGGTTTGCAAAAAATGTTTTGAAACATAATTTCCGTAGAACAAAAAGTTTTCAAAAAAATATTTCAAGTGAAAAAAATGCAGTTAAACTACTTACTTGATATTAATTTTGAGACTCAGTTCCTTCACTAATTAATACCACTTTATTTCCATTTAATACCAATTTATGTTAGAAATTCAATTCCCAGATGTCTCTTGATGCAACTTATTTAGTTTATATCAACTCCCTTTCCAATTTCAATTTAGTTGTACAGGTTTTCCTAATCGAGACTCACTCAATAAGCATTTTTTTATATCCTGTCAAACTCTTAACCTTTGTATTTACATGTATTTTAACCTTAAAATTGGTAAAATTGAGGGTACAATATACAAAAATAAATTTTATTTGTTTTTAAGTTCCACAACTGCGAAATCACCCCTTGCGACTGCAAAAAATGGTTTTGCAACTGCATGGTGAATTATAGTGCATTCTATCTAGTACTACACTTCGTCTCACAACCACGATGAAGCCGTCGTGACCTCGCCATCAATCGTGGGGCATTCCATTTGTTCCGCAGTCAAGCATAGCAACTACGAAAACCCTCCCCACAAGCACGAGGCTTCTGCCACCAGAACTTTAGGGTATTCTACCTCTATCTGTAGTTCGGTCCATACCCAAGAAGTCTCACATTGCACACACAGAACTCATTCTAGTGGCTGCAATGCTAGACTATGAGGTGTAGACAACCTTCGCATAAGGGCTTGTTTTGCTATCTTTTTATGTCCTACACAAATTTAACCTTTTTTTTTTTCAACGATTCTACGTACTTTATAGGTTCTTAAGAGCTTTTTAATAGAATTTAAATATAAAAATTTTAACTTTACTAGTTTATCAAGAATTTTCATTGGATACGCAAGATTTACTCGTTTTACTTATATTGCATCTTTTATTCAAATTCTTACACATAATTTCATGCTAACATGATTCAACCACGCAACAACTTTTTTGCATGCAAGACTCTCATATTTTCATGTGCCTAAATACATAAATTAAAATTCCTAACTATATGCACAAAAGTTGTAAACTTGGAATGGGAATTTACCTCAAATTTTACGCAATTTCGGGCCTTGACTCATTTCACTCTCTTCCCTCCTCTCTCTGGGCGGCTGATGGGTGTTTGAGAGGGGTGGGATGTTTTATTTTCTCCCACCTTTATGTCTTATTTATACTAGGGAAAATCCAATATTTTAGTTATGCCATATTTCTTTATTTTTAAGTCCTAGATTATTCTAACCTCTTTTCTAGCCAATCCTAGTCTAACTTTCATTATTTTTGAGCTCAATTGATAATTAAAAATGTCTTTTAATTTATCTAGTTAGTTGAGGCGATTTAGTCTATACAAACATATATTTATCTCCTTCCACCCTTAATTATCATTGTATCACTATTTTTACACGAAAATTCTGGAAAATAATTAAATAAATAATAAGTCCTTCTTTAATAATAATTTCCATTATTTTCTAATACCCAAAATTTTTGGGTATTACATTTCTCTTCTTTTTATAGTTATCTAAAGCTCATTATCAATCATGCTTTGATGTGGAACATAACTCCTTATTCTATTAATTATAATTCTTCTCTTCTAAAGATAAGATTTTTCAGGAGTTTTGATGTATTTTCCATATTAGTGATAATATTTTATACCCCATTTGGAATTGGTTTTGATTTTGATAAGAGTTAGAATTTGATTTAATTTTCTTTTTCTAAGGATTTCAGTTCCTTAAATGTGGGACTTTCAGTATATAAACAGAGGGCAAGATAGATTTATTGTAATTCAAGCCTTCTTATATTCATTTGAGTTTGAGAGTATTCTTTATTAGTTCTTGAAATGTGGATTCATTTTTTTTTTCTCGTAAGATTTTATATTTTTGCGTGTGTTTTCAGGTTTTGAGCATGATTTAATTCTCATGTTCATGTTTCTTAAATTATTCATAAAGCAAACCCGTTTTTTTCCGTACTTCCATCCCTGTACTCTTTGGATCAATAATTAAAATGGCTTCTATTACTACTACTATTATTATTTTTATTTGAAATTTGAACCTATCGTATGCAGCATTACATTTGATAACAACTTGTTAACTTCTTAGGCTAGCGAACACCTCCCTACGTTAATAGGCTTCGAGATGCGTAGGTTATTTAGTTGTTTTTTAAAATTTTTTTAGTAGAAAAATAACCAATGAAATTAATTTCCTTTAGAATACAAATCGGAATTTGGATTTTGGACTGTTACTAGCCATATTTCATCAATTTATAGCTTATTATTGCCTTCCTATATTGCATCCTGATTAAGTTGTGTTACTTGCTTTGACATTTTATTAAAGACTTTCAAAACCTCTGAAAACAGTTAGTTGGCCTCTGTCATTTCTTTGTTTTAATATATGAAATTTAAATTTTTCATCACGATACTAGTCTACTCGTGAAGGTTTTACTACAGTATACTTATTATGTCAAAAAAGAAAAACTTTATATCTATGCTATATATATATATATATATATATATATATATATGGAGAGTATAGACACAAATTTAACTTATTATAGTACTATCACTTCTTCATAGTTTTTTGTATTTTAGCTCCGTCAATTTTTATTTATTATTTATTTTATTTTCTTCTCTCCAATTTAATTACTGCATTTTTTTGTCTTTTCTCTCAAATTTGATTTATTTCGTTTGTCTCTATTTCAAGCTTTTATCTCTTGCTTTTGAAATTATGTTTAAATAGTGTTATTAATTCATTTGTATAATTATACACATACATCGAATGTATCTATAAATACTAGTTATATTATTGTGATTTTGAGATTATTTTGGTAGATATATGTAAATTTTTACTATTACTTTTAAATACTATGTTATTAGGTGTGAGGTTAATTTTCTTGTTATCTTTTTAATCCTATTAACTGAATTTGATTTTTTATTCTTCTCTACTCTCACCTATAATTTCTTTTAATTTATCTCTCTCTTATTATTAAATTTTTAAATATATTTTTAATTTGTAAATAACTTTTTTCTTATTAAAATTATCAAAATAATAATAATCTTTATATTTTATTATAATAAAAAGTTAAGTAATTTTTTGATAAATATACAGGCATATATAGTGTGCAAGTTTTAAAAATAGTCAATAAAATTTACGGTCAATTCAAAATTATGCTGGGTATTGACAAGAATTATAAGTTCACTATGCACGGTAAAAACATAATGTTATAGTATGTCCGGTCATACGATAATTTTTAAAATGTGTTATCTACGTAAAATTTTTAACTATAAGTGTTTTTTTTTTTTTTGTTACGAAATTATATATTTTTACTTCAGAGATATAAAAATTCATAGAATTCCCAATTCTAGATGGGACTTAAAATTTAACATTGTTAACACGATGTGGTCTATCGACTTAAATTGGATGCATCATGACTCATTGTATTCATAATTAATATTGGACTACTGGGAGATGACCACATGTAACTCCAAGATTCTTTTCTTCAAAATGAATTAAATCCACTTATATTTATTTAACGAACAGGGGCAAAATGGAACTTGAGATGAAATTATTGGTCATGTTTGTTTTGAATTTTTTAATATAAAACACACACTTAAGTTACTATAGTTGGACTATGTTTTGACCCAACTTTCAATCCACACTCATTTTATCAAATTTTACTTAGTCAACAAAATTTTTAATTAAATTCAAATTGAAAATTTTAAATTTAAATTGAAAATTTCTTCTATTATATATATATATATATAATCAACTAATTATTGTTCAATTATTATACTTATTTACAATTAAATCAATATATCTATACACATTATTAACATACTCACAATTATATTTATTAATATTTAAAAACTAATCATTATACTTATATACCGTCATATTATTAAATCATTATTACTTATTTTATAAATATATATATGTATATATATTAAAATAAATCAAAATTTTTATCACATCAAAATTTTATAATTAATTATATTACTTATTTTAACATCATTCTTATAGAACATAAAAGAATCCTTCCTAGACACAAACTTTTTAAAATTTATCCTTTTCGCATGATTTTTTAAAAAATACATAAAAAAACACACGCAAAAACATAGACAAATGTAGACATTATCTTTACTATAATTCCATAATTGTTTAACTGAAAATCAAGATTTTTAATTAATTAATGAGAGCATTGCAAGTTGGACCCCAACCCCGAATATTAATGTCGGAAAGTATAAGTACCGAGAGGGCCGCAGGGCAAGCCTCATCGCTGTCTCCGACAGTTCATAGGCTCCTCACCTGTACATTTCCTGCTGCTACGATCGCCTACCAGAAACCAAGAGCTGACGATCTGTTACTTTCACGGCTTTTCTGCTGGACGACCACCACAAAATAAATTACATAAAAAACAAACAAGAAGAGGTGTACCTAATTGCCTTTACCCTTTCATTCTTCTTGTAAAATCTATGCATAAATAGTCAATTTGCATTTACTGTTTCATTCCTTAAAAAAAAAAAAAAAACAAGAAAGAGAGTATATTCTGATGCTTTCACAACCCGATCGGCTGATATGCTTTAATGTTTAGCCGCGTTTTACAGGAATATTTATTTTTACCAAAATTTCAAATGAGCCCATCTGTAATCCCATGAAAAAGGAATGTAAAAAAAAACAGAAAAAAAAAAAAAAAAAAGAGGCCAACACGGCCTAGGATGCAGACAAATGTTGATGTAGGACAGTTGGGAGTTTCGAAAAGGAGCTTGTTCCCATGAACGGTTGGCACCATTTCCACACCCAACGAAAAAAGGTCCAATCTTTTTATGTCCATGTCCAATAAGTCATGTCATCACATTAAATTTGCACGCAATTTGTCCCCCAACGGTTAGTAACAATTTATCAATAATCTTGACAATTGTTCCTCTTGATTTGACTTCATCACCCAATGGAATCTGCAAAAGAGCACAAGGCCGCTTACTGCATTTATTTTGAACCTGTTAAGGTAGAAGGGTTTGGGGATGTTCTCATATCTTACTTGTTCTACCGTTGAAGTGAAATTATGAATCACTAAACTATATATATATGGAGGGGGAGGGGGAGGGGGAGGGGGAGAGGGAGAGGGAGGGAGAGGGGGAGAGGGAGAGAGATTAGTTTTGATATTGATTTTATGATAATCATTTTATATTGATTCAAGAATTACTATTATTATTGCTATTGGTATTATTACTTGAACTTATGTCAAGGGTTTTGGATTAAAAGGGAACAACACATATGTCCGTCCGAATTTTCCGACAAGTAAATAGACATTCTAAAACATGTAAGACACAAATTTGGCACATGCATATATGTACTATGTCGTGTGCAACTAAGACCACTCAATTTTTGTGAGACAGAGAACAGTATTGTGAACAGTGAGCTTCCCTGGAAGAAGTGATTTGAGTGGCCGAAAAGGTCCGTTAAAGGAAGAAAGAGAACATAAATAAACAAACAAACAAATAAGATAGGAGGATTAGACGAGATATTGATTATACTTGAAAAAATAACAATTTTAGAAATTTTAGTTCTATTCAGACATAAAATTCCCTCCCTCGTTTAAAATGTTTCAAAATTATAAATTCTTGGCACCGATACAATTTCCTTAATTTTCTGTGAACTGAATAATTTTGACTTAAAATAACAAAGAATTTTTCCAAATTCAATCTCACTCGAGTACTACCCAAACAAAATTCCAGAACCTTAACTTTAGATAGCATTATACACTCATTCGTGTATATTATATTATTAAGTGCGAAATTGTTAAAGAAACTTTCTTTGATATTTAAAAAAAAATTCTAAAATACCTTAGTTAATGAATTTAATTTATATTATTGCCAGCTACATTTTGCTATTCCAGCAAATAATATCTCATTTTTAGTATTTTCTCTCTTTTTATCCTTTCAATTAAATTCATTTAATTTATTTCTTCTTATTTTCTCTTAAACTTTCCCTTTTCTCTCATTTTATATAAAATTTTTAATATATTTTAAACATTGAAATTCATATTCAGTCATTAATAAAATTATAATTTAAAATCGGTATTTTTGTTGAACATTAAATTGTAAAACAAAATAAACATGCATATAATTCAAAATATTGATGTAATGAAAGTGCAGCTTAACGTGTAGTCTGTGTAACTATTAATTCTGTACTCTACCAATAAACGCATGTGCTGCTTTAGAGACTGTACACTTGCCCAATAGGTTAAGAAGATGGGTCCGACCGAAAACCCTTCATTGGCCGCTATAAGTATGAGACATGAACCAGTAGCCCAAGCATCCCTAACCTACCAGTTAGTCAAAGCTAGCATTTCCTGTTCGAATTCAGACACATTAAGAGCGAAGCTCTAACTAAGAGCAAGCAATGGAAAACCAGAAGGAGCTTACCTGCAGATATGAGAGATGGTCGCTTAAGGGGATGACTGCTGTTGTTACAGGTGGCACCAGAGGCATTGGGTCGGTACAAAATTTATTTAATTTGCCCATACAATTCTTATTGTGTTCATAATTATAAATTGGTTTTTCTGTTTTTTTTTTTTTTTTGATATTTTAAATTTGGGGAGGATTATCTCAACCAGCCCCACCTTTTTGCTCTACTCCTTGTTATCCTGATATATTATCAGTATAATTACACGATTTCAAACATGGGATTTTAGGTATGCCATAGTGGAGGAACTAGCAGGATTTGGTGCCAAAATCCATACTTGTTCAAGAAACCAGACAGAGCTGAACCAAAGATTACAAGAATGGAAAGGCAAGGGGTATGAAGTGAGTGGCTCTGTGTGTGATTTGTCTTCAAGAACTCAAAGGGAGGAGCTCATGCAGACTGTGGCTTCTGCTTTTGATGGCAAGCTTAATATTCTTGTGAGTGGTTCATATGAATTATTCTCAATTCATTTCATGATCCTCTCTCTAAAAGTACAAAACGATGTATGAGGTGATAAGGTGAAGCTATGAGTATATTATATGTAACAGCATATATTATATGTATGGTTTGAATGAAACATGGAAAATTAATTTTGATGGTAAATCCAAATAGATAAACAATGCTGCTATAAGCATAATGAAGAGGGCAATGGAGTACGATGAGCAAGACTTTTGGCATATGATGGGAACCAATTTGGAGTCTCCTTATCATCTGTGCCAAATTGCGCACCCTCTGCTCAGAGCCTCGGGCAAGGGCAATATTGTCTTTATATCCTCTGTTGCTGGGAAGATTGCTCTTCCAGGACTCTCCATTTATTCAGCTTCCAAAGGTGCGTATTTTTGTTGTTGTTCTTGTTATTTTTTAACGTATAAAGGAGTGTGAAAAGACAAAGATGGCCTTGACTCACTAATGTTTGAATCATAAATTATAATATTTGCAGGTGCTATCAATCAGTTGACAAAGAACTTGGCTTGTGAGTGGGCAAAAGACAACATTAGAGTGAATAGTGTAGCTCCATGGGCTGTCAAGACTACAATTGTGAAACCTGTACTTCTCTCTCTTCTTATAAAGTATTGGCATTTTGCACTCACATCCACACCCCCCCCCCCCCAAGCCAAAAAAAATTCTTTTTTTTCCTAATACAAACACTAAAATTACTGGTTTTCCTTGGTTTGATCTTTAAAAGTTTTTTTCGAAGATGGCTTTTTAATTTTACTTTGAAAATGAAAATGACAATGTTTTTTTTTTTTTTTTTTTTTTTTTGGGGGGGGGGGGGGGGGAGGTGGTGTGTTAAATAGTTTGAAAGTTTTTGTGATTAGCATTTTAAAGTAGGGCTTTTCCTTCTGATAAACTATATATTGGAATAACAATCTCATAAATTTGGGTGGACCACCATTTTGGCATTTTCAAAGAAAATATGGTCTAGGATAGACACAAAATGATCAAGAAAGAAGTGCAAATTTCTACCCTAAGGTGACATCCTACAAGTCATGAATTTCGGTTTCGTTTGAAGTAGACATTGGCATGCATATTAAATAGTCTTTGAAATTGAACCCGACTGGTCAATTCGATATTTGATTGAAAGTCGATGGATCTTGGATTTGATTACATTGGTGCATCAAAAAGTTGGTGTGAACTGTTCACAATCAATTTTGAGTATTTCTATTGATAAAAATATTTTTTAAAAAACAAAATTTCACCTTTTTTAAAAAAAAATTATTTTTATATTTTCTTATGATTTCTAAGACTTATACCTCTTAAAAGTTAGTAGTATATATAATTTGGACTACCTATTTTTTTATTTTAATTATTTAATTATTCTTTATCTATATATTATTCTAAATGAGTTGTTGAAAATCTAAATATTGCATTTTAAAATTAATTTTTTTGTATTATTTGTGTTGTTTTTATTTTACAAAAATAATTTTTTAATATTAATATTTTGCTTGAATTTGATATAGTTTCTTTTATATTTTTGTAATATTTTTTACTCTTGTTAAGTTATTAAATTTTGAATGTTTGATCTATAACTTATCACTCGACATGTTAGTAAATAGACTTGAATTTATTTTATAAATTTTATTTAATATTATTATTTGTGTATATATAATATTTTATATAATTTAAAATAATCTTTTTCTAAAACAATTGAACCGGTCATACACCCAATTAGTTCTCTAATTCGGTTTCAAAAATATTGGTCCCAATTGCAACCTGATTTTTTCCAATTGTCAAATATTTTCATTATTAACTGAATTTTTTTGATAAATCATCCTTTTTTTTTTATTTATTTATATGTTGCAGGAAAATGTTGACAAGTCGATTCAAAATATGTTTGCACCCATACTTGCTCGAACACCTATGAAACCAATAGCAGAACCACACGAAATTTCACCATTGGCAGCTTTCCTGTGTCTGCCTGCTGCTTCATACATTACTGGCCAAGTTATTTATGTTGATGGAGGATTCACATCCAGTGGTTAATTTTTTTTCTTCTTGATTCTATGTTTTATTTTAGTATGGATATTAATCTATTGCAATAATTATTTTTTTCTTTCTTAAATATGTTGCTTAATTTTGAAATTATTACTTGTATTTGTCTTTGATTATTTTGTGATATCATGATATATTGTGTAATGCATTTAATGTTTAAGAAGTTAATGATAATACTCTTCTCAAGGTTATTTAATTTGTGCTAGCAAGCAATACTATTTTAAGATTTGATAATTAAAGATATTGCACTTGTTATAATTTGATACTGTGATTCCAAATGTTTGACTGAAATATTTTCAATGCTTCCTAATTTTCATGAATTAGAATAATATTGTGAGTGTCGACTAGGAGATTCGAATATTACTAAGTGGAGATCCAAAGATTTTAATTTTTTCCTCTTTCTTTAATTTTTTGATACGATCAACTTAACAATGTATTACTACCTATATACTATATTCCCTATTGTCTTTTAGGCTTTTGTGAGAAGACATGTGTATCTTTATGTAAATATATGAAAAAATGAGCTTAGTTAAGTAAAAATAAAATTTTATTTAAAATATACATCTTTTATTAGTTACACATTAATAGAATTCTAACTTATATAAACTAGTTGTATAGTTATTGATAAATTAATTAAAATGACAGAAATTAATAGGATACTAACTTGCCTAAACTAATTGTATAGTTGTTTATAATCATCAATTATCTACATCAAATAAAGTGCTAATTTTTTTTTAAATAATAATACATTTTTTGGAATACATTGACTTCGTAATTGTAGTCCTTAATAAATATAAAATAGATTAATGTGATAAAAATCATAAAAATAATTATCAATAAAATACAAAAGGTAAAATAAATAGAAAGATAAACAAAGTCACAACAATGAGTTCAAGTTTCTAATAAATAAATAAATACATATTACTGGAAACCGCTATTGTTATGAAATAAATAGTATTATATTTATTATGGGAGTTTTTTACTGTAAATATATGTTTTAGACATGTGGCAAAAAGACATGCATATCTTTATTTAAATACATATTTATTTTAAAAAATGTTAGTTAAGTAAAAAAAATTCTATTTAACATGTACATCTTTTAATAGTTGAAAATTAATAGAAATCTAAAATGTATAGATTACTTGTACAGACATTCATAAATTAATTAAATTAAAAAATTAATAGAATCCAAAATTATACCAGACTAATTATGTAGTTATTTATAATTATCGATATCTGTAAAGTGCTTAATTATTTGTTTGGATAATAACTTCTGTTGGAATACTTTGACTTCATAATTGTAGCTCTTAGAAGTAAAAATTAGATTAATGAGAAAAAAATCATAAAAATAAATATTAATAAAATAAAATTACAAAAGATAAAATAATTAGACGTATAAATAAAGTTTCAACAATGAGTTAAAATTTCAAATAAATTAATTAATTACATATTACTAAAAATCACTGTTGTTATGAAATAAATAATATATAATATCTAATATGCTAGTTTCTGACTATAAATATTATTAAATATGCAACATTTGTTTCGTATAAAATATTTTCCATAAAAATGCAAAAATGTGCAATAAATTATCAAGTTTTGTATACAAGTAATTCACTTCAATGTATTATAAATATGCATAAACAAACACGTACGAACACCTAAAAGACAACATAATAAAATTAATATTAAAAAAGGAAAAAAAACTTAAAAAGCAATCTATAAAAGTAAAATAAACTGATGTGTTAAACTATAAAAATAAATAACTAAATAATTTCTAGTGTGTATGTGTGTGTGTGTGTGTATAATATTTCTAGAGAAAGTATATTTCTTAAAGAAGTAAGCTCTAGTTTGAAAGAAAAATAACAAATTAATACTAAATAACTGCATAATCAACCTTTCAAAGAAAATGTTATAGACTTTATGAAATTAGATTTGCTTTATAAAAAATTCAAAATAATTGTATTCATATTAATTGTATTCTAATGCAAATATTCTAAAGTCAAATAATTAAAATATACAGTATGAAAATTAAATAAATGATAATTTATATTTAATAAGAATAATAATTAAATTTATAAAGATAAGTTATTGTAGAAAGCATTATAAAGTAAAAATTGAAATGCATAGACAAAAATATTATTTGAAAATTTTTATTTTATCTACAAGAACTAACATAAATTTGTCCTATACATAGCTCCAAAAAATTTTAAAAATAATTTAATACGTGAATCATAATACCAATAATTAAGAGAAAAATAATGCAACTACATAATTAAGAATTTGCAATATAAATTTGAAGAGAAGATATATTAATGAAGAGGATCACCTGAAATTAATTGAAAAGGACTTCTTAACTTCCTAAATAAATCTAAAGAAGGATTTTACATAATGAACTATTATATAATATTATAATTTTGAAATATTTGAAGATGTAATTTTGACATGATATCATAAATATGAAATATTTCTTCGTTTAGGGAGTATTTTCTTTTTAACATCAGCTGAAAATAATTTTATCTAAATCTAATAAAGGAATTTATTAATAAATGACTATACTATGTTTACCTAAAATATTTGAATAAATAATTTCTTAAATTATGGAATATTTATAATTTCTTAAGTAATGGAATATTTTCTTTTGATCTTTAACTTGCATTAATTACTGTTAAGTTACATCGGTGTGGCCGATCAATTGAATATATTTTAAGTTGTAAAAATTAGTCTCAAGTTGTCAAAATATAAATATTTACTAAATATATTTTCAAAGAATTTAAAATTTTGAAAATTTTGAAAATATAGAATTTTTATCTAAATTAATAAAGGTCAATGAACCCTATTCCTGTAATAAATTATACATAAATGCTCATATAGAAAGTTGAAAAACTATATTGTTATAAATAAATATGATTAATATCAATGTAGACCAGTAAAAACATAATATGAGTAACCTATCTATGGAACATTGTAAAATCAAAGACAATTATATTAGTTTTAAGGAATGTTTTATTTTTCATTAAGTTACCAATAAAATAGTTTTAAAATATTTTGTTTAAATTTAATCTATTTAAATACTAAAGCTGTAGGAAAGGTAAGTTAAAAAAATAAAACTATAATGCTATTTAAATAATATTAAAATCAAAATGAACAAATTATCAACTAATTGACTTTAATTTGATGTAAAATATTCTTTATCCATTATACGTTTTATTGATATTGATTTTTTTTATTATGTTTTAATAAAGATGTAAAAATTTGGTCTTAAAAGTATGTACTGAGTAACAATGAACAGTAATATCAATTCAACTTTTATCAAAGCAATATTATATAACGTAATTAAGTAACAGACTATGAATTTGAAATACAAAGGTTAAAAGAATTATTTAAAGAATATATCTAATAATTTTTATGTAAATATTACTAATAGGGTCGTTGTTTTCTAAACATATATTTTGAAAACACAGATATACTTTCAGATAAAGAAAATATTGTTAAATTCTAAAAAACACTTCTCTCACCTATAAAATAAATTTAAAATTATTTTCTTCATTCATTTGTATAAATTAAAATTTAAATAAATTTTTATTGATCTTCTAATTTAACTAAATAAATGGGGAATACAAAAACATATAACTCTTTTTTATGAACCTAAATTCATCCATATTAATTAAAATGTAACAGGCCTTATCTTTATTCATTATTTTACTTAATTGAAAGAAACAATTAAAAACATTTTTTTGATAATCTAGTAATATGAATAAGTCTTACTATTAAAGTTTAAAATCATAATAACTTGTATATTTAAATATAAGTTAATCTATATTTAAAAATAACATATTTAATTTATTTTTCATATGATAAATTTGATAAAATAAATACATAGCCCGATATTTGAAAGAACAATACTATAAAAATAGAAAATTAAAAGGACATAATTGCTAAATTTAAATATAAGAAAATAAATAAATTTTAAAGCAAAATAAAGTAATATAATTTATATCAAAATAATCACATGTTTATATATATATATATATATATATGTATATAAAGATTCAAAATAATATGACAATGGCTAAATTTAACCTAAACCAATATATGTGAATTTTTGTAATATTGTATATGATAAATTATGCAATTGTTAAATATAATATTTATTTTTACACAAATATCCTATTCGTGCAAAGCTCGCTCTTATTTCTAATAATTTTGAAATGGGTTAAATAACATGTTCTCTGTTTGACTCTACTAGTAACAAGTGCACTTTGGGTGTGCTTGAATGATACCCCGTCAGGTGTCATTGACTACTTTCTGAAAATAAACACGTTATATTAGCCCTCCAAAAACTAAGTTTTAATTTAAAATTTCTCTCTCACGTGTCTATATCCATTTTATTTCGAAAAATCTCTACAAAATGTTCCTTGCATTCATTAAGTTACACACGCATATGACATCAATATTATAAGACACAAAATAACCTTTTTTTCATATAAAAATTAACTCCAATTTTTTTTCCTAACTATATCTTTCAAAATCAAATGTAAATTAGTTGCTCTCTCTCCCCCCCTCCCCCTTGCTGATCTTCCTTCAGTGGTTCAAATGTAAGACCTTTGTCCACCAAAGTTCACGTGATCATGTGCAAGTGGCTTTTTTCCCAGCTAATTGAATCATTGATCATTGCTTGCTATGCAAAAACAAGGTTTGTGCTCTAAATGGTTTGTACTTTGTAGCGCGTGCTGCCAATTGCGTAGAATAGGGTGGGTTGGTCATTCTTGGCCCAATTTAATCTGGGCCCATTCCCACGGTAACGGGTCCTTTGGAGCCTACTACGTTTAACGAAGGAACAAAAAACCATTTTTCAGGGGTTTAATCCATGTCTGAAAGATTAATTAAATAAAAAAGAAAAGGTCAATCCACTTTACAAATTAAGATCTTTATAATTTTATTTTATACTGTTTAAATAACTCTATATCTATTATTTAAAATAGAATAGCTTCATAATTTATATATAAAATTGGAGAGAGTAGAGTACGAGTTACGCTTTAGCCTGGCAGAGAAGCTGACAATTATTTTACAAGAAAGTGTGAATGGAATGTTCATTACTCGTACAGACATCCATATACCACCCTCAATTTTATTTTCTGAATGGTAACTTTTGCAAGCTTTTGGGGTTTGCTCCTGTTTCTCCAGTGTTTGTGTATCGTCATTGCCACAATTGGTGAGCTCTTAGCTTTGTGCTCTTCCCTTTCTGTCAGCATGAAACAGCTCACTGCAAATTTTCTGAGATAAAATTCTGAGACCATCTTCGCACTAAATGCTGGGGCAGAAATATTGATTATACACACCTTTGGCATGTTGTTTTGTGTGCAAACAGCTAGATTCCTCTCGAAGATTTGATCATCAAGAAACCACCTCAAGAAGGTATGGATATCGCTTGCATAGCTGCAAATCATCACATTTGGATTTGGATGAATGAGGGTGAAGTCGGAGTAACAATTGTTGTCTTTATTGAATATTCTTAAAATAGCATCGCGCTGTCAGTGCCGCCTGGGAGCAGTCGGTTATCATCATCAGAGACATAGAATTGAGCAACTGATAAAGCACGCCAACTGCATAAACACCTAAGGAAGATTATCCCTCGTTTTCCTGCAGAAGCAATGGCAGTTTAAGCTTCAGCGCACAGAAAAGCCTCGTATGCAGCTCAAGGGCCTATTTTCAAGGGGATGGAAAGGAAATGGATGGAAAGGAAATGGATGGAAAAATTTCGCCACACTCATGAATAAGCGAACAAGGAAGGCATGCTTAATATGTTGTAGCATGTGCTTTTTAACAATACATTTTCCCTTGGTGAGATGAAACTTATTACATTTCCCAGAGCCGATGTTCCACTGGTTATGAGAATTGGCATGCTTCATTCAAATAAATTTATCACTTTGCCTGTAAAGAATCGAAGCAATAACAGAATGGGTGGGCAATTCGTTCTATCTCAAGGCACATGTTTGTAGCAAAAAAACATATAGAACTTTACATGTGCGGAGGAATTGTATGAGTGTACAGAAAAACTATTTAGCTAGCTGAATGTAACACATGCATGAGAAAATACATGTTCTGACCTTATAGCATCGTTGCCCTGAAATGCTGCAAAGCAGGCAAGTTGGTTTATACGATCAAAATTCCATTCAGCCATTGTCTTTTTTTCAAATATGGCATCTGATAAAACAACTGATGATGCTCCATGAGCAATATAGTGGCCCACTGAATCTGTGTTCAAATTAAGATACCAATTTGCTGATGGATAATATTGACAGAGAACACATTATGTGCAAGAGAAGTTATAAATAACGAACTACACACTGCATGATCATCATAAGATCAATATTTGTCTAAGTCATCTGACAGAAAGACTTGTTCTCATGTATTATAATCCTCCTCCCGTCCCCAAATAATAATTTGAGATATTATTTTTTTCTTCTTTGCATCATTTCCATCTTTCTAGTTATTTCCAAGTGCTGTTTTAGGTGGAATTTAAATGGGACGCAAGCATGTTGAATGCTCATTATGAGCCTAAAATAAAAAAAAAGAGAGAAGATAGTAGCAAAGGAAGAAATACTAAAATTGGCACACAAGCAAAAATGGCCGCAGCTAGCTGACCTATTTTTATGCCTTGTGATGCAACCATGGGGATGTGGGGAAATGGCTTCTTTAGTGCTGCTATATAATGAATGCCACCTAATGCAGAGACAGGATAAACCTATTAAAGCAATGGAGGAAACGAGCATCAGTAATTCAATACTCTGTCTAATACATAACATGTGCTTACTATTACCACATGACTCATAAACTACACAATAAGCATTTTACAATAGATAAAAACCGGGAAAAGAAGAATTTAAAGAAGCTATAAGCTTATCAATAATAATGAAAGATACCCTGCTTCTGAAATGGTAATTTCACAGAAATATTTTAAACAGTACACTTGCGTATAGTATGAAAAAACCATTTACAGACTTAGATGATGAATGCAAATCTATGTCAGAGATCTTATGTATTGTGTATGAATATTTCAATCAGTAGTCCCCTCCCTGTCTGACATTCACAAAGCTGTAGTTCCATAAGGAAATTAATATTAGAGAATTACCAGTTCTTGTGGAAGACAATTTTTGTGTGCCTTCTATACAACCATATAGGCTTAGATTTAGTATCAGGACTTGAATTTAAGACTAAAGTGGTGAAAACTAATATGAATTACTTGAGGAGAATACCTAACAAACTATGAGAATGCATGTCATTTCAAATCTTGAAGATTATATGGAGAAAATTTTTAGTGCTCCTATAAGAAATAACAGTGTAACTATAGAAATCCATAAAATACAAACTACAAAGTCAAGAATTTTAGGGAATTCAAACTTACCTCTTAACACGGAATATCGTTAGTCAATATTTGGAATTAACGAAGTCTAACTAAAAATAGATATAACACAAAGCAGGTGGTCTTCCTTTGGTTGTACAATCTTGTTGAAGCTTGCACTATGCCAAATTACCATACTTGGCACATAAGATAATAACATATCCATAGAACGCATAGGAATAATAAGCAAAGAAAAAAAAATCACCCACATGAAGGTATTGTCAATACAGCTGTCAAAGCTACATAAACAAAAACTCACCTTAATGATTTTGGCTCCAGCTTTGGATGCAAATAATATCTGCATGATTATAGAATTAATCCTGTAAACTTTCATATCTTATAAATCACCAAAGGAATGCAATTTTAAAGTTTCAAACAAGAGCTCAAGAAAACCATTTCGTCAAATCAATAGAGTTTACCATGAATTGTTAATCTTGAGGGAATGATGAGAACAAAAACAAATTAAAATTAATCACACCTCAGTTGGAGTCGTTGCTCCAGGTATATACAGAGCCTGAGCCTCTGCAACATCATCTAGAATGTCCTGAGACCATCAAGTGCATCCAATAATGAATTACGTTTGGGCTACAGATTATTACATTATGTTTCCTACATAAAATAGAGGCTACTTAACATGTATACTTAGGAGGAACATTACTGAGAAAAAGAATAAACAAAGCACAAAAGATCAACATGATAAAGGAGCTTGCTTCAAGCTTCAATTAAATATAATACAGTCAAACTTCATTGGTACCTTAACCATTGCAGGACTCATTAGGAACTTAGCTCCAAATTTTAACGCATCTTTGGCATCTGCAATATCTAAAACACTTCCTACCTGCAATATCCATAAAATGAGGTGTTAAAACAAATGGGATTCAGAGGGCACTTTTTTTCAAAGAAAAAATGTTTAAGGTCAGTTTTTGATGTTGGTTTTAGGAATTAGGGAACTCCAGATAGAAGGCTGTCTGTAACATCTGATATGAAAAATTATAGGACAACTATAACGTGTCAGTTGGTCCCAGCGTTCAGCATGAGCATGGTGGCCTAGGATGCCCACAAGATCTTGTAACTAACAGTTTATGAGGCTGAAGTAGAAAGTCCATTGTCTTCAATTGCTACAAACAGTTAGAAATATAGTGATTTAACTTTTTACAAAATTCTGAAAAATAATATTGGTCCCTCAGAAACAGAAAAAGAATATAGGATAAGCATGCTGCAACTCCTCATGTAGAAATTATTTTAGACGTCGCCTGCATATCCTTAATCCATCCTTATAAAACTATAACCTAAACAAATAGGGGAACTTAATCCAGAGTGATGGACACTCAATGAATAGCAGCTTGGAGAATACTCACTCCTAATGACGCCGAAGGATACTCTTGGACCAGACATTCCAAAACCTACATAGACAGAAGACCAAAAAATGCTTACTGGCTAATAAATTTTCAGGATCATTGTGTAAATTAGGCAGGAGGAGAAAATTCTACATTTACCTCAAAAACACCTGGGGTGGACATTGCGATTTCTAGCTGCAATTTTGAAAAGCATAACAGCTGTTAGAATACCCGTATGCCATCTAAGAGAGAGTTTCGAAACTTTACAAGATCTAAAAAGAACAAGTTCCAGCAGTTTCATTTTGTGTTTTCCATAAGAAAAGGCAATGTAGATATATAATCTTCGTTTAATCTAGAAAAGAAGTCCACAGAGTTGGAAGTCAAAGCAATTTGCAGGAGTGCACACATTCAGCCATTCCACTTCAACACTCAATAAGCCATGAACTACACATAACTGCATATAGCTAAATTTGAGACTGTATGAGATGCCCTTTTTAATCAGTAATGTTTTGCACTTTTTACGCAGTTGACACAAGATTTCTCACTTATCACCACAAAAGAATCCTCTTCACAGCCCATCTAATTACATCCATAAACTTATTGTGGTTCCAATTGGTACAAATTCAACGATTTGCACAAAACTATTATTGCAAAATAGACGGATTTAAACTTACAACTGAGATTCCACCTCTAACTGCAGCACGTGCAGCTTCAATTGCTACCTCTGCACTAAACAAAAACCATGAAAATTAACCAAACATCGATTGAATCCACTGTTTTGATCAAACATGCAACCACTACGAAAACCCACAGTTATTCTAGTAGAATGTGGTTCAGCCACCCAGATTTTTTCTTCCAACACACACACACACAAAAAGGAATCTTGACAGCTAAAACAACTAACATAATTACATGCCTAGTCCAGAACAATCTTATACACGTGTGGTGTGCGTGTGTCTAAATATGACTGTGGGAGGTGAATGGGCGGTTGACCTTTGGGCCCGAAGGCAAGCAATTACGCCCGAATTTCGAATGTCTGCCAAGACTTTGTCAGCCATAGTGTTAGTGCATACAGGGGTAGAGTTATTGTGGGAGCTTTTGCAGCGGAAACGAGAAGAAAACGATTTACAGCAAGAATGCGGTGAAGACGCTGGAGTGAAGGGCCTTATCTTTGACGAGGCCAAGTACAGATTTTGAGGCCAAATGCAACCGCTGCTTGCCATGGCCCTCGTGCTATCCTCTTCCTGCTATCTTATCTCTGATCACTGGCTGTTTATTTTTGGAAACCGATGGAGCTGCTCGCTGCTCAATTGCACGCACTCCAATATTTGTTCTGATGGACATCGTTTACTCTTTTAGGATATGTTTGGAACACAATTTTCAACCCAAAAACTTTTTCTTAAACTTCATCCCGTAAAATATACAATTCAACAAATATTCATCTAAATTAAAATTTAAATTTTTTTTATATACATAACTAATTAATTATTTTTTAATTAGTAGACCAATTAACAATTAAACAATATCTATATATATCACATATATACTCATATTTTTTTATTTATAATTTAAAACATAATCATTATCTCTACATGCTATTACATATATTTAAATAAATCACACTATTTATTTTATTAAAAAAAATTTTTAAAAATATACTCATCTTAACACAATTCCTATCAAAATCTGACAAAGAAAAACCCCTTTCCCAAATATAGCCTTACGAATTCTTCATCAAATATTCTAGGAATAATGCATGTATATATTATCTTTAGGTCAGAGGGCAGACTCGTGTTAGTTCTCTTTCCAATGTTGGGAGGGCTTTAGACAGTCTGTTTCGAAATCTAGACCCCATCAGCTGGTCCAACTAGGTAAACAAACCAAAAATTGGGCTGTGGCCCGGTTTGGGTGACCATTGGGTGTCTTTTTTTGTTTTTTTTTTCGAATTGATATATTTATTTATGTATTTTATGTGAAAAAAGAAGAAGAGGACGACGAAGCAAGGGAAAGGAGAGAGAAAAGAAGGAAAAGAAAAATGGAAATAAATCAATAAATTGAAAAATACCAAAAACACTAAAGAAAGAATGAAAATTTATAGAAGGAAAACATTTCATTTCATTATAATTTTTTAACAATTATTAATTATTTTTTATTTTTTTATTATGATGTAAGAATCGATAAATTAATCATCATATATTAAATTTGTTTTATCTTTAAAAATAAATAAATAAATCCGCATTTTTATTCAAAATAATAATTCTACAATGATTAGTATACAAATTAGTTATCCTATTTTAAAATATTGTCAATATTTTTTTAAATATTTTATTAAAATAATATATATACATACATACATACATATTATTAGTTGGACTAACCAATTTTGAAATTCGATTGAATCGGCTACACGGATTAAACCAATGAATTGGTATGCTATTTGGTTTCAAGTCAAATACTCAAATATTTATGCTTAAATAGACATTATATTGATAATAACTGGAAATTACATAAAGTGATTCGTAATTTCATTATATGTCCTATTCATAAAGGTGATGAGATTGGTCTTTTGATTGAGAAATGTCTACTTGATTGCGATATTGATAAAATCTTTGTTATTACTGTTGATAATGCTTCTTCTAATGATACTATTATGGGATATTCAAGAAGAAGATTTAGTAATCAGGGGAGAGCTGTATTGGGTAGAAAATATTTACATATAAAATGCGTTGCTCATATTGTTAATCTTGTTGTTAAAAATGAGTTGAAAGAGTCATTTGAGCATATTTATACTATAGTGAGATATGAGCGAAAATCACTTGCCAAATTGAAAAAAGTTAATGATCTTTTTGTTGAGAAAAAATTAAAATTGCACTTGGATCTTGCTATTAGATGGAATTCTATATATACAATACTGGAGACTGTCTTGGTTTTTCAATCCGTGTTTGATAGGTCTGAGGTATTTGATGCTAATTTTCATTTAGATTTTAGGCTCGATGGACCTTATGATAAGATTGAATTCTCTACAAAATATGATTAAATAATTGAACGTTTTTTGAAAGTGTTTTTTTACTTTTATGAACCTACTCTTTTAGTTTTCAACTCTTCGTATGTAATATCTAACACTTTCTTAGGTGATATAAGTGATGTGAATGACTTGACAAAGGAAGGGCTTTAGAGTGATGATGATATTTTAGTAGACATGGTATAACAAATGAAGTCCAAATTTGATAAATATTGAAAAAAATAATGAAAAGATAAATATTATGTTGTACATTATTGTTATGCTAGACCCTCATCACAGATTTAGTTATGTATGATTTGTTTTTAAGAATATGCATAGGCTTGGATGTAGAAAGCAAATGAGAAACTCTTCGTTATGAAGTTTTTAAAAAATATAAAAAAATGTACTTTTCACTCACATAAACACTGTCACATTCTTCAAGTCTATCCAAAGAAATGTCAATCACAAGTGAATCAAGGGGTGGAATTGATATTGAGAATGAAAAGAGTGGCTATTAGCACTTATCAAAAGAAATATTAACAAATAATATTAAAGATTGGAAGTATAAATAAATCAGAATTGGATACATATTTACATGAACATATTGAAAAAGATTCTCAAGATTTTGATATTTTAGAATAGTTGAAATTGCATAGGCCTAGGTTTTCAATTTGACCAAAATTGGCTGGTGATGTCTTGGCTATGCCTATTTCTATCGTTGCTTCAGGCTAGCATTTAGTAATTGATGAAGCTTTTATTTATTCTCAAGATTGGCTTTATCATTCTCTAGTTAAACCACTGGACGAGGGTTACAAATATGTTTAGAAAATTAAAAAGGTATCTAATTATTATTCAAATTCTTAATTTCCAATCCATTCATCATATAAATGTATATTACAATCATTCTTCATTCATTTTTCATATTTAACATTTTTTGGCTAATGCATTTTTAGATACAGCGTCCATGGTTGGCTCCAATTCAATTATTATTGGCTTTTGAAAGTAAATGTTTTGTGATTGTAGTGGCATACATAACTTAACTTCTTTTTGCAGCAATATTAATGATCATTGGCATATTCTAGCCTAAAACATAATTTTCCATCTGGCTCGGTGTGAATTTCCTCCCCTATTTGTTGTTCTGAGCAGTCCAATTTGTGTTCTAAGACAGCAATTTGTGTTTGAAACTTCCTGAGTTTGTTATGTGAGGGCGGAGACTTGATTCAAATACTCAGTCGCTTCTTTAGTATTACCTTAACATGTGAATAAGATGTTTAGGGGTGGAGCATTCTATCATTGGAGAATCTAATCTTCTCTGCAAAGACATATCCTGTTAGTCCTTCTCTTTTCCCCTGAATTTACATGAACTTCTAGTTAGATTTTCCAACTTTTTGCTTCCCTGAACTGATATTAGCTTAATATATATATATATATATATATATATATATGTGTGTGTGTGAATAATATGTCAGGACAATTGCCGCATTACAGTCTTTAATTTCAATGATTTTGTGCCTTCTTATTACTAACTTCTGTAAGAGCTTCGACAATTTCTCAAATATCTTTGTAACACATTCATAGGAAGCTTTCCAAAATTTAATGCACAAAAAAGATGGAGAGAGGTCTGCGTGGGAGTATCCCTTTGCCGGGGCTGGCATCAATATTTCATTTATGCTGGTGCAGATGTTAGATCTTCACTCAGAAGTCCACTTATAAAATAATATGATGAGGATGCCCTGACAGGCTTTTTCCACTATATAAAGAAAAAGTTAACTTTATGTCACAATCATCATCCCGTTCTGAGACGTTCAAAGTGTGAAACCTTTATGCAGGGAGGCCTAGCACTATGGCAGGACACAGGTTTCTTGAATTGCCAAGCTAAGATGAGATGGCTTTTGACAACCTCTTCTGGGTCGCCTTCAAAATGTGGGCGCACGGTGGCTTGCAAAGCCTGCGTCCTATGTGTCTTGTGTACTGAGTTTTGCTGCTATGTCTTGGAAATCGACAAAATTGCACAAAATCAATGGCTGAAAATTCTAATTTTTTATGTGTAGGGTGTTCTCAAGTCTGCGAGAACGCAGCTAGAACTTGAGCTTGCCCTGGAAGATGTGTCGAGTGTGAGAGATTTGCCAGCTTATAATCTACTGAGAAGATAAATATATTGATTATTTATTGTACCGATATTGTATTATAAGCACAGGAAGATGCGTCGAGCGTGAGAGACTTGCAAACTTATAATTTGAGAAGATAACAAATCGATCATATTGATTTTCCTAGTTCTGCAATTTTTCTTAGAGCATACATATATCTCTTTCACTTACAAATAGAGACAAAAAATTGAGTTGCTACAAAGATGTAATGTCCCCACAGCATCTTTCGGGTTGCATAGATCCAAGGGAGTAAGTGTTATGTGGATACCACCGGGAGATAAAGTTATAACACTGAATAGTGAGTTCAATACTGGGCAAAGATGATAATTCTTTACTTATTTTAGACAATTACTTATTCACAAATTTCCTACAGGATTAATACTTGCATTTCTCATATTGTGGAAAATATTTTTCTTTCTGTGGACGAAGATCTTTTACTTAGCTTTATTTTGCTACGACTTCGGTGGCTCCCTTAATCACCTTTGGGATACTCTGAATATCTCTCTTTTTGCTACAACTTCGGTGGTTCCTTAATCACCTTTGGAAAACTATAAATATATAAGCATGAATCTGACTCCTCAAAGCATATTGTTGACTATTGCGCCCTTCCTCATCCTTGATTGCCTACGTGTTTATTGTGAGTCTTGCCCTCATAATGCGAATGCTAATCTCCAAAAAATATAGTGTAACATGTAATTTTTACTAATATAACAGAGAGAGCTCTGATGCTAACGGACAATTATTTATGGATAAATGACTTGTTTCGAATAGATCAAATCCTTGGATGCCTAAAACGTAAAATTGGTGGATTTATAAGTATATGGAGATCATATCGAGAGCATGTATTACGTTAGATCTAGACAATCTCATATGAAACTTTCACACCAATTGGTTGATGAGAGTCCCTTTGGACTTAATCTCGCACTCAGGTTTTAGGGCCACATCCTGCATTTATTGCCATCAATTTTATTAGCTCAAGCACGATCACCACCACTCTGCTTATTCTCATTTAGGTACCACCGTTTCAGACGTGCTGAAGTTTTAGACACCTGAAAAGAGAAAGGGGACGCATGATTATCAAATGTACTTAAAACATATTTAAAGATACGTGGAGGAGGGGTTGTTACCTCGTCATCCCAATTAGTTCTCCACAACATGAAGCCAAGTGTAAGTGTCTGAGTCACCACTCCACTTGTCAGGCCAATCCAAATACCCTGTTTGGTCAATATCAACTTCAGTAATGCACAGTAGTTGGTTTCTCCTAGAGATCAAACTGCAAGGCACACTAGACAAAACAATACGCGTCTCACTGCTATAAAAGGCTTTGTTCAAATTTACCTGTACTTGAAGATGAAGAGCATATCCAAGAACTGCTCCAATTGGCAATCCAATGACATAGAAGCAAACCAAATTAACGACAGCAACTTTAGTCTGTAAACCTGCCCCTATTGCCACACCTGATACAGCAAGCAAGTGCAGAATAATGTGTGACATTGTTTAGACAAGGAGAACAGATGTAAGAACAGAAAATCGACGAAATTTATCAAGTGTAGAGGTGTGAAAACATCTGATAAGAACCAACCTGAGAGCAATGGGAAAATGCTGCCAAGCAACACTGTGAAAGCAAGTAGAAGAGAGAGATCTGAAACTCTCTGCGCGACTTCCTCGTCTTCGGTGAACAAATACCCGAGTTTGTTACTAAAAACCAAGCAAAGGATCCAAAAGAACAGCCCTATTAGAAGTCCAGTGCTCATCAATACTTTGATTGAAAACTTTGCGGCTTTGGCATCTCCTCTCCCTAGCTCATTTGCAACGCGCACGCTGTTTTTACGGTAACAATGGCCACCTAATTGTTTTTCAAACAAGTGGTGGAAGATAAACAAGAAGGGATATCGTTTATTTGCATGAGCAAATGCTTACCATGCAGCGCCCATTAAGCCGACGATGATGTTGATTATCCAACCAGCGATGTTAAGGCTGAAGAAATTCAACCCCAGTAAGTAGAGATCCTTTTCTCGGCAGGAACACAACAAGCTTTGTAATCAAGAGAGGGACTTACCAAATAGAGAAGGCTGATATGGCAACTTTTGCATTTTTCATGTACCCAGCCAACAAGACCAATATTGCGTAGTACCACAGTTCCAAGCTACAAGCACAGGAGAAGGTGTTTTAACGATGGAAGTTGGAAAACAAGATGGCCCTTTGTCGTTCCAATAGTAAATATGAATTTTCTTGAACATAGACAGAAACGATTTACCAGATCATCAGACCAGACGATATCGAGAGTTTCACAACAGGCAGCAAGTCCTTCACAGCAGCTACAGAGAATCCTTTCCACGTGTCAGGGCACCAGCCTCCAAAGATGTACAGAAACTCTCCAACCACAACTAACCATGAAGATATGCATAGTGCACCCATGGCACCAGGGATCCCAAATTCCAGAACATTTACGAAAAGCCAAGAGAGTAGGATGTGGATAGCGAATTGCAGCGCAGTTAACCATGCAATGATCATGTTCTTCTGCTGTGCTTGTAAGTACATTTGTATCGTCAAGCTAAAGATGAGGCCGTAGACGAAGGGAATGAACCACAAAGATATGATTCCGGCGGACTTTGAAATGGCTTCTTCCTCACCAAGTAGGTTAAAGATTGGTGTGGCGAAGACAAAGACAGGAAGTAGAATAGTCAGTGTGATGAGATCAATAAGCCAAGATCTTTGGAGGTAAGTACCCATCATATGGTACTGTTTTGCTCCAAATGCTTGGCCACAAAGAGTTTCTGTTGCACTTGACATTCCAATCTGTGAAAGATAACAAGAGCATAATTGAGTATGGAGTTTGAATTGGAAGTTTGAAACCATTTAGGCTACTATACTATGCTAAACAAAAGCTGGAAGAGAAGCAAAAGGATCCTCTTTTATGATCATTTCTTTAAGCGGAGACAAAAAAAAAATGCCGTTGTTGATTTCAAATAAAACCACACTTGCTTTTAAACCAATTGAGATGGGACATCATTAAATCTGAACCGTGACCATATATATGGAAATCCATTAGTTGCCCCTATTAGAATGTGTACAAGGCAGGTCAATCACTTACTCACCAATCTCTACATAATCACTAAATATGCCTTTAAGTGTTATGCTAACTTCACTAATATTGTTAGTGGTCTGCAATATTCAAATCTGAAATCTAATGATCAGAGATAATTTAGAAAAAATGGCAGCCATGATCTGATTCTTGAACTATGCAGCATAGCTTCTATAAAGTAACAAGTATGCGGAGGAGTGAGTTACCAGTATTCCATTCACAAATCTCACACTTAAGGTTTGGACAAGTGCATAACCTGCAAGATCCACCGAACTTATGTGCCCAACAAATGACTGCGTCACAACAATGGTTCCAAATGAACTCACTCTTGAGATAACACTTGGCATTGCAACCCTCCATATGTTCTTAGATTCTTCGCAAATTCTTCCCTTCAAATCACCCTCTGGGTCTGCTTTCGGGTTGAGCAGACTCTCTTGTACGCTGTTATTGCTGTCCATGGCTCTACAATAAAGAATAACAAAATAAAGTATATTTTAATGTCATCCAAGGACACCCTATTCCATGGTGACAATGAAAAAAGATCACCTCAATCAAAAATGGATGGGGCTTCTTTGCTCCCACAGAATTTATCCTTTCAGATAAATTTGACACCACTATAAAAGTTATACTTCCAAAGAAAGAAAAAATGAAGTGGGACTCAGGTAGGAGAAGGCCTTTCCCAACTTTTGCACCAAACTAATTCACTGCATGTGATTCTGAACTAGAAAAAGCATAGTAATTAATTTAAAAAAGAACACTCCTATCACTGCAAGAAAAGTCACAGCGGGCAAATTTGACTATTTTTTCTTTTCTTGTTGCCAGATTGTGTTTATATATTTCAAGTAAACAGCAGGAAAAGGGAGGATGAAAACAATTACTGAAATCCAAGAATCATTTCAAATCAAAACAAATTGAAGCTAAGTTGCGGACATATAACACAACATACTTGCACATAAAATAGTCACTTATCCTGCTGCAAGAAACCTGCACTGGGACGCATCACACACACACTCACACAGACAGTGGGAAGAACAGCTCAATCTTTTTCCATGTGAGTTCATAGGAAGCAAATATGCAGTAATAAAACTGAGGTAAAGGAAGAACCATACTGACATCGTAGCTAAACTATCAGAAAAAAAAAAAGAAAAAAGAGTACACCAACAACAAAACCAGCAGACGCTTACCTAGTTTTAGGGTATATAGACTTCCTACACTCCAATGTAATTATAAAGGAGAATAAGAACCGCTGTCCTTGTGTCTTGTTGTCTGGTCTTTCAAGCAAATTATATTTTGTAAGGCTGCCAGCATTTTGGAATCTGTCTTTGTTTTTTATATGATATACGTATTCAAGTATGCATACATGTATGTATATTGTATGCGGTTTTCCTTGATGACGTGTTTTCGCGTCTTCTCTTGGTCAAATGTATAGATGAGATCGATCAATCCTTAAAATCCAAGGCTTTTGATGCATTTTTGCAAAATCAATTCTTCCATTTATGCTAAATGCCAAAATAATACTTTTCCTCTTTTTTTCTCTCCTATTTTTTCACTTTTTCTAAATTTTCAAATTTTCTACCATCAAAATTTGATCCAAACATTAAATCCATCGGCTATGTTTGTTTCAAAATTAGAATGGAGAAAAACATTTAGACAATTTCAAAGAGAATAAAAGTTATATTTGATTTATAAGATTTAGACAGATATAAAAATTATTTTTATATATATGTTAATACGTAGTAGTGACTAAATAATGTGACAATATATATAAGTTTATAAAGTAATAAAAAATAAATGTGAGTGAAAAAATTATAAGAATATGTATAATGATTAAAAAATTATTAGTTAGTTATAAAAGATAAAAGAAAAAAAATAAATAAATTTAAATTTAAATAAAATTTGTATAGTAAGATGTTTATTTTGTAAAATTGTTAAGTTAGGATGAATAATTGGAGAAATGGAAACAAACATAGCCATTCAAATTGTATATTTTTGTAATAAACATACTTTTTGACAAATCATTATAGAGACATAAAAACATACTTTTTGACAAATCATTACAGAGACATAAACTATGTTTGGGAGAAAGCTTCTTTTTATTTGAAATGATGTTAAATAGGGATTATATTGGGATAATTAGTATGTTTGAAAGGAAGTTTTGATAAAATAAATTGCATGATTTATTTGAATATATATATATATATATAATAATAATAATATTTAAATAATGTAATAGTATTGAGATAATAATTAAGTTTTAATATATAAATAAAAATAAATGTGAATATATGTGTGATATATATAGATATTAATTGACTATTAATAACTGTAATAATTAAAAAAGAAAAATAATTAAATTCGAATTTAAATACAAAATTTGTTGAATAGCATGTTTAGCAGAATAATATTTAAAAAGATATTTTGAAATTAAAAATAAGCTTCCAAAACAAAATCATGCATATATTCTAATCTTAGTTGTATTATCACAGACTACATATTGTCACAAACCAGTTAAACATGAGGACCATTTTATTAGGACGAACTATTTGCACGCATGCATACACGTCATCTGTCACGTCACACAATTTGTACGCTCTTTCAAATTAAACTAGACAAACAAAAAATAAATTAAAATAAAATAAAATAAACATATTGATTGACTGGGGAAATGTGTCTCGATTTCCAATTTCTCTTTACCTGTCCCGATCAAATGTCTTATTTTATTCTGCACAACTCACATGGAGCCAATATTTGATCAAAGAATAAAAGAGAAGCCAGTGAGCAAATCGACGCATTAGCACTTCGTTCCCTCAGCAACCGTATTCTAAATTGATGATTTACTTGAAACTCTGGCTCAGGAAAATTCTAGACTCTGTTATCAGTATTTTGATAGATATATTATTTTTATTTTTTCCATGGACAAACGGACCACTTATTCAAGAAAATCGCCTTAATTGGAAAACTATTGCCTAAAATGAATTTTATGCCTTTCTCGGGATATTAAAATGAGAAAAAGACAAGTCTTATTTCATTTAATGGTGTATCTTGAAATATATTTTTTATTTAATGAGGGAAAAAACAAAAAACAAAGGTATTGATAATGTAGCCAATGTATGCTTCCTTGTGGCAATTCAATTGACGTGTATTGAAATTGTTGAAAGAATTGTGGTTGCGTGTCCGAACCCACTTTTCGGGAAGGGTAGAGATGTAATTTTAGTGATCAATAAAGTTTCAAAATGTATGCACAATTTCCATGGTCGTCAAAGTGAATGAAAAAATATCCCAACGAGATTGACGCGTGTTGATTGCCCGTGTGACGTAATTTGATCCCACACCAATTAATGAGCAAATGAACGTGCATGATGGAGTCTCTCCCATGTGCAGAAATATCGAGACTGTTTGGTTGGAGGCTTTGTGGGGACGAAAATGTGAGTTTGGCTGAGTTTTTTTTTTTTATAGAGTATTTTTAAATGTATTTTTTGAAAATTTGCAGAAGAAATGGCAAGAAAAATATTTAAAAACAAAATGACCCAAGTACTGTATTCTTTTGGTAAAAATAGAACCTAAAATTGATGAGAATTTCGTCAAGGATAAAATTATAATTTATTTGAATTTGTATAATTATATAAAATATATAATAATAATTAGATGATATAATAGTTTATATAAATAATAATTATTTATATATAAATGTGAATATATATATATATATATATTGATTTGATTGGATTGGATTGTAAATATATTTTACTTTAATTATTTGTGTCTATATAGAATAAAGAGAATAATTTAATTAAAATTTTATTGAATAATACGTGCATATTGCATAAGTTTTGGTGCAAAGAAAACTAAACAAAGTTGCGAACAAAATTATTATCAACTACCTTCGTAAGATTATTTGAAAAAATTAGTTAATCACACTTGACGCGTAAGATTAATTATTTTATATTTTAATTATTTTATACCAAATTTCACACTAATCAAGAATTTTAAGAATATGAGATTAAATTTGATAAAATAATTTATTCAATTAAATTATTTAATTGAATGTAAATATAGACTAAATAAAGCATAATACACTGGAAACAAATCCATTTAATTATTCATTGAATGCGGACAATTTTGTCGGCGGTGGCTGCTTGTCTCTATACATTCCAATATTGTAGTCAAGAGTTAAGCCTGATCAGAATTCTGCTTATTCTCGTCGGAAGATTTGAGGTACCATTTTTTGAGACGCGCCGAAGTTTTGCGTACCTGCGAAAGAAATAATGTTGTAAGGATTCTCGTGCATTGGACTAAGGTACTATCAAAGTTTGAGCTCAATTGCTATCAAAAATAAATAAATAAATAAAACTTGACCTCAAGTCAGAATGCTTGATAAAGATTACGAGCAGCCTATATTGCTAAATTCAAAAGTATGAACTTAGAACCCATAATAAGAGTATTGATTGGCCACTGAACTAATGTGCATGAACACAGAACAGAATGACAAATATTTCAAGTCGAATAGCCCGTCAAGTTTTCAAGCACTCTTCCTACACATTCAAAAGCTCAACTTGGTCTTTTTTAAATCTTGCTATGCAAGCTTCACAAGTGCTCAATTATTTTTGTGCTCGAGTGAAGCTTTTTTTTAATTCTATCTGGGAAGTCGAATCAAGACTCAAGTGGGTTGAGTAAGGAACACCCATGTACTTTGGAATACTAGAATTCGTGCGTGCATGTCTAGAGTTTACCTCTTCCTCCCAGTTGGTTTTCCAAGTCATAAAACTGAGTGCAAGCGTTTCCACAACAACGCCACTGATCATTCCAACCCATATTCCCTGAAAGTAGGCTCCAAAGTTTATCAAATTAACATGGATACAAGACTACAAAAACATATCGTGCAAATTCAGAAGATTGTCCCAGGTTTCCAATCCCTTCAGGCACCAAAAACATTTGTTATAGAACAAAGAAGGAAATCTGTCACCTTCACTTGAAGCTGAACTGCGTATCCAAGAACTGCTCCGATTGGTAGGCCGATCACGTAGAAGCAGAAGAAGTTTATTACAGCCACCTTCGTTTGCAAACCAGCTCCCACAGCCACGCCTGATGCGTGTTACGAAAAAAACACAGAAATATGTTAGAACATACTGCATGAACTGCACAACCTATATTCATGAGAGGACAGGGACACGGAATCTGCTGCTGTAAGCATACAGACGAATGTCGTATATTTGCAGGGGATTATACAATTCATCTAAGCAGAGACAATGGATAAATTGACCTGAGAGCACTGGATAAATGCCATTGAGCAACACAGAGAAAGCAAGCAATGGTGAGAGGTCTGACACGTTCTGCGCCACCTCCTTTGCGTTTGTGAACAAATATCCAAGTTTGCTGCCAAATACAAAGCAGAGAATACAGAAGAATAGCCCTATTATAACTGATGTGCTGATCAGCACTATGATTGAGAATTTTGTAGCTTTAGCATCTCCGCTGCCTAGCTCATTCGCAACTCGCACTCTGTTTACGGAAGAAAATGATAACTAATCTCAGTCAATTCCATGAACAAAACAACACGTGTACGGATGCACCATGAGAAAACACTTACACTGCAGAGCCCATGATGCCAAGGCAGATCATGAATTCCCACGCGAAGAAGTTCAGGCTGAGAATTTAACTTCAATAATCAGAGATGTTCATATTGGAGGAAAACCAAATTCAAGGCTGCTTACCATATGGAGAAGGCAGATATGGAAACCTCTGCATTCTTCATGTATCCAGCCAGTAAGACCAGAATGGCATAGTACCACAACTCCAAGCTATGAAAAAAATTAAAATGGTAGGATACGATAAGGCATAGTGCAAGTATCAAGCAGATAATGACATGAATGCCTAGACTTTGACAAAGTCTAGTCCAACATATAAACAAGTCATCATATACGATCTGATGAAACCAACAGTTTAGATGTCAGTCCTACAGATCTAATCACTATCTCTTAATGCCATTTGGGGCCGATCCCCTTTTATCTGCAGTAAACAACACTCGCGAAAAGTAAAAAATAATAAGATAAAGATTTACCAGACCATCACGCCAGAGGATATAGAGAGCTTCACCACTGGAAAGATGTCCTTGAGCGCAGCCGTGGAGAATCCTTTCCACGAGTCAGGGCACCAACCTCCAAAAATGTAGACAAATTCCCCGAAAACCATCAACCAAGCGGATATGCACAGTGCTCCCATTGCTCCCGTGACTCCCCAGTTCAGCACATAAACAAAAAGCCAAGACAAGGGGATGTGCATCACAAATTTCATAACGGATAGCCACGCAATCACCTTGTTCTTCTGCTGTGCTTGCAGATACATTTGGATGGTCACGGAAAAGATAACGCTATAGAGAAATGGAATGAACCACAGAGAAATATATCCCGCAGATTTAGCAATGGCTGCTTCTTGGCCGATAAGGTTAAAGATTGGCCTTGCAAAGAGGAAAATAGGAAGTAAGACGGTCAAGGTAATGAGGTCGACCAACCATGATCTTTGCAAGAAAATACCCATCATATGGTACTGTTTTGCTCCAAAGGCTTGACCACAAAGAGTTTCCGTTGCACTTGACATTCCAATCTACAAGACAAAAAGGCATAACAAAATCAATGGAACATGAGAAACCGTACATCTGGGCGTCGCTTACACGATAGCTTTAAACGAACTTTACATTGATTTGTAAACACAAAACTGCACCGTGTGTGATGACATCTAAGCTTTTTTTGTATGGATTTTGACATAACTATGCTTTGTCTAAAAGCGGCCAAACTTTGTTGACACATGTCGAATTCTGCTTCCACTGCTACAATAGATTTTAATAGCTCAGTTTGAAGCTCTTCAGGTACTTAAAGCCAGATTAGTGGCCTTATACATCAAAGGGACAGTAGGATCAATGTAATAGTCTTGCGGGAAGCAATCAATCAATTTCACTTCTTAATGGCACTAATAAGCATGAATAGCAGGACATCGAGCAAGAAGTTACCACTATTCCATTCACAAATCGCACGGTTAATGTCTGAACAAGTGCATATCCGGCAAGATCCACCGAACTTATATGTCCAATAAACGATTGCGTAACGACGATGCAGCCGAATGAAGTTACTCTTGAAATAACACCTGGCAGTGCAACCCTCCATATTTTACTGGATTCTTCATAGATCCTCCCCTTCAAATTACCTTCCTGCTCTGCTGCTGTATTAAGTAGACTCTCTTGTATGCCATTATCCATGTCCTATTACAATATGTGAGGACACAAACAAAAAAAAAATTATTTCCGGTAAAGATACTTGAGTAACTGCCTAATCCTCTTTTCCAGTGAATCTATAACAGAAGATCTTTTGGAGTTCCTTTTCAACCAAAAACTCTTTTTATGTGTGACTTATATGTACTACTATCTGGCCAACAATTCACTCATCTGATCTATGTTTAATTAAATATTTCTCCACAAGAAACAGGGAGGGGTCAATTAGGAAAAGGTGAAACTACGAAAATATCTTATAACTAAGAACAAAATAGTCTACATAAGTCCACAGGGAACAGGAACAAGGAGAACACATTTCCTAGTTATGCTGCCCTGAGTAAGAGTTCTTATCTGTAAATCTTGCTCAAGAATATAGGTCTGGCTACAAGAAGGAGAGACTAAGTCCTCCATCTGACAATAATTAGTGGCATCAACTTTTAGCATGATATGAAATGAGATTCTAAGTTCATTAAACAAACAAGAGCCTTTACTCCGACCCGCACAGAAAAAGAGAGACAGATTGGAATTATCCAAACCTGTGTGTGCGCATTCACATAATCAATAGACTTGGGGACTTCGGACGATGAACAGAATACAGCACACACGCGCACCTAAGAGGGCTATCTTCCTGTGTAGCTTTTTCCTGCTTGCGGACGAACGGTTGTGGGGTTAGCTTACCGTACCAGCCCCGCCGGGTGTTGAAAGGGTGTTGCTGGCTTGGGTTTGGAGAAGATGAAGCTTGAAGGAAGGGTGGGAATGGATTACACAGTTGTGTTGGTCACTTCCTCGGACGCGAGCTGATTTCTTGAATCTTTACTGTGTCTTTATTTGGAATTTCATTGTAGATGCAATTATTCTTCAGACGTGACAATGAAACTACTCTACATTAAAGTCCATAAACACATGAATTAAAGTCCATAAACACATGATTAGAGGTCTAAATTGAGTGAACAAATATTAATGTTCTATTTTTTATTTTTATTGTTGAGTTGTGTGCGTGCATGCGTGCTTGTGTTTTTGTGATTGTCTCTATATAACTATTTCAATCAAGTTGTAATATTGCAATATTACTAACAATACTGCTATAATTTTTAGAAACTTTTGGTTCACACCTTAGACACGACGTGTGAGTTATGATTGATATATATATACATATATATATATATATGTATGTATTATATTATATTATTATATTATTCAATTATTATTATATATTTTATATATATATATAAATATTTATATTCAAACAAAACTAAATTTTTATGTTTATCAAAATTTTATTATTAAATATAATTTTCTACCTAGTTTGCATTATTTTCAACTCCCGTTTGAATAAACAGCCAACGTTTGTTCGTGATATTGTTTAATGTTAATGCCAGTCCGGGCCTATAGTTTATAGAGAACAGTTTTTGGGTTAATTCTATGGGTGGCAGGTGAATATTTTTCTTGACAATGATGCTCATGCTTTTTCTCTGACACTTGCATGTCTCAAATTTCATTTAATTTGTCACCTTTTTTAAATAAAACTTAATTTTTAAAATAAATCTTACTTTATTTTATTTTTATATCTCTTTCAGAGTAAATCCTACATTGAAAAAATAGAGATGAATGTCCTGTTGGGTTTCTTAAGAAAAATAGCTTAATCATAGCATATTTTTTTTAGCCCACACACACCCACCCGAAATATGGCGTTTGAATTCACCCAACCGTACTCTGCACACGCTCTAATCATAAAAAAAAGAAGGGCTTTCTTTGTTTTTGAATTTTAATAGGTATTTTTAAGTATTTTTTATTTTAAGAATTATGTAAAGCATGTGAAAGAAAAAAAATAAAATTTAAAAATTATAACAATTGAGTGTACGTTTTGAAGTTTATAATTTGAAATCAAACATACTACCAAGCAAGTGGCTTTTAATTCCAGAGATCAATTGCTGCTTATTCTTGGGCACGAGACCTTGCTAACTAAAATGTTTACGTAATTCCCAAAACTATGAGTACAATGAAATTATGCCCTATTCGAACAGACTTTGACTTTAGATAATTGATGATGAATAAGAAGAATTTGTTTGATAATTCTTAAAAATCAACTACTTCATATGAATCAAGGTTTTATAAACATCATCAAAGTAGAAATTCATGGAGAGTTTGAAGTCCTAATACAAATATGTTGAACAAAAGTTTGGATTGGATCAAATACTTATTAGACACACGTCAAGAAACAATGAAGCAAAGGGGTTTAAACTCTTGACTTATCATCGATTAATCAATCACTTCGAAGAAAGATATAGAGTTTGTGTCGAGTAATGTTACTATTCTTTAATTGTGATAATTAATTTATTCCAAATTACGCAAACAAATATCAATGCTATATTTTTGTTGGGGTGCGCGCGTTCGTGTTTGTGGGATTGTTTCAACATAACCACTTCATTCAATCATGTTGTACTATTGCAGTGTTACTGACAACATCACTAAATTCCAGTTTCAAGGCAGCGAGATTTGGAATACTGGTGGTCATCGCCGTCATTTTTGACCCCAAAATGAAACGAGAATATTTTGTGTATATTTGTTTTTTAAGTATTTTTTTTTTAAAAAAATTATATAAATATAAGAGAAAAAAAGAGAGATAAAATTTAAAAAATAAATTTTATAGCCTAAAAATACACATTCAATCATTATATTTTATAAAATTTATCTCTCCTTTTTATTCTTATACGATTCTCAAAAAAAAAAAAAAAATACAAATTAAAATTTAAAAACAAACATATTTTAGGTGCAAATTTCGAAAACAAACTAAGGTTTTGCTAGTAAAAAGTAAATTTCTCGTTACCTTCTGTCATTGGAAAGAAAAGCAACCCCGCCCCAAGGACAAAGGCGTCATCTGTGTCATCCAACTGGCATTGAAAAAAAATATTTTGTCCAGAGATGGGTGGAAGCTGTTGTCTTTTTAATTTCTCCTCAATAATTTAGATTAATTTTTAAATATTTATTTTAATTTTTAAGTATGTACTTTTAAACATATTTTTTAAAAAAAAAAAATTAAGTAAGAATAAAAAAAGATAAATTTTTAAAAATATAATGATTATAATATATATTTTTTGAATGAAAAAAATAAAAATAAATAATGGCTTTGGAAGGGGTACACCTTCTCTTGGCAGCTTCCTGTCGCAATCCCACCAATATCAATTTTGTCCGCCTTGTTTTCCGATAATGAAGCCCATCAATAATATCTTATTCCCCCTTACGAAAAGTTAAAATATTCGTTGAAGTTAGAACGTTTTTATCCACAACAACAATGACAGAACATCTTAGTTGATGTCAAATCTTAAACAATGTCGGAGTCGGGTAAATATGTTCAATTTCGTCACAAGTGACGTGAGAGACAGAACGATGACAATGTAAGAAGCTCGGAAACTGAGAAAAGCAACGGCTCAAAGTGATTTACTATTGGCACGTATCAGCATTATTATCATAGTAATGTAACGAAGCTGTCTAAATCCTAATTAATTAGCATGCATTAGCCATACATGCCTTCATGAAAGTAGGCTTGCATCCCTAAGATTGACCTATAATTGTCGTTAAGGCTTTTATCAAAATTCATAATACTATCACGGAGACGAGGTTTCTTTTTCATCAATGCAAAGCTTCCAAATGACCAATAAATCTCTAATTTCTGTGTAATTTCGAGCTCAAACCATCCTCTGTGCCTATGGGCAAGAGACATTTAAGAAGATGCATACATGTTAATTAAAATTTGGATTCATCCAAAAGATATAAATCTGACTGTTTAGACCAGCAGATTTGTCTTAACTCTCCTGCGCAAGGGACAACCTCCATATCCGTATCAGGCTTTTGTAAGATTTGATTATAATTAGTGTAACAGATAAGGCATGGAACTTTTGACGCCAAAATGAAACGAGAATATTTAGAGTGTATTTATTTTTAAAATTTTACGTGTGATTTTAAATATTTTTCCTCAAAAATTGTGTAAAAATAATAAATAAAATTTTAAAAATAAATATATTTTCAAATTTCAAAGTTTAAAAACATGCGATCTATCGTTACACTTTTTAAATTTTATCTCTTTCTTTTACTTTTACATAATTCTCAAAATAAAATATATACTCATATATATAAATACAGGTCAAAATTTGAAAATAAATATATTTTAGGTGCACAAATTGAAAAAAAATTAACTTTTCCAACTAACTTTGAAAATAAAAATATTCTGTCCAGATAAGAGTTGAGGTCGCTGTCCGGCCCATCATCCTTTTTTTTCTCCTCAATAATTTAGATTAATCTTAATTTCATTCCAAAATTTTTGAAACATTCAAAAGTGATAGTAGCAGCTTCTCGTCACGCCAATATCATTTTTTGTCCCTCTTATTTTATTGATAAAGAATCCCATCAATATCTTATTCCCACAAAAAGTTAAAAGCGCTGTTGAAGTTAGAACATCGTTTTTATCCCTTGACAACTCACAGTCCAAGAGATTGTGTTCAATTTTGTCTCGTCGTGGACTGAACACGAGTACAAAGACGATCTTAAAAGTTTGGAAACAAAGATAAGCAAGGGCCCAAAATGATTTACTATGTGCGCGTATCAACATTATCATAGTAATATAAGGAAGCTGTCTAAATCCTAATTAATTAGCATGGAGGAATCACACATCCCCTTCTTGCATCTCTAAGATTGACCTATAATTGTCCTTATGGTTTATCAAATTCATAAGACTTATCACCAACACAAGGTTTCTTTTTCATCAATGCAAATATTAAGTGCTTTCGAATGACCAATAAATTACTAATTTTTGCGAAATATCAAGCCTAAACCATCTTCTGTGCATCTAGGCGAGACATTCAAGAAGATGCATATCAGGAACTTACATACATACATGTTATCAAAATTTGGATTCATCCAAAAGAAATAAATCTGACTGTTTAGACCAGCAGATTTGTCTTAACTCTCCTGTGCAAGGGAATCCCACCTCTCTTCTCCAGTCTGAGGACTTGTGACATCAATATCAGGGACAACCTCGATGTCCCCATCGGGCTTTTGGAAGATTTGATGATAATAAGTAATGATCAGTCTATGTGCGTAACAGATAAAGCATAGAACTTTCACAAGTGATGTTGCATGAAATTGTTACCTGCCATAGCTTCAAGAAAGCCCAGAGCAAATAATCAATTATCATGACCAAGCAAAAGAGCTTGCCTGCCCAGGCACCACAAGAGAGATACCTAGAAAAGATGTGATGTCAACATTGTTTCTAACCACCATAACTCATCCAGGAAATACTAGAAATCTAGGTCACCACTATGGACTGCATATATGTGCAATCTTGAGGAAGTAGACCACTGAACCACTAAAAATACACACTGATGAATGCGGAGTCAAGTACCATAATCTATAAAGCAGAAATCAGCACAACTCATGCCTACTCTCAAGAATTTTGACTTCAAATGAAGATCATCGCCTTTTTCAGTATTAATTCTTACACTCTAAAAGATAAATTAGGGGCGATTTCTTTTGGACTATATGTGAGACCACAAACCATTGAACTTGATGATGCCAAATTTCCCCACATGATGTCTATTTGTATTATCCAATGACTCACAAACCACTTGGGCATGTCAAAATGGATACCATCTAGTTTGTATTGGGGAAGAAATTAAATCTTCACAGCTCCAAAATTCAATTCCCAAGATACAGAATTCCTTGTTTTTTCTCATACATATATGGACAAAATGAATATGAATGATGCATACGTGTACTGCTTAAATGCATTTTTATCTTTCATCACATACATATATATAAACACATAAACTAATATATGGACATGCTTGACTCTACATGTACACTAAACTTGTTTTAAGTACGATCATGCATTGCACAAAAAGGACTTTCTAGTTCAAATGTAAGTTTCTATGAACATACCTGGGTAGACGTTCTATTAGATTTTGATTGGAACATTTCAAAGCATGGTCATATACAATCTCTGTTCTTTTGGCAACATCATGCCAACTATAGAGTTTCTTCATCTGCCAAGGAATGATATAGCAATGTCAATACGACAAAATTTATTAGAAAAGTTTATCTTTAATAGGCAATTATATTTTCAATCCTAAAAAAAAGCAAATTGGCCTCAGGCTTTTGCAGTTTAGATTTAGGAGCTGGTGGAGTACTCAAGTACACACATAACCATCATTCTGGGACCTTGTATATAATGGAATTTATATATTCTTTGTTAGGGTACAAGGCAAAAGTCTAATGCATGGCTATAAATCAATAAAATTCACACAAGTTAAGTAAATGATTACAGCTCAATACACACAAAATTTTTGATCCTTCAATAGCATATCAAAACAATAATGATAACCCCACAAACAGCAGGTTTGATATCGTACAGTCGTCATCCCCAACCACAAATCAGTAACATCTCATTATGTTCAATCATCCCAAGCTTCGAGCAAGTTCTTTTGTTACTATTGTGACCCAATAATGAACATATCAATCATTTTTTGTAACCAGAAATTTAGTTGTTCGTAGTAATTGAATTGGCAATAATAATTTCTTGTTCAGCTACTTACTACCAATTATAATTCTGCAGATCCAAAATTGCATAGACAAATCTGCATAAAACCTCTAGTACAAGCTCAAAATGTCAAAATATGAATTTTGCTCTCCGGAATGCCAAGCAGACTTATTATCAAACCTCTTGTGCAAGTTAAGAATTTCTCATTGTTGGAGCTCATATTATTGAGGATATTAATTTTATATAGAAAGATAAATAAGAATAGAAAATAGACTGGAGCCAGAATAGCATTTAGAATCACTAGGAACTCCAGTCATGCAGCTGTAATTTCTCTATGTAATTTCCTTTATTTGTGTTAGAGAACTCACACGACAGTGCATTTCTTGTGGATCAATTTGGGGAAGCAATTCTATTGCATTGGTGATAGCCAGTACCATGTCACTGGTATCTGGCTGTGCAAGAACAATCATATCATCTGGAAGAACCTGGGAAATAAAGGTGAATTTCAGAAACATGAGTACAAAAGAAAGTTTCAAGCCAGCATGCTGGAATCTCATCCCTACTAAATAACAACATGATAGATAGATGTTATTAAATCAGCCAAAGTGAATAGATTGTAATAACCGTGCCTCTGGGACACCACCCACGCGTGTACTGACTGTCAATAATCCACAACTAGCAGCTTCCAATATAGCTATACAAAATGCTTCTGTTAAAGAACTGCCAAAAAGGACATAAATCAGGCGAAGAGAATTGGTTCGCTACCATGGAGAGGTAGAAACAGGCTGTTACAAGTTTATCCCTTGAGTCTGATGCCAGTAGGTTAATAGAAACGCACAATACCCAGACTTCTATTGAAGTAATATGGAAGTGAATGAGACATTCATTTATGGCTCAAAATTTGATCATAGAACAGGTACTTGATCAGAGATGACTCCATCATGAAGGACTCCTTCAGTTTCTTTCCTTCATCTTTCTCACAGGAACTCGTCCAATCTAGTTCGCTGCAGAATTTTAGTTTACTATTTCTACCTTCAGTTGGAACTAATCAGATTTAGGTGTGATGGTAATTACGTAATGCACAAAAGCGAATTTCTGGATTTCTCAAATCTTTAAAGTAGACTAGATATAGTTGTCAGCAATGAGCAGGCTACTTTCTAGGCTTTCAACAAAAGGAGGTCTTCTTTGCTTTCATTTGGTCTGTTATAGTCCTAGTTCAGTAGTGTGATCAACCAATAAAGGCCCTGGTTTAGCAGCAAATAAACTGCCAGAGCATTCAAATTTGATTCTAAGGCAGGCAAGAAGCAGATAGTAAATCCTAGCCAAACACATTTATCTTTTGCCTGTCTATTGGTCCAAACAAAGAGCCTTCACTATCACCTATACTCCCAGTAATCCCTACACCAATTATCAGATAAAATGTAAAACTTTTTGATCACATAGCAACAGGCACATCAACACAATGAAATAAATTCTCATGCTTTCCCGATTTTGAATCTTTTGGCTGCAAAGCTATTCATACACCAATGCCAACATTTGTGTAACTAGATTCAGTTGAAAAGTTATATACAAACTCCAGGTTAAAATTTTTTCAGGATGCTGTTTCATTAGTTTTGAGATGTTTTCCTCCAAAATCAGGAAAATGTCTTGATTTTATACTCACATGTTTCTAGATTATTATAAGGATTAGCATTAACCTGATCAAACTAACAACAGAAAAGTATACCTGTTTAAGAATATATGCCCAGACACCAAAACTGACCGAACTTTAGAATGCGGGACAGCACCTAACATATCAACTCGATCTTGAAGAGCATGCTTTTCCCTCATCTCCTCCAATCGAACTCTTTTAGGTCCATCTCCACCAATAATGAACCGCACCTTAAATGAACAAATCAGCATGAGATATAAGATAAGAGTCACATGAATGGCCAAACATGTTCAATTAAGTCATATTACATACAATGCCCTCATTTTGGAATCAAATCTGCTTCTTACAGGTGTTTTTATAACAAAGCAAGAATGATGAGGCCAGCAGTACCACCAAAGAGGCAACAAACAGGATAAATGAATGAAACACACTCACATTTGGATGCAAGCTGCACACTTTAGGTATTACTTCAACAAGTAGATCAGCCCCTTTTCGATAAACCAACCGACTAATAACAACAATAACAATTTCATTACTGTTGAGTCGCTCGGGAGCAGGCTTGAACATAGCTGTATCCACAGCATTTGGAATAACAAAAACCCTTTCAGGTGGCAGTCCAGACCTCAGAACTGTATTCTCCTTACTCGTATGTGAAACACATATAGCCTGGCTCACATCTGCTAGAGTAAATTGCAAAACCTTGTTCATATGAATACTTCCCACATCAGCAAAACCATAAAGCGAATGATCAGTAAACACAACTTTGTATCCCATTGTGCGTGCATGCATTAGAGCTTCGTGACAAAGAGTTGAAAAGGCTTGATGTCCATGCACTATAGATATCCTTTCTCGAATCAAAATTGTTCTTACAATTGGAAGAGTGCCATAAAATGTAGGCAGTGTATTCTGCATAAGAAAAGGTTTCCATGGCACATAATAAACTTTCAATCCACCAGTCATGTACCTCACTCCTGAACGATTTCTATAAGCATGGGTCATAACCACCACCTAAAAGAGAGCAAAACTCATATTATTCAGTGTGTTATATTTCCTTTTACAACATGAAACTAATGAGAAGGCAGGTTTTGCCAAAATACTAATTTTTCTCTGTCAAAAGCAATCAATTACCAGGAGCAAAGACAAAAAGGAAAGATCATGATTAAAATTCATAGAATTCACAAACCTTATGGCCAAGTTTTATCAAACATTGTGATAGATAATAAATGTGATTCTCCACACCGCCAAAGTTGGGATAGAAAAAGTCAGAAACCATTAATATTCTATGCTTTCCTTGTTGACTCATTTTATCTCAGATCACGTGCCAACCATGGACTGAATCCTGCTCCAAAATTTATGAAGTGAAACAGTGAGCAAAAAGTACACAAGCTCAGCTGCGTACACAGTAAATACATCATTCAATGCAACAATTTTCCCATCTAGGCAGGCTTTTGCAAAAAGGTGGTAAAACCAGCCAGCACATTCATCTCAAGAGCTACAAAGAGACGTACTCAAATGCAATTGAGATGCCTAGAAGGAAAAAGCATAAGAAAACTAACCAAAATTACCCAATTTTCTAAGTCTAAAACATCTAAAATCCATCAAATATTCTTTATCAGCTTATATGCATATGCTTAGTAGCAGACCTCCGAGATTACTTACCTTTGTTCTCTTAATCAGGTTACTGGATGAAAATCTGGCAGCTGCAATTGGGAGAACAACCAATCAGCAGTTGTGGGAGATGAAAAATGCATTTAGAGGGCACTATCAGAAATTTAATTTGCTTCAGTTTCATTAGAAAAGAATAAAGTTTAGCATCACTTTGAAAGATCTTTATCCATGCTTCCTCTGAAAGAATGGCAATCCAAGCAGATTTTGAGTGGCAAGAGTAGAATTATCAGCAAAAAAGGCTTCAGATTAAGGGACCAGAAAGAACATTGAACCACAGGGGAAGAAGATTATAAAAGGAATAGAGGTTGCACCAGTGGGAGAGAGATTATACAAAGTCACAAAACAAACAAGAATACGAGGTGGGTGGTGAAAGCTGGTGATAGGAAGAGGAATAAGGAAACCCTAGTCAAAATGCGTGGATTCCAATGGCTGATCTAATCGATTTCTCATTCCTCACAGTTAATAAAAATTACAATTACAGCTTTGTCTGTAGGTGGTTACAAGAAATTTTAAGATAAAGGTTATGTTTGTTTTCATTTTATCCCCAATAACACACACTTTAACTATTATACATTTTGAATTTTATTTCTTTTTCTTTCTTGCCTTTAGACAATTTAAAAAAAATAGATACACTTAAAATCACACACCGAAAAATCAGGTCCTTCCGACCCTGCACTCGGAACAGCGACAAATATCACGCTCTGCCATTTCTTTTCTTTTTCTTTTTTTTTTTAATTTCTACTTTTTTCAATGTATCGTTAAATATAACTGTTGTAATTACTTTTTATTAATAACAGTTGTTATTTTAATTTTATAACAAGTTTTCTTTAATCATTTTATAACTTAACAATTGCATAAACACATAAAAAAAATTATAATCAATATAAAAATATTACAAGAGTATATTAAAATAATATTTTATTTTAATTTTTTTTTTTTTTTTGGTTAACAATTGTAGTTAATTCACACATAGTAATAGATTCAAATATATGATCTTATAGAATAAATAATTTTATTACATTAACATTAACAAGTGAAAAGTTTAAACTTTTTATCTATTAATTTTGACAATTTACTTTAATGTATAAGTTGGTAAAAAATAATACACCAATTAAGCAATATCAAATTGAAACTTTTTTATAACTAAAATACTAGGTAAAATTAAAATAAAATAAAAAATTTGAATTAATATATTTAATTAATTTTAATTGATTAAGAAAAAGTAAAAAATTTAAAAAAAAGACAGAAATGGTAGGACATCCCCAGAACGGCTCAAATAGACCCAAAAATCAAAACAAACATAGTCAAAAAGATTTGTCACTTGGCACAATCATACCAAAGTATTGTTGACTAAAAGCCATTTTCTTGAAAAACAGCAAAAAGAAAAATGAAGAAACTAATATAAATGTCATATGCCACCCATCATTTCAATAGAAATATTGAAATGGACATGAATGAAGTACTCTCTGCCACCCAATCAAAGATACTTAGACAATGAAGTAGAAGAAAACTAAATCAAGTGTCAATTGTAAAACATCTACAAAAAGTACCATTGTTTTCAAATTTTGGGGTCCAAAAACACATATTTAATCACTATACTTTTTAAATTTTATCTATTTCTCTTTTACTTTTACACAATTTTTGAGACAAAAATACATTAAAATACACAAAAAAAAAATTTGAGAACAAACATAAACCCATCATATATTATTTGCAAGAATCTAAAACCTGAAAAACATAAATGTGTCATAGAAACTCCAAAATTTAACAGATAAAAGAAATTAGCGTTCAAGTTTTTGTAGAAGGAGCCAATAAATCTAAGAATCCAACTAAATCCGAATTCCATTAAACACCGACCGTAATACATAAGAGAAAAACCCATCAAGAAATTGAATGAAGAAATCAAGAAAAACAATGTAACTCAGGAAAACCCTTACCTGAAAGTTGAAGAAAAGCTATCAAAGAACAACACGTATCTACAAGATATAAGAGCAAGAATTTTGTAGAATGCTCCAGTTGGGTGACAAGTGCAAATATATGTATGAAGAAGATAAAATTAGCCAATCTGTTGGTGAAATAGAACATGAAATCATTAGATTTGGCTTGAGACATGCAAAATTTGCACTTCCTTAGAAACTATTTCAGAAGCACATGTTCCCTGGGATTAAACAATCCTTCCTCTTTTCTAGAAGCTAATGTTTGGGAAGACATTAAAGCCTTCTTGAGCATTTCTAAACGTTTTGGCACTAAAGAAGCATTTCTGAACATTGGAGAAATGTCATTAAAGAGAGATAATTATCTGAAAAAATAGGGAAAACTATATGGACAAGAAGAAAAATCATTCACACCCCAGCTCAAAGAATTAAAACTGAATTGGCCTGCATTTAACCCACTCTATTCTTTGGACCACCGCAAGCCCAATAAGATAGTAATAAGAAGTGATCAAGAATTTCTTTCATTTTCTATGTGGGACACAAATCTTCTGAAATACTCCACATGTTACAACAATCCTCTACATATTTCAAAAGATTCTTCAAAACTAAACTATGAAAGATTTTACAAATTGCTGGATATGGTCTCAATGCAATAGATTTGGTGTTTTTATGACTATGAACCAAACTTAAATTAATAAAATTTTAACTTACTATTCGTAGGTGAAACATATGTTTCTAGAAACTAATAATTCTTACTGTAAGATATTTTATCAATTACATTGACAATTTACAAGTTTTAGTTCAACACAGTTTTGTGCATCTTGGCCATCCACCTACCTATTTATTCATGAGAGTTATAAAAATTTGCCAACAGCCTTATAAGAATAGCCCCACTCCACTTTCATATAAGTGAATTTATTAAGCGTATGCTGCTTTAGACACACCATCTATAAAGACTATGAACACATTAAGAGCTTTAAAAACTTAACCTCCCAAGTATTACCATCCAAAGCACGAATCTCCAATGGGATTTAAATTTGAAGTGCTTAAGTGTCAATATCAAATTGTTATTACCCATATAAACTTACTGCATGTGATCTCCAATCACACAGGTTAGGTTACTATCTTCATTGACATCTAGTTGGCCAAATTCCCATTTTGTTTGTACTTTGAAGAATTAATTTTCTTCCATGGGTTTAGTCAGAGGATCAGCCGAGTTGAAACTTTGACTTCACATAATTAATGAAAACCATTCCATCTCTAAGAAAATATTTGTGACATCATGACTTAATTTCATGTGTCGACTTTTACGATTATAGAATTTGTTTGCAGCAGTAATAAATGTTGCTTCACAATATACGGATATTAGAAGTATCTCAAAACCTTAGTTAAAAGATTAAAAGAATATTGGATAAGAGAGTTTTTAGCTAATCAGAACTAAAACCAGCTAACTCCAGAGTCATTCTGATTCCATATGGTTTAACAATAATTTTTCATTTGACAGATTTATGTGCTATTGCACCACCATGAAAAATAAATTGGATTATATATCCAATATTCATCATTGTGTCTTCCCAATACTATGGAACACCCAGCATAAATGTCATAATAGTGATACATCTCTAACATTTAATTAGATTGGAAGTGGCTTCCTTATGGGCATAGCCCATCCCTTTTAATGATATGAAATCTAATCTCAACACTAATCCCCTAAATGATATAGAATTTAGGCTCATCCCTAATCCCTCGAAGCATTTTTCCATTTCATGAAATATATCACAATGTTTCTTGTTCTCAATTTTCTATTTCCTTCCTTTTCAATGTCACATGCATGACTTGTACATCAAAATAAACTTCCACAATGAGCTACTTTATTCTTTTCCTTTGAAATTTATGTGCAAACAAAAATTTAAGTCCCACACATGGTAAACAAATATCAAATATCACCATAATTTGACGTCCAAACTTTCCATCTTTGGATTGTCCATAGATATGCATGAACTCAAGAAATTAAATTCAAAATTATCGTTTTATTCACAATAATCCATTGAGCAATTCCAAGAAATCAGGTCTTAATTTCCCTTGGCATGTAAATAATTCATACTAATTTACTGGTTTCTAAATCACATCAAGCCAACGTTCCATAGTATTATTCAAATGTTGGCTTGAAATTGTAACGCTCAAGCAATTAGGGCACAACAAAGTCACTAATCAATTGTAAGGTAATCAGTTCACCAAGGGCTTGTTCACTTATTTGGATAGAATTGTAATTTAAATAATTATTTTGAGTGATAAATGGGTTTGCATGGATTAATTAATCCTCAACAATTATATTTAGTAAGGTTGACTATTTAATGAGATTACACTTATTTTCTCATTATAACTTTAGTATGAAAATTATTCAATTAATAATATAAGATTAAAATAATAATTTCAATGATATATAAGTAATTACTAATATCTTAATTATTTAATCATGGCTCTCATGTAGCATTATTTATCCTACAATTTCGTGATTTTATATCAGATCCCTATTTAATTAAGAGCTTTAGTTAAGCAAAGTGAACATTTGGCTAAATTAAATAAAATAATCCATCATACCTTATCACTCAAAGTAAACATGTTCTAAGTCTATGTCCCTCCCAGGCAACCAATTTCCTGTTGGAAGATTGAGTACTACTACATAAGATATGTGCCAAGACACTCATTCTGCAGTTGACTGCTGATATTTTTCATTATCTTTTGCTTCTGTATATGTACACATAAATATTAGCAAATGAGAGAAGATCGTAGTGGAGATTAAAGGAAGACAAACATTTATAAAAATTCAACAATTGATGACCTAATGGAGAATGATTTCTACAAAGTGCATAATGAGAAGTTCATCATTGTGGAAAACTTCAAAATGTCATAAAGAAAGAAACTTATCCAGAATAATTTACATAATCAGGGCATAGATTATACATTCAAAATGCAAGTATGAACAAGGCTTCATGTAATACACACACGACCAAATCACAGCTTCATCATCATCGAACATGCCGTGCATCATCCACTAATTCAACTCCTTGGCACTCAACCAAAAAACCGAAAAAAGAAGCTCATAGCATGCCCCCAACAACAAAATTAATTCACACTCAGGGAGTACTTCTAAACACTACCTCACATACAAACATGTTTATGCACCTATAGTCACATAAAATAGAAACTTTGGCAAAATCGCGCAAGCATGAAAACCCTTTCTTTTGATGAGAAATTTAACCCCAAAATTGCACGAATCCACATGACCAGTTGACATGTCAACCCCAGAGCAAAGTTACAACATCATTCATACACCGATTTCATGCCAAAAATTGCAAAAAAAATAAAAAGTGCAAGTAAACCTCAATCATGCGCGTACTTTGCTGCCCCAAATTCCATCAACATCCTCAAAAATTTCATTCAAAGTTATAGAACTAGGGATTTGGGGCATACCTTCATCTTGGTACGTGAGATTTATAGAGAAGTGGAATTCACTTTATTTTCCATAACTATTCTTGCTAACGACGCTTTTCTTTTCAATTTGGAAGATTGCGGCTTGGTCTTCCGGGGCGCTGGCGGGCATTCCATTATCAGCGGAATTTTGAAATCCGATGATGTTGGGGTTTTAAATCCGTCGTCTTCTTCTGCTATTCTCTTTTCTATGATTCTTTCGAAGAAACCGTGGCCGTATCAGTCTGTGGATACAATTTCCTTGATTTTTTGGCCTTCTGTATCTTCTTCTTTTCCAAGGGGCAACCAATTGTGGGTTAGATCACTTAACCCCTCAAAAATGAAGAAAATTTTTAGATGGGATTCTATCTTAAATTTGGCCGCGGGTTGTGAAACAATTGTTCGATAGCTCAGAAAATCATTAGATTGGGCTTGATGCACTGTCCTAATTACGATGTCAGAGGCACCAAATAAGCTTTCCTGAGGGGCCAAGAATTAACAAACTTGTAAACCTACCAGCAGAAGAATTATTAGAGAATGGGCTTGATAGAGAATGAGGAGAGATGTCTGGGTTAATCAGAATAGCTACATTTACATTATAGGTTTACAAATAAAAAAAAAACTTTGATTTGGTTTTGGAATTTAGAGAGAAAAAGAGAGAGAGAGAGAGAGAGAGAGAGAGAGAGAGAGAGAGAGAGAGAGAAAAGGAGATGTTAACGAACATATTTTTGATTAGTTGGTTAATAAAGAAGAGTTCATGAAAAAAAAAATAAAAGAAAATTATGGTACAAAGAGTAAAAAATTATCTTCATAGAGAAAATAGATGGAAAATTATTTTAACTTATATTACACCTTAAAAATTTCCCCACTCTCATTTTTTTTAATTAATTTCTTCATTTTTCTTAACAAATTACAAAAATTTTAATTTTAAGTTTTTACCTTTTTCATTGAAATCATTTCAACAATATAATATATAAAATTTTAATTTTTTTAATTTTATCCTTCTTTCTCATTTTACTTTCACCTCTAAATTCCTAAGATCAAATATATTCTAAATCCTTCAAGCATTTTAAGCATTGGTATAGGACATTTGTACGAGTAAATATCTACAATTTTTTTTGTGTATGTTCAACAAGGTAATTAAAAATATAAGAGGAAAATACTTGTATTCTTGGAATAAATTATAAGATCATGTTCACTTCATATAGTCAAGTAACATAAATTATTTTATCAACTATAATCATATCTTTCGTTTTAATAAATAAAAACATGTGGCGTATAACAAGTGCATTGTAAAATAACCAAAAGAATAATTTCATACAATAAATATAATAAAATAATTTTAAAAATTTTTTATTCTATTTTAAAAAATAAACATTGACTCAAGAGAAACGAACACCATAGTAACTTAGCATTCAAATATACATATTGCAATGATCAACTACTTGATGGGAGGTGAAATTTGAGTGAAAGAAGAACAACCAGCATGCCATGGCGACCAGGGCCTAGACATTTTACTTAATTGCTTTTATTTCAACTAGCAATTTGGTGGGTGCAAAAGAATATCTAGACATATTTCTTAAAATTTCAATCATTCTTAAAATTCGAAAACTTTAAACTCGATAAGATAGTATGGCACGAGAGGAAAAAAAAACTTATATAATTTATTATGTGTGCACGTAAAATGGTGTTTTTACCATACCAATGTTTCAAATCAAGTGCACGAGGTTTTTTATTTTGCAATTTATCATTTAATGAAATAGTTTATTTTAAACATAATAAAATTATATAATTGATTAATGACAATAAAATATAAATTATTATGTTTTAAAATGAATTTAAAATGTTTACAAAACGAGAGAAAATAAAAACAAAAGTTAAATAAGAAGAAATAAATAAACTAAAAAAATTAATTAGAAATGATAAAAAGTGAAATATAAAACGAATATAAAATCGAAAAATCGAAAAAAAAAGAGAGATATATATTTTTTAATTTTTATATTTGAAGTACTAATAAGTAGATATTATAGGAGTTATAAGTTGTAACAAATGGTATATAGATTTAATAAAAAAGAATTTTAAGAAATATATTAAATTATTTAAAATGGTTATTTTAAGTCTCCCCATAATATATAGAACAGATAGGTTTAACAAGTTGGTTGAAGTGAAATTGAGTAGAACGTGCAAGCTTTATTTTTTCGTAGAGTGTGAAAAAGAAGCGACAATATGAATGGTGGTATGTAGTGGAAATTAAAAAAATACAAATTTGTTAAATTACCATGTAAACCTAGGTTTTTTAATATACTTCCTAAATTGCCCTTTCAATTTAACTCAATCCATGACACCAAGAAGAGTCCGTTATTCATGTTTCCCATGACTCTCCTTCAAACTTTTAATTTATTTGAATTTATGTATAAAATATATCATAATAATTAAATAATATAATAATATATAATGATAATGATTAATTTTAAAAATATAAATAAATAAAAATATAAGTATTTATGTAATATATATATATATATATATAAATATTGATTTTATTATAAATATATGTAATAATTAAAAAATAATTAATTATATATATATATATATATATGTAGTGTAAGAAACAAAAATTTTGAATTTGAATTTAAAATGAAGTTTTGTTTGACCAACGCGTGTGGTGGGATGGTGTTTGAGAATGGAAATATGGTTCCGAACGTAGCTAGTATACATATCAAGCATTTTTATTTAGCTTTGAACATTTTCTGTTTTGACATCAAGTGACAATCTCAGTGGAGTAAATGCCCTAAATGGATTTCTGATTGTATTGGTAAATGACGTGGAGAATGCTGATTGACGCATAAAAGCCTGTTTGTCTTTTAATAGCTATTATCATTTTGGTTGGCTGTTCTCTTTTCTACATTCATCATTGTAAGAAATGGCCATCGACAAAATAATTACAAAACCTAGTAACCAATCTAAAAATTTTGGAAGTGGTGGGGCTTCAAGGGAAGCAATTGAGAAACATAATAGAGTATTCCATCAAACGATTCATTTACTTTGATTCTTTTCAATTGTCACATTGATATTTATGTATTTTTATATGTAAGTTTTTAAGTTGAATTTTTATCAGAATATAATTGTATATCTAACCTCATGTAATTTTGATGCATGAGTAACATATATTGACCAAGAGAGAGTTGTATTCCTAGAAGTTCTGCCCATCAAGTACGGACATTCCAAATGTCTAGTATTACGATACTCGAGATAATGTAGTTAAATACATCCGTGACTTTTTGCTATCAATTGTGTACGGACTTACAGATAATCGGAATTTTTACTGTAAATCTTTTACATGATTTTGTGCTGATATCAAAATTTATTTTTATACATTTTAATATATTTTTTAACGATCAATTTCCTGCATCTTTGTATAGTATGTCTATAATATTATATTACCGTTAAGCACTTTATTAGTCTGCTTATTTTTTTCATACTGGAATAGAGTCGGTAACTTTATATTTTAATATCTCGGTAATTCATATTGAATTACAAAAATATCACGGCTGTCCCACTCATTTACACATTTGTTATATAACAAACATATAATATTGATTAGACTATAATTTTTGTATTTGTATTTAAACAAAATTTTGACATAAATTTCATATATTTATATTGAAGTTTGAATAAATTAAGTTTGAAATTTATCTATTATTCATCATAGATTACAATGAAAAGTTTATTATATTCATAAATAAACTTTTTATCTAATTTCTGCGCACTTAAGAGTGTACCTTATTACTGGTAAACATGATCCTTGCATACACCAAATCTTTCAACGAGAACAACGAAAGTAGTCATTGAACAGAACGCCGAAGAAAGTCCAAAGGTTAGAACCAACCGCCTCTGAGAAAACTGTCGTGGAGATAACAAAGTCAAAAAGGGTGAAAGAAGATGCAAAATGAACAAGACTGAAACCGATATCATCCCTCCTGTCTGTCCTTTTCAAGCCACACCTCAGCTTTAATGCAATTTGCACAATCAACAACAACGTGGGACGACAAGAAACACTGCAGAATGCTTGAGTATGGAGTCCAAACATGCATAGTCTGTTGCTTGTTTTAGAGCAGTTTTTGAAAACTCAAGCTAGATCAGGCTTCTGAATAGCGCTCTCCTCCGGAGTTTTCAGGTACCACCTTTTGAGGCGTGCGGAAGCTTTTAATACCTAGAGACAATACGGTTGCAGCATTTTGTTAACAATTAACCTCATTTAGCCAAGTATGTTGCCAAAAGTAATTTTCTGAATGTAAGTTTTGGAGGCAAGCAAGAATGGTACCTCTTCGTCCCACCTCGTCCTCCACATCATGACGCTGAGTGCAAGTGTCTCACAGACAACACCGCTGAGCATTCCAATCCATAGGCCCTGTGAAAGTGATACCATGACATTTTTGTTTTTTTTTTTCTTTTCTTTTTTTTTTTTTTTGCCGTCTTGTTGAAATGTAAACCAAAGTGTCATGTTTGACATAATGAATCATATGTAAAACAAAGAATTTTTCATGCCTTCTTTATTGTCTTACTCATCAAATGAAAGCCATTTCATGTATAAAGTAAATGTTTGTGTAGCTAAGGATTGGATTGGATTGTCTAATCATGTGAACTCAGCTGAAAGATGGAACATGGCTGTGTGATGGTAAGTTACCTTCACTTGCAGATGGGCAACGTATCCAAGCACAATACCAACCGGTAATCCAATTAAGTAGAAGCAAACGACGTTGATAATTGCTACAGTTGATTGCATACCAGCACCAACTGCTACGCCTGATTGACATGAAAAATGTTGACCATAAGGCAAAGGAAAATGCGTAATATGAAAGATCAAATCTCATGCAGTAGCTACGCAAGGCTTTATGAAGCTTGAAAACGATATTTTCATGGAAGTCACAAAGCCAAGTGCAAGTAAGATAAGGGAAGAAGAAAACCTGAGAACACGGGATAAATGCTATTGAATAACATGGAGAAAGAAAGCAGGACAGAGAGTTCTGCCACGCTATTTGCAACTGCCTTGTCATCACTAAACAAGTAGCCAATTTTGTGTCCAAAGACTAAGCAGAGAACCCAAAATATTAAGCCTATAGTAACTGAGGTTGAGAGGATGACTTTGATTGAAAATTTCACAGCTTTGGCATCTCCTCTTCCTAGCTCATTTGCAACCCGAACACTATACATCAAAAATAACATGGAAAAAATTTGTCACGCTAACTAAAGATGATGCATTGCATAGTAAGGAGTTGAGGCTAATAAAAGCATACCATGCAGCACCAAGAATGCCTAGGCATACCATGAATTCCCATCCATTGATGTTGAGGCTGCAAGAATTTACTTTTAGTTTTCCATTTTCCTACGGTAGCAAAAATGGGACACTGCTATAGTGAACTCTTACCAAATAGAGAAGGCAGATATGGCAACCTCCGCATTTTTCATGTATCCTGCTACTAAAACCAGTATGGCATTGTACCACAGCTCCAAGCTAGAAGACAAATGGAAAATACTAAATAACAATGCAAATGTTACATGAATTTTATGGAATATCTCATTTTATTACAGTATTAGAAGTTCTAACTATTAAAGCCTGAAGAGTCCCCTGTTGGAAATTATGTTGCCCTGAGTGTAGTTCTCTGAGGCTGGACACTATTGCTGTGTTCGTTTACATTTTTACAACAATTAAACACACACTTTAATCATTACATGCTTAATTTATATATATATATATATATATATATATCTCTCTTATTTTTACACATTTTTAAAAAAATGCTTAAAAACACACCTCAAAATTAAAACGAACATAGCCTATAATTTTGGTGTCGTAAACGCTAAAGGAGAAAGGGAATTACCAAATCATCAGACCAGAAGATATGGAGAGTTTGACCACAGGAAAAATGTCTCTGAATGCAGCCAGACTGAATCCTTTCCACGAGTCAGGGCACCGACCACCAAAGATGTAAATGAATTCCCCAAATACCACAAGCCATGAAGATATGGATAACGCAGCCATGGCACCAGCAAGCCCCCAGTCAAGAACGTAGACGAAAGCCCAAGACAACGGAATGTGGACTACAAATTGCATGATTGATAGGTAAGCAACTATCGCGTTCTTCTGCTGTGCTTGTAGATACATTTGGATTGTTAAGCCAAAAACAAGAGCATAGCAGAAGGGAATGAACCACAGAGCAATATATCCTGCAGATTCTGCAATAGCCTCTTCCTCACCGAGCAGCTTAAAGATGGGTCCTCCAAAGAAGAAGAGAGGCAGCAATATGGTTAGCGTAACGAGATCAACCAGCCATGACCGTTGCAAGAAAATTCCCATCATATGGTACTGTTTCGCCCCAAATGCTTGGCCACAAAGAGTTTCCGTAGCACTAGACATTCCTATCTGCAGAAAAAAACGAAGAAATGCAAAAATGTAGATGACAAAGACTGCTTAAACAATTTTGAGCCTATGAAGGTGAATGATTGTAGATATACCGTCTTCAATGAAATAATCAATTCTTCTTTCATTACCATTACAGAGAATATTACTGTTCAACTTATGGATTATGGATTACTAGCAGATTTGAGGCCTAGTGTGAATGAACTTGGATTCTGTGCATTGGCATTCAGTGACAATTTGACGAACAATTTACATACCGATGCTGAATCTATTGCAAGTATGTAGTATCTCATGGCACTGAAGAAATTCTTAAGAAAAAGAGTAACTTCACATCAGAAAGGATGCGTATTACCAGAATTCCATTCACAAATCTCACACCCAAGGTTTGGACAAGTGCATAACCAGCAAGATCCACTGAGCTTATGTGTCCAATGAACGACTGCGTCACCACAACGGTCCCAAATGCAGTAACCCTTGATATAACACTGGGCAACGCCACCCTCCATATCTTCTTGGATTCTTCACAAACTCTTCCCTTCAAATCCCTCTCCTGTTCTCCTCCTGAATCGAGCAGCCTTGCTTGAATTTCAGTGCCCATGCTCCCCGTATGAAAGAATAAACTATATTGGTTCAGTCGCTACAAAATGAAACCACTGAATGGGATCACTATTCCCAGCACTCTGCACCAAATTTATAAACTCAAAGAGCAATTATATTTAATAGAAATATCCATGTAGAGAGAGAGAGACCTTACGTTTACTGATTCTGTGCAAAGAAGTGTGTCAGCGGATTGCAGTTTATTGGTTGTAGAAAGAAGTCGAACTTGAGAGAGGACGACAATTGCACGGCTTCTTACAATTTTTGTCCGCTCATCTAAAGCACGGTCCCGTTCCACACCTGTCTTTCTTTCCCTAATGTATAGGTCTTTTCTTGCTCCTCACGTGTCCCTAGGCTACGTTTGGTAGAGGGTTTTTTTATTTTATATGATATTTGATAAAAATTATATTAAGAAGAGTAGTATATTTAAAAAAAATAGATTAACAATATGAGTAATATATTTTATTTAAATAAATATATATAATTTATAATAATAATAATTAAATAGTGTGATAATTTATTATAATAATAATTATATTATAAGTTGTAAATAAAAATAAATATGAGTATATATATATAAGATATATATATATACTAATTTGATTATTAATATGTTTATTGATTAAAAAATAATTAATTATATATATATATATAAGAGTCAAATTTTAAATTTAAATTTAAATAGAAATGTTGTTAAAATAGTATTTCTAATAGTGTAAAGTTTGAGAAAATGTGATGGACTTGAGAGTTGGGTTCCAAACATAATCTTAGACTAAAAAATGATTTTGTATAATTTGAGAAAGATGAATTTTTGTGAGTGAGAGCAAGATGATAGATGATTAATATAATTGATATTTATATTTATTTTAAAAAAATTGATATATAAAAGTAATATAAAATATTATATATTGATATATAATTTTGAATGTAGAATATTAGTAAATATATTATAATGAATTTTTGTGATTTTTTTATATTGTCTGACAGATATTGTAAATGTTATATTTGTTGTGCGAATGTGGCAATAACAATATCAGATAAAAAACAGCAATAGATTTGATGATATTTTGTAGCGTGGCAATGACATGTGCGATACAATGGAAACTTACTATTGGTCGTATAAAAATGTGATGTAGAAAATGAAAAAAAATAATATTGAATTATACTAGTTGTTGTTGTCATAGTCAATAATATAATTGTATTGATTAAAGGTATTTGTAATACTAATAATAATAGAAATAATAATAACAATAATTACGCCATTTTTGCTATTTATAATAATATAATAACAATATTGTTGTCGTTTTTCTTATCGTTATCATTATCATCGCATCATTATTAATTCTGTCATTAGCAATAGTGTGTGGCCCCCAAAGGTGGCGCACATGAGTCACGAGCTCTGAGAGGTTTGACAATTGGACAGCGGCGCCACTTGATGCCCATGATTACCCCACGCGCGTGGAATAGGCAGCAGTAAGATTCGCCAATTGCTTCACCCAAAAATTTCGACCCTTTTTCAGTTGAAAACAAGGTCATGTTTGTTTCGCTTCGCATTTAAAAAAATATACATATTTTAATTATTAAATTTTTAAAATTTTATTTTTAAAATTTTTATATAATTTTTTAAAGAATATATTTAAAAATATATATTAAAAAACCAAAACAAACAATAAACACATTTACTGTTCAAATGGGTGCTCATCCAGGCGCTGCTTTGGCTGTGATTGGAAGGATGGTCATCTCTCGAAAATGGTTTTCTGAAATCTGGAGAGAAATGAATTTTGGGAGCGAAAAATAAATGAGTATAATAATAATATTTTATAAAAGTATTGTTCAGTGGTGGATGTGACGAGTAATTACATTTAATGACATGATGCACAAGTAAAATATTAAAAAATTGGTAGTGAGCGTAGATGCGGGTGGGATGTCGTATAATTGTATTTAATTTTGATTTTTTTATTGTATATAAAATAATGGATATGTCGGACTTGGTCCTGGCACGGCATTTGACTCTACGTAACGCACGTGGGTGGGGTAGGTGACTACGCGCAGGCCAAACCCTTTTGGAGAAAATTTTTGCAGATTTTTCAAAGAAGGGGCCAATAGAGACATTAGAACGTAAAAAGACAGAATTCCCTCTGCCTTCTTCCCTTTTATATTTTCACTGACAAGGTTATGTTTGGAAGAGGGGTTTTGTTAAGAAATGATGTTTAGTTATAATTGTGTTGAAATTAATAATATATTTAGAAAGGAGATTTTCATTGAATGTGTAGTATAATTTATTTAAATTTATATATTTATATATACATATATAATATATATAAATGATAAGATAATGTCATGTTATATATATAATAATTAATTTTTAAAGTATAAATATACACTTATATATGTGTATATAAATATAGATTTAATTGTAAATAAGTGTAATGATTGAATAATAATTATTTTATTTATACATATAAGAGAATAAAAAATTTTAATTTAAATTTAAATATAAAAATTTTATTCAATGATATTTTTGATATAATAAAATTTAACAGATTAGAGTAAAGATGGAAAACATGAAACAGACATGGAAGTCATCGACCCCAGTGCAGAGGCCGTGGAAGAACATCCACACGAAGCAATATTTTGAGCAGAAAATATTTATTAAGAAATAATTGCTGGCCTTCCCCTCCCTTTTTCTTTTGGTTCCACTGAAACTAGATAAACAGAATATGCCGTTTTCTAATTTAAAAAAAGAAACATAATTTAAATGGAAAAATCTTAAAATTTTAAATTTATTATTTGAACTCAATCAAATAACAAAACCATTTAATTGAAGTAGATGAATAAGTTAATTGTGCTTATAATTACCTGTATTATATTATTAAAAATTTGAGATGTAATTTAGTTCCATAAAATAAATTTAAAATATTATTCTTAATTAATAAATTTACTCCATTATCCTTACACTTTCAAATATGAAAAGTAATATATCATTACTTCTTTTATATACTATGTATTTGTACTTATGTTATTATAAAATTGAAACTTCTTAGTTGTAGCATCGTAAACTCGTATGATTATTTTTAATTATTTGTATTTTCTAGTATTATCTTTTTTTTCTTTTAATGTATTATATTATTAGCTTTTCTCTCAAATTTCAAATATTTTACCTTTAATTTTTTTTCTTATTTTAAATATACTTTGTATTTTAAATTTTATTAAATTTACTATTTAAAATGTAATAACTTTATCATTTTTAAATAATTTTGCTGATAAGTAATTAATATGGATAGGGCTAATGTGGATGAAAGCATGGTTGGAAAGTTGAGAAGAAACAAAATACGGGCTATTATCTAATTTACCTCCACTTTCCAAGAAGATAAATTGGCTATGTTTGAGAGAGGGGGCGTTTGTTGAATGTGATGTCCGGTAAATGTTAAGTTAGGATAATTAATATGCTTGAAAAAAAAAATTTAATGAGATGAATATTAAGAATTATTTATTAATTAAAATATTTCATTATTATAAAATTTAATTATTCTATTCTATAGTTGGTCCAGCTCTGATTAACTGTCTGAATTAAAACAAAATTCAGAATTTCAATTAATTTCAGCGTTTCTTTTCAAATATTTGAAGAAAAAGTAGAATTAAATATATTCATTTTTCTTCCAGTAAACAACAAATTGTGCATGTAAACGAGCAAAATATTACAATAAAAAGTAAGGCACATCGTTTATTTTCCATTTAACGATAATTGGTTGGTAGAATGAATGGCTCACACCTCACCACGTATTCTCTGAAAAATGATGTTAGAGAACGAACAACAATCGGAAATGAGCGATCATGATTGCTCCACGTGCATTTAAGGACTACCTTGTAAATTCCCAACTACCAAGATAATGTTTAGATCTCTAAGATGAGTAGGTACATCCACCAGTCAAACTTTATTATTGGAACTTCTTCAAACGTAGAAAATAAAATTTTTATTTAAATTTAAATTTAAAATTTTTTATTATATATATAATTAATTAATTTTAAATTATTACATTTAATTATAATTATATCAATATTTATATAAATACAAATACATTTACATTGATGTATATATTTATATTTTATAAATAATTATTTTTCTTATATATTATTCCATTATTATTATATATTTTATATATATACATATTCAAATAAAAATATTATTTATCTTATTAAAATTTTCTTTTTAAATATATTATTCTTCAAAATATAATTTTTATTAGATATTATCTCCAATGAAAATTTATAGGTCATTTTCAAGAAAAACCTCTCTCCCAAACATAGCGTGGCCTACTTGACAGTGAAATAATCTTAGGCATGAATTTCGAGCCATGAATTTCTAATCTTCGTTTATTTACTTTTTTTTAAACTGTCCAAATAATATCTTAATTTAATCTTCTTTAGAATATACGTTATTTCTTGATTTTGACTTCTATGTTTTTCATTTTTTAATTTTTTATTTTTGCTTTCTTAGATGAAAAGATTACAAAGAGAAAAAGGAGGATACTTACCATATTTTAGTAACTACTAAACCAAAAACTGCGTCTAGTTTTGTTTTCCTTTTCTATGAAATAATGCATACATTTCAATTATTTATTCTTTTTGAATTTTATTTATTTTTTACTTTTATACAATTTTTTTAAAATCTAAACATACGCACACATGTAAACCAAAACCAACCTAGCATGTATATATCTTCCGTTAAAATGCGTGCTCATTTTTAGTGGTCAAAATGTATTAGGATATTTCAACATTAATATATGCGCTGCTTATTACACGTCACTCGAAGTCATGATGCAATGATGAGGGACTTGGAAGTAAACTATGTTTGGCAGAGGGTTTTTGTCGAGAGAGAGTGTTTGATAAGAACTATGTTGAGATAAATTATAAGAGTTTAATATCTTTAATTTATTTAAATATATGTATAAAATATATAATAGTAATTAAATGATATAATAGTATTTATAAATAATAATTAAATTTTACAATTTAAATATATATAAATACGGGTATATGTGCATATATTAGTATTGATATATTTAGAAATATATTTAACAATTAAAAAATAATTTGTTAATTGTATATATATAAGAGAAATTTAAATTTAAATAAAATTTTTTTAATAATATATTGGGAGTGTTAGCTTAAACAGATTGTACAATGATATAAAAGTTGGCTTCCAGACAAGTGAAATTAGGTTCTAACAACCTCGACCATTATTAAGTTGGTGGCACGATCTCACACCAAAATAATTTTGGCGATCAGATAGTTGATAGGCCAATCACGGGTAAGTGAAAAGGGCAAACAGGATCTCAAATCCCAGGATGGAACATTCATGAGTGGTCAGTATTTTTGGGGAAAAAATTATTATATGATGTTTGGTTGAACGACTCTAGTGACAAAAAAAAAAATATTAGAAAAAAAAGAAAAATAAATGAAAATAGAAATATTGAATGTTTTTAAAAAAAGAAAGTTAATTATATGTCTTTTAATTTTCCTAACAAATGCGAGGGGAATGAATTTAATTCATTTAAACTTCATTTTTTTCAAAATTTCTCTTTCGCCCTATAGTCCCACGGCGGTGACCAATGACGTGACTAAATAAATAAGCACGGAGCTTGATCACCATCGCCTTCTCAATTATTTAAAGCATTATCTTTTCGATTTTTTTCAATTATGTCCAACTTATCAATTCTTTCACGTCCTATCTAAACGTACACAAAAAAAAATTTGCTCTCTCTCTCTCTCTATGCGTGATAGCAATGGACTCGAATTGACGACTCTCTACAAAATATGACACCTGTATTATCTATATTCGTGTAGTCACAACTCATATAAGTCATATAAACCATAAAAATATACAAAATAATAATGTAAATAATATTCAAAATTCATTTAAAAATATAAATAATTGAAATTGAGTGTTTTAGGACTATTAGTTTGAAAACAAAGATAGTCCAACAAATCAAGAACATTGAAAAAGCCCCTTTACTATCCTAACACCAACTATGGTGAAATCTTCATTAAACAACCCACCTTAGCCCAATCCAAATCAAACCTCAAGTCTTCAGTAGCATGGTGTAAGTCCACGTGGGGATGATGTAATGGAATGGATTTCTAGTATAGCACTTAGCATGGCCAATGCCCCTCTCACGCTTTGACCTTCTAATTTGTACTTTTTATAGAGCTATAAATGGATTATAGGGGTTTGTAACTTCATGATCTCAAAGTAAGAAAATCAAGAACTACACACATCTTGATAATAGAAATGGTGTTCAATATGTAGCTATAATCAGTCCAATGGAGAGCGAGAATGGAAGTAGTGGCCAACCTCTAGATTTAGACACCGGCGAGTATGTTTGATGGTTGGTCTTTGAGGGTCGTTTGAATTTGGTGTTCAAAAAGTAAACACGGTAGAGAAAGGAAATTTCGTAGTTGTTTGCTTTAGAATTTGATTTTTATTATTATTTTTTTTTATGGTGAGGCATTGTTTGGTTTGATATATTGTCTAAAATTATGTTTTGTTGTAAAATTATGATGGATTTGAATTTGTGAAGCTATATATATAGAATATAATATACTAATGATTAAATGATATAATAATATACAAGAATAATAATTAATTTTTTTAAAGTGTAAAAATATGTACGTATATGTATAACTATGAGTGTGTGTGTGTGTGTGTATAAAAAAGAAATAACTTCAATTTAAATTTAAATAAAATTTTGTTAGATAGTATGTTTAAATTGCATGAATTCTAAAATGATGAAAATGAACATTGGTTTAAGATAATGAACAATCAAATTTAATATATAGATTGGATGAGTGAAACATATTTTCTCAAAATGTGATGATCAAGTCCACATAGTTGACAAATACCAGCGAGTTTTTTCCTCTTTTTTGTAAGGAAAAGCAAGCTTCCTATTCATTGAACGGAGGGAAAGGAGTACAACTCAACGGAAGATACTTCATGTCTCTCTCACTTGTTGTAGCACTTCCAGCTAGCATGCATCGCATTACATTTGAAAAAAACCGAAGGATAAACTCTTCAAGACAGAAGCTTTAATGTCTTGACATGAGGGACCCATGACAGCTTGACAGCAGGACACTGGGGACTTGGGATCGCCAGATGAAGTTCTAATTTTTTCTCTAGAGAAAAGCCTGTTTGACCTCTATTTTAGTGTTGACCAAACACCACTCTTTCCTTGATTAAGTGACATGCACTAGAAACCATGAACTTACCCAATTTTTGTGTTGACCAAAGACCACTCTTTCCTTGGTTAAGTGACATGCACTAGAATTTTTGTGTTGACCAAAGACCACTCTTTCCTTGGTTAAGTGACATGCACTAGAAACCGCGAACTTACCAGTCTCAGAGTAGTGCCATATGAGAACATCTTCAAAGGACGTGCGGCCCAAAGGAATTGAAACAATACTTTACACACCTTTCCGAAAAATCTTGCCAAGTAGTTCATGATCCATGTTCTGCTGTTGGGCTCTATGAGATACTGGACAGGACAGACTCAACACTTGGCAAGGTGTCTGCAGGTCTGATGGGTTTGAATGTTCATGGTCGGGGAATTCGTCAATCAAACCATATGCGAACAATGCTCTACATATGATTTGCCATCGAGTACTGGCTACCAAAATCCGTCCGGTAGCTAAAATTCTCTTCCATGTCGACGATGGACAATAGCCAGGTTTCGCTTCTGGAGCGGGAAAATTACTTTGCCTTTGTATATATGGCTCGAATATTAGATTGCTCTTCGTATAATTTGCTCTATAAATGCAAGAAAGAGTTGATGGTTGTGTTTGTTTCGTTATTTTAAAATTAAAACACATATTTTAGTTGTTATGGTTTTAAAATTTTTTTTTTTTGTTACTTCTATAATTTCTCAAATTTTACACTTAAAAATAAAAATATACACACCCAAAAAAAAGAACGTAGATAATATGATACTTGCTACGTGTAGGAACAAGAAATATGCATGCATTTTATGTTCAAAAATGGCATATCAATTAGAAGGATAATTAGAACATGAAAGCAAAAGCCAGCACTCATGAACAAGTGAAAGTATATGAAGAGAAAGCAAACTCCTGCGTGTCATACGTAATCGTGAATTATGTACGAAAAAAATTAAATGCAATTTACTAATCAAAATTCACTTGTCTCAATTGAAATGCATGACTAGTTCGAGTATCAAATGGGCAAATTGTCCATTCTTCATTAACTAAAAAGTTAGCAATGTTCTTCATTCACTCTCTTGTGCAATTAGATTGTGAGCCTAATTACCAAATGTTGTATATCCTCTAACCATATCTTGCTTTTTGAAATCTTAGAATCAATCCGTGTTCCAACAAAAACCGAGAAATGAAAATCAAATATGCTCTATTTGGGAGTTAATAGAGTGGAAAATATATTTAGTTGAAAATTACTTTATGCAGATTGTTTTGTCTACTAACTCACATGTAAGTATCTTAATTGTTTGTTCAATTTAACCAAAAGTTATTTAAATTATGCAATAATCAGATTGTTGAATAAAAAATCAGTTTATTAGAATATAATCTATTTTTTTATTGGAGTCTATATGTAAGTGTAAAAATTTATTTTACAAGTTTAATGTTCTTCTGTAAAAGATTGAACTTCTGAAACTATTTTTTATTATCATATTTTTCATTCTAATTTAGTTACTTGAAACTTCTTGAAATGAAATGTCATAGTTAACATAAATAGAAGTTATAAGTACAACCACAATTTGAACATTTCCTAATTATCATTCTAAGCAAAAACGCAAATAGTATTTCTATCATGTGAGTTTGCTACTGTATTATATATTCCATCGGCAATATTTTAATGGCAAATATAATTTTGTTAGTTGACGAATTCAATTACAGAGTTCATATTGACTGCAATAAATAAAAAATAATTTACTGTGTTAGTTGAGCTTTATCCTTGTACGTTCATTATTAAATTCTGTTATGCAGAAAAAATGGACTTATGAAACATTTGATTTAATACCATATTTTCCAGTGATATTTGAGTAATTAGAGCTTCTTATTATCAAATGAAATGATTGAAATAATTGGCCAAAAATATAAATAATATTGTTGAATTTGTTCTTAGAGTTCTAGAACAAATTGAAACATTATTATTCTAATATTTTCCATAAAATTTAGTATGTTGGAATTCATCATGGAATACTTTCATCATAAACATTAATTTGGTTATTTGATAAAATTCATTATTGGAAAGTTATAATTGCTTACAATAGTGGCAAAAACATCCATTTAAGTTGCAATTTTAATATGAAATAAAAATAAAAAAGATATATTTATTATCAGGTGTGCAATTTTTTGAAATATTTTAACATAAATCTTTCTTGAACGTGGTACACATGACAATTTTAATTAAATGAGGACACATTTAAAAGAAATATTGTGCTATATAATATGTTAAATGGTTTTAGTATTTTTCCATTATAATTAATACTTTTCATTTTTTATTTAGATAATTATCAAAAATATATATTATTGATATATTTTAATGTTTATTGTTAGTATTTTAATATTCTGCAAGAAAATATAGGTAATTGTATTATTTATGTAAAATTATCGTAATGCTATTTACATGCGTTGGTGTTGAACGATTTCTATTAAGGATGCTGGGAAAGACAACATCCATTGGAAAGCTGTGAATTGAAAAAATTACTATACGTTGAAAAAATTACTTTCTTCAAATACCTTACTTTTTTTTAAAAAAAAAGAAAACGATGGCTACATTTGAAATCTATGTTTTAATGTCCCATCACTCTATTAAGCTTTACACAACTAAACATACCACTTTATAAAATTTTCATTCGAATTCAAATTTAAGATTTTCATTTCTTATATATAAAATAATTATTATTTTTTAATAATTATACTTATTTATAATCAAATCAATAATACCTCTTAAGCACACATACACTCATATTTATATACATTTACACCTTAAAAATTAAGTATTATTCATATATATATTATCATGTTATCTAATTATTATTATACATTTTAATAATATATTCAAATAAATTAATTTTTCAAATATCAAACACTTACAACAAAATATATTACAAATCCTAACACAACTTTCACTAAATAACATCTCACAAAATACCTTTTTTAATATAGCCAAATGGGTGTTTTGGTGATGAATGATATTTGGTGAGAGTTATGATGAGTGTGTGTTTGGAAGCAAGATTTGATGTGATGAATAGTATTATTTATTTGAATTTGTTTATTTGTAAATTTATGAAATATATAATAATGATTGGATGATATGATGATATATAAGGATAGTGATTAGTTTATAGGGCATAAATATATAAATGTGAGTGTACGTGTATTTATACATATATATTGATTTAATTGTGAATATGTATAATAATCGATAAATAATTAGTTAGTTATATTTGTAAGAAATGAAAATTTTAAATTTAAATTTAGATGAAAATTTAATTGTATAAGATGTTTGGTTGTAAAGTTTGACAGAGTGTTAAAAGTTGAAATATAATATTCCAAATGTTCTTGAAGAAAGGATAAATGGTAGCGTTTGCATATATGGCAATAGGTTTAACACTTTTGAGAGTGCATTTTGTTGGAAAAAAAAAAAAAGACTTCGTTTAAACGTTAACAAAATTAAAATACATATTTTAATCATTACATTTTCAAAAAAAATTCTCCTTTTTATTACTTATGCATAATTCTCAAAAAAAAAATTACTTAAAAAAAACATAAAAACAACCACAAATTTTTAATTTACTTCTAGGAATGGAATTCCAAACCACCATGTTATAAAATGGACTATGGACAGCAAAATCCACGCTTAGGCCTAACACATATCAATTATATCTATCTCAATCATTTAACCAATATATATTATGCTTATCTATTAATGGAAAATGAAATTATTCCTAATTAGAAATGCTTTCTAGAACCCAAAACCCATGTTTAGCAATCTAATTCATCATGTGTGTTTTTATTTTTTGAGCACATAGTATATTAATAAATGCAAAATTATTTATACTAATAGGATTAATTTATCAATATACTTAGTAGGCCTATAAATTTATTAATTCTACGTTGTAGTTGTGTCAAAATAAATCTTGAACTACAAAAAAGTTTCTTTATAATTAAAAATCCCTTTGTCATAAAAACTTGTACAAAATAACAATCACGATATATCCGTGCATAGCATGGGCTGCATTTAGCAATGAATGATTGAAGGCAAGTCCATAGACAATGATGACGATGATATTCCAAGTTGACAATCCCATGCATGGCAGCTGTTACGTCGTCAATCAAGGTTGTCGGGATGTACCGATGGAGTGAAGATACTTCTTGATTGGCCTTGCGGGATTTAGTTTGATGAAATCTTGGTTGATTTGCTTGGCTTCAATCTTTATTTTGCATTAGTATAAGGTGACACCTTTAATGTGTGCGTAATTTTTCTTTATAAATTATTCAAAAATCCAAGAACAGGCCACAACCGGTCTAAATTGATAACATTCGAGATTATGCAGGATTATACACGAAAGTTCTTTTTTTGGCTCTCTCTTTAGCCCTATATCTCTTATCCTTAGGAGGTCTTTTATTCATCTAATTTTACAAATCAATAATTTTTATCTCCATTCAAATTATTTAAAATTTCTACTCTATTTTAATTAGGAAGCATATAATTTAACTAACAAAATATATTACAATGATTTATTTTCGTTATACGACAAAGTAATAACCGCAACAACTTAATAAACCATGAATTTCACTTGTAGAATCTCAAAATGTCACCATACCGTTTAATGTAATGATGGGTCATGTCATAGACTCATCCGAGTCCGGGCAACGTCCGCCGTGACCTCCACATATACTGGCGAAGTATAATCCACACCTGTTTTCCACTCACCCAAAAATTAATTAAAAAATACACTTGTCCTGTCACTGGCCGTGTGATATTTTACAGCCATATAAATAAAAGTGGAAAATTGGAAATATACTAAAAGATTTAACAAGCAGCTCTCATAAAATATAAAAACATCATTAGATTATTGTAATTAATTAGAAATGTCATCTTAATTAGTAAAATAATTAAGAGGATAGAGTCAAAAACTCCAGAATTGAGATGGTGGGTCCAGTCGATGCTGCACCCGGAGCACAATTTTGGGTGCAGCACAAATGACGAGTGGCGTGTGCTTATTAGTATTTTGTTAAATTACACCATTAACTACTTATGCAACTTAAAACTAACAACAAATTAAAGTTAATAAATAAATAAAAGTTTAATATACATATGCAACATTTTATATTTTATTATAATTTATTGTTACATGTTTAGACAGTTTTATTGTAAAATATTATTGTGTGTTTATGCATCTTTTATTATGAACTTGTTATTAATTATAGTTAATCAAAAATATTTATTCGAATTCTGTTTTTTAATTCCTATGAACTATACCCATTATTTGTTAAATTCTAACGTAATTAAGGAAAATTGAAACTTGCTTTGAACTTAAATAATAGATATAATTAATTTTAATTAATAACAATTTAAAAATAATAAAAATAGAATCTTAATATTCATTATCAATATTTTATATATTATTATAATTCATTCTTATGTATTTATACGGTTTTTATTATAATTCATTTTTATGCATTTATGCATTTTTTATTTTGTTATCAATTATAATCAAATATTCCAATTTATATTTTTTTATTTTTAATTATACTGATTAATACTAATCATAATTAAATATAATATTACACATGTATTTTAAATTTTTGTTTGTTCTATAATTTTAAATCATTTTTAATTATGATTAATTCATTAATAATGTATTGTAGCAGATTAATGGTCACATTGTCATCATCTATTACACCCGAAACACAGCATCGACTAAACCCCATGGGTGGGTGTTCACGCCCGTTGCATTTAGAAAAAAAGATGTTCATTTTTGTTTTCAAATTTTAGGTTAAAATACACATTTAATTATTATATTTTTTAATTTTATTATTTTTTTATTTTTATATAATTTTTAAAATAAAAATATTTAAAAATACACAGTTAAATTTAAAAATAATCGAAGCCGATAGTTCTTTAACTCTGTACATACCTAAACATTTATTTCAGAGTCAAAAGAAATGTTTAGTAGCAAAACTACAGTTGATGCATAGTAATGGAGAGCAAATTTAGTGAGGTCATTTCTAAACGTGAAAAAGTTATTTATTAGTAAAATAAACACATCCTATATATGTGCAGATTTATATATAAATTATAAATTACTGTATTTTAATTAATAAACATAAAAAAATTTTAATATTAAAAAGTATAAAGAATATTAAAATAATAAAATAAAGAAATATCAAGAAAATTTGAAAAAGGAATAAAAATTTGAGAGAAAATACAAATAAAAATAACATAAGAAAATAAGAAAATTATGTAATTCTACATTGTGAAAAATATTTTATATAAAAAATGATGAAAGATGAAAAGAATTCAAAAAATGATAAAATTTGAGAGAATATATAAATATATATATATATATATATACACACACACACATTTAAATTGGATGTAAAGAGAGAATAAAATGGTAGAAAGAATAAAAGTATGTAATATAAAGGTAATTATGTAAATTTACTTTATGCAATTAAGAATTTTTAGTAAAATTATAATATAGTATGAATAATAAATATTGGTTATATACTTTGAACTATTTTATTTTTAGAGAAAAAGATTAAGAAAGAAACAAATTGGAAGTTGCATATACACTCTTTATATAAAGAGGCCGAACCTTAGAGTTTGAATTTGGTGGGCCTAATATGATTTTACAAATTTAGCCCCAATTTTATAATTATCAAAGGTTAAATTAGTATTTTTAAATGTAATTAATAATAAATAACTTCTCTTAAATACTATAGGGTGGGTGTATGTTTAGGAAGATATGGGAACATACCCTCACCCTATCCTCTGTTATAGTTAGATAATAAATGTTAGTTTTATATTTGAATAATTCAATTATTACTTAATTTGATTATTATTTTGACTATTCCTTTAATAATTTTTTTTGACTAAAACTATATGCTGTCATAAAAAAAATATTTTTTCTCACAACTAAAAAATATAAAATATGAAAAAAAATCAAATTCAATACAATAAGCATAACTAAAAAATAAATATAAAAAAAGTTTCCACCCTAGTTAATATTTTGTCTTCACAATTTTGAACTTAATTTTACTTTTAAAAAATATTTGCAACTTGCCATATTCTTAAATCATATAATCCTCAAATAAACTACGAGTTTTCTTCTATTTATTTTACTTTTTTTGATAATTAAATTAAATATATTCTCCCTTTTAAGAAAAATATATTTTACAAAAAAATAGAATTTTGAGGGCAATTAGCATTGTTGTTTATTAATTTTCAAGAGTGGCAAAAAATGTTTAATTTTTAAAATCTTGGTAATTTCAAGACATTTTCTCTAGGATATGTCACGTGTTGTGCACATGCTAGAAAATTTTGGGGGCTCCGGCTGATTTTGGCACGTTGGTGCCAATTTAATGACATGGCTTGATGATTGGACAAGCCTAGATTGATTTTATAAATAATATAAACAAAATTAAAGATGCATATTTTTAAAAAGTATAAGAATATATAAACATTATAAAAATTATAGAAATCATAAAAATATTTTCAAATATATATTAAAATTATAAAAATATTTGATAAATATATCCACTAATAATATAAGATATAAACTTATCAGGATTATAAAATATAAAATAAAATTTCAAAAGTTTAACTTTTTGGAAAGACATAAAAATAAAGATTTAATTCTTTAAATAAATTTAAACATTTTCTATATTTCTATAAATATACTATTTAATAATATAAAAATATTTTCTAAATATATAAATAAAAACGTAAAAATATATTTTCTAAATATATTCTCTAATGAATAATAAGAATTTATATATCATACAAATAAAAAATTAAAAATTAATATATTCCATTATACATTAACAAAAAACTATAAAGAATATGCTTTCTGAAATATAAATTAGAAAATTTAAAGATTAAATTAAATTAAATACAAAAATACAAATTTAAATATCTTTCAATAAGAATATTGCAAATGTATTTTAAAAAAAAAATTGAAAACATAAAAATTCAAAATTTCTAGAAAGTACAAATATAAATAAATTTATATTTTCTGAAATGCTAATTAAAAATATAAAAGTCATATATTCTCAATAATAAAAACATGTAATGTAGATTTAAAAGCTTATATTTCCTATAATTAACATAAAACTAAAAACTATAAAACAAAAGTTTGAAAATTTAATTTTTTTCTAAACAATGTCTCTTTGAAAATAAAAAATGTATGTTCATAAATAAAAAAATATAAAATTTAAGTATGAACATCTTTCAAGCAATGTAATATTACTATATTTTCAAAAAGTCAAAGATTTATATTTTTGGAAAAAGTAATTTTCTACTACATTGCCGCAAATGCTGTTATTTTTTAGTTTAAGAAAAATATTTTTAATTTTTATAAAATATATTACAATTATCCAACTTCACACTTTTTCCCTCCAAAATTGATCCTCGATGGTATGGTTTGCAAATATTATCATGTCGTGATCCTAAGTTTGGCGTGTGACATTTTGACTCTTTGAGTATTGGTACCAATCATATACTATCTCAACCCGACGCTCCCATTCAAGGCATGGTTCAAAGTTAAATTTCTTTTAAAATGGTAGTACTTTGAGTTTAATACCACTAAACTTCTCATCATGCTCATTCGTGGGTCTATTCCTATGATGCCTTGGAAGCTCATCAAATAGATCATCGTGGTAGAAGTCATCTGGGGATTGCTATTCCACCTTTTGTCTAGGCTCATGAACCATCATCTTTATGATCCGTAACCCGTTAACCATAAAGTGATGGTTCATCCTTTGTACTTGTAATTTGAGATGTCTCTACTTTCTTTAAATAATCATACATTTCTTTTACCGTCTTAGTAATCCTTTGCATATGGACTCTAATTGTCTCGAGCATCATCTTCATGTCATGGATCTCACTTTGTAACCTATTTGACTATTTAATATGGTGAAACAAGGCAAAGGTACAATGCGTGTGTGCGTATGTGTGTGTATATATATATATAGATGTAAAGTGTATATTTGACAACTCACAACAATTGTGTACATATTCAATATTCAAAATAGTCTCACCCAAACTCAACTCAAGGTTGCTATGGAAAATTCAACTTGATTCCTAAGCTCAATGACTAATAAATTTGCAACAAAAGGTGTAGAAATCAAGAAATTGGAATTTTGGATCAATTTGGAAGCAATGAGATTGAAAAATAGTTGAGGAAGGATAATCGATGAGGTTGAAATGATTCTAACCAAACAAAAACCTAAGTTACTTAAGATAGACCCTTGAAACAAATTAAAATAAAGCAACTAAAAAACCAAACACTTATGTCGCGATAATGTTGGCCACACGCTATCACAATCTAGCTGAATAATTTGACTTGATACTTGAGTTTAGAGTTATAGGCACTCAAACACACATAAGTATGAAAAGAGGTGTTTTTCTTCATTCAAATGTGAAAAGTGGCAAAAGGTCTCTAAACAATAGAAGAGATAATATTTATAGTTGTCTCAAATGACTAGGTAAGGCTTTGCAAGGTACAAAAATTCAAACTAAAATGAAGTCAACTCAAAATTAGCTTTTCCTACACTATGCCATCGATCTAGGGTGGGCGTGATCAATGCCACCTTGTCTAGATTGTTCAATGTGTATTCGTTCTTGCAGCAATTGCAATGTCAGAATGCTACTTGGTCAATTGCACACTTCCAAGATCGATCGCACTCAATGCAATCATAATGCAAAACCTTAGTCCTACTAATTGCGCTTTGGGTTGATCGATCCGTCTCCTGTGATGGTAACAACAAAATGTTCTTAGGTCAATCTAGAATATTGTGAGCAATCACAACTTTCCCAATTGTAATTACAATTTGCACCCAAGTCAATCGTGTTGGGGTTGGATTTATCCGAGGTAGCTTGGTTTGCAATTTTAGACCCTTTTTAAGTTCCTTATTTCTTCCAAGCCAAAATTTGAAGCCATGCTCCACTCCTTGGCTCTTCCAATGCATCCAAGGCGTCACTAATTTTGGTGTCTGCATCATTATAAATTTTATTACAGATCAAATCAATAATCACCGTCTATCAAGTGAGATTACTAATATATTAATATAAATAGGCATGTAATTTTATCATCTCGTATAATCTAGTAATTATATTAAATATTAGATTTCTCTATTATCTCCTTAACAACTATAGAAAGCTATACTTAATTTCCTTAAACAATTAAAACACACAATTATCCTATTAATATTTTTTTACTTCAGTGAATTTATCTACTCTTTTATGCCGTCTCTCGTTATGTGATAGTCACAAACTAGATTTAACATGTCAACCTCTATTATCTCATTCTATGCAACTCAACTCAATACAAGAAAAGTGATCCAAACCCTACTCCCTCCTAAACTAAAAATATAAATAAAATAATTCAAATATGATTAGAAAAAAAATATATATGGGAATTAAATAAAACAAATACAAAATTCAAAAATACTCTATACTCCATCGTCAATCAAAAACCCCTCATTATCCTTATACCAACTAAGATATAACCTTTACCAAGCAAAAAAAATCCATGACGACAGATGCAAGTCCACCATCTTAGCCCTCAATAGGAATGGATTTTCAGAGCATCTCCCTGGTATAATAGCCAATGGCCTTCTAAGGCCACACACACACACACACACAACAACCACGTGGGGACACCAATTACTAATCTCGAGTGACGATTGAGTTGTGGCTTAATCATCATCTTACGAATTACGAATTGTACCAAACATCTTATTTATAAAATATTTATTTTAAGACACACACACACACACACTAATTGAAGTCTTCTCAATATACAATATACTATTGAAGAGAATTTTTTGATTAAATGAATCAATATACTAGTTAAACTGATTATTTATATAATAAAATATATTCCAATGATTTATTATTAATTGATAACGAAGTAATCATGTTAATAACTTTGGCAATATTTGGTTGATAATTTTGTCTGAGAATGAAGATAACAAAAAAATTTATTTTGGATAAAAATTATGCTATTTTAAAAATATTGATGCAGATGGTAAAAATAATTTTTTTTGAATTTGTGTATTTATACTATAACAACAACAACAACAACAACAACAACAATAATTGGATGATGTGATTGTATATAAAGATAACGACTAGTTTTTAAATTATAAATATACATAAATGTAAGTCTACACGTGTGTGTATATATGTATTAATTTGATTAGAAATAAGATGCGACGATTTAATTTTGAATATTTGTATATAAAAATGTATGAAGAGAAATAATTTGAATTTAAATTTAAATAAAAAATTTATCAAATAGCATGCTCAAATTGTGTCAATTTTGATGCAATGAAAGAGAATGTAAATTTTGGGACAAGCTATGACTTAAGATCAAATTTAACTTGTAGATGAGTGATGTAAATTCTCAAAAATGTGACAGTCTAGCCCAGGTAGTTGATCAAATTCAAGAAATATTTCAAAAACCTTAATGTAATTGCAGCGATGAGTCGCAGCCCACAATGCACGCCACAAGCTCCTAATACATTGTAACATTCAATTCCATTCCAAGAGCTCCAATTGTGGCTTAATCTTTATTAAGAAAAAAATCAGTCTTGGAGAATAAAGATCAAACATTGGTCAGCCAAGTGTATTTTTATAGAAAAAATAGTGTCCCGTATGCGCATTAATCGACAAATTAATTAATAATGAATCTATTTAATCGAGGGTCATCTCCAATGTTGAAAATGTGGTCGTTGGAGTTTTTCGAATGCGACAGTCAAAATCTTTATGGTGAAAATTTCTTGATTTTGATTTAATGAAATGTGCAACCCCTAATAGTTCGACATTGAGAATATTTTAGGCTCGTCGCCCTTACATCTCGAACTTTGTCTTGGACAACTAACTTCTAATGTTTTTGAAAATTAAACGGTCTTTATTTATATATTTAATTATTGTTTTCTTTAGACACTGATGAATTGTGTGAAGAGCCAATTTCCCAGTTACTAATATAAAGGAATACACAATAAGATTTTAGTGCCAACAATTATCATCACAAAGGAAAACATTCACCTGCACGCGTAGCAAGCTGGCCATCATGACCATGACCATGACCATGGTGCCTCCCTTGGGGATAGAATGGCGATTGTAGGAAGTATGATGATTAATGTAACTAACACTTTTAATAAAAAAATATTACACATTAAGTAATGATTACACAAAATCAGTTAAATACCCCATCTGTAGTTTTGTTTATTTGATGATCTACATCTAATATCAGACATGGGGATTCATTTTTTTATTTCCTAAGAAGAAAAATCTACTAGTTTTGCAGTTAGTTTCCGAATCAAATAATTTTGTAGTTTTTGACTCCTGGTAAAGGGATATCTAATACAAATTAAAGTTGACGCTGATATAAATTCCCAGAAGTTGATATTCTAAAATCTAAGCCTGGATAGGTCAGTAATGTGTGTATTAATGGTGATAAATTGATCGGTTCTTGAAACCATATTTCAAACCTTTATTTGACATACATAAGCCGCTTCATGTAAGTAAGAAGCCAAATAAAACACAAAACCACCAAATTACAGGGAATTGTGTTCTAAAATCACAAGAAATGGAAGATAAACCAAAATTTCAATATCACTGCACTGCATGGTCATATTACCTCCTCAACTAGAGAAACAATAAAAAGCAAGAAGAAAGTACGAACGCCAAGTTTCTCTTTATCTGGACAATGTATGAAACAATTATTCCACCCAATGATTGCCATCCCAAAAAAAGACTGCAGAACCTTTTTCTACCAAATAACTCGTAAGAGCTGATTGTCTTACAAAATTTAGCTTGTGTCAGATAATTATTCACCATTGGGTGTGGTTTCTGAGGTATTGCCTCCACTGGTATCATCAACTTGCTTTTGATCTTCTGACTGGATCCTGGTTTCAGGTTTTGCAGGCCCCGGACCAGAGGACACCTTCACCATTGATGGCCGCAAGAGTCTCTCACCGAGTTGGTATCCCTTCCTGAATTCTTCAAGGATAACACCATCTTCATATTCCGCGGAATCTTCCCGCATTATAGCTTCATGCAGCTTTTGCAGGAGACAAGGTTAATGTCAGAAGAACTGCTGTAGAAGAGTATTTCTGAGGTCGAACTAGGGATGACAATGGAGGCGGGTGGGGGTACAAATGGGGTGGGGGTCAGGGTGTAATGGGTGCGGAGGGCCATCGCGTCACCTATCTCCAAAGTTCCAGAGACTGGATTTAGGTAGTAGGGGGTGACACCCTTGGAAACTCAAAAAATTTTATATTCAATTATTTTTTAATATTTTCGTTTTCCTTCTCTTTCAATTGATTTTTTTTTGTATTTTATTTCAAGTTTTTTCTCTTTATAAACTCTTTTAATGTTTCTTTATTATTATACTTTCAATATTAAATTATGTTATTTTTATTGTTTAAAATACAATAACATTATAATTTGTAAATAACCTTGAGTATACTAAAAGTGTGAGAAATTTATTTGTTAGAATAAATTACTAGCTAGTACTTAGTTATGTATAATATTTAGTCATTAATTTTGTAAATTACTTTCTATGTGGTTAATTTGAAAATTAGTTAATCTAAATTATTGTTTGATTATTATAATAATAAAAATTGTTTGTTTTTATATATTTATGTTTTTTATATTAATTATGAAAGGCACTTCTCATATTTATTATTTTTGTGGAATTAATCATTATTTCTTAATTTTGATAATAAAAATGAGTAAGATCAAACCTTTTTCTTTTTAAAATTTAATTTTTTTCAAATAAAATTAAATATTTTTCTTCCTCCTACGAGGTGACCATAGGGATCGGGGCGGGCTGGGGGGGTGGGGGGGGGGGGCAGGGGCAATGGCTAGGGCTGGGGCGGGGGCAAGGATGGGGGGAAATATTTTGTCCGGGGGTGGGGGATCGGGGAGCAATCCCCCACCCCACCCTCGGCCCATTGCCATCCCCAGGTCTAGCTAAGAAAAAGAAAAGCAAAATCCAACTACAGCTAGACTCTAGCGTGTACTAAAGGCCTGGTCCTCACTGTGTAGACTACACTAGCGAACAATATGATTCTCAACAATGACATACGTCAGAAACATTGAATGAAAACTACAAGCATTACACAATTACCATAAAAGACCCGCCATTCAGAAAAAAGCAAGAGAGAATCTATGCAAGGCATAAGATGCCATACTCTCTCTGCCCAGTAAGCTTACAGAGTTGGTTCTAATCAAGTAAGAATTACTTGGAATAAAAATATATCCAGATAAGCATACAATCTGGACAAACTTTATAAACCTTTCAAAAGAGATCTCCTATTATTTGATTGATTTCGAGCCAGCTCAGAAGCTTACTTGTTTTGAGCAAATGACCAGAATGTGATGTAAATAGCATGGCTATTGAAAGGATTCTTTGATAAAAGATACCTCTTTCTTGTTAAAAAGTATAAAAAGTAATAGAAAAATTAAAGATTTATATCACTACTTGCTACCAGAAAATTGCTCTTAGAATATCCCTCTTATATTCTACGGAGGTAGGCCATTAATTCCATTTAAGATCACTATTAATTCTACTTATGATCACTATTTTCCAACTTAGAAATACTTGTAGGAAATTGTAGGAACTTACCAAGGGATCAAACGGTTTCCCCACCGTCTCTACAGGAACAACACCAAGGGAAACTAGAATCTCCCCAAACTGCTTGTAGACGCTCTGATAACTGTTATTAATCTTTTCCTCTCCTTCAGTTTCCACTTTGATCTGGGCTTTAGCTCGTTCGAAATTATCCAAAACAGGTAACAAACTTTCCACAACTTCCCCTTGTGCATTTGTCACCTGTGAAAGTCGATCTCTCTCCGTTCTTTTCCGGAAATTGTCAAAGTCGGCACTGATTCTAAGAACCCGGTCCTTCTCATAGGATAATTCCTCAGACAAAGTAGCCACCTTTTTCTCAAGATCAATTTTCTGATCCTCAATGGATTTAAGAAATGATTCTACTTCTGCAACTTTTGACTCATCGTTATTTGCTAAAGCCTCTTTGTATAAATCTAAAGAAGCTACAACCAAAGAACTAGGTTCTTCTGTAACTGCATCATCGCTCTCACTAGAAGCACCAACATCAACTGCAACATCTGTATTCCCCTGTCAATCAAAATAAAAATTTTAGCTCATGTAGTAAATACCAGTTTTGTGGCAATGGAAACATGGAAACATTTGAATAAACTTCATTCCATCTCATCCTTACAAAGAAATAATTACACACAATAGCTCACAACATCAACCCATTAATCCCAAAACATATGCAGCAGCCTTACCATGCTGTTTATAACTAAATCACTGAACTTTGGAGAAAAAAAAAAGTTATACTTAGCTAGACAAAAATTGCATAGTCTATATATTTGGTATTTCTTGCCAAGTTATGAAATGCATATCCATTAAAGTAAATTGCCATGCTCAGCACTCTTAGTAAGATCTTGATGCATCATCTTCCTGATCAGAAGAAGAGAAAAACAAAGGTCATGTTCACTTTAATAGACAAATAAAATCCATAAGGATTATTTTATCAGATGCATTGGATTCAATAATTATCATGCATTTTAGTTATAAGTTGTGTTATATCGAATTTCTACTGAATCAAGGACTTTCATCCTTCAAAGAAAACATGATATTAACCAATAAATATATAATAAGCTATCAGCCATAGTCATTTAAAGTGAATATGTGGCCTAATAAGGTAAAGTGTGGTGGCTATTCAATCTGGTATCATTGGGAAGCCGGGACCTAACAAGACTCCAATTTTGTGAGCAATGCCAATTGCTCATTGCAAGGAACCAAGACGGCATACAAGAAGAGCATGTTGAAAACATCAATATGGGTTTATTTTCCTTTCTCTAGCGACTTCAACTTTTAGATGGCACATTCATTCAATAATAATGCAATTAACCATTTCTATACTGTGGTTTCTCATGTTGCTTAATGGTAATATGAAGAAGTATCGAAAAGTATATTCCAGTCAGTCAAACCCCAACATCTTAGGTAATCAACTTAACCCACAAAAAGTCCATTTTCTAATTTTCCGACATTCATAAAAGGGAAATACGGCAGACAATTTAGTTACTAAAACACCATTGTTTCAACCATAACACTCTTCTTTACCATTAGAAAACAAAAGCTAAAGATAGAACATGTTCATCCTATTAAGTAATAAGTTCAAGTTATAACATGACTATGGCACAAAAAATCCATACTGTGGAACAATAATTCCATCTCGTATTCTTGTCCTACTGTTTATCACACATCAACTGGGAAAAAAATAAACTCCCAAAACCCTGTATAATTTAATTTCTAAATCATCCGACATAGTCCTTCCAGCATTCAAAGTTTCAAACTCGTGCGCGCATCACCTAGCAGCATACATTATCTACTTCCCGGCAAAGGAAACAAACTTCCGATAAGAAATGCGACGGCCATAAGAAGTAGCTTATACAATACAGCAGCGGAATAACTACTCGGGACACAAAAGGGTTTCAAGAACAACACAAAATTGCAATAACGAAACTACCTCAATTGCAGGTTCGGATTCGGATCCTTGGACCGGGTTTTTCTCCTGGGTCTCGGTTTGGGCCCCCGCTGTTTCTCCATCAGCAGCAAAGGTCAATAATTTGTGAACCGAGCGTCCCGGCAATCTTACACTACTCCTTTTATAATTACCACGGTAAATCCGACACCCTATCACTGGAAGTCTACCGGATACAAAGGAAACGCGGGTGAAATTGTGCGATTTGATACCCGAACCGGTATTGCAGAGATACGCCGCCGGGGTACAGAAAGTAGGTGGCGTTTTCAACACGGTAGTGGCCATTGAAGAGAGGGGAGAGAGGAAGAGGATAAACGGTGGTGGGAACAGAAGTTGCTTGAGGGTTTATTGTACTGCTCCGAACTTCAGTTTACACTCGGCGCTCTATCTAAAATATTTTCTTATTATTTAAAAAGATAACTACTTATTATAATTTATAATATATCTATACTATATTATACTATTATACTATCTATAGTATTTTATTATGTCATTCTCCAACTTTTAATTTATATGCTTGTTTTCTCTCAAATTTTCATTTATCTATTCTTTTGATTATTTTTAATTTTCTTATTCTAAGTAACAATTATTTTTATGCAATATAAAATTACACAATTTTTTTATTTTAATTTTTGTTTTATTTATTTTTCTTTGAACTTGTTATTTTTATTTGTGTATTATCTCAAAATTTTCCTTTTTTCAAATCTTTTTGATATTCTTTATTTTATTATTTAAAATATCCTTTATACTTTCTAATTTTAAATAATATTATTTTTATTAATTAAAATGCAACAATTTTATAAATAAATTTAGAGTGTGTAATTTTTACTAGTATTATTAAGTGTTTCAACTTACCTTGGTTACATAATGTGAGTTTGCATTTATACCTTTATTTTAAGTTCTTTTTTTTCTATCTTCTATTTCTCTATTTTTAATATATTTTTGTATTTGAGTATTCTCTTAAATTTTCTCACTTTTCAATTTCTTTTTTATCTTCTTATTGCAAATATTATTTATACTTTGAATTTTAAATAATATTAGTTTTATTATATAATATATGATAATTTTATAATTTATTTATAATTTTGCACATGCATATATAGTATGTGACAATTTTACTAGTACACAAACGCACACATTTTTTTTATTGTCATTTTGTTTTTTGAATTTTATGAAATGTTTATCTATATTTACCATATCTTCCGAGTGATAATAACATGAAACAAAATATCTAAGTAGTCCAAAGGAGGAATGCGAAGTTATATATTTGTCCAAGAAAGGAATGTCAAGTTACATTTTTGCCCATTTATTAAATTGTGGCCAAAATGTACAAATGAGTGAGAAAAAGGTGATAAAAAAATGTTGTTTTGTTGCATAGTATATTTGAAAATGTAAATTTTGATGGGTGAAAAATAGTTGTAAATTTGCATTCGAACATGTCACATTTCCCTTTTTTATTTTTATTGCAATGGCAATGAGACAATTTATTTCCATTGCAGAATCAATCCACAAAACATAACTCAGAATTTAATAGGCATTTTTTGTAGACTTTTGACATATTATTTCCTTTAAATCAATTTAATTTAATTTAGTTGAATTCAATTCAAGATTACTGAATTTTCTTGCAAGAATTTTCATTGTTCTAGTGATTTTTAGGGTTTGATTATGAATCGAACTTCTTTAATTGAGATTGCTTGTACAATCAACGGGAATCTATCATACCAACAAGAAGAGGTTTACAAGAATGAGGTAGTTGATGACAAATATAGAAGTATAACTCCAGTAAACAATGTAGGCAACAATATATAACAAATTCAAAATTAAAGTCATTACTGATTTTAATGGAATTGTAGGTGTGCAAGAATTTTTGAATCGGTTACTTGAGGTGAAGTGATATTTTAGGGTTTTAAATCTTCCCAAAGATCGCTAGGTGGAGTGGGTTACCTGTCATTAAAAAGGAGGAGCTACCACTTAGTATGAGCAAGTCCCATTAAGGATATGTGTAAAATAGAGGCATTTAGTAATTTGTGGACTAGAATGAAGCAACTGTCGAGATGACAAATTTTATCATTAGATTACAAGCAATCCTGATTTCTTCATTCTAATATTGTTCTCACATAAATAGGTCAACTACAAAATATTATAATGAGTTTATTCGTTAGATGTCCCAAAATAATATGTGAGAAAGTGAAGCTTAACTAATATCAAAGTTTTTAGATGGTTTTTGGTGGCATATAAGGAGTAAGATTAGTATATAGTCCGTAAGGGCTCTTGACCAAGCCTTAAATTTGGCATTAAAAGCAGTAATGTTGTTATTATAGAAAAGTTGATGCAAGGACGTGAGGACTGTAGTGTACGAATAGCATGGAGAAAAATACAGACAAACTTGAAGTTAGAATTCATGATGAAAATAAGTCAGCTAAGAGTGAGTGTCAATTCTTGAAGAAATGTTCATTAAATGTGTCACAATCAAGTGGCAGGCACCAGAACTCCCAACCCATATGCTAGATACATGGAAAAAAAGTTCTATAAATGTGGTGAGATAAGGCACCCAACAAATAATTGCTCCAAATGTTGACCAGTGAGTGTTGTGGAGCATACAGAGGTGGATGAGTAGCTTTATTGCACTATAGTCTCTTTCGATGCTGCAGAGGTTGACAAAGAGACAGATGAGCCTACGGAAGAGGAAAAATATGAAACCTCTAATTATATGGTTCAACACATACTTATGACCCTGAAATAAGAAAAGGATACATGGAGACATCAATTACTGAGAACTTGATGTTATGAATCTAGTAAGGTCTTTGACATTGTATTAATAGTAAAGTTTTAAGAATATAGTGTCTAAGCATTTAGTAGATAAGTTAGGATTACCCATGGAGAAAGTACCTAGAATTTTATAAAATTTGGTGGATGAAAGATATTGAGACAATGTGGGTAAACTATCAATGTTAGTAATATGTCCCATAACACTAATAACATATGAGAGATATTGGTTGTAAATGTATGTTCTGATTAATTAATAAAATATTGATATTTTTTTCGTATCAATATTATGGTAGTTTTATTATGCCTGTAAATCTTGTAGAACGTAAAGTTATGCATGTGCTTATATGACAGCACTAAAAAATCATATTTATAGTCTTATTCATAAATGGTTATGAATATAAATATAAAATTTATTAGTATACAATTATTAAAACTTATTTGCAAGTTACAAATTTTTGAAGTAGGCATTAGTGTGTTTGCATGGTGAGTATCATACCATTTAATATGAGACACTTAGAACGTATGTGTAGATACGCCATTTAGTATCACACCAAAGTCATCTCGACCTATTTACCATAGTAGGAAGGTTGTAAATGTTGTTACTTTTTGTGGTGATTGGTCTATATTTCTTAATTCCTACTGTGCTTGTGGTTTTAAGTATGACATACGGAGCATTTTCTAGATCTAAATCACAAAGGGGTCGGGTGGCTACAAGAATGCAACGGACACCCCACAAAGTCATCCCTAGGCCTCAATTGTTTGACGAGGATGAGACACAATCACTATCTCCAATACAATATGATATCCCATCATTTTTCACACAACACACCAACTGCTCATCCACATTCTCAAGTCAAGGGGAAGGCATAATGAGCCCAACTATTTTGGGATTGAACACGATGTCCTATAGTTAAAGGCACTCTAGGGGTCTAATACACATCACATCTTGTACTTTTCTGTAAGTGGACATAGATTTAAATTTGCTTTCAATTTTCTCTATAGCATACATACTGCATGTCGTCTTATGCATCAAGTCCATTATCACTGGACACCATCATGGCTTGTGGACTTAGTACAGTGACGTGCAACACGACACCAAGTAATGTTGGTATGGAAAAATTTAGGGAATGTAATCTCATCCAATATGGTGTTGTAGTTGTTTAAGTTTTTATTGTTACTATAGTTCCTACACCCATTAACTTAAATTATTTTATGATGATAGAAGGAATATATGTGGAGTGTAGTTGATAACACAAACATCGAGAGGGCAATCAAAAGAAGGCAACAAAGCTTATTGGAAAGAGCTTTTGTTGGGTTAAGGCATTTAGGAAGAAAGTTGATTAGGTTCTATAAGAGAGGTTGACTAAAATGCTGGTAAAGTGGACTAAGGATACCTTCAATGTTGTTAACAATAAGAATAAAACAAATCAATTAGCTAACGACACCTCAGTTTCCACTATCTATCGAGATGGTTCCATTTTAGTCAGTGCACACAATAACAGCCTCGTAAGTGCTTGCCAACTCTAAACTTATAAAATATTTTTCTTTAGGATAAAAAAGCATAATGGTTTTTTTTCGTATGTTGCCTAGGAATCGAGTTTGAGTAGAACCCTAATCCCTATCGAGTTGTACTCAAGAGTTTAGAAAAACGTAGCTAGAGAGTGGGTAGGTCCTCTAGCTTAGTCATAAAGGGGTATGTGCCACTTCTATTTTGTTTCATATAATTTTAGATGTGCTATGTGTAATAAATAGTTAATTAGTATTAGTAATAGTTTTTTTTATAGGAGATGTTGTCAAAAGGACAAGAAAGCCATGGAACAAGAATGCCATTCCCAAGAATGTTGCAATGCTTCAAGCTTTTGCAACAACAGTATTATGATCTTCACAACTCTCAATGGGTTCAAAAAAGGCAAGCTACTAAGAATGAAATCAGATGTAGGAGTATATCGACATTACTTCAAGGTTCTACTTCTTCATCATCATCATCACAGTCGACAGAGCTCATTAAAGTGGGGGATGAATTGCAACATATTCATGATGAGTTGAATAGCACAGAAGGAAAGTTGAATGACTATAGAAGGAGTTGAAAAGGACATAGACCAAACTGGATTATATTATGATTGCCATTGATACACTATTTGGCATCTTCCTAGACTTTCCTGACAATGATGAGGATAGTGAGAACAATGCTGGGATGATGAGATGCTAAACATCAATGAATAGGTTCCATTTTATAATAGCCTCTCTGTTGGAATGATGTCTGTAAAACAAAATACTAACATGTTGTTTTATGATATTTATTACTATTTAATTTATTTTTAAATTTGTCAAATTATTAGTTGTTGCAATTTTTCATGCTTTTGGATTGATCATGTATTGTTACAATCCCTAGTTACTATATTTATATACAAAATACCAAAAAAAATAGGAAATATATATATATATATATATATATAAAACAAAAAAATCGATCCTAAATTTATCCTAGGTCTGTCCTAAAGACGTCTCAAATAAAACTTAATTCTCTGAAGTCATTTAAAAATAAGTCATCCAAAAACAGTGCCTAACAATGTCACCCTAAATCCATCCTAAAAAGTTTCAGTCACAATTTTGTCTCTAGCTTAACCGTCTCCAGGCTGTCACACATTTATCTTTAGCTAAACCGTCTCCAAGTTGTTACACATCCATCTCTAGCTTAACCGTCCTTGAGCCATTACTATAACACCTATCTTGAAGTCATCCCAAATGTGGGGACAAGTTCACAAAGGTCCTCACAAAATTTTCGGATGACTTACTTTTCATCTCTAATTTTAGGACGACACCTTATGACTATTGCAAATTTTTACGATGATCAACATGTCCTATCCTAGATATTGGGATGGTGATCACTTAAACCGTACGATGGGTAACTTAAAATAGACAAAAAGCCATCTCAAATGTTGTCACAAGATCAAATAGCGATGGCTTTTTGACAAAAAGCCGTCCTACATGGCCGTCCCTATCCAAAAACATTCTGGTAGTGCATGCGTAATGTTAGCATTACTTACATTAAGAAAGGATCATAGCATCTAAAACAATTAAGAGGCTATATGAGCGGTTGGTCATGCCATTCGAGTTATCGAATGCTCTATGTATTTTTTATGAGATTGATAAATAAGGTAGTAATGTTTTATATTGGGAAGTTTATGGTGGTGAGCTTTGATGATATTTTGATCTATAATGCCACCACAATAGATTATGTGAAACATTTTCAACGTGTATCAGAGACATTTAAGAGAATCCTGGTTTTATTAGACTTTATAATTAGCTCGAGATTTAAGTAGATGAAGAAAAGGTGATGACAATCAAGGAATGGATAACATCTAAGAATGACTCAGAGGTGTGAAATTTCCATTAGTTGGCAACATTCTTTCGGAGATTTATTCATAATTTTAGTGTCATTACAACTCAAATAATAGACTATATTAAGAATAAAAATTCAATTGGGGTTTGGTCCAAAAAAGTAGCTTTGAGGAGCTTAAGAAAAAGTTAACTATGTTGTGTCTAGTCCTCGTAGTTTCATAAACTTGTTTAAAGTAGAGTGTAATGTTTCTAGTATAGGAATTGAAGTTGCGGGATTGGGAACATTAGCTTATGTTATACATGGATCATTGGACGCTCAACTATATCAATAGCAAAAAACAAATAAGTAAGATGCATGCTATGTGTATTGTTTATTTACAACAATTTCTATTCACATTGAAGCATAAGAAAGGAAAAACAAAACAAGGAGGCAGATGCATTGAGTTAACAAGCAATGTTGTTTGTAACTGTGAGTCATGAAAATGTAGACTTCAATGTATTTAAAGAATTATATATTAAAGGTGTGCATTTTAAGGAGATTTTGATGACTTTTCAGGCTATGACAATGAAGGATAATTTCCATTTCTATGATGGTTACTTAATATAAGGGCAATCAATTGTGCATTTCATGTGTCACTATAGGAGAAATTAATTTGTGATTTAAATAATGGACTATTAAACGGATACTTAAAAATATATAAAATCACCAAAAGCTTGGAGTTAGGTTATTGTTAGTGATAATTAAAGAGGGGTGTGCACAGATTTATGTGTAAGTACTATGTGTGCCAAGTGTTAATGGGCAAGTACAAAATATAAGACTTTACATGCCTTTACAAATTTTGGAAAATATGTGAGAGGATATATCAAAGAATTTTGTGCTTAAGTTGCCGAGAACGCAGTGTGGGATGGATTAATATTTGTTGTAATGTAATGATTTTAGAAAATAGTGCATTTTATTCTATGTTGGAAGACGCTAGGAATAATTTGCGGCTCTTTTCTTAAGAAATGGTACACTTTATTGGGTGCCCAATTTCATTACATCAAACCAAGCACTAAGTTTTTGAGTCACTTTAGGCTAACTTTTGTGGACGATGTTTAAGAACATATTGAATTTTAGCAACATAACACATATACAAACAAAGGGCAAACAAGGTGGTGAATCACACTTCGAGAAATGTAATTTACAAATTTGTGGTACTAGACCAAGGTAGTTGAATCATGCATTGTTATAAACAAAGTTTGCTTTCAAGAACACCATATATAGTTTTACAAGTATGTTACTATTTTTTATAGTTTATTTTAGAATTCTTAACCATATAATTGATTTGGTGAATTTGTCTAGTGCTTCAAGGGTTAGTGTTGTTGCAATAAAGATAATTGAGGATAGTTAAAATATTAAAGCAGAGGTATGAGAAAGGTTGTAAGTGACATATGCAAAATTCAAGGCTACGATGGGCAAATGAAGAAGACATGTAGAATTTTAAGTGGAAGATGAAGTTAAAGATCTTCTTGCACAAGGAAAGATTTTTGATTGGCTAATATAACAAATTGAAGCTAAGGAAGTATGGATTGTAGAAGGTTTTAAAGATCAACGCAAATGCTTTTATGGTAGATTTGCCAAATTCAGTGGGGATTAGACACGTTTAATGCATCAAACCTATGCCTCTATTACTTGGGAGACGTGATTTTGTGCCTCAAATATCAAGACAACTTGAGGATGAGTTTTTTCTAACAAAGGGGGCATTGATGTGAAACGCAACATTGTGAAATTGGCCAAGGACCAAGTTGTGATTGCTTGTGGGGAATGCACGAGCAAATGCATTGAGAGTCGGTGGCATGAGCGATTGTAGGCTAACTTTGAGTGATTGTGAGGTTGGAACAACATACTAAATTATGGATCACAAGGAGATGTAATGAACTACCATTCAGTGCACGATGTTGGGTGACCTTACTGATTTGTCGATTACATTGTTTGAATAATTGGTTGAAGACATGATTAATTATGATGGCACTCGGCATAGGATTTTGTTTTAATTATCTATTTTCACTAGGAATCTTCTAGTATTCCAATAAGGCATATTCCACCGTATAAATAGATTTTACCATGTGTTTTTTTAGACTTTTGCATATTATTTCATTTGAATCAATTTAATTCAATTTGATTCATTATCATTGAATTTTTTGCAAGAATTTCTATTGCTCTTGTGATTTTTGGGGTTGATTATGAGTCAAACTTAATTCCTTGCGACTGTTCATGCGACAATTCTTGAGGTTACCAACATTTCATGTCAAAGACCAAGAGAGATTTGTGAGAAAGTCAAAATAAAAAGGAATAATTAGAGGGTGGACGAAGGAAAGTATAAAGAAATGATAAAAATAAACAAAAATAGAATCAAAAGAAAAAAAATATATCTATTAGTATATATTGAGGATAAAGGTTTAATTTAGTCACACTAAGTGTTTTCTTTTATTACCCTCATTTATATATTGATTAAGTAGTATAAGAATAAATTTATAAATCCAAACCCCTAAATTAACTTGCACTCAATATGAAATAAGTAAATATAATACGATTGCCTGTATTGGATGTAAATTTTTTAAGGGATGAAAATTAGTGTAAAACTTTTAAAATATTATAAAAGTAAGAAATAAAAAAAATAAAGAATTATTTTAAGAATTAATATATTTGAAAATAAGAATTTTAACCGAATGAAAATCAAGTCAAATTGACATCCAAACATAACAAATATACTAAGATTAATTATTGCTGCAATGTCTTCACTCGATACAATTTTTGAGGGCGTCCGCTTGCTTGTCAGGGCTGTGTTTGGTTACATTATTGAACCGTAAATTGCATACTTTAATTATTATATTTTCCAACAATTATCACTTTTTTTTTTAATTTTTACATAATTTTAAAAAATAACGCCTATTTTCAAGTGTAGGCTATGTTTGGCTACATTTTTCATCATTAAAATTCACATCTTAATCTTTCTTTTCTAAATTTTATCTTTCTTTTCCTTTTTTTACAGAATTTAAAAAAATACACAAATAAACAAAGCCTTAATTTTTGTGGAAATCACAAATTGCAGTACCAGTGGATGTTAAAATCATGAACGGTCTAAAATAACGATCTGTAATTGCAATACATAAATAAAACCAGATGCATTGTGCATTTTAATATATAAATATATTGAAATACACTAAATATAAGCAAAAAATGAGAAGATAAAATATAAAAAACTGAAAAGAAAAATAAGTTTAAAAAGGGTATTTTATTAAATTAATTTTGAAGGCAAAGGTGATTACTCTCTACCTCACACCTTATATGGAGTATTAATAATACAAAAATAAGAAAGGGAAAAAAATTATTCTTAAATTGAATAATTCATTATGATGGATAAAAAACACACGGCAAGATTCAAGCTACATTTGATAGCTTTTTTCCTTTCACAAAATTCTGTTAATCCAAATATGATAATACTAAGAATAAGCTTTTCTTTTTCACTTTTAAGTAATTTAATTCTTAAAATAACTTTTACTTTTCATGCGTAATAGCTGTCTTCTCTTTTATATTTACATAATTATGGCAATAGAACGCAAGGATTATGGTTTGTTTTACTTTTCACAAAAATATCCACTTTAATTATTACATATTTATTTTTTTTCTTTAGTATAAGTTTAAAAAACGTATTTAAAAACGGACATTGAACTCATCATAAGGTTTGGTATTATGTTTCAGAGGAGATTTTGATGGAGATTAAAATGTAAATTATGTTTCAGAGGAGATTTTGATGGAGATTAACATGTAAATTATGTTTGGCTTAAATTTTGATAAGAAAGAAAAAAAATAATTTGTTTGAATTTATACGGCTTTGTCCGAATGCAAATTATACTGGGGAGTAAAATTAGCATGAAAAACTTACAAAGATGAAGATACAACAAAAATTATTTTGTTAGATCAGTAAGTTTATAAGTGAATATTTTGATTGAAGAAAATTGATATTGATATATGTGTATATAAAACATAACAATAATTGAATCATAGTATAGCATATAGGAATCATGATAAGTTTTTAATATATATATAAATATATATGAGTTCACCCCCGTATGGACATTAATTTGATCCTTAATAATTATAAAAATTAAATTTTGTATATTTGTGTGCATACAAGAGAAAGAATAGTTTTATATTTAATATTAAAATAAAAATTTTATGGATTAATATGTTTAAATTATAAAAAATTTAATAAGATAAAAACTTGAAGATCTGCAAACAAACATAGCCTAAGAAAGTCAAGAACATCGCCAATAAAAGCTGTCGTCCTTAAACCTCGACATGTGGAATTGGCTGTCTTCCTTGACAAATAACCACACGCGTTTTTGGTTCTTATTAGTATGTCTGAAAATCTAGTAAGGGGTACGCAGGAATAACTCAAAACTGCAGGGCCTTAGCCACGTAATTCAGACTCTCGTGTAAATACAGTGGTGCATGGATGCCGATATGCTACCGCCAAGACAACTCCTCTCATTCCAATACAACGCACAATTTATGGTGCATGACATACAATTTCCGAGAGCGCAAGGCACCAGGAGTCCCCCTGGCGTTAGCGTTTTCAAACGGCAGTAAGGATACGCAATCGTTCTCGATATCCAGAGAGAGAGAGAGAGAGAGAGAGAGAGAGATGATTCAAATTTTTGTTCCCTTAATTCTATTTATTTAAAAAGAAAAAGGAAACCCTTAAAGCCCAATTCTCTCTCGCTCTCAAATTTTAGCAGAGGGCCTTAAAATTTTTTGTTTTCTCTTCTTGTTTGATATTGAAAATTTTCCAGAATATTTAGGTGTTTTTGGTTCTAGTCTTGAGCTTGGGGTTGAATTTTTGCGAAAATGAGTAGCAAACGAGAACAAGAAAGAAACGAGAAGATTATAAGGGGTCTCATGAAGCTCCCTCCCAACCGCCGATGCATTAACTGCAACAGCTTGGTGAAATTGCTTTTCTTTGTGTAATTTTTAGCAGTTTCTTTCTGAATTTCGTGCTTTTGCCTGAAACCAGTTGAGTTTTTCTTTTATGTAGACCTATTAAGCGTCTAGTTGATTTTAGTAAAGAAGCTGAAGTAATTGCTGGCTATGTAGAATTTGGCGAATTTTTTCCTTCTATGTTGTAAATAATTTGCATTTGGTTCGTGTTTTGAATCTTAAGCTTGTTCCTATTCATTTCCGAGGAAAACGAAAGAAAAACTTGAATTTATGATTTAGGTTCAACTTTTTTGCAGTTTTTGTCCCAAATCTTGCTATAAATTACTTATATATGATTTTTGAATATAATTTTTATTTTGTGAGTGCAGGGGCCCCAGTATGTGTGCACAAACTTTTGGACGTTTGTTTGTACTACTTGCAGTGGAATACAGTAAGCAATGATCTTTTTCAATGATTCAAGAAGGCCCCAACTTCTCAATTAGGTTTCTGTGGCTAATGAAGATAAAGGGCCTTTTCACCATTTTGTATGTTGGAGGAGTGCATTTGACACTTGTTTATCTTCTAGTTTTCACTCCTAATCTGGGTTTGGTCAGCTTGTTAGCACGTGAGGCTTATAACATGTGATGGTGTACCTCTTACGTTATTGTTAAATTGTGCATGGAAGAATTTTACCCTTTAAGCACAGACATGTTTAGAAAATCTGCATATAAGTATAGATATTAGTCCATCCAAATTCGAAAAATTCATTATGGATTCATAATATTTTACAGCCCTGAACGTTTAATTATTGATGAGGAACTTTGGAAGATTAATAGTTGCAAGAAAATTGTCTTTATGAGACCATCTGTGTTTTGAGCTGTCAATTTCTGGAAGGCCAACTGCAAAATTGTCTTATTGAAGAAATCGAGCTATATATAAATGCTGAATTTACCAATGCCAATAATTTCATTTAGAAGCTTATAATATATAAAGACATCAGTGGATCTCCATGCTTATTCATATTTGGTTCATTACTGTGGAAACATTCTATCCACTGTTGTAGAGTTATTTTTAGATCTCAGGTATAAGTGATGTTCTCTGTTTTTGTTTCAGTCGTGAGTTTACACATCGTGTTAAGTCAGTTTCCATGGCTAAGTTCACTTCTCAGGAAGTGGATGCTCTTCAAAAAGGCGGTAACCAGGTAAATATTCTTCTGATGTTTTTTGTATTTTGGCTATGCTTTTCCTTGATATTTACAAGATATCACTCTTGCAGAGCGCAAAGGAGTTATTTTTGAAGGCTTGGGACCCACAAAGGAACAGACTTCCAGATAATAGGTTAAAATTATACCTCGTGGTTTGATGGAAGAACTGGTTTAAAGATTGAAATTTTACTGATGCATTTGTCCTGCAGCAATGTTGATAAAGTTCGTGAATTCATAAAGAATGTGTACGTAGATCAGAAATATTCTGTGGAGAAGTCATCCAATAGGCCTCCAAGAGATCCACAGGTTGTACTTCTGGACCAGAAGGTCCAGAACAGTTTGTGAAATTTGGATAAAGATGTTTTAGGGGGTTATTATCTTAATTAAACCATCATATCGTTTGCATAAATTGTGGTTATAAACTAAAGTCATCATGGGTTGATTTTGGCAGAGCTTAAGAAGCCATGAAGATGAGAGGAGAAGAGCAAGCTCGTATCATTCTTACTCTCAAAGTCCCCCATATGACTTTCAATACGAAGAACGGCGATATGGGAAATGTGCACCTGCACATACTAGAAGGTCTGGTTCAGATCATGCCCTTTATGATGGAAAGCTCGCTAGTTTCTGGAGTCCTACTCATTTAACTGATGACGGGTTTGCAAGTGAGGGATTTTATCCTAGAGCCTCAGATTATTCAGTTTCTGGTGGAGCTGAGCCATTCAGATCTGATGTTTTATCACCTAGCTCTGGGAGAGACATTAAAAGCCCCGTTAGTGATACTTCAAGGGAGATGTCAAGTGAAGATCCACAGACCCATGCCATTCTGCATAATTCAGATTCAACTGCCAGAAGTAATGGAGGAAGAATATTGCATCAACAGGTCATGTATTTCTAATGCCATTGGGTATCTGGTAAAAGTTGAAGTCCCTGGACCATGGTGCTTTGCTAATTTTTATAATTCTTTAGTTTTTGTTTGTAGAAAATGTTGGCGAGGCATCCTAATGATAGTGCTCCACTTCAATATGGTTTTCACTTTTATTTCAATTGTGTGTTTGAAATGCTTGTGAATTGAATTTTTTTCTCCAACTATGGCCAGCATGCAATACTTGAATGCTTCTGCTTGTCAAGTTAGGTTAGGTTGATAACATGAAAGGCAGCGTGCCACATTTCATCTCTTGCATTCTACACATATACGTTAGTTTCTTCAATTAATAAGCATTCTTAAATAAGTCTTCGTCTCTTCAACATATTAGGCTCTGCACATTTTTTGGAAAAAAGGTTCCCCCCCATCTATCTACCTATTTTTCACAATGTAAGTTATGGCTTCCATGGTAAACACCAATGAATTCTCTCCTTAGCATAATAGTTAAAATTGAGATGAGAAGCACAGGGGAAAAGTGAGATTACAATTGGAAAATGGAGATGTCTTGTTGAATATATTTAAAATAGATTGTGTCCTTGTCTTTGCTCAATTAATTCGAACATGTTTGTGCACCAACTCTGCAATATTCTTGTGTACAGAGTACTACTTCTTCAGGCAGCTTTGGATCATTTGATAGCAGTTCCATGTCTTTCAAATCTGTAAATTCTCTGGGCATGCCTGAAGTTGGCTCTGAACCTTCACAATCTGCTGAAGATTCTCTTGACAAATCTTCATCTCTTCCTTCTCTACCACAATCTTCATCATCTGGGACTGTCGATATCTTGGACCTCTTCAGTACACCTTTCGCACTGCAAAACGTCACTAGTACACCTCCTGCTGGTAGTAATTCTCAACCCTCACCAGTATTGTTGGGTCAGTCCATTGACATACATGTGCAATCTCCTGTTTCTTCAGTTCCAACATTTGCCGAGCAACAACCATCACAAATACCACAGCCTCCTCCATTGGACTTATTTGCTGATTTCTCTCAGCAACAATCAAAAATAACACAACCTCCACCATTAGCCTCATATCCCTCTCTATCTCAGCAACTATCAACTGCATCTTCCGGTGGAAAGGTTTCTGATGTTGTAATGCCAGAGAATGGAGGATGGGCAACATTTGATATGCCGCAGAACATAATGGCTTTGGATACTCAAAATAGTGCCCCTGCTCCAGTATCTTCTGATGGAAATATTTTCGGACATTTTAACGCATTTTCAATTGACCGGAGTTCATCTCCAGATTCTGCTGGTTCTGGGCCCTCTGCATCAGTGCAGTCTGTTGGGCAAGAAAACCTGCAAAATGTTGAAGTCACCATAAATAACAGTGATGTAAGCATTGTTGTATTTGAATTAGCACAAGATGATGAAGAAATCAACTTGTGTTTGCTGAAAAATTATAAATATTTAAGATATCATCAGAGTCACATATTGAAAATCATTTGATTTTCCTCATAATAATATCTAAATTTTAATATAAATAAATATCTGCAGCTCTGGAATGCATTTGACAATTCTACTGGAGGACGGGTCAACACAAATGTGATAAAAAGTAACAAACAATCTATGCACTCTGTTGCTGATGCCAATATTTCTCTTGGCATTGGTGCACATGAGGTTGCTCCATCACTTGCAGATCTGGTGAATTTTTCTCAGCTTGAATTTATTTGCTGACATCCCTTTTGCAGGCATTAAATAATGATGGCAACATAAGAACTCTGGATGTGTTTGAACCTCCATCATCGAGTGTATTATCATATTTCGGTACGATGCCGCATGATTTCCCTGTGGTTTCAGCAATGGTACATCCTCTTCATTTCATCAAGTCTAATGATCTCATTTTATTGATCAATCAATTCAGTTTTTGGGTGGATGGTTCTTTCTTTTGCAGGCTGGCACACATTCATTTGCAACTGATCATAAGCCTACGAATCCATTTGATATGCCCTATGATTCTGTGTTGGAATCTAGTAATATGGTATGTGTTCTGTTTCATGCATATCAACTCAGATTATACCTTCTCTGGAGAATATAGAAAAACGTGTGTCTGCAGTTACCCGGTCTTTGTCGAAGCATGCATGTGCTAGCTTTTCTTGTATGTTTTGTGGGTGGTGCATGGCTCTGAGGTGCATTGTATAATATTCAAGTATTAATCAGCTTAATGCATTTTTCACAAGTAATCATATAAATTTTAGATCTTAGTTGAATAATTATCTACATAACAAATGGGTATAGGGATGCTTTTCCAACTTTTTACAAATTATACTTTCATACTTGTGCCTGAACCACTTCACGAATGGAATATATGAAAATTATGTATAGCTATTATTATATGAAACCTTGATGTAATAGTTTAAATTGCTCTGGATATGCTTATGTACGTGTGTGGTTTCTACATGTTCTACAATATCTGGTTTTTCACACATTAACAACTCAAAATCATTATTCTGCAACAGTGTTCTCATAATTGGCTACCTAGGATTTGCAATATTTGCTGCTTATGCTTATTCTTTTCTTTGCTGATTTCTATTATGGTTTGGTATCTCCACAACTCAAACTGTAGTATGCTACTGTTTGACTCTGCAAGTAATGTTAGTTCATTTGAAGTGTTGGAAAATGCTGGGGAAAAAAAATTCAAGATTGGCCAAGTGAATGATTGGTGCCTAAAAGCCTTGTAATCAGTAGGGTGATTGAATAATTTTAATAGCAAAATTTAACTAAAAAAAGTCACTACATAGGAACATGCTTGAAATAATTTACAAATCACATATTTGATAACTGCTGTTAGAAATCATTATCCTGCAGGTGCCGGCATACTAGTATTAGTTGGGATTACTATGAACAATATTGTAAGAGAAAGGGTTTGCAAGTAACTAGTTCTTTGTTGTTTTATTAGTGCATTTGAGTGCTGTGATGGTAGAGGAAGTTTATATTGAGAATGTTAGAAATAGTATTGGATTATGATTCTATTAGAATCTTATCATATATTTTGTTTTATATTTTATATAATTTGATATTTTTTTCTATTTTATGGGATTTGAATTATGTTGATCTTGGAATTACATTTGGTATCTTTGTAGTTTTTAATCCTAATCTTAATCTGAAGTATGGCTTAATTCTTTCAATTTTCAACAGAGAAAATAAAAGGTGTGCTTCATTTTATCACATGGCTGGCCATGATTTCTTTTGGACCTTGCAAAACTATAAAATGGTTCCATTTAGTTTTATTAGGGTCAATTTTTATTATAAACCCAGAAATTGTTAGTTTGTAATATCCATAATGTTAGTGGTGCCAGCTAACACACACACACGCGCGCGCGCGCGCGAGGATGAAACACGCCTTTTTTCCATCTCCCCACAATTCCTAATGTTTGAAATTACAGTGAGGCGCTACTTCCATTTATTTCGGGAAATTTATGTACATCCATATAATTCTGATGATAAAATGCTTGATTTGTAGTCTCAGTTCTGGGACATGAGTTCTTTGCAAGCTGCACTGCCAAATACCGAGATGCCAGCTTCCAATGTTGGAGTTACCGAATCGTGGTTTCCCCAAAATTCAGTTCCATCCTATGTACCTGGTGGAGTTCCATTCAATCCAACTACTAGTATATTTGTCTGTTAGTTGTCCTATTTTTAAGGAGAATACTCTTTCCTGTAATCCATTATCCGAAATATGCTTATGTTCTGCAGGATCCTTGGGAACAGGATATGTTGGAGAGAAAGCACCGGACACCCAGATACAGTAAGTTTTCTCTGTTTATTTGACTTTTTTTCGGTGATGGTTGAATGCACATTGAGTGTATTATATGTTTCTAAGAGACTGGCCTGTTCTTCGTTGTCTTGGCGTAGTTTTGTTGCCTAATTGTAATTTCACTGGGTGCACAATGGTGGACTAATCACCATATGCGTTGGTGTGACGAAAGACTCATTTTTTCAAGGCTAAACCTAATTTCTACAATTATTGTAATTTTCATTCTTTATATGGTATGCTGTGGCAGTCAGTCATGCATGGAGTGATGTAATTTGGGCATCAATTCTGTTTCCTAATTAATTTTGTTTTGTATTGTGATCTAAAAATTAACAAATAAAAAAGTGCGTCTGTAAGGTACAGCAGAGTTACAATTAGGGGTGACCATAGAAAATCAAATTAAATGGAATATGTGGAGAAACTGTATGGAGAAAGAGGAGAATTTATGCTTCTGGCTGCTTGTCATATTTGAAACCCAGTGCATAAGATGAATTATTTGCTGCCAAGCAATTTGAATAATCAGTGTTGCGTTATATCTACTCCACATTTCACATTTCCACTAGACTTGTTTGAACCACGAATAAAAATTTTCCCTAAAATAAGTGGCCTGTATATGCAACTGGGAACACAAGTTGAAATACAAATTTGGAAAAGAGGATTCATTTGTTTCGAAACAGCCACTAGCATGAATCTTTCTAATAATCTCCAACATCAATTTTTGAAATCTCTGAAACACATGTTGTGTTATGTTTGGTTTCCTTTGGCTCATGGATTTGTAATCAATAAAAAATCTTTTCAAATTTTAGTGGAAGTATGTCTCCAAATCTGAGCTTAAATACTTGATACCTTTAAAGTAATGCCAGATTTTCACTATTGATTGTACTGCATAATAATAGAAACGGAATGCAGTGCTCTCCTCTAATTAATAAGCCCTTGATATTCTTGCAGGAACATCCATGCTCAAGGCCCCATTGCATCGGTTGGCGGAAACCCTTTTGCTTAGTGCTCAATTTTCTTTGTCTATGAATATTACTTTATACCATTAGGCTGTGCTGTCTTTGTTGTCTGTCTTCTACTCTGATGAAGGCATGTCTTCTGAGAAAAACAAGGCGACAGCTTGTTTCTTCTCCTCCTTGAAACTTCACTTGGATCCATCCTCAGACCTGTAGCCTATTATTGTAGTGGTGTGTGCTGGGATCGTTCTTCTGTAAATTTTGTACTCAAGACTTTCTTGCATCATAGGCGATATTGGTGATGGATGTTGATGCATATATGATCTCTACATTGAGTTTGCTGTTGTGATTGAGAACTCTGTGGGGGAGTGCTTTGCTGTTTGTTGGTGTTTGGGGTCTCATTTTAAAACTCAATAATTCAAAAGCATCTCTTTTTCTAAATCTGTAAGAACTGAGGAAAGTAGAAATCACGTTTCTTTACTACTTTCGGAAAATAAATTGATGGCTTAATTGTCGTTTTCCATTTCGTCGGATTAAAATGATTGAGAAACGATTGAGCTGAAATTCGTAGACACTCAAATTGAACTGAAAAAATTGATTTGGTATTTAATACAATATTCTAATTTCAATGTTTGTGTATTGTTTCGAGCTGAATGTTCAATTATTTATTTTTATTATATAAATATTATCTTATTTAATAAGCATTATCATTTCTTTTTATTTTATGCCTTTTCACTTATTAATTTTATATTTTTTTTTCCATGGATTTAACAAAAAAATATCACATAAACAAGTTTAAAAAATAAAATAATACTAGAAGTGTGCCTCTTTAAATTTCAATTGAATATGCCTAAACAATTAGGTAAAATATGGAACAGATAAACTTGGAATAGTGTTATTACATGGCCTTAGCCTTAATTAATAGTATGAATGGTAACGATAATGATAATAGCAATTTTTCAAAAGGGAAAGGTAGATAACGAAAGAATAGTCCGCTTTTCCAATGAAAAAAAAAAAAGAAAAGAAAAGAAAAGAGAAGGCAGGAAAGAAAGAAAGACGGACAGACGGAGAAGAGAATCCTTACGGACGGTTAAGAAAAGTACCAAAACTGAAAACCCCATACTCTTCATCAACTCCGTTAACTTCCGGGATTTCCCAAACGCAGTCAGATCGCAGCGCCACCGCCTTCGCTGCCGCTCACGGACCACAAAAATGGACAGCGGCAGCATCCTGGAGACAATCGGCCAAGAAATCATTGGCGTGATGTCGCCCGTCTCCATCTGTATGCTTCTTGTTGTCCTCCTCGTGTACACCGTCTACAACCCCTCCTCATCCGACGCCACCACCAGCACCTTCCGCACCGCCGCCAATTTAGTATACCTGGAGTCCCCATCCGACTCCACCACCCAAAAACTCGAGGGAGCCATCCTAAACGCTGTTGTCTTCGTCGTTATCATTACCCTCGTCACTTTCCTCCTCTTCGTTCTCTACTATTACCGCTTCACCAATTGCCTCATCTACTACACCCGCTTTTCCGTCTTTATGATCTTCTCGGCCATGGGAAGCTCGATATTGATTTCCATCATCCAGAGATTCAACATACCCGTTGACGCTGTCACGTTCTATGTGTTGCTTTTTAATTTCACTGTTTTGGGCACTATTTCTGTGTTTTCTAATGGGATCCCTATAATTGTGAAGCAGAGTACTATGGTGGTGCTGGGGATTATAGTGGCGGCTTGGTTTTCCCGATTGCCGGAATGGACTACGTGGGTTGTGCTGGTGGCACTGGCATTGTATGATTTAGCGGCGGTCTTGGCTCCCGGCGGGCCATTGAAGTTGCTGGTGGAGTTGGCATCTAATAGGGATGAGGAGTTGCCTGCCTTGGTTTATGAATCAAGGCCGAATGTAGGGAGGAATTCTGGGGCAAGGGATTCAAGCTTGGGGCTTTTGGTATCTGCAGGGTTGGGTATGAGCAGTGATAGCAATGGTGGTGGGGTAGAATTACAGGAAATGTTCAGGAATGTTGATGCCTATAATGGGAATGACATCCAGGAAAGGGAACATTTGGTTATAGCAGTTAATGCAAATGGGAGAACAAATGGAGGTGATATTGAGGAGGTGAGGGAAGAAGTAGGGGAGCTATCACCTTTGATGGGGGATGGCGCCTCAATGGAAAGACATTCAAACACTAGTGACAGCAGCAATAACCATAGAATTGCTGATTCTGGCCGTGTGGACAATATTAGTGCTGGAAATAGGTTGTCACAGGGAAATGTGAGGGAGGAGATGGAGATGGAAGAAATGAAGTCAAGGGGGGTAAAGCTCGGTATGGGTGATTTTATTTTCTACAGTGTGCTTGTTGGGAGGGCAGCAATGTATGATCTGATGACTGTTTACGCGTGTTATCTTGCGATCATATCTGGACTCGGGTGTACTCTCATATTGTTGGCTGTCTGTCGTCATGCATTGCCAGCACTTCCTATTTCAATTACTTTGGGAGTCATATTTTACTTCTTAACAAGGCTGTTGATGGAGCCATTTCTGGTTAGGGCTTCTACTAATTTGATGATGTTCTGAGTGGCCCCTTGTTCATGGTGGGCTGAACAGATTTTGTTATTAAGAAACGCTGATAACATAATTTGCACGAGTGCCTTTTGACAATGGAGTAAATGCTCCGAGATGGCTTCTGGTCCATTTGCATACTGACTGACTGTACAATTGTTTGTATTTGCGGGTCTGATCTGTCAATCACTGACTATAAATTGTTTGTTGACAGTTTTCTTGAAGATATGCCTTGATTTGAATGTGATCAAATACTCGAAAGGTGGGGAGCATCACCCTTCTCTCCACTTTAATTTCACTTATCTGGCTTTTGCTTTGTTTACATTATTAGAGAATTCAATAAACTGTTATCAGTTACAATGGTGTATGGTTGGCTATAACTTTAGTATGAAACAGGTGAATTTATGGAGTATGTAGCATAGCTTTTCTTGCTAAAGAAATTAAGCTTAAGCCTAAATTGTTTGGTGGAGAAGATTCTCCCCTAGGTTTCTGTAATCTCCTAGTACACTTTTGTGCTACCAGTATTTGAGAGATTTGATGATAAATCACATTTCAGATGAGCTGTATCAATAACATGTGGTGATTCTGCAGTGCCCGTAATTACAGTTTAGTGGTAATTAGTTTTCAATCATTGATTCATTAAACACATTATTACAAAGTTCTCCAATTTAAGGGGTGACAAATATCGTGTTCCATGTGGAAGACTTGACCAGAAGAGAAAAGGAAAATACACACACACAAACAACACGCAATCAGTAGCAAAATATGGTTATGGCCCAGCCCTTGCCAATCTGAGAATATTTGGCGATATTTATTATTCTCTGACTGTGTGTGTGTATGTGTATAACTTCAATACCACGACAATATCAGCAGTGTTCTCCTATGATATTATATTGTCTTAAATATTGCCATGGAGTTTGCACTTTTTTGTCGGAGACCCTAAATAAGATGGCTTTGTGGATGTTCTGTTATTATACCTGCAAGGAATGTTGGTAATTGTTATTGCTAGTAAGCTAAGTTTCCATTACTAATTTAAGTTTGACAACAATGCTTTGTTCAACATTATGCTTAATTCTTTTGACATGTATTGATGAATAGTGATTTGTGATAATGTTTTTTTTTAATCCATACTATATTATTATTTCAATAAGAATTTGTAGTTTCTCAAAATGAATTTCTACAACTACCCTTGTATCAAATTATTCTATCATTTTTTTCATTTTCTCTCTCTTTTCATCTAATTTACAATTTATATACATATTTTAACTCTTCTATTCTTTTGATCTTTCTCAATTTTCTTATTTTAGTTAATCATTATTTTTACACAATGTAAAATCGCATAGTTCCTCTATTTTAATGTTTATATTCTATATTTTTAACTTATTTTTTTTATTTGTGTTTTATCTCAAAATTTCCCCTTTTTTAAAATCCTTTTTGAGATTTATTTATTTTATTATTTACTTTTAAATAATTTTATTTTTATTAATTAAAATATGGTAACTTCATAATTTATAAATAAATTTGTACACACACACACAGAGTATGCAATTTTAACTAGTTTCTATAATTTTGGTCACTATCATCATATTTTGTCTTACCATTTCAAGAAGCCAGTAACTTGTGGTTTCAATAGTTGGTATATATATTTCTCGTGAAAGAGTGGTGCCACCTTAGTTAACTATTGCACCATGCCAAATTTCTTCTTCAGGTAGTCACAAGATCAAGCAGTTATGGTTTCTGAGATTTAGCTCAACTTGATCCTGTGGCTTAATCTACTTCAGAATAATATTAATTTTCCTTCTTTCTTGGTAGGATTTGCAGCCTACTCTCAGCTGTACTTCTGAACTTGAGATCTGGGAAATGTGAGAATCCAATCTTGCTTATGTTCTGACGACCCCTTTTTCTCAGAATAAGATGCAACTATGTTTACCCTGTGTTGGTACCTACTGATGAATATGCACTAATGTACAGACTGATGATCTGAAAGTGATCTCAGCTCAGTTTCTCAGTCTCTAATAATTCTCAGCAATTGATTTAGAGGGTGTTTGGCAAAACGTATTTTTAAGAGTTTATAAGTTCATGTAGTTCGCAACTTAGTTTTGGAATTTATAGCTCGTAGATTTTATTTTAAAAATAAGTTAAAAAATGTTTGGTAAAATCATTTTATGAGATTTTATTGACATTGATAATTGTAATTGGTTATATTTTTCTTAATATAATAATGATAAAAATAAATTAAATATAATGTAATTGAATGTATTTATATCATTTTTAATATATAAAATAAAAGAATTTGTAAGATATTCAAAAATAAATTGAAAAAAATTAAGTTATTTTTACGAAATTTATAAATTTCAAACATCTTATTTTAAAAGTTTCTGAGCTCCTCCCATATAAATTTTATTAATTACTTTTAAGTAACTTACAAGTTCCTGAATATCTTATAAAATATTGCGAAAAATTTATAGAAGATTTGAAAAATTTATAAACTTATCCAAACACCCTTTTAATACATTTCTTTGACTCTTATCTACCAAAATGTGAACCAAATGTCCAGAATCAAGTTATACATTTACCAATATTCAATTTTCAGCAGGTTCACAAAGAGAAGGGTCCTATTAAGTTACATTCCCCATGAATGACTCCACCATGGGGTGATGCCAGAAGAAGAATAATATTCATACTCTATTCTATACAAAATTCAATATTAGTATCATATGGTAATATTCGAACGTCATCTATACGTCTAGAATTAATTCAGGCGGGTCTTGGATCCTGTTGGAGATTCTACTTTGTTTTTGATAATTTTTTATTTTTAATGTTCTCAATATTAGTATTATAATTATTTGATGGCAATCATTTCGAATTATCAAATATTATTTCATTAAAGTAAACTTATTAATAATATTTTATAACTTGTTTAATTTATTATTTTAATTTTAATTTTAATGCTAAAATTTCAAAATTAGACTTCAAAAATTCGATTTTAAAAAGAAAATTTGTTCTTTCTAATTAATTTTTCCCCATTTGATATAAATATTTTTTTATCAAATTTAATGCTTTAAATATGAGAAATATAAAAATAAATTTAAAAGTTAGGTATCCTAAATCTAATTTTAAAAATTGTTTTTGTACAAAAAATGATAAAAGTTAAATTGAACAAAATATTTTATTCAAGGCTAATGCCATATTTATAAGATGTATCTCTATTAAATCTATTTTTATCATAAAAACCCATATTGAAGTAATTATTATTTTATATACTTTTAGAAATTAAATCTTATCAAACATTAAATAGAATAGAAAATTTTAAAAATGCACGGACAAAAAATTATTAGATTAAATAAAAATAAATTTAGAGAATATAATTGTCTTAAGAAAAATATTTTAGCATGTTCAAGCGAGCGTGTTCGCAGAAAAGTTGTGTCTAAATACTCATGGGTATATATTTTCATAAATATAAAATTTAGACAAAAAAACAATACGCCTTCATTTAAAATTCTATAGTGTATCATAAATACTAGTTGCTGAGCTTACACACTTTGTGTGCAAAACATTAAAATTAGAATTAAAATTAAAATACAGTAACAGCATACATTGCACTGTAGCATTTTTATCGAGTATTATGATAATTTTCCTAAATTTTCAAAAGTGCAAGATCTCTACAAAAAAAATTAATACCAATGCCAATGCTAACTAAATTGATGGGTATACCATAACATTAGTATTATTGACCCAGTCACAAAATTCACGAATTTAACCATCTAATTATAAATAAAAAAAAAATCATGAATTTCAGCAAAATTCAATTTTCATCAACTTACAATAATATCAACAGAAAAATAGAAGAAATCAACAACAAATAAAAAACGACAGTAAACAATATCTACGATGGATGAAAAAATAGAGAGTCAGTGTAAGGGGAAAAAAGAAGTGACCTGCTAGTGGGGGGGCATGGAAAAGACAGTTTTTCCACAAATCCTCTTTCTCCTACCAGTTTGCTTGATAAAATTAAAATCTTTAGAATTATTTTGATGGACGAATAATTTAACAAATGAAAATCAATGTTATTATGCATATATTCATCAATTTACAGGACTCATGTGATCAACAAGCTGACTAATGAATCTTGTCCATATTAAAAAGAAAATTGAGCAAAACCCATATAAAATAATTTCTATTGAGACAGATTTTGATGCAAAATAGGAAAGCTAGGCCCAGTCTATTGGATACCGAGGGCGATGCTGTCCTCCAGGCTGGTGCTTAAAATATAAAGCTCTCAAAAGAAATTAACTATTAAAATACCAATAAAAATTTCTTAGAAATTGAATTATACGAATTCTAGTTAGAGTCATGCTTGTTTTCAAATTTTGCACCCCAAAAAACATATCTAATTATTATAAATTTTTAAATTTTACTTTTTTTTTTATATATAATTTTAAAAATAAAAACACTTAAAAATGCACACCAACCACTGTTTAAAAACAAACAAAAGTGTGTTTTATAATATTTAATTATTACGTTTTTTAAATTTTTATTTTTATTTATTTTTGACTTTTAAATAATTTTTAAGATAAAAAAAAAAAAAAAAGCCCAAATTTATAAACAAACATAGGTTTTTGTCTTGTCTAGTCTAGCCGGCTATCTACTTTTAATATATTTAACTTTAATATGAAGATAGAAATCTGTACCACAAATTTATAATCTTTATTGACATCTCTTATGTGTACTCGTAGTTTTGAGAGTTTTCTTTACCCATATATCTTAGTTCAAATTTTGTGCAATCTATTTTTCCTGTTTAAAAAATTATAAAATTTGTTAGATAGTTTCTTACAGAATGAATTTCTTTTAGGTCCTCCATAGAAAATATAAGGCATATTCTTTCCTTCCTTGTATGCTATAACAAAAATGGTGTTTCAGAAACAATTTTTAAAAGATTCTACCTTGATTGATTAAGTATTTCTGTGAATATTATGTTTACAAAAAAGTAATATACCTTCATTTAAATTTTTCATTTGAGTAAATATTAGGACTAAATACACAATAGTTTTATATGGATAAGTTCATGCTATTAATTTCAGTTAATATGAGTATGAATAAGGTGTTTTACAGTGAAGATGGGCATCCAAGTGTAGGTATAAAATATATTTTAAGGGCATGAATAGAGTAACACAGTACCAACTGATGGGCAATTACTTGCTAACCACATATTTAGATTTATTCATTCAAGAAAAAAATAAAAATCATGTTAGTTGTTATTGAAAGGTTATTCTACCGTTATTTAATATTCTTTACTTTTGTTTTTTTTTTTTTTTTGTTATTTTTCTCCTCTTTTCTTTTTTGTGTGTGTGTGTGTGTGTTTGTTGGGATGTTAATTTGATAATTAGTTTAGAGTTTCGTGATGCGAAGTGGAGAATTAAAAAACATTAATGAATTTTTAAACAAAAAATGGAAAATCTTGCAATATGTCTTTCCAAACCCCTCCAAAAAATGTAAATAAAAATAATTAATGTGGTTTGTGGTGGGAGGGAATTTAACAGATCTGATTTGTATTAATCAATGATTAGTAACTGTTAAGAGTTAGATTAATATCTCAATCATGTTAGGAAGTCATAATTATAGGCTTTCTATTCATTTCTTTCATCACTAAACATTTCACCTTCCTTCGTTTGCTGGCTAATGATAAATGGTCATTATGGCTTTCCTTTGAGAAATATGAAGAATAATTGATGTTTTTTTTTTTTTTTTTTTCCTTTTTTCCCAGGGTAGTTGTATTCCATCTTCACCCTCTAATTGGCTTGTAAATCATGTCCATTGAGCTGTGTTTTTTGTGTGAAGAATTGAATATGATTTAAGTAATTATAGACTTTCATGCCAAGTCCAGCTACTTTTAAAATATTTTTATTTTAGTAAAGCTAATAATAAAAAATTAAATTACCAAACAATGAATTAACAAATTCAAAAAAGAAAAAGCAAAGTGATTTTTTTTCTTGTTAAATATTAAAATAATAATAAAATTAATTATATATAATCAAATGTTGGCTTACAACTTCACTAGGTAGCTACTTATAAGCCGAATTCTCCCTTAGAATTTTCTCCTTGATAATATCAAACATCGTAATGTACATACCAATATTGAATGAAAATAAATTGAATTTACATCAAACAATTCTATGACTAATGCACTGTTTGGTTCCTTATTAACTCTTATATGAACCTACTTAAAAATCTTACAAATTAAACATTTTACCATGCAAATTTTATTTAAATTTAAATTTAAATTTTTTTCTTATCTTTTATAATTAACAAATTATTTTTTAATCATTATATCTATTCATAATTAAATTAATTCATATTCATATACTTTTCTTATTTACATTCATTTTTCTATAACTTATAAACATATATACTATCATATCCTTCGATCATTATTAAATATTAAATATGTATAGAAATAATTTTCCTAATTAACAAAATTTTAATACCAAACAGAAATTCTCCTTCAAATCAAATAGCCAAAATTTACTGTAAGAAAGCAAACATACCCAATGTTTTGCTTGTTTTTTTTAAAAAAAAAATGTTTTGCTTTTGCAATTATTTTACACACGATAAGACAAATACCCAACAAACATTTCGGTTGGATCTTGTCTCCCGTGAAATCAAGTTCACCTCACGTAGCAGATGAATACAATTTTAGAACACAAAAACCCATTGGCAAAATGAAAAAATCTCAGGCTTGCCCCATCCAAAACCAGCAACGGGAAAACAAGTACAGTTATACAAGAACAAGAAAAACTCTGATCTTGAAATGCATGATGTCAACTTTTATTATTTTATTGGTAGTTAAAGTTCAAGACAGGATTACATATTAATTGTTCCTCCAACTGTGTGGTCCTGTCTTGTGCTTACAGCACACACATAGAAGAAGAGTGTTAGATCAATCTCTTAATCCAAGAAAGTAATCATCACCCCCATTCCTCCTCCACTATGGAAGATTTGTTTATCAAATGCATGAGTGTAAGAGACTCGGCCTCACGGGATTTAAACTGAGGCATCAGAGAACAGACGTCTCACAGATATTTGAGAAGCAAAGAATTTGCATATAATCCTGTTATCTGTACTAAGTTATACGTGTTAGATTTCAGATTACACTATCGGCCGACCGCATCAAAGACGTGAAATGTAAAAGACAGAAGTAAGCTATTTAAACGAATGAATGAAAAAGTAGACCGAAAGAGAAAGGTCCCAGCTTTGCTCTTTTCACCTTCTCCTTTTTCTAGCTTTTGTGTACACTGTTAACTTTAACTCTTCTTTTTTTTATCTATACAATTTTATATCTTGAGTACAGATAGAACAAATCTTGGATGATTAGCTGTATCCGGGACCGGAAAAGAGAGTGTGTAAATCAAAGAAATCAATATTATATACTTTTTTGCTTCTTTCCGTTGTCCAGCTAGATTGATTCTGTTTCAAGCTGGTATGGTTAACTTCTATGTCAAATTTCTTCCTTTTTTCTGTGTATCTGGGGTTTCATTTATTTTCTGGGAGTTCTCATCATCCCCTGTTTCGTTGAGGTTTTTTTTTTCAGGTGTTGTCTGGTTCTCTGAAGTCTCGTTCGAAATTCTTTAAGGTAAGCTCTGGACTTATGTAATAACTTGGTTCGATTATCTCGTGTCTTTTACATAGTGATTTGCCTTGATTAACAAAAATGAGAAAAGAAAAGATGTGCCTTGATCTGAGATGGGACAATATTTGGGATGTTTCTTAGTTTTATTTCCATGGCAGATTTTCAAGACAATATTACTTTTTGAGGGGCAGAACAGAAGAAATGGATATACAGCTACTGGAGATGGGAGTTAAAATTAGGAAAGCCGTGATCCTTACAATCAGTTGGTGTTTTAGATGGGTCTGGAGCCATCCATTCCTAGTGGCTTTGCTCTGCTTCTTTATGTTTCTGCACAGATCATTCCCTTTTATGTTTTCATTGTTGCTCTCTGCCTCTCCTGTCCTTATATGCACTGCTGTTTTGCTCGGAACCCTTCTGAGTTTTGGGCAAACAGACATTCCTGAAATTGAGACTGAAGAGAAAACATCCCATGAGGTTGTCCCAGTAAAGGCTGGGGTGGGTGGAGATGCTCTTGTCATTGAGAAAAATGAGAGCTGTTTTGTTGAGAGACTGAGTGAGGAAAAGAGGGACGAAGCAGGACTGTCGAGCGATCGGCTTAATTTCACAGCAGGTAGGCTTGGTGATGTGGATATTTCAGATGATACCACTCCACTGATTGGGGAAAGGTCGCGGGATATTGAACTGAGTGATGATGAAATTTGGGAAGGAAAGAGAGATTTTGGTGATTTGAAGCAGAAGCAGAAAACTGAATGGCATGAAGAGAGACCGAGTGATGGAGAAGCGGAGAATCACTATGCCCCTATTGACGCGGCGGATGATGAGAATTCGGAAGCAGGCTCTTTTGATTCCAAGAAGGTGAATGTGGATTCTCTGGATTCTCCCCCCCGTTCTCCCTGGAGGAAAGTAGCAGAGCGGGAGGAAGAAGATGCAGAAGGTGATGCTGTAGATTCTGGGTCGGATCGGTCTGAGAGTTCCTCGCCAGATGCCTCAATGGCTGACATAATGCCAATGCTTGATGAGCTCCACCCACTTTTGGAAGAAAGAACTCCTCAACCTGGTCATGTGTCCCGTGATGGCTCTGATGCAGCATCTCAAAGGTCTCCGAAATCCATCACCAGCAGCCATGAATCAGATGACGACACTGAAGGTCACGAAGAATTGGTAGTCGTGGAAGATGACAATGAAGATAATGGCGATGAAGAAGATGCGCAAGGAGACAAGGAAGAGGTCCCAAAGTCTGCTATGACATGGACAGAAGAGGACCAAAAGAATCTCATGGATCTGGGAAGTTCTGAGATTGAAAGGAACCAGCGGTTGGAGAGTCTAATTCTGAGGAGGAGAGCTAGGAAGAACGTGAACATGCTTCCTGAAAGGAACTTGATAGACTTGGAAAGTTTGGATTTTCCATTAAGCATGGCACCTATTTCGACAAGCAGACAAAATCCATTTGATCTTCCTCATGATTGTTATGATAATTCGTGGCCTGGTTCAGCTCCTCCTGTTTTGCTACCTAGACGGAACCCTTTTGATATTCCTTACGATTCCAATGAAGAGAAGCCCAATCTTATGGGAGATGAATTTCAACAGGAGTTTGTGACTTCACACTCAAGAGAGGCATTCTTTCGAAGACATGAGAGTTCTTATGTGAGACCTTCAATTTTTGCACTCAACAGGCAAGAGGGGCGAGATGTCAAAATGAGGCCCTACTTTGTTCCAGAGTGGAAAATGTCAGAGGAATCATGCTATTCTCAATCCCAGAGACAATCAAGTGGACTCAGTGAGTCAAAGGTGAGTTCCGTTCCTGAAACTGAATCGATTGATTCAGTTGAGGATTTAGAAGGAAAGAAGCTCTCACAAGAATATAATACATGGAAAGTAGAGATGATATGGCAGATGAAAGATGGCAATGAAGAGGGTCCATCAGGGGATCCAGAACTAATTTCCCCCAAGGTAGAAGTCACTGAAAGAGATCGGCATCGGGAACCAAAGCTGACCTCCATCATGGAGAGTGTTTCTGAAGATGTTGGACATGGAAGTCAATTTTCTGAAGAATCCTTGGAATTAAGCCAAGTTGAGAAGACAAATTTTGAAGGTGGTGAGCTTAAATTTCAATTAGAAGATGTTGCAGACAATTATCAACAAGAAAGTGTAGCTGGAGCTGTGGAAATCCAGGCTACTGAAGATCAACCAAAGCCTGAAGCTGTTAAGCATAGATACAGTAGTAGGGGTTCAAGCTTATCATCACTTTCCGAAGTGAGTGAAAGGGTCTTCACTGAAACAGAAGGCGGAGGGTCATTTATGTTGGAGGAAAGAACATACAATGTGGCTGAAGAACCAGGCATGTCGACCCAAAGGTTCGTAGAAAGTGCTGATATGAGTAGCACAGGTGCATTGGTTAATGGCATTTCACACAGAGAACCTGGTTATGATACTAGCCCCCAAGAAGTCACGGAGAACCTTTTATTGTCTTTTGTTTCTTCTGATGTGCAACCGGAGTCCTTGATTGAGAAAGTATCTGAAGGGACTGGTTTGAAAATAGAGCCAAACATTCCTAATAACACTGAGGTGCTGCCTGAGTCATCAATTGCTCATCCAATGTATGAATCAAGGCCAATAGATATTGTTAATATAAGAGATCATGATAGTATAAATACGGATTTTTCAGAAGTTGATCAGACATCTGCCGGTGAAGGTTCTTCTGCTGATCCTTGCATCATATCTCATTTACGTAGTCCATCGGAATCATCTGCTGAAGCTTCAATCCAGGAAGATCTCATGGAGCAACATAAAGGGGATGAAGTTTCCTGTTTAACTGCTGACAAAAGTTTTCATTCCTTTGTCAAATTTTCTGAAGATCTAAATCTGGATCAACCACAGGAGGATAAGTATTTGCTGGTTTCTGAAACAGCTGATCTAATTGAAGTCATTGAGCCTCCATCTGAGGTTCAATTGAGAGCAGAACATACAACTGACATTGAAGACTCCGTCCCATCACAAATTTTTGATGCTGATGTTAACCGTGAAGCTGACGAAAAGTTTATTTCTACTGGTGCTGAAGGAAAGACGTCGATATTTCAAGATAAAGCAATGCAAGACCCAGTTTCTGAGCATCTTGATGAAGTGCAGGTAAAATAAGCTATAAGCTATTTTCAAATTTCCTTCTCATTTTCTTCTGATTTCTTCCAATTGACCTGACTGATGGACAGTTGCTTGCTACTGACACTGACAATCCCTGAAGTTCTGCTCATTGGTTATTTCAATAGTTTCTTTGCCATTTTCTGTTCCTGCTTCCAATGACTGAAGTCTATTTAAGCAATCTTTTGTGCCTCCTCAAGGGTAAATTTGTACCACAAATCAAAAATCAGTTGATGGTGTCTGTAACTTATTTGATGCTTTTTGTTGAGGGATTTGATATTTCAAGGAGAAAAACTCCTAAAACCATTGCCTGGAAGAATTTTGGCACTTTGAAAAGATTTTTTGAGTGCAAGAACTGGTTTGCATTTTTTGTGTGAATGTTATGAGCAGCATAATAATGATAAATGTGTGGGTTTGATTGGTTTGTTTTTGTGTGTTTGTATGTATATAATAATATTTGGGGATTGGATGATATGATAATATAGACTAATAGTGATTAGTTTTTAAAATATAAATATATATAAATGTGAGCACAAACTATGTTCTAATAACGTTGTATATGACCTTCAATCTGTTGACTCTTTAATGCTCTGATTCTATGGCTATACAGTGGGAAGAAAAATCACTAATATCACAACCTATGTTCTAATAACTTTGTCTGTGATCTTGAACCTGCTGCCTATTGAATGCTCTGATTCCATGGCTGTTTGGTGGGAAGAACAATCAGTCTGACAAACTTTAAGATTGATTATCTTAAAGTATTACTAATGTAAAGGGTACTTGGTACAGTAATTATTTTTACAACCTTTAACATGACTTATTGAAAGAAATATTTGTATTTGTTTTAAATTAATTACTTTTGAATTAGTGCAAGATATGAGGCCTTTCCAAAATCTATGTTTTTTTACTGTTTTTCCTGTTTATCATATCGATAAATAATCCAGCATGAGGGTAGTTAAAAAATTGTGAATGGCTTAGTACCAAAAATATTTAAAAATTTACTGAAAGAAAAATATTTACAAAGATTATATGAATCTTACTATAACTGTTTGCAGATAGCAGTTCTACTTTCTCATATTTATTTTATTTATTCTGCATGATTTAACTTTTCTGAAAAAATAATTATAATAACATGTCCAACTGTCAAGCCTAAAATACATTGGAAGTCATATTAGATTTCAGGGCAAGTATTTAGAAATGGTAGTGGGAAAAATTTGTCCTCTCTTTCCCTTCACTCTGGATTTTGGGTGCACAATGATGTCCCTTCTGGGGCTCTATAGATGCTAGTGCAGACATTCATGGCTGATGCTTCAGATGTAGAGATAAAACAACTCCTGGCCTATATAATGCAGGCATCAGGTACCAACGTCAAGTTGTCCGAGGATGATCCCACTCTACAGATATCAAACATACCCGAAATCCAAGAGCTTGATCATGGCATCTCATCAAATTTCAACTCCGCCTTGAGTCCTAACTTTATTTCCTTTTCATCCTGTGCTTTCGAGACAACTAGTTCTCATGTAGATGTGCAGACAATAGTTGAAGAGGAAGATGAGATTAAGGAAATTGATGAAGGGCTGTTGTCTGAATTAGACAATGTTGGGGACTTTAGCATCAATCAGTGGGGATCTGGCTCAGGTGAGTTAGAGAAACACAGAGATTCTGCAGGAGAAAGTTTGTCTTCAGCACATTATTCCGAAACCAACACTAAGACAGCTGTTGAGATTAACTCAGTTGAGGGGAGTAAAAGTGAAGATGAATTGCATTCGGAGAGTCCAAGGGTGCTACAAACATCTGAACCGAGCATAGCCGAACAGATTGATTTATCAAAAATGGACTTCAATGGACGAGATGGTCAGGAATCTCCTGAACAGGAAGTATCTAAAGCTAGGGTACTGTCCAAGGAAAATGAAGCCCATGCTGCTCTTTCTATGGCAGATCACAATAATGAAGACGAGAATTCTGAGATACCTAAAGTTGAAGTGCCATCTGTTGAAGAAGTTGGTTCTGTTCCCCATAAGGATGAATCGACATCTGTGGAGACTGAAATCATGTTGAGAGGTGCTGAGGTATCCTATCAAGGTCAAGTTGATACAGGTACCACTTGTGGGATGCCAGATCTTGAAGCTAGCACAATTGAAGATATTGATCTGGCGTTTAAGAAAATCAGTGCTAAGGAGATGGAGAAGCCTGTTTCAGAGCCACCCCAAGCTGATTTGGTAGTTGGAAAAGCTATACCCGAGCATTCCGAGGATGGAACACTTCACACAAATCCAACTGGAACGAGTCCCGCTCGTGAGATATCAGTTCTTGAAATTGGACCAGTTAAAGATGCTTTGGATAATAAGCAATTGAATGACGGCAGCATAGAGAATCTTAAACTTCCTGATTCAGTCGATCACACTCTGCAAGTGGTTCAGTCTCGGGAGAAACTGGGTTCGGGGTTGCATGTTGCGGAAGCCATTCCTTCTGAGGCTACTACACTACCTCCAACACAAGGTTTGGACAGTAACCAAGAGAAGCAGCTGGATATAAATTGTGGTGATGGATCGGTGCAAGTCGACGAAGAAAAAGTAGGTTCCTCAGTGGAGGAGTCAAATGTAAAAGAAGCAATTGACTTTACAGCTGGAGTCCAAGCACCTGAAGACCTGCATTCTACTATGTCTGTTGGAGGAAAACGTAAAATCTCTGAAGGCTCGAGCTCAAGTTCGACCTCTACCTCTAGCTCTCAGTCAAGTTCAAGTGATTCCGTTAAGGAATAAAAATCCAAGAGGAAAAAAAAAGGGGGGAAGAGAGACTGTGTTTCAGCTCCAGTCTCCTGTAGGCTTCATCATAGCATGTGTTTTCCCAAATAGTGGTGAGTTTTTCTGTGTTCTCAATTAAAATAGCAACGTGGTTAGTTTCTTCAAGAATGAGTTTTCATTTGATTTCTTGAAGTTCTGCGGTTTGGCAAGGTTCTCTTTTGCTTTGGCAGTTTCAGTATTTACTGTGACGGCAGTCCTGAGTTTTGTGAGTTAGTTGCATACTTGTTAGAAGATTGTCAATTCCTGCCTTGAAGTATGGGGAGAGAGCGTTGTGTTTTTACCTTCTTACATGTGTATTATGTATTTGAACATATGGAGTCGATGAGTGTTGGAGTAACTGAGATACATGTTTAATCCATGGTGATGTTTTCTTGTCAGAATGGTTGTAATTTACTTTCTGAAGATGAAAGAAAACAGGTCTTTGAGGGTGTTTGATTTAACTTATTTTAAAATAAACTAATAGTATTTGAATAAGGATTTCTTATAAAACCTTCTAAAAATTTATAATTATTAGTTAATTATATATATATATATTTTTTATTTTTTTATTTTTTTATTTTTATTTTTTTTTTTGACAAATGAAAGCGATGCATGGTTATGCTGTGCCTGATAGGCACACAAGGACTGGTTGTTGGGTTCTGCTTTCACGCCACCTGCCCTTACCTTTTGATTCATAATAATTTGGAAGAAAGATTACCAATGGACACGCTTTGTCTGAAATTCCTTGATCAGTTTTTGTTCTTTCATGACCTTCATGCTTTACTGTGCTGCATGAATGCTGACTATTAATCAATCACTAAGTGGGCGCAGAGACTCGAAAAGAACACAATTATAGTAGCAAATTACTGGGAGCTAGTAATTTTACAGAGACTGTTTTCCATGGTTGATCGCCACAACGACAGCAAGTTGACAACGCTACGCATCTTCTGTAACAGTTAAAACACACCATCACCACATACAACATTTAATTAGAGGAAAAGCATCATTCCGAACAAGAAAAATTAAGTGCAAAGTTGTATATCCAGCGTGCCCGGTTCTTCACAAGCAATTCGTATCATAACTTGCAAGTCCCTGCAACTCTGGACCTTCCAGTCGACCATTATTGTCGAAGCTGCAAGCGTGATGGGGCAAATCACCAAAAGTTCAGAAACCAGATATGGAAAATTAAGGGGACATAGGGAGAGATATATAAACATGTGTTGAGCAAGTGAGATACGGAAAGATCAAGCACCAAATAACCTTTGTCTATTAGATCACAAAGCAAGGTACGTACATATTAATGATTATACACTTACAATTTAATTGGAACATATCAGTTGACAAATGAGGTTATTAGCAGACAGAAATAAAAACGATAACTAAAGCACAAAGCTGGGACTACATATGGCAGAAACAGAAGTAGCTAAAGCAAAAGAAGTTGGGATGGACATTTAAGTATCTATGGCTCCAACATCTTACTTGTTTAGGGGGATGTGCTCAAATGGACCGGTAGTAGGTATTGTGCCACATAAATTGTTGGTTGAGACATCCCTACAGAAACAAAGGCAATTATTGGTAAACTTCTTGGTCTGCATAACTTGAAATATACCAGGCCAAAAGTAATAGTCAGGTCAAGAGCACTTACACAACTTTCAGGCTAGATATACTAGCAAGCGTCCTTGGTATTGGTCCAGTTAGCTGATTATCATTAACACGACTGCCAAAAAACACAAATGGTTATCAATTGACAGAGTGATAAAGAAAATTCTCCAACCATCATCAGCAATGCACATACATTCAAGGTAGAAGAAGGAGAAAGACAGACGAACTTCAACTTGTATTAGGCAAATCTGTATACTAAGGGTACGAAAGGATCGAGGTGCATGAAGAAATTATACAAGGCATTCAACACACACACACTCAGCCCAAACAAGGAATGCGTGCAAAGTTATATATGACTGACTTCTACCCACATTAAACCACCACCAACAACCAGGAAACATATACAGAGTAACAAGTAACAAACTTACAAAAAGACAAGAGATTTCAAATTTCCCAGAGACAGTGGTATAGTTCCTGAGATGTTGTTGTTGTACAGATCCAAACTTATTAAGCTCTTTAAGCTACCAAGTTCAGCAGGAATTGTCCCTTGAATGTTATTTTTATAAAGTTCCCTGCAAGAGAAATGTTTCAGGTTACATTATGCTCACAAAAAACTGAATATAGGTACTGCAAAGGAAATGAATTCACAAGATATTTTCATTATTGTAATCAAAGAAGGCAAAGTTATATCACTGCTGTTCAGTAATCATAGATCATCGACATAGGCTTTTATGCAAATATCATAGATCATCGACAAGCACTAGTTAATCAAATGCATCCACCACTAACAAAATAAAGTTGAAATGTTACACAGTACGTACAGATACTGGAGATATTCAAGTTTCCCAAGTTCAGGCACCAGATGACCAGACAGATTTGAGTTTCCCAGATCCCTATCCAGGTTAAAACAAAATGGTAAGTTTCAGATTCACCATCATCACAAAAGCATATAAAATCAAAGTATCAAATTCAATAAAAAAGAGGCAAGTGAAAAAAGAATGCATAGAGAACAATATACCATTATACAGGATGTACACTTATTTAGATAATTTAGAAAAATATAGATCCTTTAGAAACCGTTTTAAGTCATTTTGTCAATCATTATTACTGATTTGAAATTCACCCCACATTCAGATCAGCTGAAATTCTCGTATCAAATTCTCACGTGTGTCCAGATCCTTTAAACCAAACACAATCTAAATTATAACAACCATAATTAACTAGCTTCCAAAGTCAACAGTCAACCTCGCTCAAACGCAGCCATTAACCTAAGAAAATTGTAGAGAGAATGGAAAGACAGTATGCTCTAAACATCCTGGGAAATTAAGTGACACCAATCGCACGCACTTATTTGTCTGTAGGTTTTCAGTCCTCAATCTACCTTATTAATTCTTTAATACCCAAGACTACAATGAATATGACTTTCTAAGCTGCAGTTAAAAACAGACAATCACGAATCATCAGAAACGGACAATCCAAACTTCGTTTTGCAGCAACTGAAGCAAAAATAATGAAAATATAACAACAGTTTCGTTATAGTCTTCAAATAACTAAGTAAATTAATATTAATGGTGCCTGTTCACACAGATAATACAGGCTACCAATCCTGCAAACTTCTTTAGACTAGTCAACGAAGATCACATATATCAATCTCCAAAAATTCAGACAAAGTGAAACACACACACACACACCCGGAAGAAGAAGAAAAAGAACTCCAAACCCATAAAAAAAAATATTTATATACTTACACCCTAGTGACTCGATTGTCTTGGTTGCACGTTATATGGAACCAGGTACAGGGGGTCACAAGGTTCGGATCCCAGCTCTGGAGGACGTTATCCGGGTCGGACAAGCTCCGGCGAAGCGCATAGAGCGCGTCTCCATCTGAATTCCCATGGGCTTCCCGGAGTATCAGTGAGGATGCCAAAACAATTAGGGCCAGAATTATCAGCCAATCCCTCCCAACCATGGCTCCCTCGGATTCAAATTAAGCTCTTTTGAGTTGGTTTCAGCTTGTGCTTCGGCTTCCTCTGATGGCTGTGGGTCTTTATCCTTTTCAGGCAGACGAAGAATATGTTCGCATTGATTAATTGGACAGATTCTTGTCGATTGATGTAAGAGAGCACAAAATTGCTTGGTGGAGAATCGGCTTTGGAAATGCCAGGGAACCAAATAAGTTGCTTTGCCTAAAAATTCCGTCTCTCACTTCTATTTCACCTCTCTTCTAATTTCTAAATATATACATAAAAAAGAAATGGTGGTTAAAGGGATTTAAGATAAATTACACTCAATGACTTTTCCATGCTAATCAATCAATTTAATTAATTTTTAATATAATAATATGATCCTGTTTTAATTTTTAAAAAGGTTTTAGATGTGATAACAGACATAGGAGTTATTATTATTATGGTACGATATACATTTCTCTAAGCTGTCCCTCATTCATTCATGCTCATGTAGTAATATTATATTGTGATGAGCAAACACCATTAGTAATAAGTAAAAATTTAATTCCCTCAACGATAAGGTGTTGGGCTTCAGTTCATCGGCGCATTCCACATTTCGTCCTCGATGTGATCATGTCATGATGCACCTAACATTCATCTACTTATCATTTTTTTTTATGACTTTTCAATTTGATGGATTAAGTTAAGACTTTAAACATTATTTTAAAAGATAAATTAATTATATCATAATTTAATATTATATTCACTAATATAGTTTAGAATATAAGGTAACTTACTAAAAAAGTATCCAATCAATCAATATATTTAGATTATTTTATTATAATTGTTGGGTTAAATTATCTTATCTAATATTTTGTTAAATAATATTAAGCTCATATTTTGTCATAGGTTTTTATCACTTAAAGTAAATATTTGATTAATCTTGACAAATTATTTTATCAAATTTAATCTTTAAAAGTAAACATACCCCAATATTGTCTTGTTCTTATTTATTTCATTTGATCAAGACATGGTTTCCTAATCATTCCCAATTACAAAGTAGCTGGATTAAGATTGATCATGAGTGAGTTAAATTTGAATAGTAACTCAAATTCAACAATAATTCAAATTCAATTTGATCTAATTTTGTAGAACTCAAACTCTTATTGAAATTCAAATCAAATATTTAGATCGGATTCAATTAAAAAAAACTCAAAAACTCCAATTCAAATTAATTCGAATCACTTTCCAATCTAATTAAAATCTAAATCGAGTTAAGTAATTTGGTACAGCAACACCCTACTTGTAAATAGCCTAATTATTGTGTTCTGCCACTAAATGGTGTGTTTGGGAGTGGTTACGGTGGTGCATTAAAAATATTATTGCTTAGGAAGACCAAAACCATCACCCTTTTACAAGTCAACTGCTCGTATTAAAGTTGGCCCTTTAGATAAAGATGCATTGAGTTGGGTGGGCTTAAGGTTCCTCATGCCAGGGGTCTGCTTTATCCCATCCATTTTACTTTTAACTAATGCGCCACTAAAATATAAACAATTTGACATGGTCAAAAATGATGGCTGCGAGAGCCCACGATGATTGGTGATGAGAGGGAATAATAATACTCCATGCTTGGAGGGATAATTTTTGGTGGGATGTCCAGTAAAATTCATTTTTGTACTTAATTCTCTGCCTTATTAACTATTGTGATGCGACAGTAATTATATCTGTCTTTGTACTTAAGTAATGTGTTCTTCGTCATGTAGTGAAAATATGATACAAAATTTACTAAATCATATGGCGTTATTTAGGTTGGCCATTGTTGAGTAGAACAATCCCTTAGTGAAATTTTGGACAACAAAGTTGCTTGGATATGTATCTCCTGCTCAACTATAAATAAATAATTGAGATCTTGACAGTATAATCTAAACTGTTTATTTAAATACGAAGGGTGATTGGTAATTACTTTTAGTTTTAAAATAAAATTTATAATTTACCCTACTATCTCTATTTTCACTCCTTATTTATTCTTTCACGGTATTTAATATAATTTTATTCGATGATCGTTCATTTTTATTCTATCATCCACCTAAATTGACATAAAAATGTATTTTGTTTATATAATATCATGTGTAAAATAATTTTTTTTAAGTATCACACACAAAAGAAAATGTGTAAAATGTAAGAAAAAAGAAAAGATAATTTAAAAATTGTAATGATAGCAGTGCATGTTTTGAAATGGAAAATTGAAAAACAAAATCCTAAGGGTGATGAATTCCTTAGAACTTAGATGCATTTGGATAAAAGAGTGTGATGGAATAGATTTCAAATTTATAATAATGACTATTGTTAGACATTCAAAAGCAAACAAATATTGTCACAATAGTTGAAGAACCGAAAATTACCTGTAGCCATTGCCCCAAAATTATTTCATGGGTTGCTACGATTTTGATTTCCTAATACATTAAAATCTTCCATACTTTCCTAACGAGTCTTGGTTAATTTTAAAGACACATTTGCATCCAATGGGCATTACTCCTTTAGACAACTTAACAAGGTCCCAAGCATTATTATTTTTCATGGAATCCATCTGCTCTTTCATGGCATTGTACCATAAGTTTGATTTTTTAGGACTCATGGCTTGTGAAAACAACTTAAAATTACAAATTCAAAATTTTCACTTAATTCATGAACAATTGGATTTATTATATTTTTAGCATTTTGTTGAATTTTCTTGATTGTCATTCTTATCTTGTTAAGTTTTAACAACTAATTGAGTGACATCCATTGGAGCATGAGGGATTTCATGAACAATAATCGCTCTAGTACCTAAAGTGGAAGATTTATTATTTGAATGATGTTTTTTAGGAATTATGTCCTAGGAACAACCCCTCCCACTAATTAAGTCATTCTCAAAAAATTTTGCGTTTCTTGATTCTACAATTCTAGTATGATGTGATGGATAATAAAAACAATATCCCTTGGAATTTTCAACGTATTCCACAAAATACTTGCTAATGGTCCTGGGATCCAACTACTGTCTTATGGATTATAAACTCTTATTTCAGACAGACATCCCCAAACACATACATGTTGCAAACTCTATTTTCAACCTTTAAATAATTCAAATAGCGTTTTTGACACAACCTTTGTTGGAACCCGATTCAATATGCACACAGCCATCTTAAGAGCTTCAATCAGCAAAAACTTTGGAAGTTTGAAGCTACTCAACATGCTTCGCACCATGTTTTGCAAAATTCAGTTTTTTCTTTTTGCTATACCATTTTAGTTCAGAGAACTAGGCACGGTGTATTGGGCAACAGTCCCATTTTTTGAAGAAACTTTGCAAATGGACCAAGCATTTGTCCATCCTCAGTGTATTTACCATAATATTCTTCACCTCTATCTGATTTCATGATTTTAATTTGCTTACTACATTGTTTCTCTACTTCTGCTTTAAAAACTTTAAAGGCGTCTGATGTTTCGTTCTTATTTTGAAGCATGTAGAGATAAATATATAATGAGTAATCATCAATAAATGAAATAAAGTATTTGTAACCATACATGTCCATGTCTAGACTATAAATATCAATATGTATGATCTCTCTTATGTCAAAACTCCTTTTGGCATCTTTCATTGACTAGTTAGTCTGCTTTCCCCTTATGCCATGTCTAGACTACAAATATCAATATGTGTGATCTCCCATATGTCAGAACTCCTTTTGGCACCTTTCATTGACTAGTTAGTCTGCTTTCCCTTTATGCCATGTCTGGACTACAAATATCAGTATGTATAATCTCCCATATGTCAGAACTCCTTTTAGTACCTTTCATTAACTTGTTAGTTTGCTTTCCATTTATGTAGTTTACAAAAGTATCGAAATCAGTAAAATATAAAGTACTAAATGCATCATTCTTTACTAATCTCTTAATTCTATCAAGGGACATAGGTCACAATCTACGACGCCACAACATGAAGAATTCTTCGTTCATAACACATCTTTGATTTTAATATTCATATGTGTTGCATTATTACATTATAGCAGGCATTATTTTGTAAATCTAATTTGAAAAGTGGCGTGGACATCTCGTGTAACAAGAAGAATCCATTAGAGATTTTAGTTGAACTAATAACTAGGGCTTATGCAAAGAGGGTCAAAGATGCAATTAACACACTTGTGCATGAAATTTAAGCAAATATCTTGCGTAGACATAAATTTGAAGAACCTAAAGAGGAGCATCAAGTGAACATCTTATGCTTGACTAATGATCCAAAAATAGAGGATCATGATAATTAATTATGTTATTTTATTTTATTTTACTCTAGAATATTTTAGCATCGAGTCACATGTAAGCAAGTCCATTAAGGATATAATTTTAAATTGGCTCATGGTTCACAATGTTGCATATAAGTATTACATTAACTTTCATTACTAGAGGGAGAGTGCTTTCAAATAATTGAGAGTTCCATTCATTCCTAGACGTTGTGTGTTCAATTTTTTACAAATTTTTGTCTTCTCAAATCAAGTCATTTCGAAATGGTCTGTGTGATTTGTAATGTATCACAGCTGTCGGTATGCTAATTGTGGTTGTTTACATCAGGTTCAATTCAATTCTATCACATTGAGTCATGCAATCTTCAACGCACAATTTGTGTTCCTAGAATTTAGAATTTGATTCGATTACATCGTTGCTATCTTTTTCGCTTTCACCGTTGTTCTAATCATGTCAACAGGACTATTTGAAATAATACCATCTCCAATAACATTAAATTTAAAAAGTAATTTCATAGGTTCATTGTCTAAAAGAAAAGAATATCCAAATTGCACTAACCTCAAAATGAAAATTACATTTCTAGAAAAACATGAAATATAGAAAACTCTTTTGAATTTTAGAATATGTTCACTTTTCAAAACCAGGTTACAACTCCAAAGGCCTCAACATATGAGTGAATTTTATTTCCAGAAAAAATATATACTTACTTCCCACTAATTTCCTTAGATTTTGCAAGCCCTGCAACACATTTGTAATAGAATTGCACAGCCAGAATCAATCCACCATGTGTCATGACTAATTTCAGTCATATTGGATTCATAATAGAACATGAGATTTCAATACATTTGGATTCAAGCCATCTTTTGAAATTTTTGCTATCCTTTCTCATGTGCCCTTTCTTTTTACAAAAGAAACACTCGAATTCTTTCTTAATATCTTGATGAGCAAGTATTTTACCCTTGACCCTTTGTTTGGTTTAAATCTTTGCATTTCCCTGAGTTGTTACATGTGCACTATTAGAACTATCTCCTTATTCCATTAACAATCGTCCCTCCTCTTGTATACATGGTTATAAGTTCATTAATTGACCATTTTCCCTTATGTGTTCTATGATATTTTAAAGGGACTATATGATTGAGAGAGTATTCAGAATATAATGTACTGAGAAAGACTCAAACATTCAACCTCAAGTGTCTTTAATTAAGCCGCAATGTCTCACATCTTCATGATGTGCTCATGCAAACCTCAAATAGTGGTGAATTTCATTAAGGAAAACTTCATTATCAGGGTTTTTGTAAGTGCCTTATTCGAAGTTTTAAATAGCTTATCAATGGCCTTGAGCAAATAGCATATGTTATACTGATCGACAGCACCACAAATAGTTGTAGATATTTTTGTCTTTATGAACATGCTACCTGGTTGGTTAGACCATTTCCACTTTTTGTAAAGTGCCTAGTTTCTACAGAATTTTCCTTTGTGACCTTAGGTGGTTCGTCTTCCTTTAAAGTATTATCGATGTCCATCCCTCCCAAATAAAAGAGAATTCTCTCCTTCCAAACCCTATAGTTCTCTCCATTAAAGTCAGGAACTTCAAAATTTATATCAATAATTGGAAAAGCTGCATAGATAACCATGCATGCTAAATGTAAATTGAGGCTAATAAATCCAAATATATGTCTACCAATGAAAGACATATCACATAACATAAATTCAATGACATAAAAATTGCCTGTGGGCTAAATTTTTAATTCAATAGGATTTATGTAAAGTTTATTATAAAACTATTAAAATCATTCCTAATTCTTGAGGGTAGATTAGACAAGTTCTAATATTTTATTATAATCAATTATTTTAATACAATAAAAATTCTTATGGTAAAATTTATTGTATTAAAACAACTGATTACAATTAAATGTTCCGACAATTTATGTAATTTATAATATTAGGGGTGCTCTAGGTAAGTTCTAATCAAATAATTATATCGATCACTAAAAAATTTATTTAAAACATTATTCATAATTCATGCATCAAAACAAGGATGAATAATCATAAATGTAAGATAAACGATATGTATTACATAGTATAATTGGCAAAGGGCTCACCACGATGGAGTTTTGAATCTTACTTCTTACCACACTATCCATATTTTTCAAAAGTTGAAAAATTGGAGCCCAAAAGGAGTCTAACACAAGATCCATCCTCTATAAGCAGGCAGCCTCTACCATCTAAGCCAAGGATAGTTTATGTAAGACTAGCCTTTCAAAGTGCAATTGTCCTCTTCCTGCGACGAACATATTTGGGTAGAACAACCCAGCACAGAAACCAGACCAATTAGCAATAAAAAAAAAGACCTCAAAATTAATCCTTTTTAATGTAGAATTGTTGGAAAATTATAGAAACATAGATTTAAATCATTTATCCTACTTCAAAGTTCGATCCATAAACAAAAATTTTAGATCTCAAAAAAATTGATTTTTGATACAAAGTAGAGGATTTTATGGTTTTGATACCACATATTAGACATTCAAATAGCAAACTAGCATTGCCACGACAATTAAAGGATCGAAAATTACCTCTAGCCATTGCCCGAAATTAATTCGTGGGTTATTGCAATTTTGACTTCCCAACACACTAAAATCTTCTACACTTTCAATTTCACATTCGATGGTTTATGTGTACAAGAATTAAGTGTGGGGACTGTAGTGCCCAAACTTCCTTTCTATAGGTTAATTCTCATCAAATTAGATCTACATAGCTTAAATTTGTGTTATCTAAAATTGAGTTTTGTACATCCAAACTCTATCTAATATGTATGTTAGCTTTTCTAAATCTAATTACCATAAGAATCCTGATAAGTTTATGATTTTGTTAAACTCATCTTTAAAAGTTTGATATCACTCAATTTTTATCTCAAATGTTAGACCACATTATGGATATATCTTAACATCCATTACATTTGTTTGTATTACAATGTATTAAATTTTTATTTTAAATTATAATTTTAATAATTATAGAAAATTTGATTAAAATACCTAATTATAAGTGTACGGTGAATTCTCAATCAAGCCAACTAGAATGTTGATGTTTGGAATTTTATTCCAAACCTCGTTATTCCAAGCAATTTAATTATTTTGTTTTACTGAGTCGGGCCATCAAGTCCAGGTGACCTGTTGTCTTGGACCAGTCCAACAAGTATAGCACGCTGGATTTTGTGGGATCCACGCAGATCACATAAAATCGGCCACAACCCTAGACTGAAACACTACAATTCCTACATGGGTTGCACCACAATAGCTTAGTGATGTAACAATTTACCTAATCTGGGCACAAGCAATAGAAGAATGTGCTTATCACGAAAAAGGAAAAGATTAACAGAAGAATCTTCTTTAACTACACACGGCCACAGGTCCAGATTTCTTCCTCACCATGCAAACTCTCATGATGGGCAAAAAACTACCTGCACAAAATTAGAAACTGAGCCTCCTCTTGCATGCCTCAAGTGGCAGTGAATGATTGGAGCAAGATTTCATCTCCTTGACAAGCTCTCCAATCAGTTCCCTGCAAAGGTGGTCTTGCAACACCAGCCCTATTCTCCCAATCTCCATCTTTTCACCCCGAGCCACGTCGCCGCACACTTCTTCTACACTCTGGACCATAGCCCCGCTGCTCCGCTGCGGTGGCGACGCCTCTGCCGCGGCCTCCGCAGCCCGTCGCCTCATCAGAAGTGATGATTGGTGGGAGAACTTGTTGAAGAGCTTGGCAGCCGGTAATTGGTCGTCTTCTCCGGGCTTTCTTGCTGCCGTGGGCTGGCGCTGTTGTGGAATCAGGCGCAGTGCTCCTGAATGCATGTCAAACGTTGTCTTGTCATCTGTGTAAGCCGTTACCATGAACCGTCGTTGGGTCAAAATTGAAAATTCAATGTCGTGTAATTACACGAACGACATTGTACTTTTCCTGATTTTAATGATGTCATTCCTTCATTTGGGATTAAGAACATGATGTAATGATTACTGTTAGGGAGGCAAGAAAATAATTAACCGGAGAAGGTGGTGTAGGGATTACTGTCAGGGAGACAAGAAAATAATTAACCGGAGAAGGTGGTGTAGGGGGAGATTCCAAAGTAAAAGCACCTGTAAAAGCATCAACTTCGTACAACAATGATGTAACATGTTTCCCTTCACCCCACAATCTTTCACCTTTTTTCCAATTTTTCCTATTCACTTTTCAGTTTTTCTCCTCTTTCACTGCATCATGACCATTTCCATGCCTAACATTTTCCATTTTTTTAAATCATCAAGAGAATATTTGTAATCTTGTTCATATGCCAAAGAAAACGGGAACTACTGGTAAGGGTGTCAAGATTTATACAATATATTGTGCAAGAAAATGTAGAAAAATGTGTGACCTCGTGGAGGAATTGTTATTTTTCTGCAATGGAAAATGAGTTGAATTTGATTCAGCTACTCAGAAAATAAATAATAATCAAAATCGAGGGTCATTTAAATAATTGTTAATTTATTTTTGCAGTACACAACTTCTTTAATTTATTTATTTTTATTATTTAATTCTTGATGTGGTATGTAAGTTACTGAAAGGGCGCACTCCTTCAGCATATTATATCATTGTCACCAAATAAGCCTCCAGCCTCGAACCCACCAAACCAATGTCACCGCAAAATACGAACGAATAAATATTTGTTTACTATGAATATATTTTTTAAACATTTCATACTTCAATTAATTCTATCAATGGATATGTCTGATTGAAAGTTAAATTTCCACTTGGATATATAATATCGCACTTTTGAGGTTAGATTATATCGATTTTAATTTTCATTGAAAACGATAATTATGTGGTAATAGCTAGATCAATTAATCTGTAATTATTAAATTTATATAAACATTTATTACAAGCCCAAATGATTGTAGTTAGGGCACTCATATATAAGTTTTAACACGTATGTAGCACATATATAGAACTGAAAATTTTATTTCAATTTATAACTTATTTTCTTGCATAATTTAGATCGATGCATGTAATTATATAAAATGTTGCAAAACTTTTTAAATTAATTTTAAAAAACCTCATTTATCGCAATATAATTTAATTAAGTTCTTAATAACAAACACCAAACTTAAAACTCTCTTTTAAATAAAATTAAAATTTTTATGACGGTAACATAATCTAGCAATAGTTTATTAAACAGAGAGCGAAAGAACTGGAGAGTGAAGAAAGAGAGACTAACCTGCAGTAGTGTAATGTGCTACTAAGGAGCCGCCCAGGGGAGAACGAGTTAACTCCGCCACCGTGCTCTTATTCGTCTCCGGACACTTTTCTGCACATGATTTCACCTCCAATGAGCCTGCGTTTCCGCCGCCGGAGTGTCCCCTTGACGGCTGAATGGGCAAGTTAGCCGTCTGCACCGCCTTGATGATCCTCTTCAGCGCCTCCAAATCCTCATTACATTTTTCCAGTGCTTCTAACAGTTGCTGCCGCTTCTCCGCAATTGGTTCCTTTTCAGATGCCGGCTTTTTCGACGCGGCGCTGATGTCCTCCAGACCCATAATCCTCGCCACCAAAGAGGACGGAGTTGAAGAGTCCTCCGGCGAGCTCGGGGAGTTTGATCGGCGGATCTCCGGCGGAAGCGTGGGGCTCCGAGGCACTTTAATATCGCATGTCAATTTCTTCTTGTCAAAATTTTGCATTTCAGTTCTTTCTTCTTCGACCGCTGAGCATTTGTCCTTCTTCGGAGATGACTGCTTCCGCTTTACTTGTTTTCTACCTGAAAATATGGTAATCGACAACTGCTAAAGTTACGGAAAAATGCAGAACTGTTCACAAGAGTATCGGTCGGAAACAAAAAAGAACAGTTAACGCGCGTAATATAGAACAAGTTCTGACCAAATGTGAGGCGTTTGTTGGGGTTTTGGTACTTGGAGAAGAGCTGAATGATGCCCGACATGCAACCGATGGCTTTTGCATGGTGAGCTTCCGGCGATGGAGGGGTGGCGGCGGCGGTCAGGCGACGAGACGAGGAGAGCGAGCTGTCTTGTCTCTTCAGCATTTTGGTAAGGTAAAAGAAATTGTGTTGAGAGAAAGTGGGCACCGCTTTGAAGAAGAAATAACAGTTCCTTTGTGGTCTTTATTACTTTTCACATGAATAATGGGGAGAAAGCAGAAATGCCTCACCCACTATTTATTCTTCCCACTCGTACATTATTCTTGCTTTCGTCTCTGTCTTAAGGATAATTGAAGTGAAGTGTTATTTTTCCTTGTCAAATTATTAAGGGTGGAAATTGTGTGATTTGTGTTTCTAATATAGTATTTAATCGAATATTCTCAAATATCACTATAGTATGATTAATTTAATAAAGTCATCACAAAAAATAAAGCATATGAAATTTGTCAAAATGATAGTGGAAGGAGCGTGGAAAGTCAAAGACACTTGTTCAAAAAAAAACTTCATTTACTCACAACGTTGTCTCATTCTGTGTGCACAAAGAGACTGGAGATTAGGTTAATAGACGTATTGTCACAACGCCCAAAGTTACATGGGCAAAATACATCACAAATTTCATGAGATGTTATCCCACTTTTTCCGAATGTTATTTTCTCTATTAATTAGTCATTGGTGAGACAAAAGAGTTGAAAAGCTAAAAGTTCATATATTTCTACAAACGCATGGTTATACTTCGCATTTTTTCCCCTCATCAATTCAAGACTAGGAGTGGGAAAATGATGAGTGATGAGAGATTGGCTAACGAGATACAAACTATACATATAGCCCTTATTCATACATATTGCATGTTTAGTTACACAATTGTAATTATAAAAATACCTTTAGTTTTTTTTTTTTTTTTGTATATATTAAAGCTTCAATCTTTTCTCATTTTTATTTATATTATTTATTACTTAATGTTAATTTATTATATTTTTCAATTTTCTTATTTCTTTTATTTATTCCATATATTAGTGTATATGTCACTATATTAAGGCTAAAAATTAAATTTTAGTTGCAATATTAAACTTATGCTACAATCTTCTTATTTGAATATTTTATATTTTCCATCCTTCTCAGGTTTCTTATAATATAATTCTATGTTTTTCTTGCATTTTTTAAATATTTTAATTTCACTCATACTATTTTTTTTATTTTTTATTTCTCATTTATTTTAATTGAAATAATTTTTTTTATAATTTGTTACAATGAATGAAATACTATAATTTATAAAAAAAGAACTCACATGCATCGAGTGTGTCACCATTGGTATTTTATTCTTCTTAATTTTGAAATCATATTGAAAAAATATCTAACTAAAAAATGAGCCAATCGGATCAATCATTATTATTTAATACATGTAATAAATGGAATTAATTGATATAATGTCATGTTCAATTTTTTGGATGAGATTGTAATTTAAAAAATTATTTTGAAGGATATAAAAGTTTGCATGGATTAATTAATAATTAGTGATTATGTTCTGTAAACTTAATTATTTTAGTGTCATTATATTTATTTTCTCGTTATATTCTTCTTATGCAAGTAATTAGATTAATAATGTAAAGTTTAAATATTCCTTAAAATTATTTATAAAAGAATTCAACCCGAATCTCTGTTTGGCAATCAAAATAAGCCCAAAAAAGGGAAACATTAAAAACCCATGAACAAGTGAAGCACCCAGATCCGTGACCACACAAACAAGCCCAAGTTCAATAAATCAACAGTCAAAGCAGGGGAGAGTCGGAGTCCTACGTGGCATGCCGCAAGTCAACCTGTAAAAGACCTCGTCTGAACCGCGTTCCTCCAATTGGTTGGTTTTTTTTAAAAAAGAACTGAATAGTTTTTCTTGATAATCTGTCCTGTTTTTAATATTTGAGAGAATATAATAATTGTTAATTATTTTTTAAAATATTACACATATTCTGAAAATAAGGACGCGGTTCTAAAATCATGTTTCACATCACTCTTATGTTTTAAACCGCAATTGAAAGGATAAAATCTTAGAATAAAAGTTAACCATAATCATATTATTACTTAGCATCTATTGAAAAATAAATAAATTTCAACATATAGAAAGTATTGTTTTCCAGTGGGGTGGTTTTTACCTTCTGAATGATTTTTATTTTTTTTTATTTATTTGGCTTAGGGTGGCATGAAGATGTAATTAAAGTTTTGATGTTATCAACATGTATCTAGGAATTATAATTCATTATCTTGAAAATTTGAACTTTAGGTTTCAAATTCTTGAAAAATGTGTAGGTAGGCTTCAAAAAAGTGTTAGGGAAAAAATTGACGAAACTATTTAGATTGTATAAAGAATATTGACAAATTTTGTCCTGTGTTTAAAAAATACTGCTTGGGTTGTTTTCGTTTGAAATTAATATTTTAGATTATTCAAATGCATGAATCGATTTCTTAAATTATTTCTATTGGACCAAAAGATATCTAAATCTTTTTATAAAGAAAGAAGAAAAAATTAGTGAAACGAGATTTGATTTTATGTAATTACTCTTAAAAGTTAAACAAGATTTGATTACCCGAGTATAGCCCCAAATATTAATTAAATGGGGGAAATAAATTTATATCTAATTTTTGAAGCTGATCAATTGAGCTTAAACTAATCATCTAGAATTTCTTGTAAAGCAAACTTTCTGATATGGGATTCCATGCAACCCTTCTTGAAATTGTTAAACCACATGGTTCCTTTTCTATATCGGTAACTAGTGATAAAATAATACCACATAAAAAAAAAAAAAAAAACAGAAGCAAATAAAACAAATAAAAATTGAAAAAGAAAAAGAAAAAGAAATAAAGCAAGTAATAAATATGAGAGAAGAAAATACGAAATTAGTGGATTATATTAATTGCTTTTTATTTACTGTATTTGTCTTTGCCAATGATCATTGGATAGCGTGTGAAAACTTGTACTACTTTTTATTTAATTAATTAATTTATTTTTCCTTACCACAGCTGATAAACGACGTTGTCCTGACTTGCCGAGGGCTACAAATAGGAAGCCAATTTCCGCTTTTGAAATTCATACCCAAAGCCGACGACAGAAGAAAAGGAGTTTCTGAGAATTAAGACAAGGAGAAATGGCGGATCAGTTGACCGACGACCAGATCTCTGAGTTCAAGGAGGCTTTCAGCCTTTTCGACAAGGACGGCGATGGTTCGTTCGTCGTTTTGTTCCCTCTCTCTCTCTCTCTCTCTCTCTCTGCTTGTCGATATATGTATGTGTGTGTGTGTGTATGTATTGTATATTAGGATGTAGGTTTTTTGTTTCATTCTCAGATCCGACAGCTGCGGATTGTTTGGATGAGTTCGAAAATATTCAGGTCATAATGGCGATATGAATTGGTTAAATTGAAAGGTATTTGAGGGTTGATATGAACTTATTTCTTTGAAATCGGTACATGCGTCTGTATTTTGGGCCTTGAGGGAACTACGTTTACGATGAATTTGCTTATCTTTGACGTTGGATTACAGGCAATCACTGATTGGTCTGGTATGATTAAATCTGTAGACTGGCGGAGAAGGAATTCTTTTATGCATTACACATTTAAATATTCATGATTTGGGCTTGTGATAGATTAGATTGCCACATGTAGAATGCTAAGTTGATTATTGTGTTGGACAATGATATGTTTGGCTACAAAACGTAGATGTTATTCGTAGGAGTTCATTATTTTTATTGAGCATGCATCTGAGTCTAAATAATGATGTACCTATGCACTTCAATCATTCACTGGTGATTGATCTCTTCTCTGAATGTACTTTTTTCTGGCCAGTTCCATACTAGATCTGTATTGTGTGCATCTGTTACATATTGTTTCTTTTCTTGATTGTAGTTTCCAGTTTTGTTGCCTTGTGTGAGCACGCAAAGACTGCAATGACATTTATGTAGAAATTTGCTCACACTGTGCATTATGGACTTTCTATAATTAATTGCCGTGGGCATCGCTTGCAGGTTGCATCACCACCAAGGAGCTTGGAACTGTGATGAGATCCCTGGGGCAGAATCCTACTGAGGCTGAGCTCCAGGATATGATCAATGAGGTGGATGCCGATGGTAATGGAACCATTGACTTCCCGGAGTTTTTGAACCTCATGGCCAGGAAGATGAAAGACACCGATTCAGAGGAGGAGCTGAAGGAGGCGTTCCGTGTTTTTGACAAGGATCAAAATGGTTTCATCTCTGCTGCGGAGCTGCGCCATGTGATGACAAACCTTGGAGAGAAGCTGACTGATGAGGAGGTCGATGAGATGATTAGGGAGGCCGATGTCGATGGTGATGGACAGATTAACTACGAGGAGTTTGTTAAGGTTATGATGGCCAAATGATGCCCTCGGCCTCCAAGAAACGAAGAAAAGCTTTATGGAATAATTTGAGTGGAAAATTTTCTTTAAAAAAGGGTTGAGCAGGGCTATGTAGTCTAATGGGTTTCTAATTTCCTTCATTTCATTTTCTGGTTTGAGTCCTCGAATATTTATTTGGCCTGCTTTGGTGTTTGTTTGATCGACGTTATTTTACTTCATGTATTATTTGAATCCTCATTTGCATTTGCTGCTGTAGTAGTTTCTTTGCAGTCCTGTAATTTTGGTGCCTTGACCATTCTAGTCAAATGTTGCTCTTCAGCTCAAGACATTATTCGTAATGACGAGGGGTTTCAATTCTGTTCATGCATGTTCTTGGATGTAGCTTGTTCGAGTTTTTAAATATATAGTTACAGTTGCAAGATGAGTGCAGCTAGAAACATTCTGGGCTTACTTGGACAGTCTTGGCTATTTCCTTCACCAATTTACGGTGTTCTTTAGTCACGAAGCCATTAAGGTAGCTCCATCGGTAGTCATTTTCTGCAGACGTACCGTGCAAAAAAGTTAAATATTTGGGTGGATGGTAATATTATTTTTAACACGTAATAATTTTAAGATGATGTGATAGCATAATAAATGAAAGTGAATATAAAAATTATAGAGATAATTTTAGTTGGGTTTGATTGAGAATGAGTTTGATGACTGAAACATTTATTAGTTAGTTATAAAAATTGAAAGTTAGAAATTTTTGAATTTTAATTTGATTAAATTTAGTATGGTAAGGTTTATGGTTTGCAAGATTTTTCAACTATAGATGGAAAATTAACTAACAAACATAGCCCTCGTAAACTTTCAAGCAAGTAATCGATTGAGTAGGCAACTGTTATGCAACGTCTCTCTATCAAAATAATCCAACACCATTCGACTCTGACCGATTACTTCCATCAAAATGTATACTTATATACATAAATGTGTGTGTGATCCGAATCTCGACATGCATACATGTTTTGAAAAGTTCAGATTGGTCGATCAGTCGTATTCGACATGCAGTGAAGCTTTTGTATGAACATCTCTTTCGTTCAAATTATCTACAATTTACTTGAGATTAAGGTCATAAACATAGGCCTACATTTGTCTGCAAAATGTACAGCAAAATCCCCAGCTTGCCCTTCTTCCTTTATCAATTTAGTCGACGAATCAAGTAGAAATTGTGATTTATGAAAATGACGGATTATATCCGAGAAAACAAAGTCCCAAAGCAAGTTTTGACAATACTTTATTCACATTTACCTATGAGTATAAGTGGGGCATCCCGTGCAAATATATTTATAAATTATTATATTTTAAATAATAAAACATTGTTAAAATTTAAAGTACAAAAATATTTAAATAAGAAAAGTGGAAAGACTGAATAGAATTTGAAAAAATAGAAAATTTAAGAGAGAAAATAGAAATAAAAAGTTTGAAAAAAAGAAGAAAAAGAAAAATAAAAATTTTAATTGAGGAAAGTTGTGTAATTTTGTAATGTGCAACTAAAAAACTTTATTTCTATGATAGTATAATAGGCATAAAATAAATAATGATATATTACAAATTATTTTATAGATGCTTGGTGTTTTTAATTTTTAATTAAGGGTAATGATATAAACTGAGAGCAATATTACTCAATAATTTATCATGCCTTGCCAAGCATAAAAAATTCAATGCAACGTCCAATTTAACATGAAGCCATTCACGAGGTGAATAATTGAGATTGACAAACAGAAAAAAGAACTCAGGCTGCCCTAACTTAGGTCAAAATCCCTGGGGCAGACCTAAGACTCACCATGCTTTGACCACCAACCCACTTGAAAATCATTATACCAAAACTAACAAGAAAAATAATATTCTAGAAATAGCAAAACTAATCCCGGGTAAAGTGCTAGAATTGATGCATAGGAGAAACAGATATTTATTATCATTATCCAAGCTTCATATTTAATAGAAGCAGGAAAATTACATCCGCTTGATTCTACAACGTCCCATTACAGAAAACTAAAGAAAACACGACCCACAAGATCAGCGGAAGCTTTATAATCTCTTCAAGCTTTTCTTCCTAGCATCTATCTTCTTTTTGTCTGCTGGAACTTTACTCAGCCCAGCTTCCTTCTTCAGTGTTGCTGGAGCTGCTGCTGCTGATCCACTAACTCCTGTCTCGGCAGATGAAGGCATGGCAACCAGGGAGTCTTGACCATTTTCTGGTTTTGGGGCCAATGGAGAGGGTAACGGAGGTGCAGCACCTGACCCAGCAATCTTCTGGTCGACACACTTTGCTGAGGTGTTCGTTTGGTCCACATTTAGGGCAGAGGCGGAGTGAGAAATAGCTCCTCCAATTTTGGATTTTGGCTTAGGTTTGAGTGCATGTATTCCAGTGTAAAGCCTGAAGGTTTTCGAGCAAGAATTTCATCATATCAGAGAGTCGTCATACCAAAATTCACATCAGATAATGACAATTCCATACATCACGCAAAGTTATTGTTTTTTCTGAACATATGATGAAAAAGGGCAAGAAACAACCATTTATTGGGCAGAAGGGAAGAAATATTATCCAGGTGCATTATTAATAGAGAATTTTTTCTACTTTAAGCACATACTTATTTTTTCAGACTTCTATAAAATTGGATCATCTAAAGGTTGGAAAATGAGACATGCAAGTGACATATATGTTATAGGACACCAAGATCAGATGGAGTGAGTGGATTTCCACAGAGATACACCATGTATTGGGCAAAATAAGTATTTTCCCCAGAACTGAAAAAGGAAAAGGGGAAATAATTAAGCTCAATGTGTCAAAAGAATCATCACTATTTCTGCAGCTTGGCTCCTCAAGGGTGGTGGTGGACTACAAGGGCATCAACTAGCCCGACCAGAAAGAAAACTTTGTGAGCCTGCAGTAAAAAATGCAGACAGGATAACTTTTGCCCAGACACTTGTTTGGATAATTTTGAGTTACCTCAACATGCAACCTGAAAAGTCGTGTTTGAGTTTTGTACTTAACTATGGTGATGGTTTTAAAATCCTCTCAATGCTGAACTCATTTGAAATGTCTATCTTCAATCCTTTAATTCAGACAGAGCATACTGTAAGAATGGGCCTTGTTTATCATCAGTACTGTGTGTTCCATATCATACACAGGATATGGGTAAGAGCCTACAGTTAATGGAGGGAAAGCCAAGTTGTCTAACAACACAAGTGAAAATGAGCATGAGTAAAACCAACCAAAATTTACTTTCTAGAAGTTGTCAGCTGACCCATTAAGGAATCACACAATGATTTTTTTAATGTGCTGCAAGGACTGCACTTAAGCAATCCTTTCACAGCATAATCATAGTGAAGCAACAAATTTCCATTTTCCTATTCCCCAAGCAAATTACAGTTACCCTTGAATGCATTAATTGAACTGCAAAAGGTAACATATCCACTAAGTGCTCTATGCTACTATTGCGGTCTAGTGATATACCTAAAATGCTGGGGATGAAAATTATGTGAAATTACATTGTGACTATATTTACAGAACAGGCTGCCACAGGTCTTTCGGTATGAAGTAGAGCATAGACAGGGTTAGGAGTGTACTATGTTTCTAGATTAGTTTGTCAAAAATTTTTGTCTGTCTCTAGTAATATTCTAGTTGAATTATACTTCATGTAACATGCTCTACAATGGGGTGTTGGAGATTTTACATTGGTGGCCTACATAAATTCTTTTTATCAACATGGTATCAGTATCAACTTTTCCCCAAAACTAGGCAGCACCAGTTTTCTGTAAACTACCCCTACATTTTTGGTTAACTAGTCAAACCAAAGAGAAAAGAGAATCTGGCACCAACTCTATCATACAGAAACTCCTGACAGATAGATAGGAAGGGGAACTCATGGAATGACTTGATAGTGAAGAGAGAGACGAGGAGATGACATGATGCATTCAAGAATCCTATTTGGAAGACAAAATATTTCCTTCTGGATCCTTTTTGACAAATCAAAGCTGCTGCTTATTGCCATACATTCTAAGTCATTAAAATCGATAGCCCAATGCGTTGATTCTTCAATGGATATTTAACAAAATATGCCAGGACTCGATTTTTAAATGCCTATGCCCTATATGCTGGTGCTTGCTTGATTTAAAGACCTATGCCCTACTTTTCCTAATAAATTTACTTCTGGTTATCAAAAATAAAATAAAAATAATGAATTGAAACAAAAACAAGTAACCAGTTCTGGAAATACAGAATGTTAGAAGCTAATGATGCCATCATTGCAACAAAATTGCACGAGCTCACAAATCAGAAGCATGCTCCATGATTACGAAAAGAAGGTATGGCTCACCTTGCATGTCTGGCATACTCGTCATAATTTTCAAGGAGCATCTTGCCAGCTTGCTCATTTAAAGCAGATTCTGGAAAAGGTTCGATCAACAAGCATCTGATCACCTGTCCATCAACGGAGTATAAAATGAAATGATAAGCAAACAAGTGTGTCATTAATGAACAACACTTAAACAAATAATATACAACACCCGTCCATTAACAGGAGTTTAAAACGAAAAAAAAAGAAACAAAGTGCTTCTTTAATGCAAAATATCTGAAGAATGACACAACATCAGAGAAGGATAACATTTAGCAATGATCAGTTGGGTGAATTGATCGTCAAAATGACTGAACTTACAATTAAAACATGCCGTAAGCCAAGACCAGGGTTCCAATCTTTCTTCAATGCATTAACACAAATCTCACCATTTGTTGCAATATTTGGATGAAAAATCTTGGTCAGAAAATAACCTGAGAGTGAAACCAGTAACTTTTAAATCATAACAGTCTATGCATTTCTCAAATGATAATTCATTTGGTGAGCAAAAGTAAATGAACAAGAAATGTAAATTCAAAGATCATCTTTCAATTTGTATCAAACTAATCCAATAACCTACTATGATCACTTTCATTTTAGATTGCTGTTCTGGACATAAACAGAATGTGAGGGTACAATGGGAGTGAAGAATAATTTGTTCCAGACAACACTACAAAAATAATACTGCCATCATATAATTATACACCTGACCATAAGCCACTGGGTTTCCCCGACTAAATGTGATTTTAAGGGATAAGTTGTCCAATAAATAGTGGCTTAGTGAATTGCAACACCTGTTACTGTAACAGAATTATAGGGAGAAAAAAAAACAGATGCATAAACGATACAACATTATTTTTTGATTAAATACATTCAGAACAATTTCAATGTAGTTGCCATCTATACTAACAGTTGAAGATCAGACCTTTTGGAGGTGATTGTGGGAAATCATGGGACAATATCAACTTCATACGAAAAAGACCATTTTCATATGGTGTCCCAGCTGCAAGGTAAGGTTGTAGATGATCAGTCACAAAAAGGAATTGATGTGTGATTAAATATATATGCATATATAAATGGCTGGAGGAAGAGGGAGATGGAAGGAGGGGGATGGAAGAAGAGAGTACCTGGGCCTTCCATGTCAGCAAATATAACTGAAAAATTATCATCATTCACGCCTACTTTTATGCCTTCTGGAGGAGTTTCATCAAGATTCTTCAGTTCCTTTGCCAGTTGTTTTATGACATTTGGAGGAAGATTCTCATTTGTGGCCTAAACCAATTGGGCATATGAAAGATGTAAGAATGTAGAATTGTTTTCAAAAGCAAATGAAAGCCATGGACAGCAAATATCCAAAATCATTTTGCCCATTTGGTGCAAAATGCATAAGTCATACTTTGAACTTGATTCCAAATTTACCAACTTTTGAACTTTAACATATCTCCAGTTAGCATTCTGGCAAATCAAAAATGCAATAATCCAGTATAAAATTCAATATCACTTTCTTTAGAGTTCTTAGACTCAATTCATTGTGAAACAAGGAAATGAAAAGGGGATGACACAACATGAAATGTAACATTATTACCATGGCGGGTTTTGTCAGCACAGAAGAAAAAAGAGTACTTTCAGAAGCTGCTCCGTGAAATCACTCTATTGTATTGGTTACAAGTAGCGACAAGAGGATCCTGCATAATAACAGAATTACAACTTCCAATTGATAGGGAACAAAAATGGATCTTTTGTCCAATTTTCATATCATTTCAGCAAGAAAAATAAAGAACAGAAAAGTTGGGAGTAAAGAGCAATAAACATAAGACCAATGGTCTGCTGTTCTGATAGGAAGCAACATCCAGTACAGAGCTTCCCAACAAGCAAGTACTATTACTAGCTGAAGATGTGGCTTTTTAGTCCACGGAAGTAGGTTGGAAAGAAACCTTGAAAGCTATTTTGCCACTATACAAAGGGAGAAAAAGATGCTCTCAGCCCCATTTGACAAAAATTATTATACTTCCTCGTGAGGGCACTTTGATATGGTTGAAACCAAATTCATTAACAAAATACGAGGAAACTAAATGTTTGATTTTGAATTTCACTTAGCCTGTAAAAACAGTTTGTCTTAACCTCAGGTTACTAGAAGTCATAAAATTGAAGTCCCTTACACCTTCTCGCTCCCAATATTTCCAACTCAGAATTATGATTACCAAATTAACTTACTTGAAGACAAATTATCTTGCAGAGTCAACGACTGAAATCCTCATGAAAGAATAATAAATAAAAAATTACAAGAAAACAAATAAACCAATAAAATGGGTCCATACCTCTGTTGAGAGAGAGAGAGAGAGGGAAAACGATACCACTAGTTTAGCTTAAAGGACATATAATTCGAAAATCTAAGAAACCATGATGAGCTTATGAAAAAGAACTGAAAAGGATAAATTTTCAAATTGCAATGCCCAAAACATTCTACAATAGACAGGCTCTTGTATCATGCTCTCGCACAATCGCCTTGTACATCGAATTTGCCGTTATCCCCAAATTTGAAATCAACTCGACACGATTACACGTACAGCAAAATCTTCTCAGTTGTTTAATTTAACTTTTCAGAAAGGCGAATGACATAGATTCTACGACAGGCATCACGAAAAATCTGACAATTCAACTAAAGACCAATCTAAAATGCATACAAATTAACCTATCAAGAAAGCAAAGACCTTTACAAATAACAAGTCCTGAAAAAGTTACATTTTCCCAATCGGTATCGGATGAAGCTAAGTGTAAACCCTAAACACACACACACACCCCAGAAGCCATCCTTTTCAGGAAAAAATTCACTCCAGAAAATTGCACAATGACAAAATTAATATGAAAAAAAAAAATCAGAAAGATACTTCAGATATAATTTGAAGAAAACCAAAATTTCGCAAATTAAAAAGAAAATCCAAAAGCTTCATACACTAACGAAATGCAGTAACTTCAGAGGCCATTAGAAAGATGAAAAGAAAAGACCCAGACGACAAAATACCTCGGAGAGAGAGAGAGAGAGAGAATGGCAAATGAACAAAGAAATCTGAGTAGAAATAAGATGTAGGGAAGAGTGGGCGTCAGAGTTTTTCTTCGCTTTCGCTTTCTGGGATGTATTATGAGGCTATGCGAATTCCACTGATGGATTTCAGATAGCGATCTCTCCCTCGAAATTGATTGAGGAAAAGATTTTTAGAATGCACTTGAGAGAGACACAGAGAGAGAGCGCGTATGTATGTATGTATGTATGCTATTATACTCAATAAATAGATAACTGCCTAGAGAGGATATTGATATTTGATACCGACGCCCCCAATTATTCTATGGCCGCTCCCCAGATTGTACCGTTACAATACAGCTCCCTATGGTTTTTCAAAATTTGTATGGTGACTCACTTTTTATTATTTTTTTGTTTTATTTTTTACTTGCAATTGTTTGGAAGTATTTGTTTCTGTTTTGGAATCCATTTTCAAAACTAATTTTCGACACAAACACACAAAAAAATTTTCAAATTTACACACTTTTTAACTGATCCTTTTATATTCTATATAAATATTCAAAATTTAATCATTATTTGTTTGGAAGTAATTGTTTTGCTTTGGAACCCATTTTCAAAACCAATTTTCTATACACATGTTACAAATTTCAAATTTACACACTTTTTAACTAATATTTTTGACGCTATATACAAATATTCAAAATTTACTCATTATTTATATTTAAAATCAAATCATTAGTTGTATAGTCAATCATTGTATAATATTATATATATGAAAACCATAAAATCAAAACAAATCAAAGATATATTATTTTAACAATATCTATAAAATTTACGTACAAAAATCATAGGATGTGTTTGTTTTCCTTTTTATATGTGTGTTTTTATTTCTATTTTTTTAAATTTATATAAAAATACAATTTTATAGACCTACCAGCATTATTCACTAACGTAACACCACCAATAATATATATTTCATATAGCTATTTATATTAATTCAATTATTTTATATGTTAAAAGACTATCAATCATTGCACCGATCATGAGAATAACTAAGCAAGAAAACAAACAGAACTTAGGTAAATAAAAAAAAAGTAATAATCGAAAGCGCGTGGCATTTGGTAAAGGAGAGTGGTTGAAGTGCATTATTTGGGATCATATTAACCATATGGCTATGTTTGGAACCCAAGTTTGATATCCAAAATGTCTTCAAATTTTACCTTATCAAACATGTCATTTAATAATATATCTATTTAAATTTAAATTTAAAATTTTCTCTTTTATATATAATTATTACTCCTATTTACAATCAAATCAATAATTATATACACATATATACTCACACTTACTTTTATTTTTATCTTATAATACAATCATTATTCATATATATTATCATATTATCCAACCATTGTTATATATTTTATATATATATTCAAATAAAATATACTCTTTATCTTATTAAAACATCCATTCTAAATATATTACTCATTTTAATATAATCCTTAATAAATATCATACCTAACAAAAACCTCCTCCCAAACATAGCCTAGAGTTTCAGGGGTCGGTTTTAAAATTTGAATAATATAATTGTTAACGTGGGAAACGACGTGTCGGCACAATAGATGGGGCAGTCCACGCGCTCTCCCATCACCGTGACGAGCACTCTACCTTTGTGACCATTTCATTTTTAACTAGCATTTCTGCACATATTTATGGATAAAATTTTAAAGTAAAAATTGAATACTGTATGTTTATGTAAATTTATTTATAAATTATAAAATTATTATATTTTAATTAAAAAATATTTAATATTAAAAAATGTAAAGAATATTTACTATAATAAAATAAATAAGTATCAAGAGAATTGTTAAAAAGTGAGAAATTTTGAAAGAAAACATGAATAAAAAAGTTAGGAGAAAAAATATAAATTTTAAATTTTTAAAATTATAATAAAAATTAAATAATTTTATATTATGTAAAAATATTTAAAATAAAAAATGATGAAAGATTGAAAAATTAAAAATGATAGAATTTGAGTAAATACATAGATGTAGAAATGTATGGAAAAGTGAAAAAATGACGAAAATAATAAAAAGTATATGACATAAGAGTATTCGTGTAGATTTGTTTTATACAATTAATAATTTTTATTAAAATAATAATATAGCATAGATAGAAAAAAAAAAGTAATAGTATGTTGATATTTATGTTTCGTTTGTGTAATTGAATACGTTTGATCCTCTAATTAAGAGCAATTAAGTAAATTTGTTGATTAAGGATAATTTGTAAATTTGTAACGTGCTATCAAATTATTCTCAAACCTTTCAAAATATAGTATATATAAATGAAATATATTTCATATTTGTGTTGTTTATTTACATTGTTTGATTGAAATTTACATCAATTTTTTTTAAAAAATACAGTACTTAATAACTAATACAAGGATTTTTAATAATAAAAATAAAATTATTTAAAGTTGAAATGACAAAAAAGTTAAAAGACGAAAAAAGAAAAACGAAGTTCCAAATAAATGATTAAAAAAATAAGCATGTAATATAATATAGAAGACAAATAAATAAAATGCATTAAAAATATAAATATTGAATAATAAGTTTAAAATAAATAATATAACAAATTACATTTAATGGAGAAAAGCATAATAAAATATGATACGTAAAAGCATAGTGAAGAAAAAGCGTGTGAAGGATTGAGATGAACAATAAATTAAGGTTGAAGGTAAAGAATATTAAAAATTATAATAAGTTAAAGTTTGGTGAGCAAACGAAATTAAAAATAAAGAAATAGAAATTAAATAAATATTAAGGATATTTTAATTTTTATATTTTGTGAACAAAATATAATTATTCTAGAGGCCTCATGCATTCTTAAATAATATAGATTGCAAAGAAGAAGAAGAAAGATAAGAAGATATCAAGATAGAGATTACAATTATAAAAAAGGGAAAATAAATTTATAAAATATCAGAACAGAGATTTCAATTATATAAAAGGAGAAATAAATTTAGAAAAAAAAATACTACAATAAGGTATTATTTTTAAAAGTTAAACAAAAGTTGATAAAAACTTCAGACTGAGAGAAAAAAGGTGAGAATCAATAAGATAAAATCAAAAGTTGTGTTTATTTTCTGGGGTGTTTTTGAAGTTATTAAAGGTCCTTTTTTTAAGGTTATAGTTTTATGATTTGTATGTTCAATATTATCTATTTTAAAATTATATTGAAATATTTATATATATTATAAATAAAAGTACACTATTTATCCCTTATCTGCTCTCTAACCTCTTTCTCAAACACATTATTATTATTATATAAATATATATATGTATATACATATATTAAATTCAATTAAATAATTGAGAATTGTACTATCACATAAAATTCAATAAGTATTTTCAATTTTATACACAATAAATATTCGAACACGTAAGTTAAGCTTGCCAACAGACTTTTTGTATGTCTCCTAGATTTTCATTCTTCGTAAATTTGAATAAATATTGATGGCCGTATCTGAAGGTCCCACCAACTAATTTATTGATAGAAATTATAAAATTCAAAAAAGAAAACGATAAATTAGCCTACGTAATTTTGTTTCTTTATAAATTTTGAGACCACGTTTGGAGAGGGGTTTTGTTAAGGGAAGGTATTTAATGGGAGTTATGTTAGGGTCAACATTTTAAAAATTGATCTAGACCGTATGATTGAACTGGTGAAATCGTTGATTGGTTAAAAAAAGTAGTTCAAGTAAGACTTGAAAACTGAAAATACAATAAAATTAAGTAAAATTAGATAAAATGACAATTGAACCGCAAAAACAGTAAACTAGTTACGAATTATAAAGATCGAATGGTTCAAATTGATAAATAAATAAATTTTAAATCTTAACTTTTGCTCTTCTTAATTTTATTTTTATTTTTCTTGTAGACTATTTTTGATTTGTTCTTTTTTATACAAAAATTTTTATATATAGGATCAATTATTTTTCAAAATGCCATACTTTTTTAACTTAGACATATGTTGAATAGGTTGGACTTTATTTTTACTATATTTTGATTAAATAATTTGATAAGATATAATTTTGATGTATATTTTTATAATTTTATTTATTGGATTAGTGTTAATTTATTTTTTTTTGTAGTATTCTTATTATACTAGTGTAATATTTAGCTACTTTAATTGTAAAAAATTCTTATAATTAAAATTCAAGTATTTTTCTTAACATTTATTATTTTATATATTTTTATCATATTAATTAATATTTAAAATATAAATATGACATCACTAGTTTGATCGCGGTGGAACCATTAGTTAAAATAGTAATTCTTAAATTGGTAAATTTTTTAGTTTGACGATTGCTTAGATTTTTAAAGCTCTAGTTAAGATAGGCATTATGTTTAGTTGTAAAATTTTGATATTTAAAAGAAAAATTGATTTATTTAAATACGTGTATAAAAATATAGTAATAATAATAAGATGGCGTAATAATCTATATGTGTGATGATTAATTTTTAGAGTATAAATTTATATATAAATGTGAATGTATAAATATTAATTTAATTATAAATAAGTGTAATGATTAAAAAATAATTAGTTATATATAAAAAAAATAAAATATTATATTTAAATTTTGATGAAAATTTTATTAAATAATATGGGTTATATTTGCAAGAGGGTTTCTGTTGAGAGATGATGTTTGGTAAGATTTAAGTTGAGATGATAATATACATGTATATATATATGTTTGATATGATTTTGTAGTCATCATTATTAATATAGTTGGGATACACACACACATGTGTATATATGTGTATATTTCTATATATATATATATATGTGTATATATAGGTTTCGATTTGATTATAAATAATAATAATGACTAAAAAATAATTAATTAGTTATTTTTTAATAAATGAAAATTTTAAATTTAAGTTTGAAAAAAAAGTTTATGGTATAAAATGTTTAATTATACGAAGTTTGATGAAACAGATAAAGATAAAAAGAACATACTCATGTTTAATTGTATAAAATTAAATGAGATGATGGGAAATTGAAATACGTGTTCGAAAATTAAATGTTATTCCCTTCCTTCCAAATCCTATTTTTAATGTGTATATTCCTATGTTTTATACATTTATACTATGTCTTAAACTCGACTTTATTTACAAGACAGCCTCGATGTGGTCAAGAATTAGGTGATGGAGGAATTGTTATCTTTCCGGCCAATTATTTATACTGTATAGCACAGTATGTAATTATTAAATATATATATATATATATTCATTTTGTTTTTAAATTTTTATTTGTTTCATTTACTTTTCTAAATTTTAATTTATCTTATACATATTTTTTATTATTTTATGAATTTTATGAACCACATAAAATTTGTATTCAAAAAATATTATTACGTCACTTGCCTGCACACGTATTAAGTGCTCTACGATTTTGATTTTTGTAGTTTTCTCTTTTTATATTTTTATATATATCTTATTTTGAAAATAATATATTTTGTATTAAAATATTATTTATTTATTTATTTTATTAAACACACAAACTATATTTGGGAGAGGGTTTTTGTTGAGAACGATGTTTGATAGGAATAGTATTAGAATGAGTAGTATATTCGAAAGAAAAATTTTAATGGAATAAATAATGCGATTTATTTGAATATATGTATAAAATATATAATAATTATTAAATAGTGTGATTATATATAAATATATTGATTAGTTTTTAAAGTATAAATAAAAATAAATGTGAGTATTTTATTGTGATATATGAGTATTTATTTGATTGAAAATATATATAATAATAAAAAATAATTAGTTAGTTATACATATAATATAGAAAAATTTGAATAAAAATTTTATTAATTAATATGTTTAATATTATAAACTAGACAATTCATTTATCGTCTATCATTGAGTGTCTATATTATACAGAATGTCGGAATGGTGAATAGTAACCATATTTACCCTCAAAATTGATTTACAAATATGTCCCTTTTCAGCCTTTTTCTTTCTCTCATATTATAAAAAAAATATCTAATATAATTTTTTAATTTGGTAGCTTATTTTTATTGCTACAATTTTAAAAAATTTTAATAGATTCACTCTGATTATTTATAAAATGTAATTAACTTTTAATATTAAATATAAAATTACGTACATATATAGAATAAATAATTTTACTAAATTATAAATAATAAAGGAAAAAGCATATGTAATGTTTTCAATATACTTATAACAATCAAAATAGAATTTTATTTGTCATAAAATATTCTATTTCTAATTAAGATGATTAATATGTACAGTGTGCCATTAATGCCAGTTAGTAAGAAAAGAATATCCTCGAATTTCGCATGTGTATTATGTATATATGAATTTTTTGTGGAAAAGGTCAAGGGTGTGTTTGGCAGCAATTCTGCTGCCGAATTCAAATAAGCCGATTCCAGCGACTGGGAACCGACCGTTGACGGCTGCCGGCTGCAATTCCCAAATTTGAATCTCCTCAATCTCTTATTCCACTCCAAGTCGACTATCTACTATAAACTATTGCTTAAAAAAAAAACATATCTTAAATAAATGATTAACTATATTTGAAAGATGAATTTTGTATTATTTATAAAATAATATAAAAAATAAAAAAAACAAACATTAACATTAATAAAAAAAATAATAAAAATTATGTTTATTTTCAAATAATGAACCTACAAAAAATACAATTCAATTATTATATTTTTTAAATTTTATTTTTATATAATTTTTGAGATAAAAATATTGAAATACATACATTAAAATTTAAAAATAAATAAACTTAAAATCGGGAGGGAAGAGTGATGCGTGGGTGTGTGTAATATATATCTAAAAGTGAGGGCATTACTGATTGCCCAACTTCCGATGCTCTTTACCAAGTTTGCCTCTATTTTCTTCACTAATAATGAACAAATCATTTGACAACAGCTTGTCTATCATTTGCCAAAAGCAGTAGTTTAGGAAATTATTGGAAATAAGAAAATAAGGGGCAAGCAAAAGAGGATTTAGTGGGCCACGTATACTGTTCCCTGCTTTGACCCCTTTTGTCTGTTATGTAATGACAATTATTTAATTAACCAGTATAAAGTATGTTATTAGAATTCAATTAATAGTAATTGTGTTGTATCATAATATATCCGGTTGGTGTATACATAGAAGGAATCCACACCCTCTTCTTTAATCTTCTTATTTAAATGATGTGCCTAATACAAAAATCATTTAGCAAGTATTTGGATGGGAGAATTTGAAGTAATAGATTTTAAATTTATAACAACAAATTCGTCTAGCTTATTTGGATGATTAAGTATTTCATATCCCTTAACTTTTATTTTAATCTATATTTTTTGTAATTTTGGAGAATTTCAAATCTCTTATATTTGGGGTGCCATTTCAAATCTTTATTTCAAATCCTTTCTCCAAATCCAAATGTTTCGAACCAAATGAAGTCTTAAAAGGATTTCTGCTATGCGGATTGGGAGCCACTAGATAAATCATAGCCTTAAACTACACTTACGGAAATGTTTGAGGCAATGTTAATTTTGAACCATTTTTTAAGATAAAAATTATGTTCAATGGTAAAGATTTTATTCTTTTGAGTTTTTGTAGTTCTATAAATAAAATATATAATAATAATTAGATTATACAAATAGTACATATAAATAATGATTAGTTTTTAACGTGTGAAAGTATATAAACGTGAGTGTATGTGTGTATATATGTATTGATTTTATTGTAAAAATGTGTCATAGTAGAATTTTGAATGTTAATGTACACATATAAATATATAAGAAAGAATAATTTAAATTTAAAATTTGAATAAAAATGTTAGAAAATGTGGAAATTTTGAAACAGACATTGAAAGTCACCCTCGAAATAATTGGGCCTTCATTAGAGGTTCGCTTGCGACGTGACAAGGTTTCTCTTTCTATTAATACAAACTAAATATTAATTTGAGCCAATTTTAAAATTGGAGATTGATACTTGATACAGCAGAAGATGTCTCTGTAAATTTCAGGGGTAGAATTGTCCAGCCATGAGGCAAATATCAAGAGCTCCAAAGTTGAATTCAGGGCTTTCATACTAATAACTATTAGTATATTGCTATATAGAAAATATGAGAATCTTATAGTAATTGTCTTTTTTTTTTTTTTGTCTCAATATAAAAAAACTAAAATATTCTCAATATTTATTTAATTTTCATTTCTCTATCTTAATTTTCGCGTTGCTTCTCAATGTTGGAATATTTCCTAAATCCGAAAAGAAAAATATGAACTAATTATTTTAATATAACATTCGTATCAAACCGTGCAACTCTTCACTTGAATGTTAAAATATGAACCCATTTATCTGACTTTTAAATGTTGTAACCTTTTGTATGAAATCGGACAACCTAGTTTTTAGAACCATGCAACCATTCATGTAAGCAATACGACTTTATGAAATATTGTCACATTTAAAGACAACGTTTCATTCACTATATATAAAGAATATGAATTTCATTGTTTTAATATGACTTTATTGTTCTTATTTCTTTCTTCCAAAGGGTGTTTAGTATGATGAATAGAACTATTGGACTTGTATTTTCGGAATAAACAATTTCCAAAATCCATATGCATAGCGTGGAAATTATTTTTCTTACGATAGTTTCTTAAGTGCTTTGGTTGGCCAATATATTTTTGAGACTATAAATTTCCTTCCATGACAATTTCGGGAATAAATCTCCCCACAACTCAAAATTTCAGTCTTGCAATTTTTATATCCTTTAACCATTAATCTTAATTTGTTATATGTTCCAATTTCTTCTCCATATTTCCTTAACTTTTATTGTTATATTTCTTATAATTTTCTCCATCAAATTTGATATATTCTAGTTTATTCTTTTAAGTATGTTCTTTATTATTTATATTTATAATTTATTGTTCTTTTATCATAATGTAAATTTTATTTATTTATTTTTATTTATATTTTAATGTATTTTTATGTTTTTCATTTGCTCTCTGAAATCCATTTGGCATTTTGTTCATCACTTGTTTTCTTTTAAGGTTTCTTTTATGTTATTTTAGTTTTAAATAATTTGTTTTTATTATTACAAATAATCTGTATAGATTATTAATCATCAATTTTTTTTTTATGATTGATGTAAATTTTTAATCAAATAGTATAATTAAATTACACTAATCAATATAATATATTTTTATTGATGTAATTTATTTATAATATAATTATTTAATTGCACGCAACAAGTGTGCAAAAATATTAATTTTATTTGCGGCTCCAATCATATTTTCCATGGTATTCTTATAAAGAAATGTGAGAATAAAATAAATTTGTATCCACCGTAAGGCCAGCAATGTACTTCACTCGTTTAGTCTATGTTAGGTTCTAGAGTTTTACTAAAAATAAAAAAGATACACACACACACACACACACACACACACATATAACGAAAATAGTTTTCATTGTTTAATTAATGAAAATATTGCAATTAATTCAAACTATAAATAAGATATTAATTATTCTCATTAATTAAAAGATTCATGGTTTTTGTTTTTTTTTACCCATATATATATTTTTATCTATATAATATATTAAATGTAGATGTGTCAGAATAATTATTTTTGGTTCTTAAAGTGTGAAAACTTAAAACTCTTAAACATCTATTTCTATTTGAAATGGTTCACCAACTTCATCGAAGAGGCAGGACAGGGAATGTGATCATCAAACCGGATATGCTTAAAGCATATGATTGCCTTAACTGAAAATTCCTCAACAACGCGTTACAGAAGATAGGATTTCCTTTCAAGATCATTCAAATGATCCAAAATGCAACAGAAAACTACTGGTTTTCAGTTCTAATCAATGGGGAAACAGGTGGATTTTTTAAAGCTTCTCAAGGCCTTAGACAAGGTGATCCTCTTTCTCTAGCCCCTCTTCATTCTTGCAGCAGAACTCCTTTCTGGAGGCATTGATCAGCTCTTCCAGGCCAACCAGCACATGTATTACGACACTAATAGAGGAATTCCTGTGACATACCTTGCATATGCTGATGATATTATTCTTTTCTCTTCCTGTGGAAAAAGATGCATGCAAAAATTGATGAAATTTCTTAGGAGATATGAAAAACATCAGGCAAGAAAATCAACACTTCCAAAAGCCTTTTTTGTGGCAGGGAATAACATCTTCAACTCCAAACTGCAAATGATCAGAAAACAGTACAAGATTCAAGTTGAAAACACTGCCAGTGGAGTACTAGGGAACTCCTCTTTATAGAGGTAACAAGAAAAGGATCCTTTATGAGAATCTGGTGGAGAAAATTAGAAACAAACTCAGTGGTTAGGAACATACCTCTCTTAACCATGGAGGCAGGCTTCAGCTCATCAAAAGCACCGTATCTTCCACGCCACTCTACCTATTCCAGGTTATCAGCCCACCTATTTCAGTGATTTATCAAATAGAAATGATGTTTGCTAGGTTTTTTTAGGAGGTAATGCTGATCACAAGAAGATGCATTGGATTAAGTGGCAAAAACCGTGTCTCCCACAGGAGGAAGGTGGCTTGGGTATTAGGGATTTGAGAGACGTTGTTAAAGCTTTTTCATGTAAATTGTGGTGGAGGTTTAGGGAACAAAAGTCCCTCTGGTCTGCCTTTGCCCTAAAAATGTATTGTAGAGGCTTTTGTCCTGGCTTAACTAAGACTTCCATCCATGATTCTCCCCACTTGGAAAAGAATGTGCAAGGTTAGAGAAGAGGTTCAACAACAAATCTTCTGGAACATTGGCAAAGGAGAGATTTCCTTTTGGAATGATTGTTGGCTGGGTGAAGGTCCTCTCCAATTTATGGTTCAAAGGCGGATTGTTTCTCATGAAAATATAAACTGGTTTCGGGATGAAGAAGGCTGGAATATGTCAGAACTCCTTGATTGTCTCCCAACTCAGGTTGCAAACTTGGTTGCTGATGCTCCTTTCTCTCCTTGGAAACCAGATTCACCGGTTTGGAAGCCCTCACAGGAGGTCAATCTTCTACTTCCTCAACCTGGAAACATATTAGATTAGCAGGTACTCCCAATCTTGTGTTCTAAAAACTCTGGTCCTCATTAATTACTCCCACCATGTCTGTTTTTATTTGGAGACTCTTGCACAATAGCATCTCTACAGACCACAGGTAGCAGCAAAATGGGATTTCCTTGGCTTCAAAATGCTAGTGCTGTTCAAGTACGGAAACTGTCTAGCATCTTTTCATTACTAGCACAAAAGCAACAATTATTTGGATGCACTTCTCCCGTAAACTCTAGCTGGACATTCCACAAACCAATAATTTTCACATTCTTCCTTGAGGCATGGGCAGGTTCCTCATCTTCTCAAATTCACATCAGGATCATCATCCCCTTCTCAAAACATAGGGGCATTCCTTTTAAAGCCAATAAGATCATACACAATGTGTATGCACATTTACATTACCTTGCTTTGTGCAACCTTTGGAAGCCCAATCATTGGAGAGGTGAGGAACTTAGTTGCACAACTTGGGATCAGATTTTCTTCCAACAAAAGCTCTAGACCTATTGCTGTTTCATGGTCTAAACCCTCATGAGTTGGATTAAGCTTAACACAGATGGAGCTGCCAGAGGTAATTCGGGGATAGCTGGTGCTGGAGGAATTCTTAAAGGTCACAATGGCAAAGTTTTGTTGGCCTTTTAAGAAGCTTTAGGAGAAACTAATAACACGCACGCAAAACTTCTTGCCTTATTCAAGGGGCTCTAACTTTGCAAAATATTGGGCTTCTAAAGGGTTAGGATTGGAGGTAGTATTCTAGCCATAATTAGAATTGATTCACTTCAAATTCCCAACTTTAAATGGGGACTTTTGTAAAGAGAGCAGTACTAATTCATATTTTTTGTCTCTCTCCAATAGTGAATTCTCACATTGTAAGGGAGTTGGTATTTCTTGTTTATGCTTTAGTTGCTAACTCTTATTTGGTTGTAATTATGCTTTGTTACCAATTAATATAGAAGGATGAGGACCCCGAGAAACTCATCCTACACAGTGAAGGCGGTTTTTGAGAAAAAAAAAAAATTATGTTTTTCTATTCCTTTTCTCTTAACTTTCACCTTTTTTATTAAGAATTTTTATTTTGTATATATTTTTATACGTTATCACTCTTCAGCTTCAATTCAATATATTCGAATCTTGTATGTTTTTTTCTTTTCTCTATAATTTCTGAACTTTTATTGCTTGTATTTTCTTTTTGCACTTTCATTGGTCAATTTTAATTAACTATAGTTCATGTCTTTAAATTTTTTGTTTCCTTATGTTAATATTAATTTTTTTAGATTTTAGTATATTTTATATTTTTATTTATTTACCTTATGTCAATTTCTGTATTTTTATTTTCTCCTCTTTCATTTGTTTCCTAACTTTGACTTGATTTCTTTTTTGTCTCTCTCATTTTTCTTTAAATTAAATCATGTAATTTTAATATTAAATAATTTTATTTTTTAAAATAATTTGTATAAATTCTTAATTATCACTTAAATTAAATTATACAAATCAATATAAAATATATTCTTTTCATATATTTTATATATAAAACAGCGTCTCAATGACACATGCAATCACTTAAAAATTTTACAGATATGTTATCATATAAAATTTATTCAAATTCAAATTCAATTTTTGTCTCTTTTATCTTTTACAACTAACTAATAATTTTTTAAATTATTATATTTATTTACGATCAAATCAACACATATTTCTATAATTGTGTAGTTTTGATTACTTTATAAACTTTTACATCATCACGTCATCTAATCTTTATTTCTTTTTTGAAAGGTAGAATTTTATTATCACAACCCATTACACCACATCGTGATAAGTGTCCCATATTATTAAGCAGAGAATGGGACATTGAATCGTTGCGCACATTCCTAGCTACTTCATGAGCTTCATGGCTATGTTCCCGCGGAACAAACTGGAAATCAACTTCCTCACGGTACTTACTGCACTGGAGGATATCTTCAACTAGCTGTACAATGGTCACTCCGCCCTTGGCCTCTCGAGCGGCCAAACATTCGGCTAGGAAAGGATTCGTAACACCTTCACTTGAAACCACACTCAATCTGGTTGAGACGGTAGCTCTCTCTTTCAATTTCTTGTTCCGACGTCTTCATATAACCCATAATATGGCGACTCCCAGGTGGAACTGATCCTCCTCCGGCAGGCCGTGGATCTTCTCCAGCCATCCGAATGGCGATGTTCTCCATTCCGCTAGCATTGGTTCGCAATCGCCCACAACGATCTGGCAAAATGATATTCCATAGAAAGATGCTTAGTATGCTCCAGCTGAGCTCCGCAGAGGGTGCAATCTAGATGAGTTTTACATCCTCTCCGCTACAGGTTCGTTGTTGTTGGTAATTTGTTGTTCTCAAATCGCCATATGAACATTATAATTTTCCTTGGCCCTCGCGTGCGCCAAATAAATTTCCAAGACACTCCAACGTCCCAGCTACTCTCTGCCGTGCTATTTCATTTCCCAGCCAATCCGAGATCTCTCACAAGATGGTAAGCCGACCGAACAGTGAATAAACCATTAGACGAGTAATGCCAAAGCCAAACCATGCTGTCCCTCGCGTGAAGCTTACTCAGCCGATCTGTAGTGTGGTCTCCATATCTGCTTCCCTAAAAATTGCGTTCATTCTGTCAGCTTTCCAGCAGTGTAGCTCCTCATCGATTAACCTCTTCACCCTCATCTCCCTCAATTCCTTCGGGCAAGGGGTTACTGGTTTAGAAGTCCGTGGCCGTGGTGTGGGACTCCGGTCCTAGTGACCAGTCCAGTTGGAGGACTGTTGGCGACATGGCGGGAGCGGGCCAATTTGGTGCAGAGGAAGCTATCAGGTGTTGCCATGATAGTTTATCTGCTTTGTCTGCTAGCACTTCAGCTGGGATTTGGCATGGAGACATCAGGCCAGAAAATGTTAACTTTGTTAAATCTGGGGTGAGGCTGTCTTGTGTACTTTCTGGCTGGGGTCATGCCATTTTAGAAGAAAGGGATCGTCCGGCATAGAATCTTCATTTCTCTTCTACCTCTGCTCTTCCGGAGGGGAAACTATGCTCTGCTTCTGATGCGGAGAGCCATGATTACATGCTCTATTTTTCTACTGGTGGGGATTTTCCCGTTTTGGATACAGTTGAGGGAGCACTGCAATGGAGAGAAGCCTCGTGGTCAAGGAGGTTAATTCAGCTGAAGCTTGACGACATCTCTGCTGTCCTGAAAGCCTTTGCAGATTATGTTGACAGCCCGCGTGGCACGCCGTATCCTGTTAACAATGAAATTTGGCTGACAAGACTTTCGTGAAGAGGACAGTGGAAAGGAAGTTGACATTAAGCCATTACATTGGGTTAAATCTCATCTCACCTTGTAGGTTCACAATTTCGAGCATTCTTCCGGTCTTCTGGAGTTCCAGATTGAACTTGGGAGATTTGATCTGACAGTCACTTGAAATATTTGTGGTCTTTTTTTTGGCTAAAAATATATTAAAGAAAACAGCCGTGTGGACGACCTACCCACGAATTCTCTTGGACTCAGGAGTGTGAGCATCGTTGTCTGCTCAACCACCTAAATGCCAGATGAGTGGCTGTTCTAGGCATATCAGGAGTCCACAGCACAAGCAAGGCCACTAGGCAGAACTGCTGCTACGAGGACAAACATGGGCCTTAATGGATTTCCACCTCAGAGATAACGTTTGTTTGTAGTTTCTTGTATAAGGAAATACGATGACCGGAAAAAAAAGCGAGAGAAGAAGAAAAAAGAGCTGTTTTACCCCATCTGTTCGAATGCGACAATAGGTTGTGCTAGTCGTTAACTTTCTTTCAACGAGCCATTGCCCTCGGATTAAGAGGGGTGTTTGGCTAAAACTTATTCTTTAAATCTTTTATAGGACATTTTTGGAATTTATATGATCTTATTCTAAAGTTAAGTTAGCCAACTACTTGGACCAAAAAGATATTATCTTACCAGATCTTGTTAAAATTAGTACGAATAGATACTTAAATTATTTGATGCATTAATAATATAAACATTAAAAATATTTCTATCATTTTTAATTTATAAAAATAATATAATTTATATAATGTTTTAAAATAAATAACAAATAACTGTCTTAATCTGTAAATTTTAAATATTTTATTTTTAAAACTTATAAGCTTGCTAAAAATTTAGCTCCCCAACAAACATGTTACCCAGGAACTTACAATTATCATGTTAAAACAGTATCAAATTTCTTGCTGAATTGGAGACAAGAACGTTCGGTGGCATCACTGACTTGCCATGACGTGGCTCTTACTATGGGCGCCAGGCAGAAGGGAAAAAGCCCGCAATTGCATGGTCGAGTAATCGTCAAGCCTGATTTTAACACGTCAATTAAAGCAGGAACAATCCCACACAGGTAAAGATAAATCCAGCAATTGAAGAAAATCATACATGTTTCCGTAACAAGTTATCCCATCCATGGCATCAAGCAAAGTTGACATCTATTCGTCAGTTAAAAAAAAATATGTTTATAGAGGAAAAGGCGAAGACACAGAAAAGAGGATCACTGATCCATCAATCGGCATCCATTTCTTCAAGAGCTGCTTTAGCTGCATCCTTGGCTTCCTCTAATAGATCATCTGGAACCTGGTACATGAGAATGGATCAATCAACGATTCGGAAATGGTAAAAATTTCAAGCCCATCAAAATAATTTCACTGCAGAAAATGAAGCAACACAAATGAACTCAATAATGCAGCCAGCAGGAAACAACTTTCCCACACACAAGGAACTGAGGCTGCAACCATTTGCCATACACGACTGGAGTTCTACATATTAAGTCCCCTTTAGTACGACAGGACATGAGCTGAAGACCCCCTTCAAAAGAAAGCTTTCACTAAACAAACTATTGGTTATATTTGGATGCAAATTGGCAACAATTTTCCTCCTATCAAAATTTACACTCTTAAACATATTACCTAGATAGCCATTTTTTTATTTTATTTCTTTTTCTCTCCTACCTTTACACTATTTTTAAGTTGCCGCGCCAATTTTTCTTTCCACCATAATTTATATCTAAACAAAGCCTGTATTTCTTGGTATAATTTTTCCCTACCGATCTTGAATCCTAGCAAGCCTTACAGCTGGGTGTGATTAATTCTTCAGCCAACATGTGTGATTCACATATCCACAACCATTATATGCAACACATATTTTATGCTGCTGTGAAATTGTCATTGAAGGAATAGGAGATGGGAATACTCCTCCAGACACAGTATCATGTTATAATTCTGGGAGTCTCTTCAGAAACAAATATGCTATCCATGACTAGTAGCTATATGTACTATCTAAATCATTACATACTAATTTTTGTCTTCATTGCACAAGCCTACTATTCTTCGTCTCATAGAATGACATTGGTTAAAAATACTGGTGGGACTACAGAATGACATTAATAAAAAATACTGGTGGGACTATATGAGATCAAATTCAAACATGTATGGCAAGAATTTCAAGAAGTTATTCACAACATATTAATTTTTTCCCCTCATCCGTGCAGGTAGCTTTATTTTACCACTGTGCACAGTCACAATGTAATGCCAAATTTAATCAATAATGCATGCAAGTAAATACAAAATCATCTCACATGTGCATGAAGGGATCCTCATCATTTTAGAAGTTATGGTAGCTACAACCAAAAGAAAGAAGTGGACATCATGGTTGTTAATGGTGTGTAAAGGCTTTTTGGGGCCACAATGAATGGCTGGCTGTGTGCCTCAACTTATTAAAGTATGTTGCATAATTACATAATTAAAAAAAAATCTTGATATTCCTTAATTTTCAGAAAAATAAAATACTGATAAATTTTACATGCTAAACCTAAGGACAACACTACATGTTATCAGAGTTCAACTTGTTATCATACTACAACATACACATTCAACACTTTCTGTATATTTTGAGGGTTCAAATAGTTCATTAATATCACATATTTGATTTCTAGTTGTACAGAAAGTACAATTGAGAGAGACAGCATGACTTCGACTTTTGAAGGAAATTACAAGCGCTTGTTAACTTACCTTTTGATGCTGACGGTTTGACTCATCACAAACCCAGCTCATTTCCAATTCAAAGGCCTTGTCCTTAGCCTCATCATGTACTCCATAAATACTGTTTATCAAGAGACGATGCATCAAAGATGAAGACCACAAATAAATATGTAAATAAAATAACAAAAATGGCATGTTAAGAACATATGGCGGGATTTATCAGTTTGGAACTACAATAAGTCATACTTTCACAATGATTTACACCGAATGTGTAAAACTGATACACGATGTTCACATTTAAACAACCTGTTTACTACCATGCAATTCTGTGGTGCAGAGAGGTAAAATCATCTTCACTTTTGACTAACCTCTTATAAAAATTAATTTGGCAGTCTAGATATATTAGAACTTTCCAATCACAGTATTCATTATGTTGTTCTATAGCATTCATATGACTTTTAAACAAATGAGCCAGATTGCTGAGTATGGCTTTTAATTAAATTATCCAAGTTAACTGATTAACAGCACTTATGGTACTTTCATTTTATGATGGGTGGAGTATATTATTTACTCTAAAGTTAAACAAGAGGTATTGAAATAGTATGAAGGCGCAACAATTTCTACAAGAATCAAGAAGTTTGCTGAGCGACGGCCTCATCTAAATGCTTAAGCTGGTATAGAAATGTATCCTTAATATTTAAGTAGTTTTAGTTGCTTCAACATGTCCAAACGCGCCCTTTGGTAATCCTTTGGGTAAAGCCTTACGTGTGGAATATTTTTAACAAATGAGTAGCGGATGGGATTTGAAGTCAATCTTTATTTGGCCAGATACTATGTTGAAGGACTACCTCATTTAAAAGCTTAAGTCACAGAGGCATGTATCATTTAATATTTAATCGGTTTTAGCTACTTGAACACGTCCTGAAACAATCAAAGGAAAAATTGCAATGCATAGTGAACTTGAATCACAATAAGAACACATTATAATGTTAAAAAACTTAATTTCCCGATACAAATATAATCAGCAAGGAAATCAATGCACGCAAATTACTCAGCATTATTGAAATCCATTCAGGTAGCATGTCTTTGACAAGATTGGTTTGGAAACACAAAAATTTTGGACTTGTGGTCCTTGCAACAGTTCATTGCATAGTGCTTATTATTGTATAGCATCTGATCAAGGAAAATATATAATATCATAAGATAGTCATCCAAGGTGTTCTATTATACCTCAACAAGTGAAGTACTCGTTATTGTAAAGCATTATGATAGCATGCAATATATAATCGCAAAAACTTGTTGTATCTCGTATTCTTCGAGGTTTTTGATTTATCTCAACAAATATTTATGTGAGATCGGTAATGGCCATATAGATATTCAAAATAGGGAGTGATGCATGAATAAAAATACAAAGTGGCAGAAGTTCCTAGTTTGAAGCTGGCTATAATTACTGATAGCCCAACTAAAACGAAGCTGCTCAGCAAGCATTGAGATATGAATTACACCACAAAATCTAATAAAGAACAAGTTTCTAGTCCTAGAATATTGAGACACAATAATAAAATGTAAATATCAAACGTCATTCGGAGTATAAAACTTACATTTTGGCCACCTCAATAACCCCTTGTCGACATGTCATTTCAGAAAGCTTTAGTTTTTCAATTTCTCTGTCAACACAAAGAGTATGATTAGCAAAACTTATTGAATAAATGGAGACATACAACAATGAATATGATTTTAGAAAAAGGAAAAGTCAATGCTTTAGGAAGAAAGAAAATATTTCAACAAAAGTACTAAAAATAAAAGAAAAAGGAAAGAACAATTGAAAAAACTAATTTACAACCCCATTATGCATCTAGAGCTGCTATCACTAGCAAGAAGAATATAACAAGACAACTTACAGAAAGAAAACGAAAAGAGTTATTGCAAAACAAGGGGGTGGGGGATGGGGACAATTGTATTCTGATTCTTTTTCTTTATTCTTATTTATTAAAGATCACATTAGAGGAGGATGAAAGCAGTAAAAGATTATTTACGTTTTAGCAGCCTGCCTCCCCTTTCCGATGGCAGCACCAAAATATCTCTGCAGCAAAAAGAATGCAAAAATGAAGGGCTATTCAAAATGAAGAAACAAATGATTCACAATTGGGATAAGGAAAAATTAATGAAAGATAACAGAATATGCTGCCTCATAATACAATACTCTACATGTAACACACAAGACATTACAGAAATTAAATTCTATAGCCATCATTTATATCTAACGTTTAAAACAACTCACATAAGAAACTCCAGATGGTTCAACCATGTACAACTGCGGCCCATCTCGATCATACCCTCCCAGAATCACTCCACATCCAAAGGGCCTGCAGAATTTTAAGTTAGATTCACATACATATAGAAGAAAGACGTTATCAAGTCAATACAATGGCATATATGTACTATCAAACCTGAGCCACCAATAGAGTGTACACAAATGCACGTAACTAGCTACACGTCCCGCAAGTTCTTTCACCGGAATTGGTTCACCATACACACTGCAAATCAGAATGATGGGACTATTATTACCCTAAGAGCAACACGTTGTCATACTACAAGTAAATATGTTAAGCACACGAGAAAAACAAAGGACGCCCACATAAGGCAACTACAAAGAACACCTCTCATAATTTGTTGCTTCAGATTTTGCTCTTGCCACAATTTGTCGGCCATCTGCAGCCAGTCCAGCAACAGCCTGCAAAAGACAAGCATCAGCAAAGAATCAATAATATTAACTGGTCAAAGGGATTTATATTTATGACAAGAGACAACGAGAGAGAAAACATTTCTTTTTTCCTAGAAAAGAAGATGAAGAACGATAGAACGAGATAGCAATAGAAATTACCATGCCGGAGTGCCGATGAACGGCATGAATTCTTCGATTGGATCCAGTTAACATCATCTTCGAAGCAATCAATTTTTCAACCCCCTACAATAGCAACACATGGGATCAAAAACCCTAATTAAAACCCTAGCAAATAAACCAAGCTCGAATTTTGGACGCGTACCATAACAACGCCGTCTTTGCATCTGATGGCGACCACCGTGCCGCTATTGTCAACAGCTTTGGCGGCGTACTCGATCTGGAAAACCCGGCCGTCCGGCGAGAATGTGGTCACAGAAAGATCATAGCCCGTGCCTATGCTGCTCATTTTTCTCCTTTCTCCCTCGAAATTGTTACTCAATAGCTTCGGCTACCGGTTTCCCTTTACGTTCTCCGTCTCACGGTTTCGCTGTTTACTTTATAATCTATTATAGTTTTCTTTGAAGACAAGACAGAGTGAGGAAGAGGAGAAAGTGGGGTTCTCAAATTACAAGAAACTCCTCGGAGGGCCATCTGATTCGCTTTTTTTTCTTTTTTTTTTTAAAAACTAATAACTCGCGCACGTTAAAATTTAAAATATAATTTATCATTCGTGTGTATAGACTTATATCTTTATTATATATATATATATATATATATATAAGTGTTTTGAATTTCATGTACGTATATTTTATTTTATATTTATTATCTAACAAATTGCCTGTTTTTGAAATAAAAAATTTACTATTTTAATTTAATAAAATTATATAAATTTATTAATGACAATAAAATATAAATTATTATATTTTAAAATGTATTGATGATTTATATAAAATGATAGAAAAAAAGAAAAGTTTAAGAAAAAGAGATTAAATAAGAAGAAACAAATTAATTAAAATTTAATTGGAAAGAGTCAAAAAATATATATAAAAAGTGATGAAAACAATTATAAATATATAAAAGATAGACATTTTAACCTTTCTACTTTAGGATATAAAAAGTATTAGTCATGATAAATAGTATAGATTTAAATTTTTTTAAGAATACCAGTTTAAGAAATCTATTGAAAGAGGCCAACAATAGGTTAGAACATGCTGATAAGCTACATATACGAGGTAAAAGAATTTACTTCATCTCTTTGAGGTTTTTCCAAATATCCGATTTTGTTTCAACTTAGATTTTTATGAGGTAATCATACCAAAGAAGTTAATATATTTTCAATTGTTCACGAATTCAGACATATGATTGGTAGTTTGCATAGATTAGTGGATTTTACTCTCAATCATTGTTTGTTCAAGTTCATATATTGGAGAATGAATTTGAATTCAATGTGGTTAAAATTCATGCATTCCACATTTAGAGAAAAAAATAAATAAATGGAGTACAAGAATATTGATAGTGTTTGTGTTATATGTTGCAAGATGTCGATGAGCATGGACCTTGGATTTGAACACAATGTACTGTTCTTACAGCACACTCATAGATTGGAATAGATGTGGGCAAGAGACTTGGAGAGTGTTTTGCACCAACATTTTCTTGACGAGAGTTTGTGGCAACTTTATTTATTGGATGATAGAGTGGTTACCTTACTACACCTTATCTATTTTAATAACATTTACAAGTGTGATCACTTTCAGAAGTATTGTCATTTGGTGACATTTATGGTTGAGAGGTAATGCTAAGAGACACACACTTTTCACTCAGTGTTAGATAAAGTTACAATTACCTTGTAGAATGTAGTAGTTATATAGTAGCTACCTATTAATAGGTGGCCAATGATAGGTGTTGATGTTCATCAAGAGAAGAGGAGTGACAAGAATACTATCATATGGTTTGACTTCACACTAGATAGGGTTGATTTGAAGGTTCCATTATTTCAATTATTGATTTGTGAAGACACTTATGGTACCACCCATTGCCTATGGGAAACACTCATGATAAGTTCTTATAGTATGCACAAAGATGTGCCTTATTGTAGATGTGTATGATGATACCTGATTCATTTGAGAATTAAGTTAAATTACTCTATGCATAGAGGCTTGAAGACTTGGACTAAGAGGGGAGTACAATTGAGACAGTGCTATGTTGGCACATTTATATTGGGAACTTTGCTTCGCTTTGATGCAAAGTTTGGAGACTATATCTGATCCAATCAAGCTGCTTCAGGTAAACCTCAATCGTTTAATGTGTTGACTCTTTAATGCATTCTACATATCTTTATTGCTAACATTCAATTTATGGTCGATATGGATATCGGTGTGGTCCATAATACTTGAATTGTGTCACAACTTAGGCTACCAGTAGAGTGACACTAGCCTATTACAACTATTTAACAATAGAGTGCTTGCTATAGCCTTATATGGTGCATGATACATATCATAATATCTCTTTATACTAGTGTATTCATTTCAATTCTCTGTTGTAATATTATTACAACATTTATGCATTACAATGATGTTGTGGTTATAAGTTCTCTAATAATCGCCAATAGTTGTCAAAGATAGCCGCCCACATCGTGCGCATCATTTGTAACATTTTAGGTGCTGAAACGCAAGCCTAGGTGTGCATTAATACATCTAAATCTTCTCTAGGTCATGATTTTATGAATATAATTATAGTAACCTACTCCTTCTTTAATCATGCAGTTCACATGGCAACCTTGCATTGATGATGACCTTGTATAATTGCCCAACAATATGTCACATGACACATGGGCATACTTAGGTTCGCTAATATTCTATGATATAGTAGAGGTATACCATCATGAGAGAGTGCTTAAACAATTTGGCATGGTATAGTCTACATTAGTGGATCTAGATAGGGCATTAGATGGGTTGCACAATACTTACTGAACAAGAATTGGGCTAAGCATCATCACATTTGTGGGGAGTTGTGGGCTAACCCATCTTAAGTGTTTCAATTCACTGTATTTCAGTACGATTAGCCTAACATTGAGGAGGGGTGCACCGAGTGTTATTAGCAAATCACTCAAGTATTCACACATATAGTATGCACTCCTTTGTCTTCTATCCTTATGTGTGCTTTCTTTGTACTAAATCACATAATGTGTTGCATGTATGACTATTTATATTTTGCTGCAGGCCTAGTAGATGTAGTAGATGCATGTGGGTGGATATGGCCTAGACATGCTTAGACAGATAGTAAACAACATGCTTTCTTGTTACTCAATCACTAAAACTTATACATGAGTCACATACACTCTAAAGGGTATTAAAGAGTTTGTACAACTTGCACACCTTGTACTTACATGGTGAGTGTCACGTCATTCAGTATGAAATATCAAGAATACATGTGTGTGAGAATACATGTGTGTGGGTGTGATACTGCAGAATGGGGCACTCAGACAATAAATCATAGAACGAAGTAGATGCATGAAATTCACTTTTAGTTGTCAACATTCTGCTTTATTATCATGTTAAGTGTTCATATAACTTAAACTTGAGACGACATGATTATCTTGTACGCATAATGATCAATGTGTTATTCAGGCATTAAGGGTCAATATATATTCTAGTATAGGATAGAGTTATGTGTTCAATGTGCCGTTGCTTGGGTATGTATATAGGCATGTGTGCATTTAATAAGTGATTTGCTTTCCTGCAAGTGAGTAAGACGTTTATCTTATACAGTTAGTGTTTTAGGGGCATAAGCCTTTAACTAAGACAATGTGTGATTGAAGAAGAGTTTTCGATAGAAACATTTGTCTGGAAAGAAAACATTAATTGACTATATGGTTGAGTTTGTGAGTTTAATTAAATATATGTCTCTTACTTAGTTGGGATAAAGTAAGACAAAAAGTCTATATGATATGGTAGTCACAATTGGAAATGTTCATTATGATCCTAATCACTTCATCTTGATTGGACTATGATATGGGCTGCAAGCTAGACGTTTCCTATGTCCTTCGAGTTATGCTCATTGCTAATTAAGTATGAACCTAAAGAGTTGCACACATAATGTGTTGTGAGTGTTAGATTGGTGGGTTGCATAATTTGTTGGGTTGCCATTGGATTGAACTAAGTATATTGTCATGATGCTTGTTAATGATAAGATTATTAATTAAAAGTACAATGAAAATTTAATTTAATTAATAAGACTAATTAAATTAAAATTTGTTAGATTCAAATGACCTTTAATTATTAATGAAATTAATAATTATAGAACATACGTACTGATTTATTAATAAGATTAATAAGAGCTTATGGGCTATTTAATTAAAAAGAGTTCATGTGGAAGGGTCTATAAAGCCCATGCAGTAAATTTTAGTGTTTCTACTATTTATATGGGTTTAAAAGGATTCAAGACACACAAAAAAAATTAGAAAAATTTATACACCGTCCAAGTAAGAGAGAGAACAACTCCTAACCACCCTCTTCCATCTTTCTTTTGTCATAAATCTTCTTAGCCCAAAAGTATTTGCTTTAAAGTTAAACAGAAGAAGTTTTGTGGAGTGTAGGAGGACATCACAAGCTTAACATTTGACAATGCCTCATAAGAGCATTTGATGTAGGATTTCCAGTTGTACAACATTGACTTGTTTAGACAAATTGAGAGCATTTGATGCTCAACTCCTCATTTGGAACACCTGTTTCTTCATGATATGCTTTTATATTTTGAAATGTGCCTAACACAAGTGCATCAATAGGCATTAAGTCAAGAGAAGACTGCCACGTACCAACACTACCAGACACAGAGGTGCAGTCCACATGCACAACTACATTCATTTCAAGTGCATTACCTTTATATGTAGCTAGATTTACACTTAGGGCTGGGGTATGCATTGCCAATGAAGTATGATGCAAGGTATGGATTCTTTCAGGAGTATTCTATGTCTCCTATACACTATGATGATATGTTTTCCATTCCAGCACAATATGACCTTAGAGCGTCCCACACTTGTGATTGTGGTATAGATATTGACATGCATCACCAGAGTACAAGCCATGACTATGTTAATGAGCTAGCACTTTAAGGATAGGCTGCACACCCACTAACATCTCTAGGCACAAGGGTTAGCTGTAGTATTGTATATCATAACCAAATGACATGTATAGATTCATTATTATTTATTCTTATAGTTTTTTGTATTTGCAAATTACTAAATCATGCTAGTATTTTAAATGATTTATAATTGTTTAATTGCATCTAATATTTATTCATTCATGATTTACAGTTGTCAATATCTAATTTTACTAGTTGTGAACTACTCAAAACAATTGTTTTTTTTTTTTTTAATTCTCCAATGCCTTCATAAAAAACCTCAAACCAAAACACCACAATCATAAAGTCTAATTAAACAACCCCAATAACCCTCAACACTAAATTAACCAAAAAAAGCCCTAAACACTAACCAATAAAACCCTAACCAAAGTGGAGAAAAACACTAATGCATTCTGTCTTTTGGGAAGACTGAATGGAGCATCAGAGTTTGCATTCTGTCTTTTCAAACGACAAAATGAATTCGCATGTTTTTTATTTTTAATTTTATTTCATTGTTTTGAACGACGGAGTTATTAGATTCCATCCTTGAAAATAACAGGAGTAGTTGAATTGAAAAATTAGTCCTAAATAAGTCATTCAAAAACATTGAGTAATTAAAAATTAATATTAATTTAAATACCTAGAAAAAAAACCCTTATAATATTGAGCTAGTTACTTGAGGAATTCGTGTACATATCCCTTCTATGATTAGAAAATGCACTAGAAGACGTGGTGAAATTTAAAGGGATCGTCGTTCACTCTCAAATGAAAACAATTAAAAGTGTTGTTCTTCCTTATCATCACGCAAATAGTTATGTAGAGTACTTGAGAAAACACGTGTCAAAATTTTTGAGTCATATAAAACTTGAAAAGTTTATATGCAAGCTTATAAAAATATTATATAATTTTATTAATTATAATTAAATATAAATTTATTATATTTTTTAGTTGTTTAATAACAAAACAATTACTTAATTATATTTTTTTCAAAAAAAATACATTAATAAATATCTGAAGGTAATAAAAAACAAAGAAAGAAGAAACCAACTGTTTATTAAAAAGAGGAAAATTTTGTAATAATATTAATGAAGAGAAAAAACAGAAGATATTTTAATTAACATTCAAAACTAAAATATTTATGAAATAGCATAAATAAATTCATTAAAAGGAGTATTTTATAGAATTTATCAAAACAATGAAAGTTAGTGATTATAAGCAACGATCATAAGACATAGCATTATAGCGTATATAATTAGTTATGAAGTGTATATTTGAAAAAATTATTAAAAAATCAAGTAAGGTTTTGACAATAACATGATAATATGTGTGTGTTAATCAAGTTCATAACTTGTAATTGATGGGAATGACGAATTTATCGAATATAATATAAATATGAAAACATGAATCTTGAATTAAAATTTAATTTTGTGAAAAGATTATTTTAGCCTATATGTAATATACTTTTATCCTAAAATTAAATACAAGATGCCCATGGGATATGTTTGGAAGAGGGGTTTTGTTGGCGAACGATGTTTGATAGGAGTTTTATTAAAAATTATTTTCATAGTTCTATGTGAAATTTAAGATAATATTCTAGAGGATTTTTTTTCTTTTTTTTGTGCATTGTAATGGAAACGAGGTTAGTGGAAAGCAAAGATGATCATAAAACACACCCACAATTATAGGAATAAAATTGAATTGAATTGAATGTATAGTACTCGCCCTTTGGAGAATTTCATGAAGAGGAAGCCATTTTATGTGCTCTTACTTCCAAACGAAATGCTAATTTTATTATAGCCATTTATGGAACATGTAGATCATCTTGTTTGGTCCTCCAGAACATTTTTCGATTTGACATGTGTGTATAATTATATAGATAAATTAATAATATTGCTTAAACATAAAATTATATTATTAGAATTAGAAATAAAAAAACTTAAGAAAATAGATAAATTTTCGAGAAAAGAGAGATAAGATACAATGATTTATATTGAGAGAAGAGAATGAAATAAATAAAAATTAAGAGAAAGAAAGTACAAGAAAATATACGATGAAATATAAAATTTTATAATATTTTAATATTGTGCAACCGAAAAGAAGCCCATATAATTCATATATAGTAGAATAATTTTCATTAAAAAAGCTTGGGTTTGTGCTTTGCTAATGTTAGCCAATGTAATAATGACCGATTTTTTTTGTATAGTATAATCAAGTTGAATCTGAATAACAATTTAAACATACAACTCGATATAAGTCAACCAACAAGATCAAACTTGAAAAATTTTTCAAAACTCGATCAAATCAACATTTTTATGTCTAATTGAATTCAAATAGAATAGCTTGGGCAATAAACACTCTTTTTTTCTTCAATGTATTTCAACATTGCAAAAGAATAATATGCCAATCTAGAATGTTTACAAATCCACACATAGAATTTATCCAATAGCAAAGGGGCCTTCACAAAGACTAATAGGACAGAGTTTAAGCCAAGGAAAAGCACTGTTTAGTACTCAAACTAGAGTGCTTACACATGATTTATCCTTCACTCGGTAGCACAACAGGAATCTCTTCGTTTTGAAAGCTCAGCCACGAGATACTGCTGTCTTGAAAGTAGAAGACCACTAATGCGCACCGAAATTTTCATATGATGAGATTAATTCTCCTAATACCATGTCTTTCAATCTTTGCATCTGCATTTTGGATTGACCTTCAGTCAATTCTTTAGTATAGGCTATATTTGGATACAATCAATCGCACATATTAACATACTGTATGTTTTGAAAATAATTCAACTATCCATCAATATTTGTCTTAAGGGTTCAAATCAGACGAAACCACTTATATTATATTAGCAAACAAGCAAAACGGTCACAATTGACTCTGAACTTGCATGGAGAAAGTATTCTACATTTCCACATGAAAAATATAATTCTGCACTTCAACAGACAGCAGATTTAAGTTTTCTAAAGCATTGGATCTGATAATTCATTTTGATGTTTCCTCTTACTATCAGCACAAATACGATGCTAGGATTATTTGTTTTGATTGAACAGTGTGCAGACATTATACATCCAAAGAGTTAGGAGCATAAATAACTAGGATTCATTTGTGTGTATTTAGTGGTCTTCCGATCTGTACAAGTGATCAAGAAGACGTTCTCAGCTGAAGAAGGAAAAATCAAAGCCATTATAAAGATATAAGGAATTCCACCTGTACTTTGTAGTTGCCTGATGCTTTAGTTTGTTTCTGATGTTACTCCACACCATATTGCTCTTCTTTGTCGGCCTCAATTTCAATTGTTGTGTCATTCATGGACTTCTTGAAGTCTCGGTGAACAGGAATGGTAAGCGGGTCAGAATCAGATCTTTCACTCCCTACCCTGTTTTTCACATTGTCCTCAATGTCATCTACTTCCAGATTACGGAAAATATCAGGAAGTGTAAGGGCATTGTTCTCAATAGTTCCCATTTCAATATCCAGTTTTTCTTTTGAGCTAGCAACTCTTGTCATGATAGTTTGATTGGTGGGCTCCAAAACAGTAACTTCATCTTCCTCAGCAATTGCTCGAAAATTATTCATTGAAGGTAGGATTCTAGAGAAGAAGACTTCTTTAAAGTTTCTGATAATCCCTCTGTTATATGGATTCTCCCTTTTATCATATTGATACCTGAAGTTTTCGTATGTAGTCTGCATGAAAGGATGTCAAATTTAAGGATGAATAAACTTTAAATGCAATATCATTGAGATTCATCATCAATCAGCAAAGGAGCTTGTCTATGGCAAGACAGAAGCTGCTGACTGTTAATTCTTTCATGGAGAAAAAAATGAAACAGAGAATGCACCCTCCTTAAAAATATAAAGACACTACTCGACCCGACAATTTTCAGCACAAAAATATTCTGTATAACCCATGACTATTTCATGGTTGAAATGATACGCCCCACTCGGGTGTAAGAACAGATACGCATGAATAATATATCAGTAATAGAAATAGATTCATAAACAAACCACTGCCTCCTCAACAGCAACACGGAGGGGGGGTGGGAAGAATGACAGATCGCCTACATGCAGATAGTAGTTCACAAAAAACACCTTGATCAAAATGGCTCGCCTCTTATTTAGATAAACTTATCTTCAAATAGCAGTGTAAGTAAAACTGGAATATCTTTATTATTTATTTAAAATGAGTGCAAAAGATTAATGTTACCCCGGGTTTACAATAAAAAAACTCTTTGACCACCTTTATCGTTTAATTGATGCAAATGCTATATCATCACCATAGTCCACCATAAGATACAAAATTTTTTATGGAAGAATGATGCAGTTTTATTTACGGGAATATGGCGTTGGACTATATACTCTTTGCACTCTGCCTCTCTCTCGCTTACGGTCAGTTTCAGTCTGATAATATCCTGTCTGTGACCTTCTCCCTCTGACTTTAGGAAGCAGTGAAACTGTTACAATGTTGTCAAACGATCTTCAACTCAAAGTCAAATGACACTTCAGCCAAGCTGTCATTGTGTATGTGAACTCACACTTTATATAGAAGTAGGCAATAGATGACAAGTGAAGCAAGATTTTACTTTCATCTTTCCATGAATTCTAATGCAATACATCTCCGTTAGAAAATAGGAGAAAGGGTTACCCATAAATGAAAAGGGAGAAAGAAGTAAATTAATTATAGGATATATGGTGTGAAAATCTATACGTCATGAATCATAGAAAGCAGATGCAGTTGAGGACAGAAAATGCTAATATCGAGTTTACGCACAATTTTGAAGGAAAACTCACCTGGTTTGTGCTAATCAAGTAGAAGTGGAAAACTGTTAGGCCTCCCACGAACCAAAAGGAAATGAAACAGTACACAATAAGAACATCTGACAAATAATCATGTGATATGGCTTTCCATATGCCGCCTTTCTGGTGGATAATATTATACCAGGAGAAAACAAAAACGTATATGCATAAGATCGATGATGTTGAGATGAACATGTAGAAAAACCTGTAATTACGCTGCATAGATACAGAAGAAGATGACTATGTTAGTTCAAAGGAAAGCATCAATCGAAAAGCAACAACTGCAGATAAACAAATTAAGATGATCTACAAGATTATGAAGTCAAAAGATGTTTTACTGGTTTTCCAAAACCCAGAAAATAGTCCCTTTAACAAGCAGTCTCCATTTCTAGTGACACATTTCACATGACAAACTGCAAATGTCCCTTTTGCTCCAAGTATTAAGCAGAATTTTTCATCTCAATTTAGAAAACGATCATAAACTGAGATTCAGAGATGAGTGTAATGCCGTATATGTCAATCGGAAGGTGCATTTAGTTAACTGAAAGAAGAAATATGCACAAAAAATTTTTACAGATAGCTTCTCATTGACATTCACGGTTGCTAAGAAATTAGGTGTTCCCAAAAATGGACTATGAACTAGAGCTTCTCCAAAGCCAAGTTTGTCACCATGAATATATAGAAGATTTTTAAAAGTTGATGGCTCTCAACTTTTCTTCCTCTCTTACAACATCTTGCCAACAAATAATAAATACAGCTGATATGTCTATTTTGATCTCCGCCCTTTCAGTGGAATACCCCCTTTTTGGGCAATACCAGTCCACATCAATAGGTGAGAGAGAGTTAAGCAAGAACTGTAGCGAAGAAGGTCCATCATTGGTGGACCATCCGCTCGAGGTCATGCATATAGTCAATCATCTTTAGATTCCTCGTGGTTTGTCGGTTCCCATTTCGAATATATGTTAGTTAGATAAAATGCAGTAATTTTGACCTAACCATGCACCTATCCACTGTCAAAGGAGTTTGACATGTGTTCCAAAGTGTTAAAAAATTCCCTTATGTGTCCATGTGGGAGTAACAAATTTATGCATGGGATTAGGCAACAAGAACTTTTTCTAGGACTTCTGCCTAATAACTGAGGTGCTTTTAAGTTTGAACTGCAGTACTTGTAAATTCTCGAAATCATGTTGACATGGTCCAGAACAGACTTTGAATGAACCTAGAGTTTGCAAAACATTCAGAGGCTTCTAACGAAAATTGAAGTGCCTGGAAACTGGGAAACCACTTTTGAGATTTTCCGTATGACAGTTTTTATATATATATATATAACTGGGTGTACAGTGCTAATACAATAGCTTGACAAATATTCAATAGCAGAACTGGATCATAAAAGAATAGACAGGTTAGATTTTAGCCATCAGCATGTGTTCGAGCATAATAGAATACTCACTGTGCCAATGCATTGGCCAACCCACGGACAATGATGATCAAATCTCTGAACACAGTTGTTGCAGATGGAGCAATGAGATGCACGTGGAGGGCGGTAAAGCAAACAGGTGTCACAAAATTTTACTTTGACTGTGTGTCCATTCACAAGCACATCCTTTGTCCGCGGAAGTTTCAAATGAGGAGTTCTACCACTGACCCACTCCATTGAAGGAGTGTTTATATCGGTGTCATCAGCTTCAGGAGGTTTTTTATTCCTGGGAACAATTCCAGGATCTCTACTAGACGTAAGGAAGAGAAATAACAAATCCTGAAAAGAAAAATGTACAGACCATGTTAAATCTGATCAACATCCAAAGAAAATATTCCTGTTGCAGAGAATTCCTCAGAGCTGGCCGGTAAGCCTCAGGGCAAGGTCAACCTTTTAATCAATCCATATCCCAACGGTATCTGAAGGGCACAACTTACAAAATAATGACAAAACATTCGTTTCTTCTTGTTGCATCAATGCTCTCTCCACTCGAAGAATAATTAAGCACAGAGACGAAACAAACGCCGTGTTGGACAATTACAAGGCAGATAGAAACTTACAACCTAAGATATTAATCTGGTCCTTTATTTATTTACACATGCCAGAATACAGTGGAAATGAAATGATAACTTCATGCCTAGAGAATATAGAGCCAGCTTCTGTTGCAGCACTAGTGACCACCGTATCGCCCATATCAATTCACCTTTTTATTATTATCCTAACTTTCCCAAACAAGTAAATATTCTAACCTTCGGTTGACATAAATTCTTTACTCTAGACTGAATGAGGGTCAATTCACGACGGTATACTTACCAACATGGTCAGCGCTATAGCCACAATGAGTACAGGATACCAAGGAACGGCATTTTTATTTTCTTTGAGCTGTTTTCTGATGATAAATATGATCTTTACAAAAAATCCAACAGCTGGACCAACAATTAGGAATGTGGATATAAACAAAGAAGCCACGTCGGGACCAAAGATCAATCTTCCTCCGAATAAGAATTTCTGCAACATTCAAGACAAGAAGAAATAAACTAAAACCTGATTAGCGCTTGATATTGAATATTGAGCCCTATAAATTCTTGTTAGAACAGGGATCAAGATCAGCTGAACAGCAGCAATACACAAATAAACCAAGAGAAAGGAAAGATACAGATACACAATTTGCCTATAGCCAGACATATACAAAAACAAAGATAATGAATTTCTGAATTTGACCACAGATCGTATACAATTTCAACCCAAAACAGATGGGATTTTTAATATGAACTTGAACTTGAAAGCATGGAAAGTTCAAATCCAATCCCTCAAAAGAAATAAATCCAGCAAACCGTCCAAATAAATAAGTAATTATAACAATGCCAGCAAACTGTCAATTAAAAGAACCATAGAGAAAGAAAGAAAAGCGCTTACATTATTTCCTCTCCAAACTTGATAAATCCTCTTGGGTTTGGGTTTTCCTCGGTCCATATAGCTTCAATGCAGACAAGAACCGGAAAAGAAATTCCGAAACCAAATTCAGGTTGCCGCTAATTCTCAATAACAAGAGCTGCACTTTTTCCTCCTCCTCGTGGAATTTTGGCAACAGCCCACAAACAAAAAGATGTCAAAAATCGCGCCTTTTCACCGCGTTTGATCATTGCATGCCTTTTCACCGCTTTTGATCTTTGCATGCAAAAACATGCAATTAGGAGTTTTGCGAAGGGTTTGAATTTCAAGAAATCGCGAATGAGGGGTAGGACGGAAATGGGATGATCAAGAAACAGCTGCCAATTGCCCCCACTCCAGACTGATTTTCTTAGGAAGAATATTTGTTCTCTGAAATCTGTTTCCATTTGTTTCTTTTCATCGTCTTTTTATATGCATATATAAATTTTTTGTCACCTTCTCCTTCTGCATATCTATTTATTTATTTAATAATAATAATAATCGTGCATTTCTTTACCTTTTTTTCATTTTTCTTTGGATTCATGTTTCTGAAAAATTGTGCTGCTGGGGTGGGGATTCCAAGTTTTGACCACAATTTCCGCTTTGGATTAGGGAAAATATTTTTCTTTCCTTCAAATTTTTTGGATAAGCATTATATCACTTGTAATCGTTTTGCTTAATTTCAGCAATTAAATTAATTGGCATTAAATTAATTTATGGAAATGCATTAAATTGTTCTATTTTCCTTAGGCTAACCTAATAATTTTTAGAAAATTATGTCAACGTTCGGTACGGTGTAATAATAATTTACACAAAAATAATTTTGCATGCGTGAGTGTGTGTTCTTTTTAATTTTTTTGAATATAAAATATTATTTATAGACGTGTCAATGTGTCATGCACAAAACCTCACCTAATTAGTACGTAATTTCTTAAGATCGTTGTAGTCCAACAATAGACAACGAGTAGACATCCTTCCGATTAAATTTCAAGACCAGTAATTTAAAGGTTGTTTGACTAAACTTTATGTTTATAAATATATTTGGGTTTGTGCGTGGATGGATTATTTAATTTCAACTTTTTATAGATGGGCGCATACTGTAAACAAATACACACACACACACACACACATAATTTTAAAAATAAATTTTCAAGGTATTAGAATAAAATAAAATAAAATAAGTAATAAAGTATTATTGAATTTCATAAATATAATTATATTTTTTTAAATGTAACAACAGCAAAAAAATTTGATACCATTAATATAATAAGAGGACTTTATTTTTGTTAAAATAGCTTAAATGTTCAAAACATCTTAATGTAGATTTTATAAGTTGTCTAAGTAAAAAAAATGCCAGAACTTACAAGCATTTGAAACATTTTATAAGTTATTTTAACAAGCTTATGAATTTAGCCACTCACTTTTAATTCATAATATTTAACATGATTTGATTATATTCTTATATTATTACTAAGATCTCTGGTCTTTTCATAATTTTTCTAAAATATTCTTTTATATCTAATTATCTATATTGTCTATATTATTTATTATGACTTTATCTCCCACAATAACTAATTTTGATAGTTTTAATAAATTTCCCTAAATTACATCTCTTAATAAATATATTTATACTATATCATATTACTTTTAATTTTAAATATGAATTAATTTAATAACTTTAGTTTTTTTCTTGATTACTGTCATCTTAAATTCTCTCTCTTATCTTTAAGAAATATTTAGTTCTTCATTTCTTATTTTTTATCACCTCCAGTTTTTTTCTTTGTATCTTTTTTTTAAAAAATTATAATTATATAATTTAATTTTATTATTGGACTACTAAAAATATAATAATTTTATATTTTACTATTATTAATGAAATTATATAACTAGGGTTTACTAGTTACATGATCATTCAACCATGGAAACATAATTTGTCAATAGTATTCTTTCTAAGCAACGGAATCTTTGTTTCATTCCAAGCTTTAGCCCTGTTATAGAAGTGCTGCAATTTTCTTTCAGGTTCTGAATATAATAATTTCATTATATATAATATAACAGTTTAAATGTTGCTTAACAGAAAAGGTAGTTTAATTGTTAATCATGTGTATCAGATTTGCAGTCACACATTCCTATTGCATTGTCTATCTCAACCTTTTAAAACTCCGAAATAATACAATAATAGAATAGAAGAGGGAGAGAGAGAGAGAGAGTGTGTGTGTGTGTTAAGTTCAAAATGTGAATTAGGTACAAAATTTATACCATATTTGGAAGATGTTCGGCTAAGCTAATTTTAAATAGTTTATAAAATCAAGTAACTTATAAGATATTTTAAAATTTTATAAGTTAATACGTCTTATTTTTAAAATAAGATAAAAAAATATTCGAATCGAGATATCTCATAAGATTTTGTATAAATTTATAATTATAACAAATTTTAACTTTTGCATAATGATAATAGAAATGAATTATATATTATTTATATAATGTAATTCAAGATATTTAAATCATTTTTAACGTATATAGAGGAGTATTTTATAAGATGTTTATCAAAAGTTGGTAAAAATCAATTTATTTTTAAGGAGTTTGTAAACTCAAAATATTTTATTTTAAGAGCTTGTAAACTGTTTCACTAAAAAAAATTACTAAACATTTTTAAAGAGTTTAAAAACTTTCAAATATTTTATAAGATGTTTTCAATAACTAATAAGGTCACCCAAACACTCTATTAGTCTCTTCTTCGTCTTCTCCCTTTTTCTTTTCTTTGTCTTTTCCTCTTCTTCTCTATAGTTGTTTTAATAATTTTCATTTTGTACCATATATTCCACTAAATTTTTAATGTGATTAGAGATACTTAGCAGGAAAAAATAAATAAATCAAACATAATTTTGAATTTTAGGGATGCAAATTGTGCATTCATTGTTTGATCTAACATGATAAAATCAAAATTAAATCCAATGAGTTAGATAGTTAGCGTGGCAGCAAAGTCACAATTGATATTTAAGGATTAATTGGTACATTACAATTCCAATAGAATTACTTTTAATTGAATTGATTTGAAATTATTTTAATTAATTTGAAATCACTTAACCAACTTAGAGAGAGTTTTATTTCTGATAAAACTCAAAATTCCATAATCCTAAAATCTGTTTTTTCGAGTGAATAAAATGAATATTTATACTAAAATATGCTAAATTCTAATTCTAAATTCCACATGACTCAAAACAAAAAAAAAAAAAAAACCCCAAGAATAAATAAAAATGAAAATATAGCCTGTCCCCAGACGGTCGGTTTCAACTTTGGACCGTGGTGTGATGGAAAGGCAGTCAACCCCTCAAGCAGGCAATACAAATTGTGGAATCCATTATGATAGGTTATTACAGGGGAAAAAAGGATATAAACACTTTGAAAATCGAAATATCTCTTTTTTACGTGCTTTTATGTCGATGAAAGAGTTAATATCAATTATCATTTCCCTATTATTAAATACTTTTGGTAAAGAAAGAAAAAGAAAATTCTAGTGTCTATAGAAAAATATCAAGGGACAAACAAAAAATTTAAAATTATACATAGTATAACCAAGGATAAATATATTTATTATTTTCCCGAAAAATTGCTAAGATGATGATAAAAATATATTTGGTTTCTCAATTTTTTAACACATTCGCCACCTCTGTAGGCTCCATTCTCTCATTATTTTTCTCAAACCACTGGACAAATCTAAATTTTGTATTTTTTTTTAATTCTATTGTTTTCTTTATATTATTCTTCCCTCATAAAAATACTTGAGAAGAAAGTAAAATAAAAAACAATATAATGTTTTTGTTGAGAAGATATGTGAAGATGGGAGGTGCGTCACCACTGGGGGATAGGAAAATGCATAGAATTATTCACTTCATATTATTCAAAAAAAAGCATCATCTATTGCAGTCGATACAGTCCAAAATTTGAACTCAAAATACAGTGCAACTTGGCAAAAAACCAACTAATAAAGGGGTTGACTGGAGATACAGTGAAAGCCCCACAAACATTACAAACTGCATGCTTGCTGTACATATATATGTGACAAATCTGTTATGACATCTTGGTATGGTTTCAATATTAAATAACTAAACACATAGTTGAGGGCACAAACGTCCAATTGTGCGTGCATACATACAATGTTTGAGTTCATTTGGTTTATAATAATAATAACAATCTAGAAAGAACCCCCTGACTCTGTCAAGAATCCATACGACAATATAGGCCAGGTTTGGGAAGGGAATGACATATTTGAAAGGGAGATTTTTATGTGACAAATAGTATGCTTTATTTAAATTTATATATTTAGATATGTTTAAAATATAGAATAATGATTGAATGATTAAATGAAGTGATTGTATATGAGCATACCAATTAATTTTTAGGATGTAAGTGTATTAAAAGTGTGTGTATATTGATTTGATAATGAATACTTATAATGATTGAAAAATAATTAGTTAATTATATATATATATATATATATATATATAAGAGAAAAGATTTTGAATTAGAAAAAAATAATTATAGTGTCCAATGATTGATTGCATGAAATTTGATAAGATGGAAAAAGATGAAAAGGTGGGTAACGAACATACTCATACATTCTTATTCATGCATGTGCAGAATCTAAATGTATATGAATCTGGGCATACAAGAAAACCAATTGGGAAAAGTATACAAATCTATATTTCTGTGGATTAAAACGGATCCCTTAATCTAGGAGCCATAGTCACAGTGCTGAACAGACAAAGAAACCATGAAGAGTATTGCGACGTGGTTTGCGAATATTCAGTAATGATACTCCTGACAAGAAGTTCGTATCTGTCAAGTTTTTGGGAATCTAGAAGAAAAATCTTTGCGCATTTCGAATTGTTATATAACCAGAAATCACAAATAACATTCACTTCCCATAACTACAAATCATTCCACCACGTCCCAAGTATTGTAATCCCTAGCCATGAATTGTTAGTTCTTAGACTTTAAATCCCAATGTCGTCGCAGCCATTTACATGGAATCTACCATATACGAATGGCCGGTAATGTTGTTGTCCTAAAGCCTGGTTTTCCAAGGGCTCCCTAAGAAACTACAATGTCATATGCCATTGCTTACTTCAGTATCAACCTTGGAGAGGTTGTACTTGAAGAACGAACAATTTTTTTTTTATTTTTTGGCCACATTTGATGCAAAATGTGGTAAGCCATGAACCACAAATACTCATCGTATCATTAATTCAGAGAAATAGGCCATGACTAACCCTTCCAGATATATTTCCCCGTGTGACAAAGTAAGAACGAGCAAAAAAGGTTGGAAGATAAACAAGGAAGAAAGAAAACAACTGATAAATCTTTCTAGCCACAAAGCACTGGTTGCCAGATTATGCAGCCTAAATCTTACCTCCTCGGCCATTGTTAACTTCACAACCAGCTAATTAATTGCTGAACATTCAAACTTTCATGCTACAAATGAAAAATTGGAAATCAAAACTTACTATAGGACAAAAAAAAAAGAGTTTACAAACTGCAGTATCATTTTCCAATTATAAAGAGTCAGCACATTGTTCAAAATAAAGTAGGTAATTTGATTACCTTATCTCCGGAGCACCCCAGATGATGTTCACTGGGAGCTAACCTCGGTTCCATCATCATCAACGGTACTAACATCTTCAGTAGCACATTTTTCTTCTTGCTCAGTAGGAAAGAATAAAGGGTCAAGGATAGCCTTTTCTTCTCTCCCCTTCTTCAAGCTTTCGTCAATTTTATCGTAATCCAAATTCTGCAGAATAGTTGGAAGTGTTTTTCCATCCGTGCCAGTGACACCATGTTCCAGGTCTGTCATTCCATTCGACTTGAGATTGTCCCCTCCAAATTTTCTAGATATGGATCCTACAACTGAATTGTCTTCCTCAGTCACCCATTCTCGAAAATTGACCAGAGAAGGTACTGTTTTTGAGAAAAAGATTTCCCTGAAGTTCTTGATCACCCCTAGATTGTATGGACTTTCCTTCTTATCATAACAGTACCGGAAGTTCTCATACGTTGTCTGCTCATTCGTTGAACTCTTTTTAGGATGTGTAAATATGAAAACGTTAACCATGTAAATATATAGGGATGATTATTAGTTCATGAGCTGTCATATATCCATTGTTAAAGATGTTAATTCTAGAATTTCGTGATAGACTTCATCCATCTATTGCTAAGATGGCTCAAAGGCAAGAATTATAAGAAATTAATAAGAGCATATCAACAACACGGTGCTGTAATCACGAGCATTTATAAAATATGCGAATTGGATTGCAGTAGTCACATTTGCTTGCTCTTTCAAAATGAAGAACAAAGACTGATACTTGAAGTAGTTCCCTAGGTCACAAAAGGTGGCTAACCTGGTTGGTGCAGATAAGGAAGAAATGGAAGACGCTAAGCCCTCCCACGAACCAGACTGCAATGAAGCAGTAAACTATTAGGATAACTGATATGATATCCCTCGACATGGTTCTCCATAAATGCCCAGGTTCTTTCACAAGATTTAACAGAGAAAACGTGAAAACATATAGGCACAAGACTGTCGATGTCGATATGAACAAGAAGAATGCCCGATAGTTTCTCTGCATCAAACCAACATAAGGGAAGTTTAGTCACTATTCCAGCAAAAATTAAGGCAATGAGAGGTCAAATATGGCAAAATATTTGACACTTTGATAACTCTACATTTGCTGATTTATTGGTTTATAATCAACAGGGACATACTAGAGCATATTGTGTGATTAACTCCTTGTATTTATGTGAGAAGCCACACTAGAGCTAATATGAGATGATTCAAACATAAGTCATGGACATCTGTGTGTCTGCAAAAGTAACTGTCAATTGACATTACTTGTCTTTAGATGAGTCCTATGAAATCAAATTGTGGCTGTAGATATCTCAACGGCACATGTTCACTTTATCTTGCAAGCATTGAAGAACAGGAACAAGTAGACTAATTTATGGATCAAATGTTTCTTCACATGACAAAAAGATCATATCCTTATAATTTAACTGACCATATTAAGAATAAATTCACTAGCACAATTAAGGTAGTTTCAGCATTCACAACTGACAGTGTGCTTTAGGCAATGGAATTTAGGCTATTGCAGTGGAAACTTAATATATTTTGATTTATATTTTTGGATTCTTTCTCTAGCTCCCCACAAACATATTACTAAAGTGCCAAAGAATCATAAACCTTAAGTGTTTTATTGTTGAAGAACCATTATTGCCATCTATGACAGTCGAGAACTAAACTGGCTAAAATTTTGAATTTTTTCAGTACTCCCTCCCTTCTTTGTCAAAACATACATGATAAACATATACATATATTGAATTAAATGTCTAATAAAGTGACAGATAAACAGAGAGGCACGTCGGCATTGATAATGAAAATATTTGCAAGTTCATTTCTGTAGATCAAGGAACCACAACAAAATCTAATATCCATATACGAAAGTGCATCTCTAGGCATAAATGTTGATCCAAACACTTACAACTCCAATGCATTGGCCCACCCAGGGGCAGTGATGATCAAACCTCTGTACACAGCTATTGCAGATCGAGCAATGAGACGCGCGTGGTGGACGATACAACAAACAAGTATCACAGAACTTCACTTTAACCGTGTGGCCATTCACAACGACATCCTTCGTTCTCGGTAACTTCAAATCGGGAGATGCACTGTTGATCCATTCCATGGATCCCATGGAATCGGATGCATTAACGGAATCAGGTGGCCGCGAGTTCCTAGGAACTATTCCAGGATTTCTTGCAGCGGTCATGTAGAGAAAGGTCAAATCCTGTGAAAAAGTGTGTTTGCTGTAAGTGAAATCATCTCAGCATTCTTGTCCTAAAACACAACTAGTTTGCTCACCAAAACCGTGAGGACAAATCCCACGACCAACACAACGAGCCCGTTCAGCGAGTCGACTTTCGGAATCCTGAGAAGCATTGTGATACAGAATGTCAAAGCTGGTGCCCCTATCAGGAAGGTAGTTAGAACAACTGATGCCGCATCAGGACCAAAGATCAATCTCCCACCGCACAGAAATTTCTGAGAAGTTAGAGAACAGAGTTCATTGATTGTGCTGCTTCATGGAAATATAATCATATACAGTTCAAATGAATGTGCATTCTTTGCAAACATCTCCACTGAATACCCATTACGGTTATAGAAAACGGGCCCATTTGTAGGCAGGATTTTCCTGCATAAAGTTCTGTTAAAAAGGAAAAAAGTGACATTTGACAATGCGCGATAAAGAGAAACGCATAATGGAAGCCACTGAAATTAAAACCCGCCCAAAAAGAGAAAAACGACAATGGGAGGAAAGAACTTACACTGCGACCCTTCCAAACTTGATAAAGCCTTGCCTTCGATCTGCGAGGATCCGCGCGAATGGAGGGCGGAGCAGAATCTTGATTATTAGGCCCGCCCATCAAATATACCTGATTGGTGGTTTCCCTGTTGTTCGATCTCCCTGTTGCTTTAGATATCAAAAACTCTACTCTTTTTTCATTCCTTGACTATGATTTGCAGTTTTGTATGCAGAACAATTGTCACTCGTCCGTTACTGGGTGGGGCAAGATCGAGGTTTTTCTCAGAGGGGCCTGCCGTTTCGAGACATTGAGGAAAAGAGAAGCAAGATTCTCGTTTTTTGCATTACCGGCAAGCCCAAGCTCCACATCCCCTCTCTCTCTCTCTCTCTCTCTCTCTCTTCCAGTTCTTCCTCTCACAATTCACAACGGTTGGTTTACGAGGAAGTCCAAATTCAACCGAATTTTTCGCGGTAACGTGACGCAATAAGTTCTACCAATGTCCGCCAATGGTTCGGACATCAATTGTTGTAATAGTTTAAGACAGATTTCTTTTCCTATGCAAGTGTATATATACAAGTATAAATATATATTTTACATTATATATTATGGCTCAATCTCATATAATAATTAGTTTTGATCTTTTACTGTTTTATCAATTTTACCTTTAATTGTTTTGTTTTAACTTCACAACTACTATGCCCAATAAAAACTTGCAATGAACTCATCACGTCCCTTTTCATAGTTAAATGAACAGCTATTTACTTTCAGTTTTTTAAAAACATATTGTTATTTCACTTTTATTATGAAAACATCATAATTATTTATTTTCTCACACGTATTCTCACACATATTATATAATAAAAATATAAAATGTTAAATTTAATGTAGTTTTATATTACTGTTCAAATAAAAAATTTTAATGTTAACTTTTTATATTTATATTAAAGTTTAGATATAATAAGTTGATATTTGAGTATTATCTTAACTCTCTTTGGGATGATGAAAGATTTGAGGCCTGGATTCATTAGATTTTTAGCTAGGTATCACTATAAAAATAAAAATTCATTGGTTTTACACTTATGCTATTTTCAAGTTTTCAACATACAACTACATAGTCTTGATTTATGATCATGTGTCGTTGTCTTATATTTCAGTTGGGATAGGGAGGATGCCATCGCACAATAGCCTATTTGTCGTTGTGACGTGCATATTCCTCTATTAATCTAATGCGATATATGGTACTTGTTCAAAGATCAGATTTTTATTTTAGATGATGGTACGAAAATGCAGCCAACACAATTCCCTTTTTTGAAATTACTAACAGTAATTGGATTCAGAAAATGATGGACTTGAAACCCTACTTTAAGCATAAATTTAATGTGTTTTTTCATAGGAACATATTAAGAATAGTGTAAAAATGATGGAAATGTATGTATATTAAGAACAATTATACATTTTTATAGCATAAATATATAATGTGATAGAGGGTGTGTATACGTAATTATTCAATTTTGAAGAGACTTAACAATTGTGTTTTGGATGTTTATGTATATATAAAGAAAATAAAAAAAAGGGACTTTTGAAGTATATATGTTTAGAAGTCGCTATGTTGCGAGATCAATATGCCACAATTTTCAAATATTTAAAATATAGACTTCCAACGTAATTTTCGTTGAAATTACACTCGAAAACATTGGGAAGTGTATTTGAATAATACTCTTGAAAATTCGGTACATATGTGAGAAGGAAAATTGTCGAAATGCCCGTTCGGATATCCGTGTGAATGAATCAGATTACAACTCTTGTAAATTCTCTAGTTCATACAAGTAACATCGTTGTTATTACAGCTGCCTAAGCGCAGATCTGATGTGCTCGCATCTGTGATTTCAGGTGGTTGTTTTGTTGAAGGCGAGTGGTTAACAAATGCTGATCGCTGGAAAGATACCATCGGCCCAGGCCAGGCGATTTTAATGATGTTTGAAGCTTGGTTCGCAGGTACAAATACCTATGTCCTTAGAAATTCTCGACTCGAATCAGCATTTTTCCTCATAATTTTCCCTTTAATCACTGCTTGCGGAGGATTTGGGTGCATTGCCTACTCGGGTTTTCAACAATGGTACTTAGTTCTTACTGCCTGTTGGTTTTATCTCTCTTTTCTCTCTTTTGTAACGCCTTATGATTTCTAGGAATCAGCTTCAATGATCAAGTTGACCCTTCCAAAATCTCACCATTTGTACGAGTACTGATTTTATTCGATCAAGAATACACATATCTGACTCATGCCAGATGCTTACATTCAGTATTTCCACTACATCAGCATTCAGGAATTTTGGGTGGTGTTGAGTTTGCTGGAGATGTTACAAATTCAAAATGGGGTTATGTTCGAGCCAAGATGGGGCACCCGGAGACCATCGATTTGGGATACCTCGCAGTGGGGAGTGAGGATTGTACAAAAAACAGATTCCCTTGACGGATACGAAATTACATACTGTTTAAGTGAATGCCACATTACCTCATGCTTAGGACAGTTACTGCATATCCTACACTTTTATGCTACCAAATTTATAGCAGCGCAGACAGATTCTTTTCAGGGCAGGTGGAAAATTTTCATAAAATAACTTGAGACAGTTCCCAGCTGGTATGCTAATGTCATATTAGAATATTATGAGCTGGGTTCAGAGTAATTCCCTGGATGATTTAATTAATGAACGGTGCAGGCTTTCATGAGTGAATATGCTGTCGTGGGACAAGATGAGGTATCGCCGCCTTCCCCCCAAAAGATGATTTACTTTTAAGTATAGCTGGACATGGATGATCACCTCAAAATTTAGCCATTGCGATGGTATGAATGTGGATATCCGAAGAGTTCTTTGAGAGCAAAAATCATCTACAGTTTTCTTCTTCCAAGTCCAATTCTCTTATCAATCACGACTGAAGAGCTTCTTTGAGGTTGTCACTTAAATTGTTGTCAGTGACTTAGTGTCAGTGCAATTTTTGGTGCCTTTATTGCGCGAGTAATATACTCTGACTCCCTCCATAACAATGTTGATGAGGAATACTCGTGTTACAGTGATGCAATCGAAATGGCAAGCTATGCGCCTTTGTTCGTGAATGTCAACGATAGAACTTATGCTCAGCTTTATCCTTGTTAGTATATCCTCATGCGACATGGAGTTTGCCTCTCTTTGAGTATCCAAAGGTGAGGTCGTGTTAACTTCAGGTGGAATCCAGATGCAATCGTATTCAACTTTTTTTTTTTCTGCTTACAGAACTCCCAGTTATTGGATGCAGCATTTTCTTTTTTCAGGGAGTCGAATGGAGCCACGCTTCTTTATGCCACCCTTCACTCCAACCCTACTAATTGTCTCATTGCTTCGGCTATTAATTACTTGGAATGATGCAGCAGAGAACAAGACACACACCTGAGAGTAAGGGTACGTATGTCGTGCATGTCAACTTTCCTGTTCATAATTCCAGGACTTGCAGCAAAATTCACTCAAACTATCAATCTCGCAGGTGGTGAACTTTGGAGGCGACGGTGTGAATCTTAACATATCCATCAAGGGGTTGAAGGAGAACTCATTACCAGCATCTGGGTCGACCAAGGCACAGTTAACATCTAGTAATCCGATGGATGAGAATTCATTAGAAGTGTCCAATAAGGTACTGGAACCCTTAATAAATCTTTCAAGGTAGGTGGTGTCTGTTACGTACGACAGCGCGTTGGGGAGGACATGGAAGTGGTTCTTTCTCCTCATTCTTTGACATCATTTGACTTGCTGGGGAGCTCAAACAGAACCACACACTCTAGACTATGATCTGTTTGTTTTTTTCTTCCTTCAAATACAAATTAAATTGAACAAATTCCCAAAAAATGTGGGAAGAATTAATATGTACTCACATGGGAATGATCCAAGTATCGGAACAAATTTCAATTTTACAGGCTAATTTAAAGCTCCCTAATATTTTTGTGTTTTAACAACTAGTAAAGTGCACTAATTAATTTATTTTTTAAAATAAAATTTGAAAACATTTAATTTTATAAATTATACACAAGTTAAAAATAACATATGTGATTACTTTGTAGATATTAGTATGATTATCACTTTATTTAATCTTTTAAGATTTTCTATATCTTAATTAATATTTACAAAAGTAGTTTTATGATGACGTCTATCTATGGATTATATTGTATTTTTTTAATTAAAGCTATCTTGAGATAATAATTGGTGAATATAATTTTAACTTAATTTTAAATTTTAATATAACCTGCACTACTCTATCTTAGAAAGTTGGAGGGGCTCAAAGTAATTTTATTTGGCACTTCTAGTAGATTTCTCAAAAAATGTCTCTTTTCAATTAAATTATTCCATCTATTTTGGTAATGTGAGCTTGGGACCAATCACCATTTTGAGTCTAATATTAAAAAAAAAAATCGTGTACAAAACACTATGTTTGCTATAATTAATAACCCAGTGTCTAATATTGTCATTTTATTATATATAGTGATGACACTTGACAATATTCGTATTGTGGTAAACAGTTGAAATAGGTTTTCTTTTTTAATAATTTATTTTCACACTTTTTTTAATTTTTTTTAATCTTATGCCATTTATTTTTTGTCGATTAACATAATTTTATATTTTATTGCAATAACAAAATTACGTAATATTTGATATTTATGCATACATAAGGGTATGGCTTTTACTATAATATAAGTTATAAAATAAAACACATATAAAATTTCATTTGTTCTTCTTCTTCAAATAAAAGATGTTATTTTAATTTTTTTATTAAATGTGTTAATGAATTTAAATGTAATTTAAATTTTTTGTAAAATAGTATTATCAAGACATTCTTTTTCTTTCTTTTTTTTTTTATGACTGTACTTATTGAAAAATAACCATTTTGGCTATTATTTTAACTCCACATTTTATTCTTTTTTAACATTTTCTTTAATATTAGTATTTCAATAAGTCTTTTTTGTTGTTCAAAGTACAATTACATAAATACCCTTTATTTTAATTTCTTATACGTTTTTTACCCCCCCCCCCCCCCCTTTTCCCTCTTTCTTACTAAAAATTTATTAAAAATAACTTTTATCAAAAATTTATTAAAGATGTAATAAATTTTATTGATTATCACTAACATATAATTTTGACAATACAATAAATTATAAAGTAGCATGTCTCTGCAATATAATTCGAAGTATCTATATATAGACATAATCTATGAATCACATTATAAATTCTGCACTCAATCAAGCATTAATCCTTGCATGTATTCGTATCATTTAAAGGAAAGTAATTCAACTTTTGCTGCTAAGGAGGAGTTGAAATAATAGCCAGATAACACTAATAACAATGATCATGAAATCATTACTAGAATGCGTGAATTTGCACGACAGATTTTAGTATCATGTAAAGAGTCTCCACGCCTTCATCAACCTTCCCCTATATAAGTATGATAAAATAATTTTGAGTCATTTATCTTGGTGAACATGGCCTAAACGTTATACATAGGGATGGGTCAAAAATAGATGCCTTTGTATAGAATATAGTCTGCACAATTTTCCTTGCATATTTCTTGTTAATCTATTCCGTCGACTGTTATTGCAGGTTTTGTTTTCTCTTGTTGATTGACAGTGGGACAACTTTCTGAATTAGCACGTCGATCATTCCCTATTCTTAAACAGGCTGCTCCAACGTCGGACGCATTAAGGAAGAAATGGCTGCAATCACTCCATTAAGCAGCATTCTTCTTTTCTGTTTGACTGTACTGAGTGCTTTTTATCAATCTCATGCTGCTGGAAATGAAGAAAACCAGAATGTGACGCTTTTAATAAATGCCACTACGAGTGCATCCTCAAGAAAGATACCGGAAACCCTCTTTGGAGTTTATTTTGAGGTGATTCATGAGCCACCATCACGAAATTTTCTGCCATCTTTGTTTGTGTTGTTTCGATAGCACCACTTGTTATTTTACCAGAAAACACGTACGTGACACTTGTTTAAGATAAATGATATATATATATATATATATATATTAATTTAATGTTTTTATTATTTAGTTACTATTATATATAATTAAATTTTTATTAAGAAGCTTGGCTATGTTTTGGAGTGGGGTTTTGTTGTATACGATGTTTGGTAGGAATTATGTTGCAATGACTAATATGTTTGAAATAAAATATGGTTTATCTGAATATATAAATAAAATATATAATAATGATTAGATAATATGAAAGTATATAGAGATAATGATTATTTTAGAGAGAGAGAAAAATTTGACTTTAAATTTACATAAAAATTTTATTGAATAGCATATTTAATAGTATGAAATTTAAGATTATTTTTTGGAGTTGAAAGTTGGCTTCCCAACTTAACCTTTGAGTTTACCCTTGAATCTAACAAAACGATGTATCCTCAAAACATTTTTATAAATATCCTTTTTAACAACAATTGATGATTAGAGCCTGTTCTCTCTCTCTTTTTTTATTTTTTTGTTTTTTACTTTTAAATTTCATAGTTGTGTCCTTTTAATTCTATTTGTGCGGCGTGGTTATATTGTGAATGTGGTGTAGTACGTCATGTTTATCACATGGCAAATAATATTAAAACCTAACATTCAAAAATAGATTAATGAGTTAGATAAGAGTTTAAAATTATAATTTTAAACTCAAGTATCAAAACAGAGTCATATTGAAATACTTTTAATAATAATTAATTTTTAGTAATATCATTTAATTAAGTAATGATTAAAAAAGCTCAATTGTATTTTAATTTATGCATACAAATATTGATTATTTAGAAAAATATTTGATCTCAAACATATTTATTAAAATCAAAAAAATAATAAAGAAGTTTTTATCTGAAGTTTGATTTATTCAAATAAAAGTAATTGAGAAAGGTAAATTTATATATTAAGAAAAATATTTAATTTGAATTGAGGAAGTTGAGATATTTTACAATTTAATATTCCATATGTTTTAATGTATATTGGTGGTTGTATAATTTACATTTGAAACATAATGATTAAGTTGAAGGTATTTAGTTAAAATTAATTTATATCCATCTAAAAAAATTTTATATTTAATTTTTCACATTATACTTCTCTACACAAAATTCACTATATTTTTTCTCTAAACATTATAATTTTCATGTAAAGAACATGTAGCAAATTTTTAAAAAACCTTATATAATATTTTAATGAAATGAATTGAATTGAAATTATTTTTCTATTACATAGTATATATACTCTTTTTTAACTTCTTCTACCTATATCTTCGGCACAATAAAGAGTAATTTATACAACATTAAAATGAGTAATATAAATCTACTGTTGATTTTAAAATAAACCAATTTGCTCATCTGAGTTTATAAGTCGGTTAATTATTATTACTATTATCGTTGTTGTTGTTGTTGCTCTCTTTCTTCGATTTTACTTTTCAATATATTTTAATTTTAAATCAATTGATGATAAACAGAATAATTAATTTTTTTAATAATAAATCAATTCAAATGAAAATGTCTTTAGTATTAAAATAATTTAATTACAGTATGAAGTTATATGGTTATATTATTCATCTCAAATCTCTATGATATGCATAAATTTTAAACCTTGTGTTTTTTTATTTAAATTTTGTTAATATTGCTTTTCAAATTCTTATTTCATCATCCTCTTGTATACAACCATAAATTTTGCAATATGATATTTTTGGTCAATGCTTTAGTAAATTTTTTATTTTTTATATTTGGTTACATATTTTCTTCCATGCATCTTGTCAATATGGTTTTCCTCATTTTTTATTAAACATTTACTATATTTGTTTATTTATTTATTTATTTTTTGCTTTACATATGTTATTTGTTGTAATCCATGATATTTGAGAAATAAAAATTAATATAAATTGATTTATTCTGATTTTTTACAAGCCATTTTGGTTTTGAAAAAGTTGTAGGATTTTATTGTCAAGGTATTTATCCTTACTATTTATAATATCCACTTTCTAGTTTTTTTTTAAAAAAATTTGTCTAAATCTATGAGAAACACACTTTTTACTATTCATATGTATTTATTATTATTTTTATTTCTTTCCAGCACATTAGTTTATCTTTTATTTGCAGCACATTATGCTTAGTAAGTTTATATGCAATTATGGCATGATTTACCATCAATCTATCTATATATAACTTTCGATCAAATATTATTCATTAATTTCTATATAATATCTTTTAACTGTATTTATTTTTTGTACTAGTATTCTTTTTACATCATGTTTCTTAATTTTTTTTATTTTTTAGTTTCTATCTATAATATATTGAAATTAATGACATAGATATTATCCCGGTGTGACAACTCTGGACCTTTTTTTAACATTTAGAAAACAGATAAATCTATGACTATCTTGCCCTTTGGCCGGAGAGTCAATCCCACACCTAGTGAATTTCACCACGTGCGGGGGAGATATGTCACAAACTGAATCTATTCAAAATAAGAACCAAATTTTCAAATGAATTAAATAATAAGAAAAAGGCTTAAATAAATAAATAATACAAAAACTTTTGAAATATTTAAGATATAAATATAAACATTTTCGTAATATGTTTTAATTTTTAACTTTATTAATAAAATACTACAAAAATGATTTATACTAAACATTTTGAAGAGTTTCTATATTATTTTTTAAAAATAAGATAGAAAATTCTACTTGTTAAAGTTGTGCAAGTTTTAATAACTTTTTTATTGTTATACAATAGCATTGGATGAATAAAGCAAATACATGCACCAAAAATAAGATTTAAAATATCTTTTATTAATAATGTTCAATATTTAAAAAATATTTTATATAAATACTTAAATTTATTTATCTTGAACATTACAGAAATGTTTACATTATTTGTTTCTTAGTTTATAAGTTTTTTAGTTGCCTAGAAATTAGTTTTCTTTCTAATTTTGAGTGTAATTTGGATTGTGACATGTGTTATAACACTGACACATGTCACAATCCCCTTTGGCTCCGCTTTCCCGCAGATTTTTTCATGTCAAATCCGGTGTTTCGTAATGGTTTGCTGGTTGTCATTAGGCTTTCTGTGATGCATGCAGGAGGTTAATCATGCTGGGGCAGGCGGATTATGGGCCGAGCTTATCAGCAACAGAGGTCTGCTGGAAATTTCCGTGATGTTTCCCCCTTGATTTTCCTCTTCATCGTTGTTTTTACTTTTTCACTTTCACACGCATCTTCTTATCATTTTTCACATTGGTAGGTCTATATAACCTATGACTTTGAGTCTTTTTAAAATCACAGGCTCCTGAAGCTTGCTTTTCTTTTAATGCCTCAACTTTCCACTGAGAGTCATGATTGTTAACACACCCACAAGTTTTCAGATACTATAAGCTCTTGAAATGGTATCAGTGTGAATTATGTAGTCTTAGATTTGAATCATTGATGACAATGTGTCACCATTCAAGTAAACTTAATGCAGGTTTTGAAGCTGGGGCGAGCCTAGACGAACCTCCAAGTATTGAACCATGGTCTGTCATTGGGAAGGAATCACATTTGGTTGTATCAGTAGAGCCTACATCCCCCCTCCCACGAAATAAGCTGGCATTAAAAATAGAGGTGCTTTGTGACGAAAAAGGCAGCAATATCTGTCCCTCTGGAGGAGTGGGAGTTTATAACCCTGGCTTCTGGGGAATGGTAAGCATTGTTCTTTTTGGAACTGCAATGCCTAATTAGTTGTTAGCTGCAAGTGACGTTGCACGGCGATGGTATATTTTAATCATGTTCGGTCCCGTTACTCTATTGTGCTCTGTAAACATCACCCGACTCTATTCCCAAACACCCCTCGTAAAGTGATGAAAAGTAAAACTATTTGTTATTGCCACGTGTGGTAATTATAAGAAGTTCAACATGTTTTTCATCGTCAACACTTTAAGAAGGAAGAAAATAAAGTGGTTGAATAAATTGCTAAAGTTTCCATCCGTCTAGTGCAAGGTGGCAAGGGGACTTACTAATTAGCTTAGAAACGTGTCAACGAATTGATTCGGGAGTTTGGGTTAGGTTAAGCAGGAGGTTACATTAGAAGAATTGTTATTACAAATTTACACATGCAGCAAAAAATAATAGTAAGATCAACAATTCTTCTAATGTAACTTACAACTTACCTACTGACCAACTATCACTATTTGAAGGAAACTCTGATACTGCGCGGTCACCCAAAGTCACAATTTGGAGGAATTTTCGGGTTCCTGATCATATGGCGGGATCTCACAAGTTACCGCTTTTGTTATTTTATATATCAGTTTCCTAGAAAAGACTGGGAAGTTTGTCTTTGATTTTGAGCTTCTGATGGAGCTGTAATTCTGTGATGTCAGTTAAAATAAAGAGAACCAAAATTTCTTTATTTTCTTTAACCGAATTTTTTTTACTTTCGTCAACATCGATCTGTGACATGCTCACTTGACGTTGATTATTTGCTAATCTATGCTGAACTTTTTGGTTCAGGGTATTGCACAGGGGTTGACCTACAAGCTGAGCCTGCGTGCTCGTACCTCAGGGCCACATCACGTGACTGCTTCCCTGATTGGGTCATCCGGATTGACGCTGGCTTCCCTCACCCTTGCGTGAGAATCAGTGACTCGTAATTTTTTATCTCCTCAAAGTTTTCTCCTTTAAAAAATTTTGAGTAATGTATGTTTGACAGATCTGACCATATGATTAAAAACTGGACTGAGTTCGTTACTTACTGGGAAGCAAATGGAACTGATCCAGGAGCAAGACTTCAACTGACAACGACCAAGAAGAGTGTCCTCTGGTTTGATCAGATTTCAATGATGCCAGAAACATTCACGGTTATATACGTCTCATATCTGTTTTGACTATTCAATTATTTCACGTTACATTTTAAGATTTAACTATGTTCGACGCTCTTTTCTTGAGACAGGGGCATGGCTGTAGCGAACGTCTTGCCCGGGCAATAGATGGTTTAGAACCAGGATTTTTAAGATTTCCAGGTTTAACTAGAAAAAATTTTCATTGATCTTGCACTTTATCATGTTCAAGCTTTGAAAATACAATTGCTGAAGATCATGTGTGCTTGTTATCGAATTAATTTGAGATGAAGAGCATGCCATCACAGAATAGTCCTTCTGTCATATAAGACGTCAGGTTACTCCATCCTGTGTGGTGTGCTTTCCTGTCGTTAGTTAATCTTTACGTGATATCTGATTAAAGGTGATGATGTTAAGAAAATCCAGGCAGTAGTCATTTCCTTCCTTGAGATTTCTGAGAATAGCTTGGATTTAATGTTTCATTATTGAGAAAACCCGATTCAATAACCACTCGGAGTTTCCATCTCACTTTGAAATGCACCCAGAAGATGAGGTCTTTGATTGGAACCCTAAACCCCATGCAAGAAACATAGTTCTTCTTTGTTACCACAGCTGCCCAAGCGCTGGTCTGATATGCTTCCATTTGTGATATAAGGATCGTCTAGGACTGCATTTTCCTGGAAAGATACTATTGTCCCATGGGAGGAGAGGCCAGGCCACTCTGTTGATGTTTGGAATTATTGGACTGATGATGGGCTTGGTTTTTCGGAGCTTCTCCTGGTAAATTTTAGCATTTTCCTGCATTTCCTTAGAAACTCATTTTTCTCGTCATTTACCCTTCAATAATATCTTGCACAGTTGGCCGAGGATTTGGGTACATCACCAATATGGGTGTTCAGACCTGGTACTGTTTTTACTGCACTCATACATATATCCTCCTCTCTTGGTAATTGCCTGTTGGTTTTAACTCTCTATTCTTCTTTTTGTAACGTCCTGTGATCTTCAGGAAACAGCTTCAATGATCAAGTTGACCCTTCTAACAGCTCACAATCTGTACAAGTACTGGTTCCAGTTTCGACAACTTCTATTCAGTTTAGAATTTGTTCACCTAATTGGGCCAGATGCTTACATGCAGTTCTTCTACCACATCACTTTTCAGGAACTTATGGACGCCCTTGAGTTTGCATGGGGTGAACCATATACGAAATGGGGTTATGTTCGAGATCAAATCATGGACCACGCAGATCACTTCGATTTGAGATACATTGTCATTGCGGGGGATGACTGTCAAGAGAAAGATCCCCTTGATGCAAAGCAAAAATACGTGGGTATGAAAAAATTTTAAGTGAATGTTGTAGGATTTGTTTTAGTATTCGGTAGTATTTATTTACTTTGGCTGAAATCAAAAATAGATCGATCTGAATAATTTTTTTAGTGAATGCTATAACTATTATTCGAACGTTGTAGTCTAAACATTTTTACTCCCTCTAAAGATTCACTAGCTTGAAGTCGCTTGTTTGCTCGGCCATGATTTTGATACTGGCAATTGTAAGAAATTTTGGACTCCAAACAAACATACTCGACTAGTCTGAACATTATAAGATTACGAACATTTTAAGGACTGCAGGTCGGTCACACATGGGCTCCATTTGTACGCAATTTTTGAAGGTAAAAAGCTGGTACGAAAACTTAAAACCAATGTTAAAGTAAGAGAAACAAAGAGACTAAAAAGTATTATTTTGATGTTTAATGTGTTTGGAAGAACTGATTTCGAAGTTAGATGTAGTCAGTGATGTTTATAATTTCTACTTTGGCTACATGACTGTTACTTATTGCATGACCATCTTTAATCCAAAAATTTTCACAAAGCGATGATTCAGGTAACTACTTGGAGCTCTACAATGCCACAAAACAAGCATATCCGCAGATCAAAATAATATCAAATTGTGGTAACCCAGCTGATTATCAGGATTATCAGGTATCATCTTCATTAACTCTTCTTTCTGAGCACTTAACTACGTGCTTCAGTCTTTTATAACACGTCACTGCTTACCACTCACCTTAATACTTTCGTGCAACCAGGTTTATGGCAGTGCATTCGAACTCTTCAGTGAGCACGTGAAAATATTTGATAACATGCCTCGAAACGGTCCCAAGGTTAATTAATTAAGTCATTTTAGAATATTGTAAGTTTGGTTCAGAGTGTTTCCCTGGTTGACATAAATAATAACGAATGGTGCAGATTTTTGTAAGTGAGTATGCTGTCATTGGACCAGATGCTGGCGATGGTACTCTGTTAGCTGGTCTCGCGGAAGCTGGATTTCTTATTGGCCTGGAAAGGAACAGGTATTGTTTCGACGCTATTAGTGTGGTTGGAAAGACTAACTTTGTTGAGCTTGAGTTTGGATATAAGTGAATGCTGACTCAAAAAAACCTAAGTTTGATAGGTCACTTTCACTCACTAACTAATTATTAACCCACACTGCAAAGGATTGTTCGCCTTCGACGACAGAAAATCCAAATATCTTACTAATCACGACTAAACAACTTCTCTGAAGTCGCATGAATGATACTCTCGACTCCTCCTATAACGATGTTAATGATGAAAACTCGTGTTTGCTCCTGTACAGTGATCTTGTCGAAATGGCAAGCTATGCAACGTTTTTCGCGAATTCCAATGACAGAACGTACGCCAACTCTTTCCTCGTTAATTAGTTTCTCCCTTACGAGATAAAATTAACAATTTGCTTTTCGTTTTATGTATCCTAACGCAAGGCGTTGGTCGCTCTAGGTGGCGTCCAGCTGCATACGTATTCAACTCTTCAGCTTCGTACGGAACTCCCAGTTATTGGGCGCAGCAGTTTTTCGGCGAGTCGAATGGAGCCACACTTCTTAATGCTACCCTTCAGTCTAACCTTTCTGAGTCTCTCACTGCTTCTGCTATTGCTTGGTCCGATGTAAGGAACCAGACATTCCTCAGAATAAAGGTATGTCATGCATGTCACCTTCTCGTCTATATAATCCCAGGAGTTGCGGCAACATTCACTCTTGGTCTTATTCACTTGAGGTCCATTAGAATTATCTTATAAGATTAATTTATAATGAATTAATTATCTATTATTTTAATTCTTTTTCTTTTATCAAGAGTATTAATTAAGTTTGAAAAAAATAATTTATCTAAGTTAATCATTTCAGAGTAAACATGACCCTTAAGTATGAATCTTGCAGGTGGTGAACATAGGAGACAAGGGAGTGAATCTTCACATCTCTATCAAGGGGTTGAAGGAGAACTCGCTTCTATCCTTTGGGTCGACAAAGAAAGAGATAACATCAGCTGATCCGATGGATGAGAATTCCTTAAACGAGCGAACTAAGGTACTTGACGGCCGTCTCCCCCTTCGATTTTTTTAACTACTCCTAAGTGTCTGGTTATATTGAAAGACGCGTAAGAACTTCTAAAAATTCTGAATATGAAAATAGGAACCGTGATTCAGAACTCTGCATTACAACTACTGTGCAGGTAGCTCCTGTTCAGACTCAGATGGAAAACGTTAAGGAGGACATGGATGTGGTTCTTTCTCCTCATTCTTTGACGTTGTTTGACTTGCTCATGAGCTCAACCAGTACGACACTGAATTGAGTGGACAGCGGGCTCCCGTTCTGTTCATAAATCTCTCAATGGGTCTTGACCATAATCTGTACTAACTGGCACCGAGAGAGAGGTTGTCACATGATGTTTTAAAGTTTATAAACACTTCGAAAGTATACGATAAAATTTTTAATAAAAGTGCTTATAAGTTCATAGAATGTTTGTGACTTATAAGTTACTTAAAAATAATTTGGTATTCCAACTTATTTTTAATTATCAATTCTTTTAAATTGTCTATATAAAATGTATCTATACTATATATTAAAAAAATGGAACACTTTTTTGGTTAATAAGTGTATTTACTAACCCTATTTCTTTAGTTCATTCTTTTAATCCATGTATGTTCTCTAATATTAATGCTAACCTATACTTTATATTAAGGACATGGGACGCTTTTTTGGTTGATAAAAGTGCCCTATTTTTTTAATCCATTCTTTTAATACGTGTATATTCTATAATATTAATGCTAATACATGGATAATGTATGGAGGTTAAGTGCCTTAGTATGGTCGCACAAAAGTTCATTTACATAATTACGGTTTGGTATTTTAGTGTATGGTTTGTGTAATAACTATAATTAAATACCATTAAATTAACTTTCTTAATTACTTGAATTCTTTTATCTTCTTTTTCTCTTTTTTTATTTCTTGTGATCTTTTATCTCCAATAATTATTTTCTTTTTTATAATTTTTTTAGTGCATTAAGTGTGTAATTCTTACAATAATAGGCATTTAGTGTCGAAATATAAAATCCTTATAATGCCTCCATTCTTCATCGTTTTCCTCTTCTATGTTTTTCAAAATCTTTTAGGGTACATTTGGATTGATAAATTTGAAAGGATGGATTTCAGATTTATAATAATAAATTTATCATACTTGTTTGGATAATAAGAACTTTCAAATCTTTAAATTTTCTTTTTAAACTATAATTTTAATAATTTGGGTGAATTTGAAATTTCTTTCATTTGAAATAATTTAAAATCCTCCAATCTAAACTCTTTTCCCAAATCCAAAATACTTCCATCCAAATAGGCCCTTAGGTCTTTTAATAACAATCTTTGTTCTTATTCATAAACATTTTTATGAAATTTTCAAATTTGAGTACTATTATTCAAAAAAATTAACTTATAACAAAATATTAATAATTTTTATAATTATGCACACGCATAGACTTTTCAATTTTATTACTATTATTTATCAAAAGTTTAGCCCTAGTTACACAAAATAGATTTACATATGTGCCCCTCTGCAATTAAATAATGGCAAAGTTATCCCCTATACTATGTTATCAGGAGTTGGGCTTGTATTGATTTACATTAAGTAGATTTATATATATATTTCTCTACAATTTAATAATGAAAAAGTTGTCAAGTATGAAATAAATACCTCATTAAACTAATATATAGTATAGATAAAATAAATTAGGTTCTTATTTTTACTTTCATATTATATAATTTAGGCGCACATAAAAGTGAAAATTACTACTCTATACTATATTATTAAGAATTTAGGGCTAATTTAGCTACATATTGTAAATTTACAATATTACCCTTAGTAAGTTTATATTATTATTTTAATTGAAGAGATGAAACAATAATTACTAGTAAACCATTACTTCTTTTATAACATATCTATACTATATCATATTATTAAAATAATAATTTTTTGTTACACAATGTTAAATTACATAGGAGACCTTATTTTAAATTCTTTTATTTTTCTATCTTTTTCTTTCTTCCTTTTTCTCAACTTCTTATTTTTCATATGCGTGCTCCAAGTTTTTTCTTTTATCAAATTCTTTTTCATCAATATCTATAAGAAAATTGACATATCGATAGCACAGTGTGCAATTTTACTAGTATATACTCTTTATTGAGTTAATAATGTTTTTTGTTGCACAATGTCAAATTGCACATTACCCTTTATTTAATCATTTTTATTTTTTCTGTCATTTTCTATCTTCCTTTTGTTTTTTCTTTTCTTTTAAATAAATAATTTGTTTCTATTTTCTCTATATGTTTTCTTTTTCAAAATTCTTTCTACTATTCTTTATTTTTTTATTTCAAATATTTTGTTATATTTTTAATTTAAATTATTTTATTTCTATTATTCAAAGTGCAATAATAATTTCGGAATAAATTTGTACTACACTTAAAGTGTGCGAATTTTCCTACTTATAGACTATGGACATAGACCTCTTTTGGTTGCAAAATACTAATTTACTCTAAACCTTTATTTGGATATCTTTCTGCTACCGTCTTCTCCTTAGTTTTTGTTTATTTCATGGTCTTCTCTTAATTTTAACTTATTGCATTCTTTTATCTCCTCTCTTAAATTGATTTTATACTATTTATCTTTATTTAGAGTTTCCTTTTTTCTTTTATTTTATTAATGACATAAAATTTAAATTTGAAAATACTATTAATTTATTTATATAATTATGCATGTGCATCAAGTATGCTTTTAATCACAAGTCAAAAGTTATGTCTATATCCAAGGCCTGGAATTTTAATGCTACTATATCCTCCTCATTAATTATCATTTACTTATTTAAATACATCATTTCGTTAATATAGTTACCCATCCATTTATATACAAATTACAAAATAAATTATATGTGCAAATGTAAAAATGCTATGTATTTGGATAATTTAACTTTTAGTTTTTTGTGATGTTTAAAAAATATTAAAACTTCGCATGACCATTAAATAGTAATCTCTTAAGTAGTCAAATCACATTTCAACATAATTCCAAATAAGTAAGAGAGACATAAAGAATTAAAAAATGTAAATTAACTAAACGAGCTGAGAATTAATTGGCAAACAATGCACTAAATAAAAAAATTTAGTTAGTACTTTATTACTACTATAATAATTCTAGCAATACAAGAGAAGTAATATATGTAAGTTGAAGTTCTTATGTTCCCACAATGCAAATTTATATGCATGGCACTACTGATAATTTTTTATTCTAATAGTATATTTTATCCTGGCAGTCGAAACTTTCTCATCCTATTTGCTGTTATTCTATTTCTGATACATTAAGTTATAATTAATTAATTTAAAATAAAAATAATAATACAAAATAATTGAAACAAATCTTAAAAAGTTTATAGTCACAAATTTGTTCATTAAAAAAATTATAACATAGTGTTTCATAGAAATTGAAATTTTTATATTCATTTAGTTAAAATATTTGCACAGTATCAGGGCATTATTTTTGTTGTTACGGTGTTTGCTCTGTATTAGATATAATTAACACATAAATGAAAATAATTATATGAAAAGAATAATCATATAACTAATAAAATTGATGGTCGTGATTTCTTTGTACATGAAATTTCTTTGAAATTTTAGGTGATTATTGTAACTTCTTTTTATTGATATGTTTTATCTTTCATTTTTAATTTTATTTTATTCATAATTAAAAATTTTCAAGATTTTAATTCATTTTCTATTTATTAGGTGCCATAGTTATAAAATCAATATCCTTTAATGAATTTGTTATTATTTCTAAATGTATAATTATACTATCATAGTTTAGTTTACTATCAATTATTAATATATAAAGACTCAATTTCATATGTAGTTTAGATAATCGGTAACTGTGAATAATTATATCATCAGTTTAAAAAATTTAGGATTCTATTATTTTTCTTAATTTTATTTATTTTTTAAAATAATTATTTATTAGTTTAGATAATTTAAAATTTCATTAGTTTTCTACTACTAAAAAATTTCATTTTCAAATAGAATTTTATTTTTACCAAATTCAGCTTATTTATTAATAAATATAACTATTTAATTAAATATACACGTCTTTTAACAACCGACAAAAAATATAAGCACTTTTATAAACTTTCAAAATGTTAATTCATTTCCTATTTATTAGTCATTTTATTTATAAAATCAATGTCCTTTAAAAAATCATTATTATTCTTAAAAATTATAATCATACTATCGTAATTTAGTTTATTATCAATTATTGATAAATAATTACTCACTTTTATATATGGTTTAGATAATTGGTAATTTTGAATAACTATATAATTAGTTTAAATAATTTTGGATTCTATTAGTTTTCTTAATTTTACCGTTAATTATTTTTGATAATTTGAAATTCTATAAGTTTTCTGCTACTAAACGGTTTCTATTTTAAATATATTTTATTTTTACCAAATTAACTTTATTTGTTAATAATTGTGAGTACTTTATTAAGAATATAAAATTCTTCTCACAATTGGCAATAACATGTAGATTTATTAGTTCCAATCTGAAGCGAAGATACAGCATTGTTGTTTCGATTAAAACAACATTTGATTCAATTTTTTCTCTTGTTATTCTACTACTCATCATTATTCTACTAGTCAAATATAAATCTAAAATCACATAAAAAGAAGATGCGAATATGCTAGCTGATGACATAGTCTAGAAGCAAATTTCTTCGTAAGTGCTGTAACTATCCTACCAAATTTGTACACCGAGGTGATGGAATAAGATGTTTTATCTAGCCTTTGTCACTACACACACACACACACACACGTGTATATCTCTAAGCCATAAAGTTTTGAATTTACTTTCTACTTTTTTTGTTCTGTTGAATACTTTATTACAAGACTTATAATAATATTAAATATGATAAAACACGGGAATTTGGGACGGTTTCGAGTCGTCTTAAATTGGAATGATTTTAAAATGGTATATATTTAAAATCGTGTTAAAACTATTTTAAAATATATAGTAGAAAATAAAAAAATATTTCAAAACTATCTCAAATTTTAGGATGGGTGCAAATTAGTTCTCAAACCATCCCTAATTAAGACAAGCTAAAGCAACCGTCCCACTTTTTTGAGACTTTTAAGACAACTGTTCCAAATTTGGTGTTCCAAATTTGGTATGATTTTGGACAGGTGCGTGGCCATTATAAGTGTCTATGTCAAAACTGTTTCAAATTAGAGATAGGGAAATAATTGCAGAAAACCATTCAAAAATCATCCTAAAAGAGTGACGGTAGTAAACTATCCCAAACTCTGGGATGGCTTTGGGACAATTGTCACCTTGCAGAGGAAAATTGTTTCAAAGCCATCCCACAAAACATTAAAAATAATAATTTGAGGAAAACCATGCCTAAGATGTTCCAAAGTCTAGACAGTGTATTGGCCATCCCACGTTTGGAAATATTCACTTGTGGCATACCATATTTCAATAGATTCAACAAAAATGTAATCCGTTGTTAACAAAACAGGTTATTTTACTTTGGCTTGACCTAATTGAGGCATAATTTACTAACATTTACATAAAGAGGTCCTCTAGTTTCATGACATCGCTATGGCTTTAACTAAAGTTCATTATATGGTTTACAAGATATTTAAATTAATAGGAGATGTATCATGACACAAGGGCTATTTTATTTAAGTTGATACTTTCATGGCACAAGGGTTGTTTTATTAAATGATAATCTTCTACTCTAACAAGTGTAAAATGAATATAAATAGCATTCTTCTACTCTAACAAGTGCAAAATGAAAATAAATAGCCTTCTTATAAAGCTAACACAAGAGTGGTTAAGCACAAACGTGGATTTCTATTTATTCTATCAATACTTTAAGGCATAAGCATGCGACGTGCTTCATTTCATTTTAAGAAGGTTATTTTTGGCATGTTCTATGATATATAAGCCAGGCTTGAATGCTATTAAAGTTTACTAAACATAATTCATACTTCAACCTTATCTGAAGTTTTATTCTGCACCATGTATTGCTACTAACTTGGTTTCTTTTGTCGAATGTCATTGAGGATGACTCATGAAACTTATTCTGGGGGTGAGGTCAATGTGGTTGGGGTCTCTCACATGACATAGAGCCTTCATTGGATAACGCTTCAAAACTTACATTGGGCATTAACGACGATTATGATGAGACAAAACCACTGACCCAAACACCATATGATCGGCCCTCCACATCAACATATCAATCTAACTAACATCCATCATCATTGAGCCATAAGGAAGCTATTAGCACTAGTTGACACTTATGTGGCACCAAATATTTAGAAAAATATTTTTAAAAAACTTGACAAAAATTAAAAATATTATTCTCCAAGAGTTTACAAAAATTAAGGAAACAAAGAATCTCAATCTTTATAGAAATGGAGTAAGTTGACCTTTACTTAAATTGTTGGAGCCCAATTTGGTTTGAAAAATTTATAAAAACCATCCAAACTAAAGAGAAATCTAATCATATCTCTATAAGTCCAATAAAGATATAAGTGTGCTAAAAATTAGGAGTAAATCCACCAAACAAGGAAGGTCAACTTGCCAGACTTGGAAACTAAAGTTGAGACTTCAGCATCAGCTGTTGATTGGGACAGAATCTAGATCAAATATCTTATCTGATGATTTAGACATATTTACAGCTGATCTTCTTGGATTTCTTGGAGCAAAAATGAAGAATAAAAATGGTTGAAGTCATGCAAGGTTAGGTGTGCCTTCTCTTGAAAGAATTGAAAGCTAAATGTGAGAAAATAGTCACATTCATATTTATATCATTATTATAGTGAGTGTTTACAAGTTCTTATATATTGCATGCTTTATGCAACGTGTAAGTTAGGCTCTATTGGGTGTTTGGCTAGTCACTTCATATATTGGGTGTTTGGCTAGTCACTTCATCTAGGGAGAGTGTTGAAATGCAATAACTTGGTGAAATCAAGTGTGGACTTGATGTAGTGGAGTGTGATGGAGGTAAAGGACTTGTGCTTAGTTGTATTTGATTGTAATCACTTGAAATAGTAGATTAATTTAATCTAGGCAAGTGCCCGCAAATGTAGGAGTAGTTGAAAGCTCCAAATTACGTAACATATCATGTTCCTTTGTGTTTACTTTTTCTTTGTTTTCTACATGTGCTTTGATGTTGCAACGTCTGCCTTAAAATAATCAACTAAAATTATAACATCACTAGGTATAAAATAACTTGAATTCAAACACTTGGTCCAACCTACCCTAAAAGTGGTATCAGAACCATGTCACCCTTTTTGGTCTTGGTTATAAGGAGTTGAGATCTTGGAACTAAATGTTTAACCATGAATGTGAGAAAAAGGTGCTTCAATCATAAGGCCTCCATAGTTGGACAAAACTAACTACCAATACTAAAAAACTCAAATGTAGACTTTCGTCAAGTCCCTTAACGAGAACGCCTAAAGCTCCATCACTGATGAATGGTCAGCACTCATGATCAAGAATGATAGCATGGATGTTGTCAATGATGTGAGCACTTAGACACCGAAGAGGAGAAGATAGCCCTCAGTAATGTAAGATGAGCAATTTAAGTTAATTTCCACTTGTGAAATGAAAAAGGAAGCATGTGATATTTACATCCACGATGGTACAAGAATTGTTTGTATTTCTAAACTTCAAATACTTACTTGACAGTTTGAAAGTTTAAGGATGGGCTAGGATGAGACAATTGCCATTTTCAATGGAAAACTTCGTGACATAGTAAATTAGGCTTACCATCTTGGAAAAAGGTACTCGAAAGTTAAGCTAGTTTATAAAACACTGTGCTCTTTTCTAAAACCCTTCTCTACAAAGGTAGCGGCCATTGAGGAAGCTCAAGATATAGAGAACATGATATTAGATAAAAATGATGGGGTTTCTACAAATGTTCGAAATGAACAAGGTTTAAGTCAAAAAGGATAAAAAGATGGTGCTGAAAATTGAAAGAAGCAGCATGGATGAGGAGAAATCCAAAAATGATGATAAAATAGTAATGGTGGCTAAACAACTCAAAATGTTTATGAAGAATGAAAGAAAAGACACAACCAACTAGAATCCCAACTTCACTAAACGAACTACTACAAAGGGCGTTAACAAAATTGGTAAGAAAGGTGTAAGCGGATTGTGTCAGCAAGGAAAATAGTAGATGAAATCTCACTTATTGTTGAGACATCACATACTAGCAAAGCCCTGGAACTATTACACATGGACTTGATTGGACCGACCAATGTTGCAAACTAGAGAGGTAAGAAATATGCTTTTTCCTATGTGTCAATGACTTCACATGATATGCTTGGATTGATTTTCTCCAAGAAAAGTCAAAGGCCTTCAACAACTTCAAAAAGCTATGTCTCCAACTTCAAACTAAAAGAAATGGACATCAAAGTGAAATAAAGGAGATCCAAAGTAACCAAGGACGTGAGTTCCAGAAACAAATGTTTGATGAATTTTGTGCTCAAAATGGCATTGCACACCAATTCTCTGCACCAAAACCCCCTAACAAATGTGGTTGTGGAGAAAAAGAATTAGTCTATACAGAAAATAGCTCGTGTGATGCTCAATGCCAAGAAAATAAGCCAAATATGGTGGGCGAAGGTTGCAAATACGACATGTTACATTATGAGTCGTGTACATGTCCAACCAAAGTTTGATAAAACTCCCTATGAAATATTGAAAGAAGGGAAACCAAATGTCAAGCATTTTTATGTCTTTGGAAGTTGGTGTTTCATTTTAAGACCAAGAACCTATTAGTAAGTGTAAAGCAAAACATGATATATTCCTTAACCACTCAACCATTAGTCATGCATATCAACTGTACAATTCTTGAACTAAATCTATTATGGAATCCATTAAAGTGGTCGTTGATGATGAGGAAAGCCAAGTGCAAAATTCTCCAAAAAATGATGCAAGTTGGGATGATGAAGTTGATCCAAATAATGAAAAGAAGTTTGCTGGACCCGCAGATGACATAGAACCATAGCCACAGCAGACAGTCTTAATACTACTAGACCATCAGAGCAGACTAATAGTGATGATGACAGAGTCTCCCAACAGTAATTCAAGAACCTTCATCACAAATCAATAAGAATAATCCAACAAATGCAATAATTGGGAGTCTTGATGACTAAAGGAGAACAAGAGATGCTAAACTCATTAATTACCATGAGTTGTTCATAAACTCATAAGATCCCAGTCGACTCTATTCAATTCACAAATTTTTCAATGGATTCAATCTACAGAAGTTCAAGTGCTCTGGCAATGCTTGGTTTGAATTTTTTGTTTTCTTTTTTTTTTTTTTTGAAATAAAACCATGGAAATTTTCTTGGAGACAAAAAAAATATGTAGAATTTTGCTTGGATGGAAAATTTGATTTATTTGAATTTATGTAAAATTATATGCATAAGATATATGATATTGATTTAATAATGTGATGGTATATAGAGATAATGATTAATTTTTAAATCTAAACATATATAAATGTGATTATATATATGTGTATAAATTTTGATTTGATTGTGATTAGATTTAATGATTAAATTTTGAATATTTGTATGCATATATATCTATATTTCAATACCTTACACAATGACTCCATATCTATAATGACAAACCTTGGGCATTTTAGTAGAAATGTCTTTCTTAATAAATCTATTTATAATATTTAATAATTATTTTTTTGTCTTAAATTCAAATTCATCCTATACCTTAATGATTCTATCCCTACAATAACTAAATTTGGTTGTTTTAAGAATTTTTCTAAAATAACCCTCTTAGTAAATCTATTTATACTATTTAATAATTACTTTTGATCTTAAATATAAATTAATTAAAATATCTTTAGATTGTATTTCTTTTTCCACTTCATTACAATTATTTTAAATTTCCTCTCCTTTTTAGTTAACATTTCATTTCTTCTTTCTTTTCATTTTTTATTTCTTTTAATTTTGTTTTCAAAAACATACAATTAAGTAATTTTATTTTATTATATTTAATAAAATCACATAAATTTTTAATAAACCGGACGAGTAAACAAGTTTTATTAGTACGTATAAGAGTGAATGACTCGAATATAAAATTTAAATAGAAATTCTATTAAATTACACATTTGTTTGTATCGAGAAATTTTTGACATGAAAAAAGTGCTTAAAATTCAAGAGACGAACATGTAAGTGATTTAGCAAGTTTCTACAGAGTAACGTGCGTCTTTAATATCAACACATAAGTTAAAAGATTTGTTGTAATAATTCTGCTGATATGATGAGAACCTACACGACAAGGATGAAGTCTGAATGAATTGGAGCTCTTATTATTCATCCATTTCATTTTTATTTCTTTATTTGTATCAAATCTAAATTTAGTTAAACAAATTTAAAATAAAATTGCCGAAATAAAAATATGTACCCAGGTGGGAAGAGAGGGTTTTTTATTTTTTTATTCTGTTTTTTTTATAATTTAACAAATTACCCCGTTTACGGGGAGGTTGGCAAATTAACCCATCTCGTCGTTTTAAATGGCGAGATGACGTCATCTCGCCGTTCTAAACGGCGAGATATTCGTATTTCTGCCAGTATAATGTTTCGTTTGTATTCGTATTAACTGTTTCGAAATACACCGTATTCGTATCGCGCCGTTTCGAACGGCGAGACAGCGTCTGATTGGGCCAGCTCACGACTCTCGCCGTTTGAAACGGCGAGATAGCCTCTGATTGGGCCGCCCAGCTCACGTGTCTCGAAATAGAGGCTGATGGACCGATCCACGAGGCGTTAGTTCCGAGGTATATCTCGCCGTTTCACAAACGGCGGATAGCCTTTGATTGGTCCACGTCCCGAGTCTCGCCGTTTGAAACGGCGATGGACCGATCCACGAGGCGTTAGTTCCAAGGTATATCTCGCCGTTTGAAACGGCGAGATAGCCTCTGATTGGTCCACGTCAACATTCTCGCCGTTTCAAACGGCGAGATAACTCTGGCTACCTCGGCACACGCTCGATCGCTGTTCATCACCTTCTTCCCCGCAAACACTCCCCGGCGAATTCTTCCACTCCCCGATGAATTCATCGTCTTCAACACCAATTCGATCGCTGTTCATCGTTTCTCTTTGCCGGCGAATTCTTCCATTCCCCGCAAACACGCTCGATCGCTGTTCCCGGCAGATTTTTGTTCAAACGGCGGGTTGCAATTCAAGCACGCCGATCGCTATTCATCGTTCCGAACGGATATATTCCCGATAGATTTTTGTTGAAGGTTGGCCGACTCGACGGATTTTTGCTGAAGGTTGGCCGAACAAGTCTATTTTAAGTTTGAGTTTTTTGATTTTTTAGCCTTAATTTTTACAATTTGTTTTTCAATTTGAGTGTTTTAATTTTTCAGTCTTAATTAGTAACAAATGTGTTTTTATATTGCAGGAAACTCCAGTTAGAATTTGTGAAAACAAACAAGGCGTATTATCAGAATTGATTTCTGAGGTGAGTGTTCATATTTTGTTATATTTAGGTTTAAAATAAAATTCTTGTGTTGTGGGATAAGCTGTAGTTTGTCATTAGTTGCTAATATTTCCTAGCTATTAATTATAGCGTAAATAGAGACAATTAAATAAATTTGAAAATTTTATAAGAATATTAGATGAATAAAAATTGTGTACTTAAATATTTAATACATAAAATCTAAGAATATTAGACGGCGAGGTAGAGTCTAATTGGCTGAGTTTGATGGCACAGCTCACGAGGCACAACTTCCTTAAAACGTAAATATCTAAACATAAAACACTCAAAAAGTATTATACAAGATTATAATTTAAAACTCGATTTATTGAAACAAACTTCTTTTAGTTAAATGAACTTCCTTATTTTAAACAAAAATAGAATAATTTAAAATTATTATAATTTATTATATAACGTCATTTCACTATTTTAAATAATTTATTTCTTATTTTAAAATTATTACACAATATTACATAATTTATTTTATATTAATTTATTATAATATATTATGACATCATCTCGCCATCAAAAAATAAATTAGACGTTGGAAGTTGGGCCTCGTGAGCTATGCCATCAGACTCTATCTCGCCGTTTCGAACGGCGAGATACGCGTATTTCGGGTCAAGTAATACGAATACATATGAAAATATTTACTTAAAATACGTTAAATTCTTATTATAGTTGTGATGCTTATATTTACTATATTTGTATATGTCATATTATAGATGTGACGCTTATATTTAATTGTATCATGCATGTATTCTGTTTGTTTTGAAGATATGACATTTGAGGGTGATATTCAAATTGTGCTGTATTGGGGGGGTTCTATTGTGCAAAATTCAAACGATATAAGTTACGACATTGGGCCTCGTTATTTGCAAAGCATACGTCGCAGTACGACTTTTGTTGAATTGGAGACGATGGTGTATGATTTGACTGGAGTGGATCGAAATCATTATGTCATTCATTTGAAAACAAAATTTGTGTTAAGAGATGCATTTGGGGGACATAATGTGGTCCTACTAGGGATTGAGAATGACGTAAATTTGCAATTCTTGTTTAATCCGATCAATCAAGTCATGTATTTAGATCTCTACATCGAAATAGAACGGAGAGACTGTCACAATCAGTATATTGTGCCACGTGTGGAGAGAGAAACAGGTCCAACCTCCCACCGATCATTCTTTGGAACTCGACAGAATAGTAGTGTGCCCTTGGTCACTGAAGCGTTGACTCATGTCGTAAATCAAGAGTGTGACATGTTACCTGATCTTAACACACATGCATCACATTTTGAATCAGAATATGGAGGTAGGGTTGATATGGATAATGCAGGAGAGATGCTTTGTGATGCCCATGAGCAACATGTATACCGATCAACATCTGACATCAATGATAGAGATTATGGAGATGAGGGAGATGATGAGGATGAAGAAGATGAGGATGCAGTCGATATCAATTCGATGCAGCGGGTATCAACAGCATCAGATGCCGACCCATCAGCCAATGCATACCATAGACGTGTGCTAGGGCGAGCAAGCACCATGCCAATGCACTCTTCAACTATACCTGAACATGGGACAGAACAACCGATGGTGCCATTATATCCGTCTGTACCCTTCTTCTCACTGGCAGAGCCAGAAATTACAGCTGACAGTGTTGAAAATCCAAGTGGTAGATGGAGCACGTATTATGACGAGCACAAAGGAGAGCTTCATTTGGACATGGTGTTTAAGAGCAAAGGTCATGTCCAAGCAGCTGTGAAGGATTATTCCGTGAGACATGCAAAGCGAGAGTACCGTGTGGTAAAGAGTACGCCCAGTTTGTGGAAGGTTAAATGTAGACATACTACAGTTGATATGCCTTGTGAGTGGCACCTTAGGGCTTCTTTAAGGCAGAAAATGGGATTGTGGAAGATAACTAGATACGGCTCAGCCCACACTTGTCTCCCAGGGGACCTAAGGATGGATCACACAAATTTGGATAAAAACATGATTGCAGCAATTCTCGTAGGGTTAGTTCGTGAAAACCCTACTATTGAGATAAAAAATATTGTGCAGCTTGTCAAAGATCGGTACGGTTATGAGATAAATTATGCAAAGGCATGGTACAGTTTGAAACGAGCCATTGAGAATGTGTACGGCACATGGGAAGACTCAGTGAATAAGTTGCCTGCCTACATGAAAGCACTACAAAAATGGAATCCAAGCACTATTGTTGAGTGGAGACACATTGGGACTGGGGTGCCAAATAGGATGATGCTATGTTATTTATTTTGAGCTTTCAAACCTTGCATTGATGGATACCAGCATTGCAGGCCGGTAATTAGTGTAGATGGCACGCACCTATACACGAAGTATCGCCATAAGTTATTGATTGCAGTTACTATTGATGCCAATCAGCAAGTGTTACCTCTTGCTTATGCCTTAGTAGATGAAGAAAACACAGAATCATGGGGTTGGTTTTTGCAGATGTTGGAGCGACATATTATCTGTGGCAGAGCATATAATTGTCTTGTATCCGATAGACATCCTGGGCTTCTTTCTGCCGTCGAGAACATCGATGTTTTCAAAGCCCCAAGAGGACAACACCGATTTTGTCTTCGACATTTGTGTGCAAATATTTTAAAAGCTTTCAAATCTCGACACTTGCGTGATCAATGCTGGAGAGCAGGTGCTGAGAATCAGGAGAAAAAATTTCTTCAAACTTTAGATCATATAAAGCAGATTAACTTGGAGGTCTACAACTACTTGGAAGCAATTGATAAAGAGAAATGGGCTCTATCCTTTGATGGAGGTTGGAGACATGGTGTACTGACAACTAACATATCAGAAAGTATTAATGGGGTAATGAAGGGAATACGGCGGTTGCCAATATGTTCGATTGTGCAAATGACATTTGATCGGGCCGTTGCTAAATTCAGGCAAAGATTAATGGAGGGTGAAGTTAAGATGGCAGGAGGGGATGAGTGGCCCGCTTGGCCTGCAAAGACGTATGTAAGGGCAGAGCGCAAATCTATCCGGCATTTAGTGCAACTATATGATCGAAATGCACAGTCGGGACGAGTGATCACTGCACAGGATCCGGGAAGAGGAGGAGGAAATGCACACGCTGTGGAACTATGCAGTAGGGATTGCACATGCAAGAAGTGGTTATTACGCGGAATTCCATGCTCACACGCAATAGCTATTAGTAGAAAATATGGTGTTAATCCTAAACAGCTAGTGATGCCATACTTTTCCATTGGTAGTTATGTGCACACATATGAAGGGAGATTCAATCCTGTTTGGGCCGAGGATTATTGGGATGATCCACCATTCGAGTTGGTCCACAACCCTCACAGGCGTATAATTCGTAAGGTTGGGAGGGCTCCGTCGAGTCGAATACCAAATGAGATGGACTGGCCACAATATCGAGCTCGACAGCAATCGCGGCAACAAGCCCAACGTCGATTGCAAGATTTAGACATGCCTTCATCCACCAGTCGTCCTCGTTAGCTTCACATGTTTCTGTAAATTTTATATTTTTCACAACTAAACACGGAAGTAGTTCCGTGCCTGTGTAGTTATATTTGTATACATAAAAACATTATGTGTGAATGTTATTTTTTCAAGTTTTGTGATTACATATTTCATATGCTTGTAAATGTTAGTTTTCATGTTTATGTATATATTGTTAATTTGGTGTTTAATTAATGCATAGTTTGTCATACAAGACTTTTTTACCATGGCTATGAGAGCTAATCCGGGCCCATTTGATCCGAGTTTGCTATACCTACAGCATAACCATAGGTCGGAGGCTGTGTGGTTAGGGGACATAGACACTACACTTCGACCACGACATCAAACCAGGGCACTAGCTAGGATTCCTGATTTTGATGATCGGGTCATTATTTTACTACATCGACTAGGCTTCTATGGAGTGTATAGGTGTGGACATGTGGCACTTGATTGGCATCTGATCACAGCAATAGTTGAGAGGTGGCGCCGCGAGACTCACACCTTTCATCTTATGACTGGTGAGGCTACCATTACATTAGAAGATGTAGCGTCGATATGGCAACTCCCAGTGGCGGGTGCCCCAATTACAGGGGTTGATGAGCGTTGGGCCATAAGTGTTTGGCAAGAGTATTGTTTGGAGTATTTGGGATTTGCACCCTCCACAGATGTATTCAGTGGTGCTACTATACCCCTTTCAGTCTTACTTCGGGAGGTTCGATACCGGACCCTGACTGTTGATAGTACAGAGGATGACGTGGCTCGATACACTCGCTGTTACGTGCTATTGTTATTGGGATGCAGAATTTTTCCTGATTCATCTGGGGATCGAGTTAAGCTATTATACCTTTGTATGTTAGAGGATGTGAGTAGGACTCAACCATATAGTTGGGGGAGTGCGGCATTGGCATATTTATATCGAGAGTTGTGCTCCGCATGTATGCGAGGTAGGCAGACGATTGCTGGTCCACTAGAACTTTTACAGATATGGACCTGGATTAGAATCCCGGGATTGGGCCCACAAACCCGTGATCGTGGCCTTTACACTGGTCCACTCACTGTACTTGGGGACGTGCAATTACCAGCTGCACCTTTCGGAGCACGGTATGTCTCATAAAATAACATGTCTTGTTATGCTATTGTGCAACTGTTATGTTTTCTTTTCTTAATGATTTTCACATGTATATAGCTGGACCAAGTCAAGGAGGAGTAACACATCAAATGCATCTCACTCTATTCGCATGATACGTGATACATTAGACGGAGAGGCAGAGTCTCAGGTACAAGTAACATTTGTCCTCGTTAAATATGGATACCAAATACTACACCATGTATATTGCATCTTGTATACAACCAGTTTCATATAATATTACATGTTTCATTTCAGTTTCAATGGCGGCCTTACCCTGACGATGCGTATGAGATGCTACCCAACCATTGTGGCCGACAACTGTGGACGTTCTGTGGTCCACTAATCTGCTATGAGATTATTGAGATGCACCGTATTGATCGGGTATTGAGGCAATTCGGAATGCCACAAGGCATTCCTAATGATCCACCACGGGCTCAGGATGCACTACATAACGAGCATAGGCGCGGGCGTTCAGGAACTAATTGGGCTCATCACCACGCTGCATACATTCAAGAATGGGCTAATGATGATCATATCATAAGGGGCCCCATCTTTCCAGATACACGGGTGTCACGAGACTATTTCGAGTGGTACCGTCGAGTTACGCGCCAATTTATCACTCCTGGGCATGTATTTGTACATACTGGATATCAGCCTGGCCACATCACTTATTTCCCGCACGTGGTACGCTTTTATATTTGCGTATATACATATGTGTGTGTGTGAATGTCTCTTTGTATATTATTCAGCAATATGTAAATTGTTGATTGCAGGCACAGCAGATGCAACAACTACGTTCTGGTGGATATAATCAGCAGATTGTCGATAGTGTCGAGCAACTATCACAACAGCGAGTCCAGCGAGATTTTCCACCATACTACCAGATGGATGACATTGCGTCTGCACATCCCACTCCCGGACGTAGCACACCCTATCACCACGATGTATCAATTCCTGGCGCATCATATCAGCATGAGGTACCAGGTCCTAGCACTATAGATTCGGCAGATGTATATGTACCTCAACCACTACATCAGAGCATCCACTCTCCATATACACCACAGGCCGATTCTCCATACACGGTATTTTCAGAGTCTCCTTACACCCCCCTTCATGCGTACACTTCACAAGAGCAGCCTTGGCAATACCGTGGATCCCCAGTGTCATTTCAGCCGGACTCTATAAGTATGGAAGCTCAACAACCTCATACTTTGCACCATCCTCAAGGAAATCCAATACCACGAAGAGGACATCGTGCCAGACGACCAACACACTGTGGCACCGGTGGTCATTTGAGGGATGAGGATGAGGATGACGTGTAGTATTTAATATTATCTCTTATATGTATTCAAAATTTTCAATTTTATTGGCATTTATATTGATTTTATTATAATTTAATTATATAATTTCATTTAAAAGTTATAACACACATCTTTTAAGCTATTATTTAAATAAAATTTTTCTTTTAAATAAATTCATTATAATTTAAATTTCAATTAATTATTATTGTAATGTGAATGTCTAAACATAAAAAACTCAACAAGTATTATATGAGATTATAATTTAAAACTCAATTTATTGAAATAAAATTCTTTTATTTAAATAAATTTTCTTATTTAAAAAATATATAATAATTTATATTAATTTATTATAAGATATTATGATGTCATCTCGCCGTTTGAAACTGCGAGATAACGTCATTCGTATTTCTTCCATCTTAAAAACTCCCCGTAAACGGGGTAATTTGTTAAATTATATAAAAAAACAGAATAAAAAAATAAAAAACTCGGGAAGAGATCCAAACAAATAAACAAATTCAATTTTTACAGGCCAATTTTGAAGATCCCTAAGTTGCTTCAGGGCTAGGCTGCCCTTAGGCCCAAACTAGATTTAGATTTGGTCCCCTTTGTTCGGCTTATTATAGCCCTTTAATAGCTAAATTAATCACCAATTATTCTACTTCCTAATCAATTTCCACAAAATCTGTTCAATAGTTAATGATGAAAAATTTTCCCATTTTTTGCTTCATATTTTGTAAAGATAGACTTCTTTCTGTACGATAATCCATTATTGCTCTTGTAGAATTTTTTTCCCCAAATTCTGAAGTACAAGTTGCACAACAATGTTTCGCAAGAACCGAGAGTTCTAGGGAATTTTTGTTTGAAGATATAGTTACAAAAATTTAAAGGAGATAAAAATTTGAATTTATTTGAATTTGAATATTTATATATAACATGTAATAATGATTAAATAATATAATAGTTTATAGAGTTTTTAAAATATAAATATATATATATATAACACTATTTGTATAAGTATTAATTTGATTATAAGTTAACATAATGATTGAATTGTAAAAAACTGTGCATATATGTAAGAGAAAAAAAATAAATAATTTTTTGTTGTTGTGTCTTTACTTTGTCAAGGGAAGCCATCAAAATTTTGTTCCAAACAAAACCCCAATGACTTGTTAACCTAAAAGAAATAAATGACTTAGCCATCAACCTTTCTATTTGTAAAAATTGCCACAATGACAGCAAAAAGACAGAAAATTATAATATATATAAATATATATATATATATATATATAAAGTTAGATGCGTAATTAGGAAATAAGATATAAAGAAAGATATCGCACTGTTTCATCTTTAATCCATGAGAAGAAACAATGGCCACATGCAAATTGTGTGGTTGTGGCAGTTGCCAATTTAACCTTGTGATGCCCTTATTCCACTCTTTGGTAGCCTTTTGGACTAACATCCAAATTGTCACATTAAAATAAGCGAATTCTAGTTTTCAGAAGTGGGTAATCCACTGGGAACCAAAAAAAAACAAGTACTCAAGATTTCATTCTTGTAGTTTCAAACATTTGTCTGAAATTTTTATTTTTAGTACGAACTTAACTAAAAAGGCCGAACCAAATTTATAAAGGAATCCGAGTTTATAGGAAATATGATGCATAAAATGGAAAGTGAGTCTTCCATTTACTTGGGACCAAATTAATTATGATAAATTTGAAAGCCATCACAATTATTAAAAAAAATTAAATACAAGAACACAAAAAATTTATTTGAATTTAAGTTTAATAATTTCCCTTTTATGCCTGTTTACTCAAATATTTAAAATTATTTCACTGCACTTATTTATAATCATATCAATACATATATGCTCAATTACATTCTCTTTTATACATATTTATACCTTATGACTCGATATTGTATCACACCCTTCAATTATCACTATATATGAAAATAATCAAACTCAAATAAATCTAATTTTACTGCCTATCGAAATTTATAATTAAACATGTTTTTTTATAACCAATAAAGGTTTTTATATTCCATTTTGTATTGAAATAATTAAACGAACATTGCCAAACCAAATTTTCGCACGGCTATGTTTGCTTGCGTATTTTGATGGGGAAAGAATTTGTTTGATACGAAAATTATGTTTTAATGTAAAATTCTAAAGAAGATAAAAATTTAAATTTGTTTAAATTTTAATATTTGTGTATAATATATATATATATATATATGATTATTATTAGATGATGTAATAATATACAAAGTTGATAAAATATAAACATATAAAAATTTAAGTATATTTATATACATATATATATATGTATTGAATTAATTGTAAATAAGTTTAAGAATTGAATTTTCAATATTTATAAACATACATAAAAAAAAATAATATTTAATTTAAATTTAAATAAAAAATTTGGACGGTTGCATATTTATTTTTGTTAAGATTTGGATGGATTGCTAACCCGTCTAGATAACTGAACAATCGCAGCGAATTATTTTCCTTAATTTGTTTTTTTTATTTTTATTTTTGCTGAATCCGCGAAACCGTACGAGGACTTAGGTTGTCCAGTTGCAGGACGTCAGAAATGAAAAGAGCTTGGCCCTTTAGTCAAAACCATTGGTGTTGTGTGACTATGACAACATTTTCCACTCGCAGGCCCCCATCATTGATTAAAAGCACACATAAAAACCGCTTCCGAATTCCCTTCCCTTCCTCGTTAGTTCCACCACCACTCTTACCCCCTTAACAGCTGTCCCCGGCCCCGCCCCCCCTCTGCTCTCTCTGTCTCTGTTAAACCATGAACCAAGAAGAAACGCGACCCTTACTGGGTTGTGACGAAGTGGGGTTCACCAGGAACTCCATGGCCACCTCTTTTTGGCAGCCTTTTACCAGGATATCCACCTATTCTGACCAGCGTAGAATCTTGGTAGACGATGAACCCGAAAATTACAATAGCGGATATGATGATGACGAAGCGGATGAATATTCAGCAGCTCCACTGACAACGGACTGTTGCTTCTCGAGACCCTTCTTGTTTCTTGACATAACCTGGAACTTGGCATTTGTTATGGTCTCCGTTTTTGTGCTGCTGGCCACTATTCAAGAGAGGCCCTCCACCCCTTTGAGGCTCTGGGTTTTTGGGTATGCTCTGCAGTGCCTTGTGCATGTGGGATTTGTTTGGGATGAATACCAAAGGCGGAGTCTTGATGATGATGTTGGTGGAGGTCCTGATTTTCGTTTCTGTTGGGTGCTTTCATTCTCTGCTCTCTGTCATAACAGGTAATTTTTTGTTTAAACGTGCGCTGTTGTGTTCAAGGTTTGATATGTCAAACTGGTGATAACATTTTGGTATTATTTTGGACTTTTTTAAGGGTTTGTTGTGATTTTGGTTTTTAAGGTTTTTTTAGTGTGGTTGTCCATATCCCAAAGCAGAAGCTGACAGATAGGTGAACGGTTCAACTGTTGACTTGTTATATTGTATAGTAGCTTTGAATAAAAGAATAGCGTGGAGTAATGTCATATAGTAGTAATTATTGGTTCAACGTCTAGTTAATTATCTATTTTAGAGCGGGAATGAGGTTGATAATGATCGGACGTCATTACTTGTTTGCGTCTGATGTTGAACTTTTTAAAGTGTTTGATGTTGTAGTTGTTGGATTAATTGCTCTCTGTTTCTGATTTGTATTTAATTATGTCTTTTTCGTCTGTACTTTGAAGTCTTATAGTAAGTAATAATGCTTTTCATTTATGAAGAATGTGCAAATAAAGAAAGGCGGTATTGGTCAGAAGTGACTCCTGTGAAGCATTCCTCTTGTACATACTGGTTATTGGATAAGAGTAGAAAGCGTGCGGTTGCTAAAATGGACTATGAAATGTGTATTTAGAGCAACTTGATTGAAGGTAGTTTGCACCAAACTGATGGTAGGCATGTTTGAAATTGGAGTTATGGATGTTTATGAGGTTGAATTATGAGATATTAAGAAAGGCCTAGATAAATTCAAGGGTCTGATTCAGGTGAAAATTTCAAGGTATATGCTAAATAAGAAGGAACGCAGGAATTGATCATATTGCCAATTGGTTACAATAGCGACTGATGGAGGAAAATTGGGAGAGAATCATTTGGTATGATTTCGGCTTATTAAGTAAAAGACAGCAGATTATTCAGTTTTTGAAATTGATGGAGCTAATTTCAGTCCTCAAGGAAGACCTCCAAAATCACATGAAAATATGTTAATAGAGGGATTGTGTCGATTGTAATTTCAAAAATTAGTCCTGGTGAAGAAAAAGAAAATCTAATTGATTTTGCCTCATAAGTATGGTTAAGGCTTTCTTGAGCAATTGACGGGAATACTCTAAAAATAATTGTACATTCTGATAGAACTTGTCGATAGAAAAAGTCATGACTCCACTACACCTTCAGACTCTGAGTTAGTGTTTGTTTACATTTTTATTGTGCAAGTTCTGTTGGACTCATCAGTGATAATTATCCAAGCCTATGGATGTTTCCATATAGTATTTTCTCATGAATGAGCCTATTTTTCTTCTTTTGCACATGAAGTTATAATAGTTGGGTTAGTAGTAATTAAATAAGATCCATTCTAATGTTCAGTGTGATGTAATGGCAGTCATGCAAGCTGAGTTTGTGGATAGCAAAACCTTTTGAAAGAAATGATTGATTGCTTGATTAATTGATTGATTTGTTGCATATTGGTGCATAATGATGTAGTGAGCATTCCTTTCGAAGGATCAAGTTGACTAGCTAAGTGAGGCCTTAGAAGAAGAGTGGAGGAATCCTTAGTCATACTCATAATTCCTAGCTGTCCCTTTTGAATCATACATATCACCCGTGCTCAGATTTTGGATAGCAGCCAATGAACAAGCTAGTTGGACTGACAAATTTCTTGTTACTGATATTGACAGAGAGGAAACTAATATTTTAACAACTGGAGATTCTACTAAAATTCATTTTCCCTTTTTTCTTATAATTTTCAGCATCATCCAGAAGTTGGAGTCCGTCAATACCATACTTTCATCAGTCTGGTGGGTTTTCGGATTTTATTGGATAGTGTTAGGAGGCCAGCCACTTCTGCAAGATTCTCCTCGTCTTTACTGGTATGTTCTATGTTCACATTTCGAAAAGAAAGTAGAGCTCCCTCTCTCTCGTGCTATTTGTTCCTCTCTTTATTTGTATGGATATGTGTGTGTGTGTGTGTGTGTAAAATGTTGTGTGTGTGCATGCTCGTGTGTTTGCCTACCGCTGTGATTTGTCATTCCAATTTTATTACTTCCTGTAAGAGGCTGAGTTTGTCAAGTCAAATATCATAATTGTTATACAATGTGTTTTCATATATTTAGCTTAATACCTTATCCTATGTTAATTTTCTTGGAAGTATTGACCCTAAAGCCCCGGATAATGGATTCTATACTGCAGGTTGTCGGTGATCTTTTTAGCCTTCGACGTGTTTTTTATTATCTTCTGCATTGCAATGGCCTGCATTATTTTCTTTTTTCTGTTCTGCTGTTTTCCGATCGTAGCTACAGTTGCCTATGCAATGACTATGGGAAATGGAGCCTCAGAAAATGATATCAGGTCTCTTCCCAAGTATTTATATCGGCGGCAAGGCACTGTACAGACAGTTAAGAATGACAAGAAGCCGAAAGTTAATTTAACAGCACTGCCTGGAAATAATATGTCCGTGGAAGAGCTTGTTCTTCATCCTGAGGATTCTGTAAGTATTTATCATCTCTCTCCTCTGGTTTTGAAGGCACTTTGTATTTTGGCGGTGACCATCTATTGTCTCTTTGTCTCCCAATCAACCAAAAGCTTTTTTGCTCTTTGTTGTTATCCTTGGGTTGTAAAAATGGTGCCCATGGTCTGCATCTAACTCGTTTTGTGAAACTTTTTTTTGAGTTTTTTTATCACCAAAGCAACTGAATATCATTTTCATAGTCATTATGTTCCTTAAATTTCATGTGGACAATTTGGCTTAAACACTTCAGCTGCAATCTATGTATTTTCGTCTTGATTCATTGGTTATCTTTACTTTATTTGATTTATACATACATACATACATACATATATATATATATATATAGAGAGAGAGAGAGAGAGAGAGAGATTTGGAAGTACAAAAGTACTCTTATTTTGTTGAACAGTAGCTCACACGCGCTGGGTGTAAGAGTGGGAGCATCCTTAAGAAGAGGATCTCTCACTTTCTGAGTCCTTCAGTAAACAAATACGTGTTTCAATTGTCATTTGCTGGTTTTTCCCAACTTGTAGCAAGTTGCCGACTTGAACTGGATACGAAACTGCTTCATATCAATCTTGTCTTTTCATTGGTTCGTCTTTTGCTGACGTTTACGACATCTTTCCCAAGCAGGAATGTTGCATATGCCTCTACAAGTATATAGATGGAGCAGAGTTGTGTACCCTTCCCTGCAACCACCATTTCCACCATAAATGCATTACTAAATGGCTTCGTATCAACGCAACCTGTCCTCTTTGCAAGTGCAGCATTCTCAGGGGCGACATGTTGGTCTGACCTGTCTCAGTTGATACTTGGGACACATCGAATTACTTTCAAAAGATCGGAAAAAAATAAAAGATTTGACCCATAAACACCTTTCCTCTGGCTTGCTAATTAGCCAGCTAATGTACAGTGGGAAAAATTGCAAATCCAACCAACTGTTAATTTAAAGGTAGTCTTGCATTGGCTTTTCTTGGATGTAACATGAGTTGCAAATTTGCCACTGTATCTGTAGCTGGATTATGATATAATACTGTTATTTTAGCCATTAGCTGTGACGGCAGAAACTATCAGTGGAAAATCTGGTTGAACCACATATGATTTGACCCAAGTGGACATAGTGACTGAAATGCGATTTAAGATTGATAGATCATATGTTATACGACAGGTGTAAATAGCACTTTCATCATGTGACTAGTGGGTTTTACATAATTTGATTTGAATACAGAGAGATGCAAGTCAAAAGATTCCAATCCTCCACCAGATGGATAGGATTGTAAGAGTAAGTGGGCATTCCGCCTTGACACGTGGGTGGATTGTGCTCCTTTATGTCTCATCATTGGTTTTAGTCAACTTCAATATCATTAGGAACTTCGATGTTGTTAATGGAATGCTTAATGCCAAGAGATGACGGCAAGGAATCAACTGAGTTTCATCCCAATCTTCATCTCCCCACTAAGATTGCACAGAAGACTGAAGCAAAGTGAATTCGGGATTAATGTAATATTGCTCCAACAACAATCTGATACAAACATCATGTGTAGATGGAGTACGCATAATAAATGTTATATATTGATTCTCTACCAAGAAATTAAAAAATAGAATGATAAATTATAAATAATTTGAGAGTTATAGAATTAGAAATATTGACTAAAATGTTTCTCAAATTAATATATAACAAAAATCAAGAAAAATATTAAGTACAAAAGCTAGAATCAAGGAGAGAAAATTGTGATGAATTTAATTTTGTTATGTTTTACAAATTTTTTTATTGTGAAGGAAAATATTAGTTTTTGTCATCACAATTAATTCTCTCAGTATTCTTACCTTTGACTTTCATAACATAAGCAAATTAATAATCAAATTGACTAATTTAATAAATCAATCAAATTAAAAATTATATACAAATTAACAAAAAAAATATTATATAGTTAACTAAAAACTCAAAATTTATTATAATCATAACGATACATATAGAAACATACATATTGATTCATGCACTCCCGATTTAAAGTGGGCAGAAAAAAAATCCCCCAAACCCATTTCTTCTACTACCGGGCACGTGCAATCGATCACCCACCCCCATTTGCCATCTCTAAAAACGATGTGGATTATTTACCCAAAGCTCTAGGTGCGTGTGTTGCGAGTCTTAGATCCAAGCCTAAGGCCCACACATAACACAAGAATGGACTACAATTAACAGGGAAAACATTGACCCCACTAGTCTTGTCTTACTTCTCGAATCAACTGCAGGCCTAAGATAGAAAGTGGAGTTGCAATCTTGCTTCCCGTTGCTTCCAAATCAATTCAAAGCCAGTAATAAAGAAAAGAGTTCAATATGCTGTTTTGCAGGCAGGGAAAAATCAAACCTTCCCGTCACCATTCCTAAAGGGTAAAATTAATGAAAATGGAGGATTGAAGAATCATCTAAATATTTGCAACCAACATAGCTACTTTCATGTCAGCAGTAGTTATCAGTTCTCTGAATAGATAAAGAAGCTGCAGAACGACAGCCATTTGTTAAAAAACCCTCCTGAGTAAAGAGAACGACTAAATTGCAATTCTATAAGGAGCACACACAACATAGAGTTCCTAAGTCAACAAGATGACCAACTTAGAATCAATCAGCTACAAATTACTCGAGTGCATTAGTTCATTCTTGGCCATGAAGTCATCCAAACCTGTAGATAATTAATACTGCCAGATACAAAAGATAACACTAGATAGTAGGGAGATGGCTTGGCGTTAATGGCCACTCAACCAAAAACCCACCACAATGCAGGCTCTATTATAGCTTTGAGTTATTACATTTTATCAATTGTTTGCATATTCCCAACACAAACATACAATGAGAAAAAAGAGGTGAAACAAAACATTGGCATGACAATAGCATAATGACTGAATTTATATAGTAAAGCACGTATCAGGTTCCTACCTCCTCCAAAATCATCTTCAGAAGAAAAAGTGGAAATGACATGGTTTCACCCACATATGCAATTATTGAAAATGAATTACAACGCCACAAGAGGATAATTGCAGTAAACAGTTCGGAAAAAATCAACAGTAAACCTGCAAAGTACCCAGAGGTAATGACTAAATATTATTGCTCTTCTTCAAATTTGAAGGAGGCCAGCGCCCCTTCTTCCTCAAATGGCGCTCCCTTACAAGCCTCTTTGCTTTTAACTTGTAACTGCCATGTCGAAGACTTCGCGGTGTGTTCTCAAATGGCAAACTTGTGTTCTCAAATTCAGATTAAGAACTGCAAAATAGGCAAGCATAAGTGCATCTATCGTCAAAGCACCAAACATTTTTATAAACTTGCACTTACAAGCATGAGTGAGTCGGTAAGTGGAAGACGGAGGCAGGGTAAGAGAGGAGAGGGGACAGGCAACGAGGAGAGACATCTCTGCAGTGTTCGTTCCAAGTATAGATGAGCCTTCTTTCACCTTAGATTGGATTACCCCGCGGCGGTGATGGAATTTTGATATTTAGATTAATTTACTTTCCTTCCCCTACCCCCACCCCAACTATTTTAAATTGGTGCTTGACCCCAAAACTTTGACAATTGTAGCCCTAAGCCCCTTTACCATAGAAAACTAGCTCATTTGCATGGGGAAAGCGGATAGTTAACTCCTAAACACGGGTTGTTTGTAATTTTTGCCCCAACCTTTTAGAATAATCAAATTTAATTTTATAACTCTTGATTTTGATAACATTCAAATTTTAACCGTTTCTCTATTTTGTATACTACACAAGTCCATTTAGACTGCAACAATGCAGAATTACATAACCATCTTTATTCAAATTTGGATGAGACATGATGGCTCCCCTTAGGAATTATTCTTTTCTCCAAGCCTGTTAAAACTAAAACTCTACATATTACAGCCTTACAAGGGTACAAACCTTTGCAAACAAGGCATGAGCCCATATCACATTTCCCTGCTGTAGACAAACAAACCACATCACGCAGAACCCAAATATTCAACTCAAGTCATCTGGAACAAACTGTAATTCTGTAAATATTGAAACAAACTTAAGATCCAGCTACAACAAAATTCTCCAACACAAAGGCGTCACAACACTTATGGTTCACCGGCACGCCCGAATGGAAAGTCACAGGATTTCAAGGATAATAAGCAGTTATTAAAACCAAAAGAGGTCTATTAAGCCGAATTACAATAAATAGAAAGTGATCTGGCAATAGCACTTAGAGACCAACTACCGTCTCAATGAGCTTGTCGACAGTAGCAACCAACATCCTTAATAGACAAAGAAAGCGTGGCCAGAGTGCAAATATTAAATCAGACAAACATATGCAATTCAGGTCTACTGAATATATTGGTTTCCTCATCCTCCAGAACAGGATAAGCAGTAACAAGTGCATCCTGAGAACCAATATAGAGAGAATTATAGATTTTCCAGTACACTTCTCTGACCTTCCTGGCAGGATGGAACAGTCCCTGAAGACAATAGTTCAATACAATAGCTGCCCCCAAGGCCACCCTCATTCCCTCAATAGCTTCCATGACTGCATTAATGACATGTGGGGATGTCTCGAAGATGTTCGGCCAGACATAATTCATCAGGTGGATCAGAGCATCCTCACATCCAAGACCAGCAACTCCCAGGGCCATGTGCTTCACAGCTGAAGCTGCGGTTTGCCTATGAACCAAATCTCTGTCCATGAGAGCATCCTCCAGTAATGGAGTAACTGCGTATATGTAGTCTTTTCCCATCTCGCCAATGTATTCAAACAGGAAGGAAAGTGACTTGAGAACACCATTCTGAACATTGAGCTCAGGCACACGATATTCGTTCATCAATGCAGGTAAAACTGTAAAAGGCGAGCATGTTTCTGCAACAATAGCAATGGCCACAGTCGTGCACACACGATTTTGACGTTCCTGCACTTTGAGGTTATTTAACAGTGTTGCAAGAACATCTTGCGGTCCAATAGCCTTAGCAATATAACCAAAAGTATTCACAGTTGCTCTACGTATACCCTTTTTATGTGCTTTGAGCATCTCCAGAAGTTCAAAACAAATCCTCATCCACTCCCTTGCAGGAACAAATTCAGCTCCACGATCAGCAATTCTACCCACAAGATCAATACAATTTTCTTGAACCTTCTCATGGCGATTCTTCAAGATTGGAGTCAGCCGAGGAAGCAAATCCTTGATTGGTGGTGTCATTTTAGTCATACCAATAACATTGACAATAGCCTTGAGAGCGCCCAATATTGAACCCAAAACTTCAGGGTATTCCTCCCCCAAATACTCATATAAAACAACACCAAGATGGCCCATCAATTGTTCTTCTCCACACTGTTTCATAACTACAGCAATCCTAGATATAAGATCGGCTGCTTGTTGTCTCACTTTGGCACTCTTATTGTTGAGCCGCCATTTTATAGTACCACATATCTGGGGAAGATATGGCTTCACTCTCTGACCAAGGGCGTTCACAACAGCACCAAACCCATTAAGCATAACATTGGCGTCATCACTAGTCTGCTCTTGGAATGCATAGAGTATTCCATCAATTAATAGCTCTTCTAAGCGAGCATCAATATCAGATGCTCCCAGATTAGCAACCACTTTCTCAATTGTCTCCATAACCATCCTTCTATAGGGCTCACTTTCATCTTTGAGGTCTTCAACAATTCTACCTACTATATCAGCAACACCAACCTTATTAGCTATCTCCACAGTTGTTTCCACCAGCTGCTTGTAGTTTCTCCTGTCCAAGGCCATCCTCCTGACCCAGAAATTACGAAAGAACTCTGGTAGAATATCATTTCTAATATAATCTGCCTCCACACCTTCAGTACTCACACACTGCTTCACCACTTTCAGCACAATCTTCTTCATTTCTTCATCTGGTGACTGGAATTCACGGATCAGAATAACCATAACTTCCTTGGTATAGTAGCTGGCATATATGGCATCCATGAGTGGTATGATAAAACCTATGGCCTTCAAGAAGGCAGCCAAGACCTTCCCACGATGGGATCTGATACCCTTCCATAGAGGCTTCAACACTGAATCAAAACTTTCAATACCATAAGGGGCAGCAGCCTCAGCAAGAGCAGCCAAAGACAGAGCGGTGATGGTTCTGACTTTCTGATTTTCATCATTAAGCCCATGTTCAATAATCTCAACCAGGGACCTCAAATGAGGAAGAACAGCACACCCTATTAGAATTGCAATCTGCTGCACAATCTTGATACCTGTGTGGCGAGCTTGCCATGACTTCTTACTCTGACAGACAGCTTTCAAAAATGGCAGTAATGCAGGTATTCCAAGGGCAGAGGCAACAACACTAAAAGCTCTAGCAGTGGTGTTTCTGACATACTCATCAATGTTGTCTATGTCTGGACGCATTGCTGCAATCATGGTGGCCAATCCAGCCGCCTTGCTCAGATTTGAGATGATTTCTCTACCTTCTACACGAGCATAGTAGTCCTCATCAATCAACAGAGGCTCAATAACCACCAAAATTTTGTGAACATAAGGACGAACCAATTCATCCAACTTGTAGAGAACCCTATCAATAACTTTCACCAACAAATGTCTCTCCTGGTCTTCCAATGTTGGCTGCATTAGCAGTGGCAGAATACGGTTAAAAAGTGGCCCAGCACCAAATTCCCTTGCCTTGTCAGTGAGCTGCCTCAGGGCAGTTTTTCTCTGCGGAGGAGTGCCATTTTTAACCTTTAGCAATAGTTTCATGATCTTTCGTTCTTTCTGCTCATCAGGTGATAACTCCTCTTCATTTTCTTCATTCAGCAGTGAACCAAAGTACTGATAATCTTCAGGTTTCATAAATGGTAAGCCACCAGGCAACTCTTTGGGCACATCAAACTGCTGGCCTCGGTTTTCTTCTGGAATGTTGTACAGAGGCGTCGCCATTGGAGTTGGTGTAGCAAGAAGTTTCCGGGCAGGAGTTCTGATAGGAACATAGGAAGCAGGAGGTTCCAAAATCTTATACCCTTCTTCAGGAAACATTGCATCAAGCTCCTCATCCATTAATGGCCGATTCCTTTCCTCAATATCCTTCTCCCACCTCATTAAATTATATTGTTCAGGAGTCATTGCACTGCGCATAACGGCATTTGGTGTGGGGGTAGCCACATCGGCAGCCCCAAAGGGAGTGACACCTGGTGTGTATGCTGCAGCAGGGGTAGCTCCTGGTGTAGCACTGCCCATGGTGGCTGGAGTTTCATCCCACCTTGACCTCTGCCTTTTGGGAGTTGGAGTAGCAAGCCCTCCCAGCTTTGGCGTTGCATCCCAAGCCATTCCTGCAGGGGTTGCTCCTGGTGTAACCCCTCCAGCAGGAGTTGCATCAGCATCATTTAGTCGCCCTGGAGTTGGAGTCTCATCCCATCTATTTCTCCTTGAAAGCGATGGTGTAGCATCCCCAATTCTCCCAGGTGTTGGGGTAGCATCCCATCTCCCTATCCCAGGAGTCGAGTCAGGTAAATCCCAATCAGAACCTGTCTTAGCCTTCTTCCCACCGGCACTCTCATCCTGAGACACGTCCCACCTATTCCTCTTCTTTGGCTTCTCTACATCTTTCTCCTTCTGTGCCTCCTCCTCTTCCTTCTTCTTCTTTGCTATCTCCCTCTTCACCTCCTCCTCCTTCCGCTTTAGTGCTTCTTCCCTCATAACATCAGCATAAGTCCTCACCTCAGGCCCAGGTGTTTTATCTAAAAATGGATCATTCCTCTCCGGTGATATAATCCTATTCAGCCGCCGCCTCCTATAGTCATCTTCCCTATCAACAATCTTACTTGGCTGCTTAAACCCTGTTATCTCATCCTCCTCACCAGTTCTTAGAGGCTCCTTAAAAAACTGCTTTGGAGCAGTAAAGGAAGCCATTTTACGAACGATCTCATTCTCTGTTGCATCCATGTTATCCTCATCATCATTCACTGCGATGGATTGCTCATAGCCCTCAAATTTGTTTGCACTATAAAGATCAGTGTCAAAGGTTAATGAGGTGATGGCAGCAATGTCCTTCTCCATTTTTTGCCTCTCTTCTTTGACCCTCTGAATCTCCGAGTCCACATCCATTTTTGTTATCTCTGCGTTTTCTCCGAACTAAAACAACAAAACCTAAACCTGACCTGAATCCAAAGGCCTGCAGTCAACAAGAAAAATAAGAAAGTATTTGAAAAGAAGCCACACAAAAATCCAATATATAACCCTCAGACCTGTATAAAAAGAAAGAAGAACATTAAAATAAATAACTGGATAATTATCCTTGCATATAGTAACAACAAATTATGGTGAGAGATTAAAAAGAAAAAGTTACCCTTCCTTTATCTAACGTCCAAATATCACAAGCACTCGGCACACACCGACTACACATGCAAGGAAACATAAATAGTAGCTCCAATTACACACAAAAATCAAACCAAAAACACCTTGTAACAGAAAAGAAGGAAATCATAGCACGAACCTAGGCTAGGGTTTCACGAAGTCCGCGATATTTGATATCCACTCTTTCTCCTGTTTTTTGGAAAAAAGGAAAGTTCATGAGGTGCGCGCAAAATTTAAGGTAACACCAAAGAATAATCAGAAAACATAAACAACAATTGATTAAGAAACGACGCGTTAAAAAGAAAAAGACAAATATTCAGACATCGGTGCATTTAAAATCACCAAATAGTCCACAGCACAGACATCTGAAATTAGGGCTTTTGCATAGATCAGGAAATTCAACCAACCTGATTTTGGCTATTTTCTTTGGAGCAGAAGAGTTTTGCCTATCAAATGAGAACTAGTGTGCGGATGTCAACATATATTTGGAGTACCCAAATGATCTGTTGGAGCCCTACCGACTTCGAAGTGCCACACGCTACAGTCAGTTTCGAATTCAATCTTGTCAAATAGTCCGCTGGCGAAGTCCGACCCGAGAACATTGCCAACCAATTGGCCCAAACAATTTGCGGCCCAAAAGAATATGAGAGTGCTTTAATAAAATGACGTAAAACCCCTTCGGCATAATCTCGATCGCCGCCAGGTATGTGAGCATTGTGATGTGATATGGGTAATTTTAGAAATAATAGCATAAATAAGTAATGTTGGATGGAAGACAAATACAACATGATTTGCTTCAGAATGTGAGAAATCTTGTTGTAAGCCTAGAGGCATTCAAACATTTATGAGTACTAAAAAATTTGGAAAATCACAATCGACTTGGGAATGAGTTTAGGTAACAGTGGAAATCGGAGATCAGCATTGTATTTTGCATGAAATTCTGAAAAATTATGTACATGGATTATCCTAGTCGTGTGCTTTTATTTTTGCACTGATGTTCTGACTTCAACTCCAAGACATTATTTTGATTGGCATAATGAGCTTTTACTTTGCTCTGTTTTCTTGTTTTGTTTATTATTTTTGGTACCTTTTCCATCAAGAATAGACAACTTGCACCTTGAAGTTGGATCACAAAATAAATACTTATTTATGATTGGGGCATGAAGCATTGAATCCCACAAAAAAACAACTCCAAAATGCAAGAGGTGGCAATATTAGCTTGAATGGATTGGTAGCAGGTGGGTGACTGCCTGTGAAGCTCATTCAAGTGCCCTCTGTCATGCTTGTAATGCTTTGAGGTTTGAGGAATCTTCTAGGCTATATATTGGACTAAAGCTTGAGAATTCAGTAAGGAAATTGCTGCATATTCTTTTTGTCGAGGTCAATTGTTTTGTCGCATAGGCCTTTTGCTTGTCCAGTGGATGACTGTCATTCTAGCTATAGAAGAAAGGATCACTTAACTAGGCATATGATTCAATATCAAGGGAAATTGTTTGAATGTCCTGCTAAGGAATGGAAGCAGAAGGTTCACATTTCAGTGTAATATGAAATGGCACATGGAAGAGTTCCACAAAGCATCCGTTTCTGCCAATGTCGAGCCACCAAGGAAATGTCTTTCCAGAACTTGGGTGTTGAAAGGTGATCAAATATCCATCCAAATTGCATAGTCTATGTTTTTTTTCATTTTTTTTGACTCTAGAAACACACACTGTAATTATTATACTTTTTAAATTTTATTTCTATCTCTCTTTTACTTTTACACACTTTTCAAGAAACAAGAAAAATACACATAAAAGCAAATATTAAAAAATGAAAACAAACATAGCCATAAACATGTAGATTTACATGGTAAGATATTGCTTTGGGAACTGTACTGCGAACAAGTTATTTTTTGGTTCTTGATGATTCCCTTCAACAACATGATGCGGAGCCTCAGTATTGAAGCCTCAGTTTTTGAGATACACTAATTGCCACCTCCTGAACCTATATTGTGCTTCTTGTCTAAGTGCAGTTTAGGTGGATAGCCTTTTGTTCAGTACCTGGCTGTATGAAACATTTCGCCAATGAGCAGTGCCATTAAAGACCATCTCTTGTCTTGTCACCAATACATTGTCTGTGATTATTGTGGTTCCCAGCAGTTGAAAATTTTAAGTGACATCTTGGCATGCATGACGCAACACGTCTTTGGAAAGGATAAGTGTAATTATGATGGCTGTTTGCGCGCATTTGCAACTGTTAAGGCCCCTGCTATTCATATTCCATATATTTGTATTCTTTGCTTCCCTATATTAAAGCGTGTTGAGCAATCTAGTTTGTGGTATTTGGCATGTGTGGCTCAACTCTTATGATGTGTTATCTCTATTACAGAGATCAAATCTCAATGATCACATTAGATCTGTACGTTCAGAGCTAAAGCCATATATGCCTGTGGCATTCCTGGTTGTTACAAGAAATTTGCATTTAAATGTGGGACAAGCATGAAAAATCTGGATGCCACATCTATACCCCCATGAGTTTTGGTTGCTTCGACAATCTATGTAGCATGCTTGCCGTGATGGCACTTGACGCATTTCACTTCCTCAGCATCATGGAAGCTTCTTGGTCCAATACCTTACCTTCCTATTTTCATGTCCAGGGAAATTTTGAAGAGTCTGATGAGCAATTTGGCTCTAGACCACAGCGTGGCAGGAAAAGAAAGTTCCCAGTCACTGAAACTCTACTTCGAAAAAGGGTTGTTCCACCTGGCAAATCAGATCTTACGAAATTACTTCGAACACGTGGATGGTCAAAGTTACAATCGGCAATCCCTTAAATGCCCTCTCTGGTCACCCAGTGAGGCATCATCCACAGAATTGAAATACTAGGCTATGCCAGGAAGAGGGGTTTTGGTGAAAGGTGATATTTGGAGTGAGTGGTGGTAGGATGGAGTAATATATTTGGTGGTATAACTTTGATATTTAAAATTTTTGATTTATTTATATATACACACACGCACACATACATACAAAATATATAATAATAATAACTGTATAATGTAATAGTATATATAGATAATAATTAGTTTTTAAAATATAAAAATATATATATTTATTTGATTGTGAATAGGTGTAATGATAAAATAATAATTAGTCAGTTTTACGAGAAGGGAAAATTTTAAATTTGAATTCGAATGAAAATTTTGTTAAATAATGTATTTATTAGTATGATGTTTAATGGTATGTTGAAGATTAGAAAATGGATTCCTCTCAGTTTTTGTAGCAGCTGTAGGGAAACATGTTACATTATGCCTTCAGGTATCTGTAGAGTCAAAAAGCCCATGGTACCTGGTCCCAAATGTTGGAAAATGCACAGCTATGTTCTTGGACAGATTCATTTGTACCATACAAGAAAGCCAATGTTCGATCTTTTGATCTATTTGGTCGAACCAGGAAGGAAAGATACCAAAATTCATTCTTTTCTCAAAAAGTAAAGATCTGTTACTCAACTAAAGTGTGTGAAGTAACTACTAAATAACTTTTTTTACTCGTTTTATTCTTCAAATTGAAGTTTTATTTCACAAAGCAATTGAGGTAAAAGATCATATCAAGACCACACACTGGGCCTCGGTTGGACCAGATCCAATACTGGAGTAGAGCCTTAGTTACCAATTTATTTATGTCATTTTAGTCTACCCATTTGCTAAGACATATTCTAAATCAAATACTTATTGCCAAAATAATTTTAATTTACAAATTGATTTTATTTTCGTGTAGATCTTGCATGGTTCACAGTAGGTCCATTTTTCTTCTTTCGGTCATTTTAGATCCATATATCCCACTCCGTACCCAATAAGCCCAATTCATTGGGTTTAGCTCAGGATTCAACCCAGAATCCAAGAGCCTTAAAGAGAATGTTCCCAAGATTGGGACTCAACCCACTGAACCTCTTTGCCCGGGATTTGGACTACCGTACCTCATTGCATTTCATTAATTTCTACTTGGACCAAGTTCCCGGAAACCTGTAATTTGTGCCCGCGTATATGTATTTGTACCCTAAACAAATAATTAGTTGTTAAGAAGATTAATATTTTAGAATCCGACTATCTCTTATTCGAAAAATTGTTCACATTTTCGACTTATTCTGGGCGGTTTAGGTTGTATTAAAGTTTGTCAAGTGAAGAGATAACAAAATATCTTGGCTCTTAATATCTATCTACACTATATTATTAAATTGGAGCTATTTTAATTGCACAATATAAAATGATTTATTTACTCTGTTTTAGTTTCACAATATAAAATTACATGTTTGTTTTTATTTTAAGTTCTTTTGGTTTTTTAATCTTTTATTTTTCCCTTATCTTTATTTTGTTTTATTTGCGTTTTCTTTTAAATTTTCTCACTTTTAATTTTTTTTTATTTTCTTATTTTAAGTACTTTCTATATTTTAAATTTTAAATAATATTATTTATATTATTTAAAAGAAAATAACCTCATAATATATAAATAATTTTATATACTCTTAGTGTGTGTGTGCAAATTTTACTAGTGTCAATAATGTCTTTGTCACTTGAGAGAGTTGTTGATTTTGGTTTGGTAGTTTCCCTAAAATTGCATTGATGCTATTCCGGCAAATCTTATTGATATTTGTTGTTTGAAAAAACTAATATGTGTATATAATAATATATAGTTGTAGTGCGATTCCACCAAACAAACTTAAGAAATTTTAGATTTGATTATCTAATCACATTTGATATCTCCATTGAAGACCATTATGGATTGGATTTAACCTTAACATAACCTAACCATAGAAATTACAAAAACCTAACACAATCCTTTGCTTTTCACCAAAATTTTTGAGTTCATTCAAACTCCGTCGGGATTCTTCCGCTTGAAGGAGTGGTGTGGTGCTTCCTACGTTTGTCATTCCTTAAGGACATAGTGGGATGGTCAAATGAATTAGAAAATCTCTTATGAAAGAAAATAAAACCCAACTGTCTTGTCTTGTTTCCCTCTTCAAGAAAGAAAAATCTTTTGTCGAGAAGAAAGTGCTTTGGACCATTTGGATTCTACTTAGCTTTTATGGATTGATAGTTGGAGCAGTTAAATGGTCACACCATACCATTGTCACTCTCCAAGTTCTCCATCCCAAACTAATAGAATCCCACAATCGTCCTGTTTATTTTACACCCAAATGAAGATTGTGAGTTTGAAATTCTTTATTTTATTTTATTTTTTTTTAACAAATGAAGTGCGTAGCTAACAAATAATGTAGGTTTGTCTCGAGGTATTAAATATTTAATTATTTTTGAAAAATTCTCATATACAGTTAAGGGCCTATCTTTAATTAAAATTGTGCAGTAATACTTGTCGACATCGTGAAATGTATGTTTGCGTATGAACTTCAGATATGTGTCGTCGTGTGTATAAATTTAAATAGTTCCGCATGATCTTTCTCTAAATGGCAAACTAATATTTCGGGTTATATGAATTCTATTTAAATATACTATAAAATATTGATGTAGCGTCAAGAATGAAAAAAACCATTGTTAATTGGTGAAAAAGAAAAAAATAAATAAATAATGAAATCATGAGGCGATAAGCATGAAATTAGCAAAAAAGAAAAAAACGGGGAAGGCAACGGACAGGAAATTAAAGGGTGAGCTTTTAATTTTCAATTTTATGGGGAAGACTTTGACAAAGTCAATACCACGTCACCGCTTACGAACTACAAACTTTGCCCCATCTGCGGCAGCTGGTCATTGGTCAACAACCTCCCCCACTATTGCTACTTGCTGCTACCCTCCAACCCACATAATAATAAATAAATAAAATTTAGGTACTTTTGTGATGGATCCATGTAAAAATAATCAGTATTCAATTAGTTGTTTATAATAATAATAAAAAAACAGATAAATTGAAGTGGGGCTTTGATGTTATGCTATTGTTGCAAGTTAATTTACCACCAACTTAGAAAATTTAATAGACAAATAAATGGACTTCTTCACTACCTCAATAAATTCCAACGTCACATTTCTCCTTATTTCTCTATGTATTAGAAATCTACGTATCTGCTTCTCAAATTTTTTATAATGGAAATTTTATTGTGCCATGTATTCGATTACTTAAAACCATATAATTAGTGTTTCTTGTCTCTACTTTTGAGGATAAGGATTAAAATCTCAATGCAAAGATAAAGCAAGAATGTCGATTTGACCAAGTTACCAGATTAAAATCCCGTAATGCTCAGTGCGCACATCAAATCTTCTCTTTCCTTTTTCCCTTTTTTCTTTATTTCATCTTTTCTTGTATCTCCATCAATATAATATAGGCATGTATTTATATAAATGTAATAAGATTTAAAATAGTACACATAGAAATTATATATTCATAGGATAAAAGAATTTAGGTTAAAAATGGCACGCAAGATTTTTTATGGGTTATGTTTGTTTTTAAATTTTTCTCATTTTTTATCTCATCAAAATTTATACAATCCAAATATTTTATCCAATTAAATTTGTATTTATGTTTCAAATTCAAATTATTCTCTCATTTTTATCTACATGAATATTTAAAATTTAATCATTAACCTACTTACAAACAAATTAACAATAGTATATATGTGCACACGCGCTTAGAATATTCATGTATGTGTGTGAGGTGTATATGTGTTTTTGTCTTGAATATTAATTGTTATATTTATATACTATCAAATAATCATTATGGTATATTTATATATACAAAACTTCGAATGAATTAAAATGTATACTATTAAAATTTTACTCATTTTTATCTATAACAAAATCAACACCCAGACACCCAATGCGATTTGCTGTGTGACAGTCGATATATGTCAGTTTTGAATTGATTTGGGTGTACACTTAAAAAATTGATTGCCATGCTTGTCATTATACGACGCATCTTAATTATTTATTTTTTCAATTGGTGATGTGTACCTATACCAAAATTCAATCCATCGTTACTTACAAAATCATTGTTCAAAGTTCTTCAAGTTCATTGTCATTTAGATGGGCTCACCTTAAAATTTTTACAAAATATTTTATTAATTATTTTAGAATTTATAAGATACAGGTCAAGAGTATTTTTACAAAAGTTTTGAGAAATAAACGTATATCTATGAAAATAAATAGGTGTGCATGCGTGCACAATAAGAACCTCGAAAAATAAATAAATCTCACCTTATTTCAAGGAATTTTGTTGAACCTCTTTAATATAACTTCTTATATTTAGAAAAAAAAAGAAGAAGAAGAAGATAATTTCCAACATTTTGTATGATCTATAAACATTTTATAATTGGAATTTTACTGGTGTGAAGGGTATAATTTCTTCTTGTATTTTATGAGTTATAAAATGCACATGTAATAAGCGAGCATATATTCTATCATTTCTCTAGAATAAAATATTATTATTAGATACAAAAATATATTATCAAACAGTTAAAATAAATTAAATTCTACTTTTATAAAATACTTCAAAAGCATATGAATTATTCTTCTCCCCTTAGTATTTAATAATGAGAATAATATACTTTTTGCATGTCAAAATTGAATGGAGTTGCAACTATTTATCTTCAAAGCTAAGCTTATTCATTTTTACTTATATCTCATAAGATTTTTCTTCTCTAATTCTTTTGGGCGAATACTCTTGAACATCATTGTATTTCTAAAATTATCTTACAACATATTTAAAGGAAAAAAGCCGTCAACAACAATTTATGAACATCATACGTGTTTGATTGTGAGCAATAAATTCTTGTGAATTCAACTTTGTGGAAGTACACAAGCAATCTTCATTCTTCAATCGTTCCTTCAAGGAGGACAGTCAACACTGGACAGAGGCTGTTAGATGATCGGCAAGGAAGATCGGACGGTGGATATAGCGATAATGGAGTGCACACGCGTCATCAGAACCGGACATGTCATTAAATGCGCTTTTCTAAGCGAATGGCCCAAGCGCAAAGGCGTGGTCTTTTACGTATAAATAAAAATAAATTACTTCACTGATCATTTTATTCAAGAAAAAGATACATTATGATTTGGAAAGAAATGACGAACTAGGAAATTAAGGAGGAGTGTTTAATGGGATGTGGGGAAAAAAAGAAAAAAAAAAACAAAACAAAGAAAGTCCCACGAAACATAAGTAGGAAAGCATCCCAGGAAAGGAGGCAGAAAATATCACAACAATGAGAGAAATGGGAGGACTAATATTAATGGAGATATTATTGACTATTTTTCATTTAACAATTGAAGGCATCAACACATGGTTTTTCTGACGCGAAATATAATCAAACAATTCAAATAAATAAATAATATATAACACATGGTCTGTCTTGCTGTGAATGCGATGCAATCGAAAGTTAAGGGAAATTTATTCAAAAACATATTAAATTGATTTTCCAGAAAAAAAAAAAAAACAATAATTTTGTGGTCCAGTCAACTGGAAAGGGACAATGTAGTACAATCAAGGACAGCATCCCTTAGTTGACCCGCCAGTCTTCCTTTGAACGGTTCAACTCCATCCATGCATCGGCCCAAGGGCAAGAACATTGAATAATCCTCTCTCTCTCACACACACAATCACACACGTAATTAAAGAACAATTTAGTAAGATATACCCTTGTTTGAATAATTATGGATTTGTGAAAACCAAAGGTAAGACGACAAATGCACTAAAATCCACTAATGATTATGTACTCTTCATCCGAAATATGTAGAACAAATTTTCAAGTATTAGGTTAATGAGACAAATAAGATATTAATGTATTGACACTGAATTGTTTAGGCTTAACGTTTATATATGTAATTTCATTCACTAAAGTTTACGATGGAAAGATTTTGCTCACTTTTTGAAACAAAACCATCAATTAAATTATTGTTTGGATAAGTTTACCTATAATATTCTTTGAAACTTATTAACTTTTAAATCTTATTTAATGAAAATATTGTTAAAGTATTAGGATATAATAATATCTAACAATTTATAATATCTTGTTTGATCTCAATAATATGAATTTTATGTCATAATATATTATAATTAATTATAATTATTGTAATGTTTTATTTATAAAATGACACGACAGAATGTTTCTAAATAAGTTTGATAAATTTTTTATTTTTTAAGAAAATTATGATGGTTAAGTATTTTATTTTTTGAATTTATTTTTTTCTCAGAAAAGTTTATATGTTTATTTACTTAATTAATTTATCAAACACGAACTATAATTATGTTCTCAAACATTTGATAGAATAACTTTGAAGGCGTGTAACCTTCTCCAAACGCCCTCAAAATTTTCATTTGAATATTTAATACAATATATTTTCGTCCAATAAGGAGGCTTTATGCCATGATAATTTGAATGGAAGATGTATATTATTTTCATATTCTTCAATCATGTCATGTCTCGGTACAAAATTTGCTTTCTCATACTATATATGAGACTATGCATTTAACATGAGGTTGTAGTGGAAAATAAAGAAATAAAATGATGAATCAAAATATAGACCGCCTACCAGCAACACAGTAGCATCAGCTCAACTATTAACAATCAATTCCATCAAATTATCATGTGTCATTAATATTTTAGGTCAATTATTTACAGGTGCATTTGGATTTTAGGTTTTAAAGCTAGTAATATTTATATGAGTTTTTAGACTTATATTTCTCTAAACAAAGGATTATTATTAGATGGGATATCTCAAATTTTTTGGGTTTTTGTTGATAGTTTTTTCCCATATATTTATAGAAAATTAATATTTTAGAAATTAATTTTGATGTCGGATTACTGTAGAAAAGTGGTGCTTGAGCTACTTTGTTGAACAACTAAATGCGTATGAAATTTAAAACAATTAAAATGTGCATTATAAGAAAAAAATACTATTAGGTATAAAGTAATAATGTTAAAGTTGTCATTGACGAAATGTATTAAATGAGACACAATTTCAAAACATTTGATAGCGATAAGAAAAAAATTTCAATGTTCATATTAGCGACTTAAGTATAATTTGTTGTTGCTAATTATGATTATAAATATGTTATTAGTTATCTACAGTGACAACTTTGTTAGAATTATTTTTGTCACTAATTTTCAATAATGGCGACTCATACACAACTCTTGTAACCTTTAAAATTATGAGAAGTACTGTTGTCGTGACAAAAAAAAATTCACATTCCACTTAATACATGAACAATATTTTTCAGTTGATTTATTGTAAGCATAATATTTTTCATTTCAACAATTGATTCAAACAATTATTGGCAAAGATTCAACGCCCTGATAAGCAAAAATTTGTCCAACATTTTTGTCAAAACATCAATTTCATTATGATGCTAATACTTGAATAAATTTCCTTAATATTGCGCGCCAAAACGAGAAGAATTAAAGCATTTGTACCAACCAATCTTCACAAAGCTCAATGTGTGTACAATGCTTCTATCATCTCACGTTTCCATTTTTTCCCCTTACTATCTATTCAAAACGCAAATTAAAGTGGTAACACATATAGTAAATTTACCACCATTAATTTATAGTATCAGAAGACATTAACAAAGATTATAGAGAGCCCATCATTTGAATGTATTTATATCAATACGACAATGATTGTGCAAGCAATTGTTTTTATGATATGTCGATAATTTAGACAGGGCGACTTTGATGTTTCGACAAGATAGGATAGTTAATGATGTCTGAAAATATAGGAATAGATTATTGGATGGTTGAAGAAATACATTAAAAAGAAATAAAAAGTGCCTACCCCAGTTAGGAAAAATTGACAATTTTCTGTTTCTGAACATCTTCGCATGTAAGAATGATTGGAAGAACACAACTGAATTTTAAAAAAAAAAAATCTGAATTTGATTTTAGACTTAGAAAATAAGAGTGCCTACGCTAACTATTAATTGATAGTATAATACAATGTTACAATTTAGTTTCGAATTGACATACATTGCTATTAAATATAAACTAAATTATATAAACAGTATAATTTAGAAACCCTGGCTAGTTACACTTCTTTACCTAAAACGATGCCTTCCCGTCACTCTCTAAAATACCTAAAATCGTGTTACATAGTCACCCACTTAATTATATTATAATTTTCTACATTTGTCAACAATATTTCATGCTTAGGTCACCACTAGTAAAACAGAGAACTCAAAATTAATTAATTCATCAGAAATTAACAATTTTTTAATCAATATGATTAAGTCAATGCAAATATTCTATAGGTGGGATGACACGTCCTTCCAGAAGACCTTCACGAGCTTCGTTAATGTCGAAAATTTTTATTTATAAATTGAATATGTGTGTGTGAGTAAAGAAATGTGGAGACCCAAGTCGACAATCGTGACACCGAACATGTTACGATATATTCCGCCAGATCTCTGATTATACTTTTGACTAGCTAGCATTAATTCGAAGCAGTGCATAGTTTTTTTAATGGACCAAATTGTAATTTTGTATTTGAAGAAAAAGAATTTTGATTTCGAACTGTGTGATGTGAGAAGATGCGCAATCAAATATCTAATTTTAACAATTAAATTTGTTGGCCGTAGAATTTGTGTAATTAATTAATGATCATAGGTTGAACAAGTTGCTTGGGCCTAGGGAATATTTTGTTTTGTGCTCGAGAAAATCATTTCTTTTTAGATTTATGCGTCGAAGTAATTAAAGATTTTTTTTATTAATATATTGAACTTATCCTAGAAAATAATGAGTGAAGCATTTGTTGTATCTAAATTTCAAACTTGTAGTATTATTAAATTAAGTCACCTTCAATATATAAAGTACAAAAGATTAATTTTATATTAGATACCGCTTAAATTAGTTCTTGTCATTATTCGAATAATGGTGAAAAGGGTAATACTTAACATTGGCTAATTCCCTTGGCCTTTGGTTACCTTAAGAGGCAATTAGCAAACAAGAAATGTAAACTTTGCATCATATGTAACATTGGATTGGGACAGCAAAGGTTCGATTATACTTTGAAGTAAGACTTAAGAGTCTAGTGAAGTAAACCATCCTAACCAAAATATCTTTCTTATAGGTTATTTTTATTTAAGTCCATACCAGAATAGATTGATCTAGTTTACTGTAAGATAAAATCAATCAAAATTTTGCATGTTATATCTCCAAAGGGTAGTGCTTTATTTTTAAATTCTGCATTTCACTCAATATGTGTATGTAAGAGTGTGTGTGCTAAATAAAATGTTAGACAAATATTAATTTAAATAGAATACAAAATTATAACACATATGTTAGTGTCCCCCACTTCAATGAATGTTTTAAAAACCTATTGAAATTGGGCAGTTGAATCAATTCAACCGTCAACTAATTATAAAAATGCTTCAGTAAGATTTAAAAATTAAAATTACAATAAAATTGAATAAAAATAAATAAAATTATAATTAAATCGCTAAACAAAAGTGAATTAATCACAGTTCATAAAAATAAAAGAATCCAAAGTAATAAATTAATAAATTTTTAACTTCTTCGTTTAATTTTCCTTTACTTTATTATAATCTATATACAATTGTTTTTCTTCGTAAAGAAAATTTTATAAATCAAACAAATTATCTTTTAAAATATTCAATAATTTTCTACTTTAACACATATTAAATATATAAAATCTTTTTAAAATTCTATTATATTTTCATCAAATATTTTAGTAAGACATATTTTTTTAAATATATTTACGTTTTATTTATTAAATTAATATTTATTGTTTTTATTTTTCAATATTTTTGTTATATAAGTACAATAATGTAACTTTTAGTAGTAATTAAAAGGTTTTAAAATTAAATTTAAATATTTTTCTTAATATGTATTATTTTAAACATATTAAATTAAATTTATAAATGACTATAATTTAATTCTCAAAAATGGCAAAGGTTTGAAAACCTACCCAAAAACACAATTGAAATAGACATTGCAAAAAGAAATAAACGCAAGACTGGGAAAGCTACCATATAGCCTCCTTCATTAGCCAATTATGGACCAACAAACTAGAAGCAATTTTCCTTTTCATCTTTTTGATGATTAACGTGTGTGAATTCGTTTTGTTCCTGCACATAGATATCCACAATATCATTTGGCACAAAACAAAGTGCATCACTAGACATTAGTATGTCACAAATCATTGGGACCTCAAAGCTTAGATCTTCGTATGCACAAAAATAAAACAAAATAAAATTATAGAGCAAAAAACTATGGTCATTAGTATTACACCAAAGCATAAAACAAAGATACTTCATCATCATAATTCATATATAATGATGGAAAAAGAAAAGTAGATAAGAAAATTAGAAAAACAGAGTTACATTCTTACACGCCAGGATCACCTCCTACCCCCCTACACCCCCACAGCCACAGATATTAACAGAAATTCCATTTTTACCCCTCCCCCCTCTCAGTTTCTCGCGCCTGGAAACAGAAGAAAGGGGAATTAGAAGTACAGATTGCTCCTTCACTACATAGCTTTCCAGGACTCCAGAGTGGGAAAGCTACCGAAAGAGTCGAAGTCGACCCCACTCGAGCCGGCGCCGCCGTCACTCACCAACGTGGACGGCTGAGCCACCAGTTGTGAGGAGCCGTCCAGAAAGTAAGCCGAGGTGTCGAGCGTCGGCATGTCGCTAACCTGCTGGAGCCTGCTGACTGCCCTGTGCGGTTCGGGCTTCAACACGGGCGGCACCGGCAGCAGTCCGTTCAAGCCACCGAATCTCGCGCCGGTCACCTGCTGCACCATCTGCCTGAAATTCGAGGGATCCGCGGTGATAAACGTCGTTGTCACGCGCTTCGTCGCCCGGGACTTCCGCTTGCCGACCCTGCCGCTCGGCGGGAGACTCCGGCGCTGCTTCGAGACGGGGATTTCGTTCTCAGAACCGCCGGAAGCAGTGGGCGTCGTCTGAACCGGTGTGATTTCAGGTTTGGGGAAGAGAGACTGGATCATTTCAGCCGACAAAGGGTCGCTGTCGGAGGAAGTGGCGGCGAAAGACTTTTGCAGAGCCTTGGTTATGGTATCGGTTTCCCTTGTGAAGATGTCGGAAATCCAAGCATCAGCAAATGCCGGGCGGAACGACCACGGTTGCTCCATTGTCATCAAATTATCAGACGCCATTTTTTTAACCAAAAAGAGAGCAAACACAGTTTCCTTCAAAAACAAACACCGCAGCAAAAACCACCCACAAAACTTGCCCACACTTCGATCACCACTGCACAGAACCAACAAACAGAGCCATGAAAAACAGAAAAAACTGAACGAGGGAAGTGAGTATTGAAAGGGCAGCTGTTGATGTCTTTAAAGGCTTCTACAGAGGTGTGAAACGGATATCGAGGTGTGAAACGGACCAGCACAAGAACGAAGAGGGGATGAAGCTGTATGGAAAGAGGGGAAAGAGTGGAGGTGAGAGGGGGACTAAATAAGGCGGTGGGGGGTGGAGCAAGCAACCGCGTGCCTAGGGACACGCGGCAGGCTGAGATGTACGGAAGCTAAACCACGGTTTAATACTGTGATTAATTATTTGTATTTATTTTAACTAAGATAGGAAGGATATTTTGACTGTAGAGTGTAATTAAATAGCCACGGTGTTTGACGGTGGAGCCGATCTCGTCGGCTTGGGCTTCCTCGGCGCGCCAGGTCCATGTCTTTTTATTAATGACACAAAAGCGGCCGCCGTTATCTGACTGCAGTTTGATGTTTGACGATAACAACTGGCCAGAGTACAATGCGAACGCCATATTATAGAAATTATTTTGTAAATGAAATTATATAAAAAAAATATTTTATAATAATTGATTAACTTAATATAAATTTACATCAAACTTAAAAAACTATCACGGGTAATTAACAAAATCTGCGCATTTTCTAGAATAATAGAAATACAAATATCTAAATTTTAAAATATATATAAATTAAATGAAAAAAGAGAGAAAAATAAGCAAAAGGAATGATAAGAAAATATGTGAAAAAATAGAGTATAATAAAAGAATGTGAAAAATAAACAATAATTAAAAAGATAATTCACGATAGTTTGATAATTCTATTTTAAAAATAAAAAGTAGTTATTATCCATATTTTAGTATTAATATTATAGAATAGATTATAAATTAAAAGAACAATCAAAAGAATGAGATTATTCGTATAAATACGCTTTTGGTAGCAAAAAAGTGCTCCATATCTTTAATATATATATAGTAATAGATATAAAAAAAACTGCCTTATATTTATCGTTTATTCAAATTTATAATTTCTAGATTATAAAACTTTATCCTAAGTCGGTAGTTTGTAGTTCTCTGAATAACGTTGTGTATAAATTTTATGAACTTTTTATGTATATAATAATATTTTCAGTGTGATAAAATATACCCATATATAAAAACTTTCCTTAAAACTTGAGCAAATATTATCACCACAATAAATTTTCATCACTTCAAAATCAGAATTGACGAAAAGCAATCACATTATTTTTTCTTTTTCTTTCATCTTTTGGCCTCTAATAATGCAATAAATGTGGTTGTTGCCCCTCCAAAAAGAGCTGTGTACCCAAATCAGTATATCAGTGAAGAAGGAGGAAAATTTGTGGCTATGTTTGTTTTACATTCTTCTCCTTATTTTTACATAATTTTTAAAATAGAAATAATTAAAAATAAATATAAAAATTTAAAAACAAAGCCTATAGAATTAATGACAATCTAATCCAGAAATCCCACGGTGTTGCGGAGGGGGGCCCAGTGGGCTAAAGCCCCCATGTGATGTGGTGTCGCCTTTCGCTATTTGTTGCGTTTCCGTGTGGGTCCTAACCGTCCTTTTGCATTTAATATTGCACTTTAACCCTCAAATTAATGTATATATTTGGATGATATTTTCATGGATAGGTTTTTTAGTTCCTTATATTTTTCACTGAGATGGGTTTGTTTTCGTTCTATCCAAATCAAAACGTACGCTTCAATGATTTAATTTTTAGATTTTTTCTTTTCTTTATTATGTTTACATAATTTTTCATTAAAAAATAAAATAAAAAACTCATAAAAAAACAAATTATTTCAATAAAATTAAGTCTTAATTGATAACTTTTGACGTTTACACTTGAGTACATTCTTATTGTAAATTGAGTAACGTATTTGTTAAATGTTATTATTATTTTTTGTCACATAAGTGTTTCTTCTGTGAATATTTAAGGAGTTTTATAAAAATAGCAAATTATATGTTCCTCTTATTTGTTTTTATATAATTATAAATATATAATATTATATAATAATTAAATAATATAATGATATGTGTGTACGTCTATGGACACGCACATTCATGTAGCATTTCTTTATACAATATACACTTATGTATGAGGGTAATTTAAATATTTATAAAGATTGACTCTATATTTTTTTCGATCGGTCAATACAAGATGAATTCAGAGTGTTATATACTTAAGAATTATTTCTTTTTTATTTTTGGGGGTAAAAAGGAAATTGTAGTGTAGTTTGATTATGTATTTTTCTGTTTCTTTTTATAATTTGTAGGCATAAAAAAGAAATTATAGTATAGTTTGATTATCTATTTTCTTTAAATTGCTTTACACAGTACTTGTTTACGAAGGGCCAACTTTCGATCTTCCCGCCTCCTTTCATTTCAAATGGCCCCTTATCATAATCCATCCACACATTCGGCGGTCGAATTAATATAATTTCATGTCGGTAAAAATATTATTTCTTAATTTAATATTATTTATTATTATTTAAAAATTTTACAAATCAAACATCTTATTATATAAATTTTATTCAAATTTAAGTTTAAAATTTTTAAATTTTTTCTGTCAATAATTTTTCAATCATATAACATATTCACAATCAAATTAATAGTCACATCTATCCTTATAATTTTTCTATTCACATTCATATTTATTATACTCTTTCAACCTATATATTAGAATATTATCTAATCATTATTACATATTAAATATTTATAAAAATATATTTTTAATCTACTCAAATCTTACAAATCAAACATAAATTTTCCCCCAACTCAAATCACAAAGGTTATGTTTGGAACCCTATTTTCATCTCTAAAATATTTTCTCAAACTTTACCTTACTAAATATATCATTCAATAACATTTTCATCCAAATTTATATTTAAAATTTTCCTCTCATATATATATAACTAACTAATTATTTTTTAATTATTATACCTATTCATAATTAAATCAATAACTATACATATAATAACATGTTTTTTTATTTATAACTTAAAATATAATCATTACACATATAAACTATCAAATCATACAATTATTATTATATTATATATAAATGTATATATTATTATACTATTCATTACATTAAAATTTTCCGTCCAAATGTACTATTTATTCTAATATAATTGTTGTCAAATATTATATCAAACAAAAATCCCCTCCCAAGCATAGGCAAAATTTTTGTTTCCATCCTAACAAGGAACCAAGTTGACCTAGATACTTTTCACTTGCTATGGCTATGTTTGGTTCCAATTTAATTAATATTCACCTTACTAAAAAATATTACAAGTCAAACATTTTATTTTATAAATTTTATTTAAATTTAAATTTAAAATTTTTTTCTTTGTTTTTATAACTAACTAATTGTTTTTCAATTTTTATACATATTACAATTAAATCAATATTTATCCCTATAATTTTTTTACTTATACTCATGTATTTTAATATTTATAAACTTATATATCATCATATTGTCTAATTATTATTAAATATTTTATATATGCATGTATATGTATATAATTTAAAATTTCTCCCTCTTTTATAACTTAATACCAAATGTCATTTTCATCTTCACTCAAATATCCCAAACTTCCCCCTGCGCCCCCCCACCCCCCCCACCCCCCCCCCCCCTATTTAGAAGACAAGCATATGCAATTTTCATATCTTATCAATTTTGAATCATTTCGTGTTATTTTTGGTTATGTTTGAAACCCCATCTTCTTTTCCAAAGTATCATCTCAAATTTTCTTCTATCAGATATATAATTTAATAAAATTTTAATTCAAATTTAAAATCACATTTTTCTTATTGTATATATATAATTAACTAATTATTTGTTAATAACTACATTTATTCACAATCAATATCTATGTATATCATACATTTATTCATATTTATACCAAAAAACTTAATCGTTATTATTATATATTATTACATTATCCAATTATTATTATTAATATATTATATATATATATTCAAACAAATTATATTATTCATAACATCAAAACATTCTTTTCAAACACACTACTCATTCAAATATAACTCGTATCAAATATTGTGTCAAACAAAAACCTCCTTAACCATGTTTGTTTTCATTTTTGTACTCTAAAAACTCACACTATAGTCATTACATTTTTTAAAATTTTCCTTTATTTTTTTAGCTTTTACCCAATTCAATAAAACCATGCCTAAAAATACACATTTAAAAATGAAAACAAACACATTTCCTTCTTGAACTGCATTGTTGTAATTTGAAAATCTGCAATGACTCATTAAACATTATTGTATTTAGTTGTCTTGGATTTGGCAACACAAACCATGGAGCTGCATCACTATATTTGAATTTGAATAAAAAATTTAATAAATAATGTGTTTGAAAATGTAAATTTTGATATGGTAGGACATGACTAAAAGTAAAGTTTCAAACATAGCCATAAGAGAGAAAATTTAAATTGTATTTAAATGAAAAATTTTATTAAATAATATATTTGATAGTGTAAAGTATAATAAGACGTGTGAGGATTGAAAAATGAGTTCTAATCAATCGTGTTTAAGTTTGTTGGGTTATGAATGACCTCCGATTACTTGTTTGGTTACCTTTACAAGAAGAGCTTATATGGGCTCACCATCAGTTCGTATTACAAGAGGAGAATATTAGACTGGGAGTATGGCCGAATTCGTTTGTCTTGTACAGGGTCTGGATTATAGATATTAAAAAGATTAAATTTGCTTTGGACGTTAACAAGTTAAGTTTAAATAGCAATTCTAATCGAATTAAATTCAACTCGTCTAGTTAAAGTCAAGCAGAGATATTTAGTTCAAAATAATTTCGAAAATTTGAAATTAAAGCTGATAATTCACATAGGCTGTGTTTGCTTCGAAATTTGGATGAGGGAATAAATTTTGGGTGGTTTGAACGAGGATGAAAATTATGTTTGGTTTTAAGATTTGAATGGATAAGAAAATTATTTACATATATATATATATATATTTAATATGTAACAATGATTGAATGTTGTAATTGCTAAGGCAAAATGTTTGGTCCATAAAATTTTAAGTAAGAATAAATAGTTTATAATTTGAAACCAAACATAGTCATAAATATTTTCAAATTTAACAAAACTCGAGCGTGAGAAAATTGATTTATTCACACCACTTGTAGTTGCACTTTGGCACCCACTTTAGGAGATTGAAGCAGGTAAAAACAGATAAAAGAAAGAATAGTGGGAGATGGGGGATGGATCTAGAAATATTATTTTTTTGGGTTAAATTGTTAAATATAAAGTTTGATTAATTTAAAAAGATAAACATTAGAAATATAAGCAAAAGTTACTCTAAATCATTTCAACATTATTTACAAATTGTTTAAGAACAAGTGAAAATGCACACTCTATGTGCGTAAACTTATTTATAAATTATAAAATTATTATACTTTAAGAAATACGAATAATATTATTTAAAATTTAAAATGTAAAAACATTTAAAATAAGAAAATAATGAAAGATGAAAATAATTTGAAAGAGAGACATTTGAAAGTAAAACACAACTAATAATAAACTATAATATAAGAACAAAACAAAAGATAGAAAGAACAAAAGAACTTAAATGAAGGGTGAATATCGACTTTCATATCACATATCTAAAATAGGACAAATATGTCATTATACATTGTGCAATAAAAGTGATGCAAGGTTAGGCTATGTTTGGGAGAAGGGTTTTTATTTGATATGATGTTAGGTAAAAGTTGTGTTAGGATAAGTAATATGTTTGGAACGAAAGTTTTAATGAGATGAATAATATAATTTATTTAAACATATGTATAAAGTATATAATAATGATTGAATGGTATGATAGTTTATAGAAATGATAATTATATTTTAGTGTATAAATAAAGATAAATGTGAATATATATATATATATATATATCGATTTGATTATGAATATGTATAATAATTAAAAAAAATTAGTTAATTATATATATGGGAAAGGAAAAATTTGAATTTAAATTTGGATGAAAAAATTGTTGAATGATATATTTGATAGTGTGAATTTTAAGGGTATGTTTTGGAGTTGAAACTTGGGTTTCAAACATAACCTTAGTTTCTTATCATATACATAATAGAATGAGATTAACATAATTTATTTTTATTATTCTTCTGTGATGTAACCGATAGAACAATTCATAATACTTTTTCCACCATTATTAGTTTTATAAAAAAATAAAGTAAATGAGTAATTTAAAATTTTTATAATTGGATCAAGGTCAATCTTTAATGAAGCAAGAGAAAATGAATGCATGCGGTATAGATTTTGTAGTTCGAACGAATTAAGATCCGAAAATATATTATTTATTGTATATCTATATAACCATCGAATTCAACAAAATAATTAAGCAAATGACAATAAATGGATAATAATAAAAGTCAAAAGGCAAACTGCAATAGGTACATCTATACTGTTTTATTAAATTAATAAAATAAAAAATTTTGATTACACATATTAAAATTATACACTACTCTTATTTAAAATTCCTTTCCATTTTCTATTTTTTACTTCACACTTTTTTTCAACTTATTTGTTTATATTCTCTCTCATTTTTCTTCTATTTTCAAATTCTTTTAAAATTTCTTTATTTTTATTTTAAATAATTTTTATACTTTTAATTTTTAAGTATTTTTGTTTATATTATTCAAAACATTACAGTTTATAATTTATAAGTAAATTTACAAATATTATCACATAAACGGATATCATTTATACAGACATAGATATAAACCTAGCTTTGAGGAGGCCAGAACCCCCAGCCCCTCCCTAGTTCCGTCCATGGTGGAAGATAGTACATTGACAGGCTTAAGGACATGAAGAAGGGTGGATAGAGCGGCGGAGAAGTTGGCATTAATGGAGGCGCCGGCGACAATAACAGGCAGTGTCGGCGGCGATAGTAGTGTTGAAAGGGTGAAAGAGGAAGTAACTAGTGATGGCGAACGGTGAAGAAGGAGACAAGCAGTGAAAGGAGGGAATGGTGGCGACGATTGTGTGATAACGAGAGGAGGAGAAAAGAGCAGAGAAGGAAAAAGAGAAGTAGACAGGTCGAAGATGACTAAGAGAAGAAGACAAATGCCATAAGTGGGGCGGGACAAGCTGATGGAAAGAGACAACATTAAATTGAAATTTTACAAATCATTAAATGTAAATTCACGTGTGCTAGTTTAATCTATCCTCATCAAATTTTAACAAGACGACGTTGCGTGTGTCTTTGTATGTTTTAACGAGTCACTTTTGTCAATATTTTGAAATTACTTTTTCTTCAAAAATTAATTTTACATCTATTTATCACACGTAAACATTAAATTGAAAAGATATATAAAAATTTGTTTTTATTTTTTAATGTATAAGATAATATAAAAATAAGAGAGAGATATAAATAAAATTTATAAAATATAATAATTGTAATGTATTTTTAAGATAAAAAATGAAAACTAACATAGTCACTATATTTGGGAGGGGGATTTGTCAACGCTGTGTTCGGAGTAAATTACGTTAAAACAAATAATATATTTAATTATAAAATTTTAATATGATAAAAATTTTAATTTATTTGAATATATATATAATATAATAATGATCGAATGATGTAATAATTTTTTAATTTTTAAAATATAAATAAGTATATGAATAATATATAGAGATATTAAATTGATTATAAATAAATAAAATTATTAAAGAATTTTTAATTATGCATATATATAATGGCAAATTTGAGTTTAAATTTTGTTAAAAATTTTATTAAATAATTCGTTTGAGAGTGAAGTTTGACAGGATGGTTGAGGATTGAAAGCGCTTCCAAACGCAGCCAAAACGACATCAGGGAAGATGATAGTAAACATGTCCGTAACAATGAACGCAACACATCCAATCCTATTTTAGATCAACGGTCTATAATTGTACCCATTACATGACGACCGTACGATACCCTCAAAAAAGAAAAAGAAAAAACAAAAAAAAATCACCCACCACATATTAAATCCACTCGGCGTGCTGTCATATTTAATGATAGAAAAATAAATAAATTAAATGGTGTCAACTGAGATTAGAGACGGTGGCATTAAATGCGGGGGAGAATATTGGCAGAGCCAAGGCAGGCTTTCTAGAAGGGGGGCAAAATGGGTAAATTTCATTTTAGGCGGTTTAAAAACCAAGAATGAAAGAGGGGAAGGCGCCAGCTGTGACGTCATCGTTTTCGCAAGCATGACGATGAGATGACGTAAGCGGAAATTTTGTGTTAAACAGACAGGATTGGGTTTGATGATGCTTACACCGAAAGCTTGTTTTATTATTATTCCCAATACGAGGACAGGCTTGCAGCCGAAGACACTCGGCTCCGGCTCCACCTCGGCTTCGTTATATTAGCCTTTCGTTTTGTCTTATTTTCAAATATGGTTTGGTTGCGGTTTTTCCGTTATAACGGCGTTAAGATCTAACCCTACTAGCCAGCTTATCGTTAAAGAATTAAAATAAAAATAAAAAGCGAAAATTATTTCATTTTTTAAAAACATTAATCTATGCTGTCAATTCAGCACCGTGGGTTAGTAACTTTTCCGAACTCCTCTGCATTCAAATTAATCTTACATTGGGCGTGTGAAAACGAGTGGTGGAAAGCATCTTATTTCAAGTGTGAGGTCAAATATCCAAATGGTAAAAAAAAAAAAAAAATTAAGAGTGTTCAACTAAATTCATAAACATCTCAAAATATTTTATAGGACATTTGATAGTTGATACATTTTTTAAAAGTATTTGAAAATTGTTTCAAAAGTATTAAATACAATGCAACAAAATTAAATAGTGATTTTTTGAATTCAAAGTTTTTCTATTTCTTCCGTTTTAGTATAATTGTTTAAAAATTTTGATTTTCCAAGTGAAACTAATTTTAAATGGATTTCAAAATCTTTCTAAATCATATTTGATTTTATTTATAAAGAATATCATACGAAAATTTTAATATTTATAAGAGGACGTGTTTATCTTATAAATTAATTTATAAGAGAATGCTTGTTTTATATTTTTATGGTTAAATATTAATGCGTGTTTTTTATTGATTAAAATAAGAGTGAGAAAGAGTGAAAATAAGTTATGTTATTAAGGTTCTGTTTGACTAATCAGTGCGTGTATTGATATTTTGTCAAAAGCAAAACAAATATAACGAATGTTCTTTACTTTATATTGAAATATTCTTAAGCCGTTTTATTTTGCAATAAAAAATTACAAAAAATATTGCTAATTATATTATTTCAATGATATTGCATCTTCATCACTATTATACTAATATATATTAAGTAATTTTGATACATCACGTGTGTATACTTAAATATATCTAATATAAAATAAATATATAATTATTTAATTAATTTTTGTTTGTAGTATGTTTTGGTTTATTTAAATATTTATATGTATGAAAAATATTATAATTAGTGAAAGAAATGAAAAGAAAAAAAATTATAAATTGATTATTGTTAAGTTGAAAAGGAGTATATATGTAAATCTATTTAGTTTAACTATGTAACAACTAAATTCTATTATATAGTATAGGTAGATTAAATTTACATAATATAAAATTAAAATTAATTATTTTATTATTTTATTTGTAGTATGTGTTTGTTTACTTAAATATTTATTTTATACTTATGAAAAAAAATATTATAATTGTAAAAAGAAGTAAAAAGAAAAAGAAAAAAGAAAAAATAATGACAAAAAATGATAACGTTACGATTATTGGGTTGAAGAGGAGTATATATGTAAATAACTTAATATAACTATGTAGAGCCAAACTTTTCTCGGTTTTAAAAATTCAATGAGCTGTTGAATTATGTTACAAAGTTTGTCAAAAATTTAGTTTTAAAATAAAAATAAAAATGTTTGCTTAAAAAAATATGTAACATATTTATGGCCCAAGTTCCCTAATTAGTATAGACTCTTGAGCACGACCCGTTGAATTGGAATTGTGCAAGAACTTGTTTTAAATCCATTATAGATATAAATTGGCGGACGTTGAAGCCTATGAAAGACTATTGGAGACTGGTAAATCCTCGAAGAAGTTTGAATTACATTGGAGACATTTGGATAATTATCACAAAATTTATAGGTATCTTGGACATGTTTCTAGACAGTCCAACAGTAGGTCAGTGCTGATCGAGATGCTGTATTGGTGATGGATTGAAGTGATCCTCAACATAGGTTCAAGGCATCAAGGCAATACATTTGTGGACGGTCAAGAATAAATAGTTGCCAATTAGTCGAGGTGGGGTTTGTCTCGAAGTTTAGACATATGAGAGCTAAAATAGTGTGTTGAGAACTTTATTTGTCCAATTCCATCAAATTGTATCTAATTTTGTGGATCAATTCTCTTGAGAAAGGAATATATTATATTGAAAAATTGAGCCTAAAAGTAGATTTATGTGAAATTTAAAACGTATAAATTGAAAATTTTGAACTATCTAATTAGTCGTGAATGTAGGGGTTTTGGGGTAGTCGGTCTATGATTGAGAATTGATCTTTTAACTTTTTTACCTTATATGTTAGTGGAAGATTTTATGCTAGGTGTGGCCTCTTAAATGTAAGAGTTTCACTCTAAATTGCATTATCACATCTGTGTTCACTTTATTACTCAGTATGTATTGTATTACAACTTTTGCAAACATTCAATTTAGAATATTGGTGTGTACCTTTTCAAAACGTTTTCAAAGAAAAAAATTATGAACCCCACAAATATTTTACAAATTATAAAAATTCTTCAAAGTAAATTTACCCTAACACCCTTCAGACGCTCTGTTTGCCCTCTAGGCCCAATTGAGAGTAATATTAAGACAAAAAACCTGTTTTCACACGTCATTGACAGCTCGCAAAATATTCTGCAAGAAGATTAACGTAGCGGGCAACACCAGTGCCCGTAGATTCGAATATTTAATCATGCACCCTCTTTGCTGTAATCCTAATCTCATTATGGAAATTTAAAAAAAATTAAAAAGTTGACGTGCATTGTCCAAATTTGCTGCTAACTTTTCCATAAAAATTATTTCACTGTCGTGATATTCTTCTCGATCTTGTGGATTTTATTGTTTGCACGAAAACCATACTAGGATTTAGGAATCAAATCGATCATTGTGGGACTTTAGGACCATTCTTAATTAATCGTAACCTCTCATCTAAAATAGTGATTTAACACCACTAATTTACTACAAATAGTAGAGATGAAAAGCAATTAAAAGACTTGTCTGACATGATTGATTGATTCCTCCTTAGCAAGTCAAATAATAGAAATAGACTTTGATTGATTCTTGTATTAGAGATTAGATGGGTTTACCCTAGGAACCAAGTGCATATAATAATATATACAGTATTGTATATCAAGGAAAAGAATGGTTTAAGTAAAACTTCAAATTAATTATGTAATTATGACCTTCGTGGTCATCGTTTTAACTTAATTAACTAGTTAATAGCTTGTGTATCAATTCATATGAAATGGAATGGACCACGATTGACTTGATAATTGTCATAGGCTACTATTAAACTCACGCACATAAACAATAACAACGAATAATAACATCTCGATACAGACATATTATTTCGTTTCGTTTTTCTAAATTTTGACAGAAATTCAGACCAAATTAATGGAATAATATTCCAGTCTCTAAATATATTAATTTTATGTAGGAATACCTACATATATGTATTTTTTTGGCAATTCTTTGTTGTTGACAAATTAAATTGAATATCATTTTCAAATGCAATATTAGTAATTTATAAATTATTTTCTGTGTTCGGTTGGAGATTTGAAAGAATTTTATCCCTTTAAAAATTTCACAATCCGAGCATACATTCTTATTAAGGTTTTCATTTAAATTTCAAATTGAAATTATTCACTCTGATATGTATGCACAAATAACACAAACCTAATTATTATAATTATTTATAATCAAATATATATCATATGACCCGAATGTGACGCCTTATTTTTAGTACTTTAAAATGACACATGACCTGTATTAGACAAGTTCTTTGGCAAAGAATGGATGAATGATCCGAGTGGGGAGTCATCCTGGGTAAATTATGAGTTCCGAGTACGAGCTCGCCCGAGGGGAAGACACCATGAGCCCTAGTTTGCCTAACTAGAAAGACACGTGAACATCCCAATTAGGGGACGACCTGCGAAGGACAGTCACCCCACAGACATGACCCAACCATGACATCATGTCCATGCATCTCTTGATTGTAATGGTGGGGCTTGGCTCTGCTCGCCAGTTGTGCTACGCGAGCCTCGCTCAAGCGAAAGTCTTTAGGGTACCGCTGTTGTCAAGTGGCAGGAGGACGTACGCCTCACCAAGAAAAGCTTTCGTGGCGCGTCGTGTCGTTAATTGCTAGGCGAATCCATATGTACATAAGGATAAGGAGGCCACACAGGACAGGATGGTCATTGCCATCACAACATATATTCAATATATCTATAGGTATATTTGGCCGAACCATTTAAATCTTATGCCTCTTCGTCAATTTTTACCATTTCTGTATGATTTAAAAATTGCTTGAATTTTTGAATCACAATAATACCTATATATACATGTACACATGTACCCTTAAATGCATAAATATTAATACTATGAAAACAAATCATTTTTCTTCAGTGTATAAATAATAATACTATGAAAATAAATCATTATTTATATATATAAGTACAAAAGTTCAAACAAATCAAATTTTTTAATCCATCAAAATTTTACAATCAACCTGTAATTTTTATAATTTTCACCCCATCAAACATAGCCTTATATTTTTTTTTTCAAAGTCATCAACATCAGCTATTTTTGTTTCCCATTTTAACACTATTCATTATCACTCAAAAATCTTACAAATCAAACATTTTATCATATAAATTTTATTCAAATTAAAACTTAAAATTTTCCTTTTCTTTTCTTTTATAATTAACTAATAATTTTTCTATTATCACATATATTCACAATTAAATCAACACCAATCTATATAATTTTTTTACTTATATTCATTTTTTTATTATTTTATAAACCTATATACTATCATATAATTCAATTATTATTATATTATAAATATATAAATAATTTTTATACCTATCTAAATGGTACAAATTAAACATAATTTTCATCAACGCCAAATTTTTTTTCTCCGTGCTAATTTGGAAACAAACATAGCCATCGAGACTGGCTACCTTTTTGTTGAATTAATTAATACCGACAACGACAGTGCGTCGGTAGTAATAACATTGTTTCAACGCTAAAGCTGAAAACGCGTTTTCTGCATCGAATTGTTTGTTTGCCTGGAACGAAACATTTCAGTCTGTCTGGTTGTCTGCTACTAAAACCTTCCTCAACAAGCAGTGAAAGCCTGCTTCACCGAGAGATGATGCCTCCATCTGGTTGGTACGTAAGAAAGCAGCCGTAAACATTGACCAAACGAACGAACAAAACAATTAATGCAGGCTCTGCCCGGCTTGAAATTTAAAATCAATCATATAGTCATTTCTCCTATCCATCCTACTCAGCACCCAGAAAATTTACTGCATGCATGCATGTTAATATCTGAGTGAAAATTTACCACAAGTGGACCCAATTTCTGCCGTCATATAATTTCACCTGATCCTATTTTCAACTTGAAACCGAAAGTTTGGATGGGCTTTTCCGTGGGACTTATTTGATCAAGGAAGACTGTTTTGCTTCTCGCATATTAATGATACTTGGTAGAAACTTGAAATGTGACTTCACTTGCATAGTTATTTATTTACCTTTTTTGGGTTATTGGTCATGTGACTTAAGCATCCTTATTCGCTTTAGTCTAGTCCGTGTTACGAGTGCCTGTAATCTAGAAGGAATTATGTATGTTGTATATAATTAGGGCATATAAGATTAACCCTAAAATGCAATTCATTGAAATTTGTAAAGTAGCACAAGTTGAGGTGTTCAAGGCAAAGGGAAAAAAAATGTTAGGGCTCATCACACCAAGAAAAGACTTTCAATTCTTGATTTCATGACTTTATGACGGGGAGGCCTCAATTGGGGGACCAGATTTTGACATCAATACATACATGAACCATTCTTCTCATCCATATTTTCACTTCAAATTAAATCTGATCATCAACCTCCAATCATTCCTATGTTACAATTAGTTTAATTTAATGTGTTATTATTGGTCCCTTTAATCTAAAGTATGGAAAACATATATCAAACATACAAATGCAGTTTTCTTATAATCAGTTTGTATTCTCTTAATTAATCGTGATTTAGTTTATTAGAGTATTCCTGTCTCACAATCAATGCCTAAGCATGAATTCATTCCATGATTCATGCTTTCTGAGTAATATAGTTAAGCACGAGACACAGTGAAAATGAAACTGAATAATTTCTTCGGCATTGAAAGCATTTATCATTTTTGACAAAATAACAAGACATGAGTCGCAATTTTTGGTCTTGGGACCGACCTCAAATTCAAGTGGCCTGAAGCTAAATACAAAAAAGTGGTTGTTAAACTGAGATAAAAAATTTATTCCATTTTGTAATATATGAATTTTATGTGATTAAGAATTGGGGTCTTATCTTAGTTTGCGTGGAGCCTCTAGGCTGTCATTTCTCCATCCACCAGATGCCATTTGCAAACCTTGTACATTGGCATTTTCTTCTCCATGTTGTGTAGAGTGCCACGAATCAATAATACATTAATTTTTAAGATGACATTAGGTATGCCTCCCGAAATTTATGTGGGTCAGTTTGGTCCGTTATTCTACATTATTCATCCTCTAAGTCAGTTCAGGTTCTAATCTACCAATCCTCTTGATTTATATATATATATATATATGTATGTATGTATGTATATATAGATAGATAGATAGATAGGGAAAATGTTACATCAAAATCAATAATAAGATATTTTGTAAACAACGGTGTGCAGAATGCCACGTTAGATCCAATAAGTAAAATTTTCAGCTTTTTTTATGAATTGTGATTCACATTTAGGGTAAGTTTGGATGTCTTGTTTGCACTTAAATATGTTTTGGGGGAAAAATGAAGAGAACTTTTGCACATTTTAGAAAATGTTCCTAATTAGTTATCTCAATTAAAAAGCCTTAGACTAGTTAAACTATATATTCTTTTTTTTGGGGTTATTCTTTAATAAAAAATTATTTTCCAAAACGGAAGTTCCTTCTCTCGTGATGCATTTTTTAATATCGGTTTTGCATTCTCTAGGCCTCATATAAATTAAAGTATTATCCCTTTGCAGGGCCTTTCATTTTTGCCCAAGAAATACAGATTGATCACTTAAGACAACAATTTCATAACGATATTTTTAACTACTATTTGTCGAAGACTCTACTAATGATGAAATTATTGTATCCAATTAACTGAAAAGTATTAATAACCTACTGCTGGGCAGTGAACATCGCACGTCTGTACATAAAATGAAAGAAGCGCGTTTTCACTCACTTTTGGCTCCTCAAAAGGATCAAAATCTCATCTCTTACACGGGCCCATTTGAGATAGCAGTGTCCACACGTGTGCTGCTTTCGCTTTAATTAAAGCTAATCACCAGCACATTAATCATTAATTAAAAGCAAAAGCTGCCCTTTCGGATGCCCTCCAATGGTAGGCCGTAGTATATTTTTAACGCAGTTAATAGTTATTAAATCGAGTATAATCCACCATTGAAATCATCGGAAGAATATCTAAAAACAGCAGTTTATTTTTTGAAGACAACAATTTTAATTAATCGGTCATATATATCATGTTTCGTGACTATTAGATGACATGTGATGACTGGAGTCAATTAAAATATTTGGAAACGCCGTCACGTAACATTTTGTTGTGATAAAATTTTAATAATTAATTATTATATTTTAGGAATTACAATAAACATAATTTTTAGAATTAAATAATAAATAAATTAACATTTTTATTGTAAGTAGCAGCACTCAATTAAATCGTGACAAGTTTCAAGACGGGCCAATCATATCATGCCACGTGTCAAGTCTTGTAAATTTAGAAAGAGAATATTGTTGCTTCAGCAATTGATTCGTAATTATCAAGTCCAAGGAAGTTAAGTTAAATTAAATATTCCCAACCAATCAGGTTGCACCATGTCACTCGTTAAATACGGCAGCCAGGCTTTCCCACCCTTATAAATACGGGTAGCTTTGGATGGTTCAAGACACAATACAACAACAACAAACTGAAAAAACAACGAGAAGGCTTTAAGTGAAGAAATATTCAAGTTGAATCTTCTTCACCAACTTCAAGAAGTTCGACATCAAATTCAAGGCGTTCTTCCCAAAAACTTATCAAATCTTGACGTTTAATTCACATTCAAGGTGCTAGATCAGTGGATTAACGATATTGAAGACTCTAATCATCATCAGGGAGGGTCAAAGCTCAAAACTCCTCCAATTTCAGTTGGATTCTTCAATCAACATTCAAGTCTTGCAAGTTGAAAGAAGAATCAGAAGATTAAATTAGAGATCGTACCCACAAAATTTTATTTGATTCAAATTATAATTAACTTGTATAAATTTCTTATTTCATGAAAATTTCATTGTAAGATTTTCGTCCTACAATGACATTTATAGATAAGCAAAGCTCTTTTCATTAAATAGATACAGGTCCATAATTATGTGCTATTTAGTTTTACTTGACATTTTCTTTTTGAATTTTAACTAGACGAAAATCTAATTTTGCAATGACAATTTAATTTCCCTTTTTTTAATTGATGATGGATTGAATTATAATTTAGCTTTTACCTGTTATTGATCTTCATTTATTACCGGAAAAAAAAAAAAAAAACGAACTAACTCAGCATCTTCCCCGTCAATAAAAATAAATAAAAATGATTAGCCAAATAAAATATTCGTTCTCTTCCTTTATATTTCAGAATAAATTGGGTTAAAATGGTGAATAAAATTGTGACATGCACACAAAATCATGCAGATTTTTGCTGTTGCTTTTTTCTTTTCTGCCCTTATGGCCAGCAACAAAAAAGATGAAAACAGAATCACATCATGATTAAAAAAGAGAAAAATAAAAAAGAAAAAGGGTTAATGGATATAAAGCAAAACTACGATGAGACAATTGGAGGGCAGAGGGAATCCTCTCAGATCAAGAAAAGGATAAAGCATATACATATATATAAAAGAAAAAAATGCAAGAAAAAAGAAAGTCTCTCCACTTCACTTTGATTTTCGACTCTCTTATCCCCTTAAGCTTTTTAGAACATTCTTCTTGATTATTTATATTGGTTTTGTCTTTACTTTTGTGGCAGAAGTGAACACAGACACATGACGTCTGGGAGATTATTTGATTACTTTATTGTTTTTTTGGTTGCAAAGAAGAGGCAACAGTGCTACTTTAAATTATGTAGGGAAGATTCTGAAAGGAACCACTTTAGGTTTTATCACCTTTTTTTGGTTTAAAGAGTTTATCACCTTTTTCTTTTTTGAAAAATTCTAAAGTTGTAATATGCCACTCATCGACATTAGTGCTCAACAATTTTAGTATGAAGAAAAAGAATTAAAAGAATTTAAAACCCTACACCTTATTTGGTTCCAATTTTAACTAGAAAATAAAAATATTAGAGAGAGAGTCAAAAAAATAAACATTTTATTTCTTTGATACTGTTCATGAAAAATAACAGGGAAAAATTACAAGGGCAATGGAGATTGTGAACGCCTTGAAAAAAAGAAGAGTTTGTTGAATTAATTTAACTCTTATTTCCTTATCTATTAGTGAGAATAATGATTTTACCCATTGTGTACTACATTTTCTTTGAATTTTTTTTAACTTCCCTTAATATTTTTTCTCATCAACAAAACTGTGAAACTTATCCTTCTTTCTTGTTTTTTTTAATATACACACGCTCGGGCACACACGTTATCATCTCTTTCTCTACAATCTTTGAATGAAGTTGGTATGGAAACTTGCCAGGTTAGAATACTTGCACGAACTCCTGATATAAACAAAATAATTGATTCGTGATCTATCCTGAAAAGACTTGAAAACTAATTTTCTTGAGGAAACATAGAGAGAATTCTCAAAGTAAGATGAATAGTATTCTTGAACTCATTTGACTGATTTGTGCAAAGGTAGAAAGAGATTTATATTACTTTACTTCCTGTAATAGATGGTCGAGATTAGAAAGAGCCAAGTAGTTAAAAATGTTTTTGATTAAATCCCCATTTACCTTTACATCTAACCAGTGTATCAAGATATATATGTAGTTTACGTATGCCAAAAACCACCCTCATCAAGACCTGTGTTTATTCCAGGAAGATTACTTATTTATTAAACTTAAAAATCCCCAAGTAGTATAACAAAATTATTTTATCTTTTATCCTTTGCGTAATCCCTTTGATTATGATCTTTGAAAGTTGAAATTCCACATTAGGCCCTCTCGCTTGAAAAGAGTTCTCCTTCAAGTTTTCATGGAGATTAGGGTACAATGGACACAAAGAAAGATCCAAGGCATTGAAGTTCTGTGATATGCCCATTGAACTCGACAAATCAACCGAATCGGCATTCGATTTAATCTTTTAAAAATTCTTGTAAGGACAATATATTTCTAGTTTGAGCTCAAGATATTTATCGACTGGGAATCTCACTTTGCATAGGAAAACCATCAACTCAACACAAACTTCAAACATTGCAGCACCTAGACACTTATCTCCTAGAGCCTTGTATTTAGCATTAGTTACCTGTATAGCTTGTGTTTTCTTTGCCAAACTCCCCGATGCAAGACTGCAGCCTAAAACATTTGGTAGTGAGACTAAATTCAATGCATGTCTAGGTGGTTGTAAATAGATAAACTGAGTATGGAGATTTACCAGTTGAACTATGAACCACACTATTAAAAAGCAAACATTGCTTGAGGAAGGGAAAGGTTCCATTGTCTTGCATGCTCCCCATAAATGTGACGTGCTATGCTTCCTAAAGTTCAGTCGACAATCTTTGTTTTCGCATCCATTTGAGGGTAGGTAGTGCTATTAAAGTTCAGAGAGGTGTCAAACATCTTCGGCAAGATAATCCAAACGTGCCTCAAAAACTTGGTTTCATGGTCAGATGTAATAAGTTTAGGCACTCCATGTAGGGAAATGATTTTTGAAAAAATGAACACGTAATATGCAAATCATTGTCCCTTAGTGGACACTCCAATAGTTTAGAACCCAATTCCTCATAGATGAGATCTTAGATTCAAACATTTTTTGGTGCAGGTGTGTGAGTAGGTGGTGCATATGAGTATAAACAAATATGCAAATCATCATAAATTTTATGACACGATATGAGATATACCACAAAACCTGTTTACTCCCATAAAAATTGAATCCGCCCCTGGATAGGTTCAAGAAGACCAAGAATAAAGTTCATGGACAAATCTTCTCAAATATTTTTAGAGATAGGTAAAGGGATATGTAATCCAGTGTTTTGTGATTGCCTTTATACTTGACTAATATAACTCTTACGCACAAATTTAAGAACATCCATCTTCAACTGAGGCCAACAATAACATGCTTCTAACTAGAACTAGTCATATCAATGCCTAATGTCCACTAAGACCTCCACCATATAAATATCTAATTATCTTTTTATGAAAAGATATATGAGAAATGAAAATATGATTACCTTTAAAAATATAAACATCAAAGATGTGAAAATCATCCTGTATTACTATAGTTAAACATGCAAACCATATTTCTTTGAAGTTATAATCATCCGCATAAAATTCTCAATCAAGAATCTCAAACAGAATAATTTCATCATTCGTGCAACCAACAATGTTGCTCATTTGCATAATGTGTCTACCGTGGTTCTTGGTTGTCCATCCCTGTGCTTCAACATGTACAGGAACTATTGCGGATATGCCACCTAAAGAGAATGCATCTTATTGACTTGCTTTTGACTACAAATGTATTTCAAGGCTGAATGGTCATTTTAGAGAACACGTTGATTAGGAATCAAGTAATGTTCCAATGCCTTAAGACGCAAATGATAGCACAGTAGTCTTACTCATATATAGACCACTTTTCCTGAAATTTACTCAACTTCTCATTGAAGGAAGCTACTAGCTGCCCTTCTTGAGATAGGAAAATTTCAATATCCACTCTAGGAAAGTTCCAATATCAACTCCACAAGTATCGCATTCTACCATGAACAACTTCTTGAAACTTGAAAAGACCAAAAATGGAGCAATGGTTAACTTCCCCTTAATACCCTCAAAATTATTTTCTTGACGGGATCAATTAATGGTGCCACTATGGAATTAAAGTTGTGGGTATATTGTCGATAAAAGCTGTCATTCCATGAAATTTATGAACATATGTTAGATTGCACAGGGTTAGCCATTCACAAATGGCCTTTGTTTTCTGTTCATCCACTTGTTTCCATAAAATTGTACTTCTACTATTTACATACAATTTATTCTTTTGTAAAACTCTCTACACTTGACATAAATGTTCAAGACACTCTTACTTGTTAGCACTATAAATTGGCATATCATCAAAATACATGACAAATTTCCCAACAAATGGTCTTTAAATCTCATTCATTAACCTCATAAAAGTGATGGGTGCATTAGAGAAGTCAAAATGCATTACCAAATATTTGTATAAACTTTATTTGGTCTTGAATGTGGTCTTCCACCTCATCTCCAAGTCATATGTGAATTCGTTGGTATTCATTCCTGTTGTCAATCTTTGAGTATATTTGAGCACCAGCTACATGGCTCAACATGTCCTAAAATCTTAGGGATAAGGAGTTAATACCATTTTGTATTCTTGTTTATGGCTTGACTACCAACAAAATTCCTCCATGATCTATCTTTCATGGAAGTAAGCAAAGATAGTACACTGCATATATTCATACTTTCATGAATAACTCCTTCGTTTAACAAGTCCATTTTCTTTTATAGGATCTCACTTTCTTTGGAATTCATCTGGTTGTGCGGAAAGTTTGGTAGGCTCACCTCAAGGTTTAAATCTATATCATGTGAGATGTCTCTTATGGAAGGTAAACCAAATGGAAGTTAATAAGCTTATGTGAAGGATGAACAATTAGTTAAATTAAGAAGTTATTTCCAATTATAAAATGGAAAAAATCTTACAAAGAACATGTGTAGTCTAAAGTCAATTTTTATTGCATATTTTCTAAAATTACAAAGAGATATTTTTCTATTACTCAAAGTTCTACAAATTTAAAGATTCAAAAATGGTACTTTTAACCCATCAAATTATTTGAATGTCCAAGTGGTAGCTCACTTTTTATGTACCCTGAACAAGACTCTAGGTGTTTATATTTTTTCATGTTAACCAAGCTTTTCATTAGGTAGGGCAGGAAATTTCTTATTAGTGTATTATATTTATCTACTTGCATCAGCATTTAATATTCGAATTAATCCTGACTTAGATATTGTCAAAGAAATAAAAATGGGGACATTACTGCAACATATAAAGGAGATCATTCTTGAAGTTGGAATCATATCAACTACACTACATGCAATAACAAAGAAGCTTGCAACCTTATCTTTACGAGAGACCATGTTAGTATTGAATTTTGATGAAGAAGTTAGAAAGTTGTCAAGAACCCTCGAGATAATTAGAGCCATGGCTGGCCATGTTTAAGACAATCTATTTTATCTAACAATATCAACATTGGGGCCTAAAAGACTTGGAAACCTGATATTCTACGTCATGAACATAGTGTAGGTAAAAGGTCATGCGATAGTGTCGCCACAGTTTTTGTAAGGAAAGAATATTTATCGCGGTGCATATGCAGTTTCACGAGAAATATGATAAGACGTTGTCGTGCATTCAACGTGTCAAAATAACAAAAGAAATCATATATTATTTATAACTATATATGTGGCATCTGAGTATTGTATTGCCAACATAATGGGATGGTGATTTGATATCTTAGACTACTTTCACTTTACATGATTAAATTAAATAACTTATTCTAACAAAATAGATCACATATTCTTTTTTTTTTTCCATAAAAAGCTGGTAATAAAAGATAAGTTTGATATAAAATAACTAAAATACTGTATAAATAATTGAATTCAATTAGTATAATAAAATAATTCTTTAAAATAATTAAGTAGACCTTTATCCCATTAATAATGATAATCTCCACTTTAATTAATGGGATGATTATTTCATCACACTGAATTATATCATTCATCCATCATTCCAGTTTCTTTTTCTTCTCATACCGAGCTTTTCTTTATCACTTGCTTGTATTCAAGAAGAATATGTGATTAGCTTTGGTATCGGATCCAGTTATTTAAAGTGAGCATTGACATTAGGTGAACTTTTTAACCAAATAACTCCTAAAAAAATTTATATTTAATTTTTCAAGTGGGCAGTTTCTGAATGGAGGTTGTCCAAGTTTTAGTTTCTAATTTTGCACTTGCAACAAGCATCGAACCTGACGTCTGTACGTGTTTTCTTTGTGCTGCGGACCATAATTTGGGTCGAATGGAAGAATGGAATTTTTTTTGCCTTAGAATGAAATGATATTCTACGTCATTGTCGAATGGAAGAATGGATTATTTATTTATTTATTTACTACTTAAAGACTTAATAAAAGTTGTCTGCGTTAAATTTCTTGTGATTTGTTAATGGGCTGATTCCTCGGCCCACATTACAAAATGCAGGACTCCTTAAATGTTTTACATGGGCTCATATCATGACAAAAAATGGAAATCCCCTAGCCCGACAAGAGGCCCGATTCTTAGCACGAGGCTCTCTTTTTATTGTTTCTCTCCTCGTTTTCGTGCATCCTAGCATTGTTAATAACATAAATCGATGCTTGTGGATTTTAAACTTTCAGCTTCTTTGACGAATTTGTTGTCTTTTCTATATATGCTTCGTATTAGAGCTGATTTTCATTTATGCTGACTTTTTTTCTATCCAGTTTCTTGTATTCTTATTGTCTTCTATTTGTCTGTTTCTTCAAAATATACATAAGTTTAAACAAGAGCTTTGATTTGGCTCGGTGCATTTGAATTCTGAAAGTAGTGTGTTAATTGTCAACAGAAAAATGCTGATCGAGATATAGAAATGTAGATGTTAACTAGATAATATGTCCAAATCTTATTTGGGAGTTGTTTCTTGGGGAGTTTTGGATGTGTGCTTTATGAACATCGCAAAAATAGATAAATTCTATATTTAGTTCATTGGTTTTAATGTATTTGACATTTAAAAAGTATTTTACATGTTTTTTGCTTAAATATATGATGGATATGTCGGATATTATAAATGAATGAAATAAGTTATTCTTTTTATAAGAGTAATGATTAATTTTTAAAATTTACACATGGTTGTGTGCATGCACACATATATACTAAGTATTTCTGCATTGCTGTGTAATTAAAAAATTATTTAGGTATAAAATTATATATAAACTATTTATTTAAGTGAAGTTATTTATTATTAATTATATTTAAAAATATTTGAACCTTTACTAATTATAAAATTGGAGTTAAATTTGTAAAATTATATTGTACCAACCAAATTCAAACTCTAAGGGTTGGCCTTTTTATATAAGGAGGATAGATAATTTAATTCTAAAAAAGTAATATTTGAAATTTGAAAATTAATATATATATATATATATATATTAAAAATATATTTTATACTATTTGGATGTTTAGTTAATATCCATATACATTTTTTGGAGTAAAATAAGTACCAAACATAACTTTTTTTCTGGGTGATGAAATATTTTGACAACTCATAGCATGACAACGTCACAGATAATTGACACTTTTTAATATTAACTAATAAGGATGGATTAGTTAGAATTGCTTACAAATGATGATGAAATATATTGTGCTGATGATAGTAACGAAATTTTATGGGAGTTGCCTTGAGCATTAAAGACCTTTGGAATAATGTTTCATGTCATGTTCAATGAAAATTCAAAATTTCTTTTAGTGATGCTCGATCTTCATATGTTCCACGTTCCTCTAAACCCTTGATTGAAACACGCAGGTTGGCGTTGGAGTTTTAGTTGATAAGAGGGAATAGTTGATTGACTAGTTATATGTGAATTTGTGCCTCTTAAACCACCATTATGAGATTATGTGCACTTATTAATTATTTATTGCATATAACAAGTCAGCTTTTTTGAAAATAATTATTGGTTATTTTTTGTCGTGTATCAAGATGATGATACACGTATAAATGCATTAGATACATGATCTTTTAAATCTAAATGTGGACATTGAGCATATAAATCGAATGCTAACTAGGATCACTTCCTAAGACTATTGCGTCACTGAGAGGGTGTTTGGTTGAGTTTATAAAATTTTCAATAAAAAAATTTATAAACTCTTTAAAAATAAGTTGAATTTTTTTCAATTCTCTTATAAACTATTTCATTATATATAGAATACACACTGCATTTATTACAATTTTCAAATTTCATTAATATTTCTCTAATTTTTACAAAATTTTCAAGAAAATTACACTTAAAAACAAGCATTTAAAAATAAAAATAAAAATAAAAATAAACATAATGATATTTGCATCCCTAAAACCCGACAGATATTCTCTCAGGTAGATAATAAAATCAACATGTCCCCTACCACACAAATAAGACTCCAATAAGTGTCTCTACTTATTAAGGGTAAGGGTATTATAGATTCAATAACTAATCAAGTTTGACTTGATTCAATTTTGTAGAGGAGCGATTGAATTCAGGAAAAAGAAAATCTTTCCGAGCAGATTAACTTAAAAACAGTTTCGAGTTTAATCTAACTTGAATGGAGTAACTTGATTTATTAATCTCAAGTAATTATACCAGTGGTTCACTGACTAGTCTTAAGCTTTGTTTAGCAAGCAAAAGACACCCTCCAAAGATTACACCACGAATCAGCCGTCGAATAAGGCAACACAGTTCGAACTAAGGATTGTTAATAAACCAGATAATGTCGCTTCATATTTTGGAATTGTTTAAAACACATCCGTAACATAAGTATTGTATAGTTAATTAAACAATTAGATCTCAGAGCCATAAAATGTAAGTTTTACAACTATCTGAACTTCCTATCACGGCTGATTGAGAGCGAATTAGGAAAAAAAAAAAAAAAAAAACAAACACACTGAATAACCACGGGAACAGTATCTTGTTTATCTGTAGATTATAGATATAACCAAGAAGGTCTGATGAAGCGAGACAGACTTGATATATCATATATAGCCTGAATAGGGTAAGAAAAGAAAGGAAATTTTACCAAGTGGACCATGGACTCGACCTCTGCCAACTTCCTATCTGCATCAATCGAGCGAATCAATTCCCGCGTTTAAAAGCGTAAAAAATAGAATTGATCCAAGAGGTAAGCAAGATTGAGCAAAATCAGGTACCGTCGGCATCAATAAGGGTTGCGCGCCCGCAAACTTCCTTTCCTTCCATTGCTCACAAAACCCTTCCGATTTCTGAAGCTTCGATGGAAGGAAAAGCGGGAGGAGCTTTTCTCGGTTTTCTAGAGTGCAGTTAAAAAATATTTTATAATCAAATTATTTGGCTAATTTAGTTTTTTATTTTCTTTCCTTAATTTCAAGTATACTCCATGTGTATGTGTATGCTTAATTTTACACAATATAAAATTAATAAATATTTATTTAATTTGTTTTATTTGGAATATTTATTAATTTATTTAAATGTTTAATTTATAATTATACAAAAATTATAATCAGAAAAACAAATAAAATGAAGATAACTTTGCATTATTAATCAAAAGCAGCAGAGTGTATATATATATATATATATATATATAATTTATTTGGCGTAAACATGCAAACACCAAACTCTAGATACGTAGCATTGATATGTATTTGTAATTAAAAATAATTAGTTATTTTGTTATATTGGCAACATTATTTGTTTATTTAGACATTCTTGTCCAAAAGATATTATAATTGGAAAAAGGAGTAAAAAGAATAACAAAAGAAAAAAAATAAAAATAACAGTAAACTTTTAATATATAGTACTTAGTATTTGAGGTATACTCGATGTGTGCCTAAAAATAGTTAAAATGTTAATTTAGGATATAATCGAATCCAAAAATTTAAAAATAGATGTGAAAATTACAAATTTTTTACAAATAAAATTACTCTATCAATAAGTTAGTATAAAAAGGGAGGCGAAGTGAAAAGTATATCAAAGGTAATGGAATCTAATATTAAGAGTGATTAAAAAAAACTGCCTTCCTGACCCTTTTCGGTGCAGTTGCTCATGTGTGCAATGACAAGAATTAATTTAAGGATTATGAAATCCTTGAAGGATGTGAAGTGGTAATGATAAATGGTGTAAGGATTAAACTACATGAAAAATGTCAAGCGAATATTCAATTCACTTCGAATAAGAATTTAGTCTTTACTAATGTACTTCATGTTCCGAAGGTAATTTACCACTACTCGGTTAGCAAGTAAGTGGGAGCAAATAACACCTTAAGGAAAGTGATCGCATGTCTTAGAAATTTACTTGAATTCCCTTTGCATTATTTTTCAAGTTATGAAAATTATCATTGTAATTACCTTGTAGTAGGTTTCATATCCTTATAAATATGGACAAATTTCCTATATAAAAATAAGAAAAATCATATGAAATGAATTTAAACGAATCAAGTATACTTTGTGATTATAATTCTCTAATTTTAATCATCTTATTCTTTATTTGATTTGTAAAGTTTGGCAGCTTTGACAAGTTTCTAGAACGATCTGCTGACTTAATTTTCCTTGAAATTGACTGGAGCACCGCAAAACATTAATTTATGGAGTTTGACACCACAAACATATATCAAATATTGAATTTGAAGAAGCGCCACAATGAAAGCTTTAAATTTAGCGAAGAACACCACAAAATTCTTGAAATTTGTGGAGAGAATTTAAAATCTGTTTAAGTGCTTTCAAACTTGTCTTCAGTTGCGTGTTCAACTGTCCCCTGAACTGTAAGAAGATCATCCCTATTCATAGTGGTGGAAGGGTCACCCCTACCTTACTCATCTGACGGCGTGGTGTAATTTGATTGGTTGAAAATTTTTTAAGTTGACACTCCTTTTCTTTGACTGCCAAATTTGATTTGATATGGTCTCATTTTCTAAATGCCAAAATCTATCTCCCATAATTTGAGAAGATTTGATTTTATTGTCGAATTATACTTGGCGCGATTTAGTTGGCCAAGATTATTTATATTAAAATATAAATTGTTTGTTTACAAATTTTATTTATTAAAATTTTAATTTATTTAATTGATATGCAATATAAATAACTTCTGTGTGTCATCCTTTGTGTGCATAAAATTTGTGTTCTTATAGCAACTCCTTTGTTCTGACGTAAGGTACGAGGAAGTTGATTGGAGCAATTTCTATGGGGTGGACTGTCAACTAACCTTGATCTTTTGAAAAAGGTTCAAATGAGCATATTTGTTGAACCTGAAACATGTTGTACTGTCAATTTCTCTTGTTTGTTTATTTATTTCATTTTGCCACTACTCTTCTTCTTGGTCATCAAGACAAGGCTTCTGCTGACTAGACCTTCTTTCGAGCGAAGGATAAAGTATTTATCACTTAAGAATTACCATTTGTGTTGGAGTAAGAAACTGATTTGGGATTTCTTAGGGAAGTCAAACATTAAGAAACACGAATTGATTTCAAAACAATTGGACATTTCCTTCCACTGGGCGCAGCGTTTAACTTTGGAGTATTTTCCTTCTTTGATATTTCTTGTTGATGCTTGTTACCTATTTATCCGCTCTTCTCTTAGCCTCAGGAAGGGAACATGATGCTGGAACATCATTTTGCTCCTCGTGTTCTTCAGCCTCAACATTTCTCCATGCCACATTAGCCATTATTGTTTTTCCATCTTGTCTTTCACCCCTCCACCTCTTGCCTCCCTGATCTCTAAGAATTTACATATGCCATTAGCTGTAAACCTTTTTGAGTTTCTATACTTCGAAGGATTTTGACTCACAATTTAAGTTTGCTAATTTCCATGGCCAAAAGTCTCAGAAAGTTGACAAGTGAGGAATCCAAACTTCAACTTTCAACAGTTTCCATCTCCAAGAAAATCAATCCTTCCCCTAAAAGCATTGGTCATGATGCGGCAGCCCCATAGTCACAAATGGTTCCCTTCAGCCAAGAATCTCAGATACAATATACAGAGATAATATATGCAGACACGAACAGAGTCTTAGACGGCATCATGAATTGAAAATGGCCTAATGAACAAAGACACACTTGAATGCTGATGTATTTTTCCAACTAATATTTGAGTGCTACATGGTTTGAGTCCCACAATTCAGATTCAGTAGGAGAGTAGTCCTTGACACCACAACGATTAATAATGCCTGATAGCGCCTTCACCACCTTTGTCTGAGTCATCCAAGAAAATAATCGACATAAAGTAATATCCATGGCTACACAGATGAACCATTGGAAGCAATAACACTTCGCCAGAAAGCATGTTACCATATGAACATGTTCAAGAGACATTGTATGGCCTTCATCTACAACACAACCGGCATTTCTGAAGTAAATTCACCTTCTTCATTGAGTATCTACTCTTGGGATGAAGCTTAGGCATTTATTTGCTACACATATTAACCAGTATAGCTGGTAAAGATCGATGCTGTCTTGTATTACAAGATCTATCAACTCAATGTCTTTCTTTTCCCTTAAGAGAGGCATTACCTGCAAGGAGTTGAAGAGAGATCATTGTGATTTGCTAGTCTCCCTTATCTTTAGTATACAACATATAATTTGTTTATATCAAATAAAGATTTAGAAGAAATTTGTAGAAAATAAATTTATCATCTTAATAAGTTTTGTCCATTTGCGTTGTCAATGGTCTTTCTGCCCCAGTTATTAGTCGTAGAAGAACAGCCTGTAGGGGATTATTCACAAAATCAATGCAAAATGTCATTGCTTGAGTTGTGAAACAACCGCACAACCTGCAGACAATAAAATTCATCTTTTAAATGCAGCAATAGTTTACGTTCATACAAATTATTTATCAACCATAGAATTCAGCTCAATGAAACACAAAACACATTTGAGACTGGCAAAAATTGAATCTAAATTAGGCATTATTAACTGTAAATTTAAGCATTGTCACACTCTCACACTTAATTGTTTGCTAATTGTCAAGCAAATAGAAAGTCTTATCAAAATGATAATGATAGAAGGAAGGAAGAAAACCTGAACACATATCATTATCCTTTGACTCTTAAATTGCAGTAACAACATAATCGAATTTAGGAGAAATACTATGTAGCACCTTAGTCACGATGGTATGCTCAGAGATATCTTCTCCATATGAACGTATTTGGTTGATAATTCCTTTCATCTTTGTCAAAAATTCTTGCACTGATTCTTCATCCTTCATTAGGAGATTTTGGAATTCATGATTAAGTATCTGTAACTTAATCCTCACTACGGTAGATGATCCATGGTATGTCAACCTCAATGTAATCTATGACTCATTTGCCATAGACGCACCTATAATTTTGGAAAAAAATAGTTTATGCACGACTTGTCAAATATAAAATCAACATATTTTCTTTTAGTCTGTCCCCCTCATCACCTTCATCAAAGCCGTTCTCCACCAAGTCCCATAGCTTTTGAGACTTGAGCAATGTTTTCATCTTGATATACTAAAATTCATAATTGCTACTCTTGAAAATGAGCAAGATAGGGTGAGCAAAACTTGCTATAGTGTTACATCTAATCTAAGATCGACTTGGCTTTGATACCATAATGTTGGGCACAATGTGTAAATGGTTGCAAGAAACAAATTAAGGCAGATGAAATTGCTAAAAGCTAAGGAAGATGAAAGAATAGTGACAAAGGAACACACTTTATATTGTTAGAAATTAAAAATACAAGCAAACAAGGCCTAACCAATACAAGAAAAGGGGTTGGTTCCAAATTGAATCTCTTTAGAAAGAAGATCTTTTGTCTCATGGTAGCCTGCTCCAGTCCCAATGTGCCTATGATGTAGCACCCGGCGGACATTCTCAGTCTTGGTAAAGTCCATCTTGTTGCAATAGAAATGAACAAGAACAAATAAGTTTTAGCTAATGTAATAATCCAAGGAACATGACAGGGATAGGAACCACTGAAGGTACTAAAGAAACAAGAACAACAACTACTTGATCCCTCATGTTTTTCTTTTCTAATATTCTCTCTTGTTCTATTTTTCTCTTGTACAATGCATCTACACAATAACACTATTTATTCTAATCAAAAGCATGTAAAATATGGTAATTACTTAGCTTACTAAACAATTATAAAAATGGCAACTAATCAATTGTAGAAACTCCTGATTCGCGATAGTCTTTGTCTCCAAGTTGCGATCTTTTATGACAAGTTTTTGATTGCCAAGATCTTCTTCATCAAGTTATTCCTAATTTGGAATCATTTCCAACATTCTCTCCTAATTCAAAATTTTGTTCTCCAAACAATACCTTGAACAATGACATATATGTCATATGCAAGTTCTAGTTCCCAAACATTTGATGTTATTTTCCTTGTATAGTTGAACTTGGTTGCGGTCTTTAAATTGCCTCGACTTGCACTTTTCTTATTCACATCGTGTAATGTAAAACTTTAAACTTGTACCTTTATCAACTTTTGAGAATCTACTATCATCAATTTTATAATACCAATCATCATTTAAAATAATTTTAAAAAACTTATTAGCACAATCTTCAACATCTTTAATTTAGTATACACAATCAATGTTTCATTATCCACTCCTGCAGTGGCCAGCCAAATTTTGTTTTTACCTTTTTTGTTTTGGTTTCATACATTTTTTTATTTATTTAGTGCAAGTTGAAGATGGATTTATAGTAATATATTAAATTAATTAATTAATTCATTATTTAATGGATACGTTAAATTTGGATTATAATTAATTTTGATTATAGGTTAATAATTTCCCAATAAACTTTATTTCATGAAAAGTGATGTTTGGGTATGAAAGTGAATGAACTTGGCGTGTACATTAGATTTAACAAAACAATATTAATATTTAACTTATAAAAATAGACAAATTACATAAATGATATATAAATATAGTTTCAAATTAAGTAGTAGAACTTAGTCATATTACTGGAAGAAATTACTTTCAATTATTTCTTTAAGTTAAGTTAAATAACGAATAAAGATAAGGCCTATTAATTTTTAAATCTTATACTTTTTCCGAAGTCGTCATTACCTCGATTAGTTTTTTCCATTTTATTTCATAATTTTGATGCAATAACTTCTCTAACACGTTATCTTATAATATTTCTCTTTTATTTTTTTCAATTTCATAATACAGATTAGATTTTTTATTTTTCTATAATTCTTATCCTATATAAATTTTACCTTATGTTTTCCTATGCCGTCGTTACCTAGATTAATTTTTTTCCATTTTTGTCCTATAATTTTTATGTAATTAACGTCTCTAGCATGTAGTCTTATTATATTTATTTGTCATGTCTTCTATTTCGTAATATAAATTAGGTTATTCTATTTTTGTCTTATCATTTTTATCATATATTTCTTTTTCTTTCACATATAGGATAAGTTGTAATTTAAAATTAAGAATTTATGAAATAAACATAACGCAATAAATTAATCATACAATTTTTATCTTATGTTTTTGGTCAACTCATAATCCAGGTTAATATAATTAACCTATTGGATTGAATTAGATGAATTAAACATAATTCATTTATTTTATAATTTAAACCTAATATATTTAGGAATGACTAAGTCCTTGATTTATGCCTTTTCCATCATATAATTTTTATATACTGTTTTCCCCCCCATTTTTATGGCCGAATTTGTTGCATTTCAAAATCAATGAAATCATTAAAAAAAATTATTGAAATAAATTTTATATAATAAATTTATCTTCGGATTTGTATATTAAAATTTTTTTGTTCGTTCATAATACAAATTAATTATAAGTGAAATAAATTCATCGAAATAAGTAAATTTAAAGTAATTAATTTATCTTGCTAATTTAAACTAAATTTACAACTAACATGACTATCTATTTAATTTATACGTGAATATCGTGATAAATGCATATTAATTAGGACGTCTTCGGCTATCTATATCTATATTTGAATTTCATATTATTTTTACTTTATTCTACAACTATAACTCCGTCTTCGTTCTTCCTCTTCAACGTGTTAAAATTCAACGCCAATGAAAATATTTGATTTATTAAGCTGATAATATGAGCTGATGTTGATGTGTTGGATGTGTTGTGTTTAAATATGTTGTGATTAAATGAAACACAACACATCCAGTCGTTATGTTGATGTGTTGTGTTTCATTTAATGTATTTTAACTTTGAATATATTAAAATAAAGAATGATTGATAAAAAATTTAAAGCACTTTACACTAAAATATATTTGATAAATTGAATTATAATTTTAAAATTGTAAATTTTATTGAAGTAGTTAGAAATTAAATAATTTATACGAATAATAGATATATTTAAAAAATTTAAAATAAGTTCATATTTAGTTTGTGATAGATTTAGGAAAAATATCAATTATTATTCCTTCAAAATTATGAGATTTGAGAAAAAATTTACCTCATAATTCCCTGGCTGGTGTGAAACCACGCTTTGTCAATGATAGTAAATCTCCCAAACTAGTGTAAAAGGTGATTTATCTGCAATAAGTTGAAATAATTGAAGTTATGAAAGGGTAACTCCAATGTTATTACGTGTTCAATATATTTACCAAAAATAATTGAATGATAATTGACCACATTAATTTGATTAGAGCTTTCATGCCACGATTTGGCCGAACAATTCAAGTGAAACTTTTTATTTTTAAACCATTAAAATATTAGCCTACAAAATAATGATTGTAATTTATTGTATTCACTAACGACTCGTAAAAATCATGGTTAGAATTTCCACGTCTAATTGAGATAATTCGGGGAAATGGAGTCCGTGAAAGTTGACCCTATTTATCTAAATTAATTAGATTAGAGTAAATGACTATCTAAATTAATTGATAATGATCGAATAAATTATTAAATAAAAGCAAAAAAATCTTAGAATTCGGAGAATTTAGTGATTAGATTTGATTAATTTCGATATTAAAAATAGTATTTTTACATCCAAAATTAAAGTTGTCTTCTAATGTTATCTATCTATCTATATATATAAGTATGTGTATATACTATACACACGCATAAATATTGATTATACTATATTTTTAGCCTTAAATGCTATAAAAATGGGTTTCTTACCAACTAAAAAACATTAAACGCATCGTGAATGCTTTAACTAATACGAAGCATAGGCAGCGCCGCCGTAAACGGTTCAATCTACTCCGAGCCCTAATGGGTTCAAATCATAGAATACGATTCTCGGATCTGGCGATGAAATCCCGGATTGTGGAAGACGAAAGCGGAAGCAAAGCATCCCAAGTCGTGGATCGTAGAAGCGGCACAACGTACGTTTTGGAGGAGTTCAGCCGCCGTTGCCGTCGCGCAGAAATTAATCGCGAATTTGAGATCCTGAAAGGATTGGATCATCCGAACCTCGTGAAATGCTACGAGTTGTTCGAAATGGACGACCGGATTTACCTCCTCTTCGAATACGTGGACCGCGGATCTATTATCGGTGTTGACATCACGAGTCTAGACGAACTCGCTGGTGTCGCATATCAAGTTCTCCTCGCGTTGAGTTACCTTCACCAAAACAAAATTTGTCATGGCGACCTCAAACCCTCGAATATCTTCGTCACTTCTACAAATCAAGTCAAGGTTCTGTATTTGGGGCAAGTTTTGTCCAAGGCTCCGTCGGCCATTGGAGCAGTTCATGACGAGTTCTCCTGGGACGTATGGAACTTAGGATTGAACATTTTGAAGTTCTACCAGGGTTTGCATAAAAGGTTTAAGGAGTTTGATTTTGAAAAAGCTTACGATACAGAATCACTGATAGAAATGTGCAGGTTTTTGATGTGCTGTATGCGCACCGATTCATCCCAGAGATGGACTGCTCGAGCACTAGTTCGGCATCCCTTTTTCAAGTTTTGTGGCACGAACGCATCCAAGGTCTATTCCCTCTTAATTGATTATTGGGCCGCGCTAATGCTGAAAATTTAATTTGGCCTTTATTTTCTGACTCTGTTGGTTCGAATGTTCTCCTGCTTTTTTATTATTATTATTTATTTATTTCTGTTGCTGTATTTTTGAGTGGTGAGCATGGAAGTTTGATTATTGTGCCGCGCTAATGCTGAAAATTTAATTTAGCCTTTATTTTCTGACTCTGTTGGTTCGATTGTTTTCCTGCTTTTTTTTTTATTATTTATTTATTTCTGTTGCTACATTTTTGAGTGGTGAGCATGGAAGTCGCACTTCGGTAATTCTTGCATTTTGGATACACCTTGTTCACAAAGTATCGGAGAGGCAAAGGAGGTAGTGAAAGCCTTGAATTGAGACACGAGAAGGCTACCTGCCTTGAACCTTTTTAAGGGGACTTCAAATCATTATGCATGTGAATCTGGTGTTTGAGACCTGGTGTCTCCAGGAAAATTTCGATGTCTTGGTGTCAATTCTTTTGTGTGATGGATGTGACGGTATTGTGATAGTGTTTGTTGTTGTTTATCCTAATTGCAGTCATATCAATAATTAACTTTGCAGAGGACTACTGGAGCAGAATCTTTTGTGTCATTGTCATCTCTATCCTCTGGAGAAGAAGGGTGTATTAGTCCGAGAATGAAAAAACAGAAAACCTCTATGGAAGATGAATTGGACCCGGATTCTCTTGTAAGGTGCATTCAACATTGCTCTTTATTCTCTCCAGACTGTGAATTTGGAAAGGATAAATTGGTTCAGATGTGGATTGCCGAGGGCTGCATTGAGGTGGAAGGGACTAAAAGAGCAGAGGATATTGCTAGTCTATACTTCGATGCTTTAGTTCATCAGGAAGTGTTAATACCTTCAAAGTATCAAGGTCTGAAATACAAAGTCAACACATCCCAGGCTTCTACTCAGTTCCTCAAACAAGGTCAGTATTTGAGAGTTGACGACGCTAATCTGGGTGAGATCCAGGGGGAAGCCTTACACTTAACGTGGCACTGCGAGAAGCTTGACCAAACTTTGTCCCATGCTCTAAAACATTTCGAGCAATTACGCACACTCCGAGTGGTTGTGGATAGTGTCTTTCTGAACAAGCAATTGCCTTGTGGCATTACTGGCATCCTTTTAGGCTTAAAGAACTTAATAAACCTGGATCTGAGTCGTGCCCATATCTTAGAATTACCGATCTCCATTGGGTTGGTGAAAACTTTAAAATTTTTTGACATATCGGAGAATCCAATCAAGCAATTGCCTGAATCAACTCACCACCTTTCTAGTTTGCAGACCTTGAAACTCAAGGGCTGTGTTGGGGTTCGTGAATTACCAAGAGAATTCAGGAATTTGAAGAAACTTCGCCATCTGGATCTTGACATTGTTAGCCAATTGACATCCATGCCTAAAGGCATGGGAGATTTAACGGAGCTACAAACTTTACAGGGATTCATTGTGGGTAAGGATGATGGCCGTGGCATAAGAGAGCTGAAAAACATGAATGAAATTACAGGGCGATTTTGTATCACAAGACTTGAAAATGTCTCCAGTGCTGAGGAAGCAAAGGAAGCCTCACTAGCTGACAAGAAACTCATCGATAAATTGGAATTGAGGTGGTATAATCCACGAGACGAGCCTTCACATGATACAGCGGAAATTTTGGAATGTCTGCGACCGCACTTTCACCTCAGAGAGTTGGGAATAAAAGGTTTTAGTGGTTGGAAGCTTCCGAGTTGGATAAGCAATCCATACTACATTGAACTTGCCAGCATTACCCTTTTTCGTTGCACAGGCTGTCATTTCTTGCCATCCATTGGGAAGTTACCTTCTCTTAAGATTCTCACCATTATTGATATGGACAATGTGAGGGACATCAACACCTTGTTCTGCTCAAGAACGGGAAATCAAAGATTTAATGCGTTTCCCAGACTAGAGAAATTGACACTTGATGGGATGCTCAACCTTGAAAAATGGACTGGAGTGGAGGATGGGGATCTCCCGTGTCTTAACCGATTATCCATAACGTCCTGCCCAAAGCTTACCATTCTCCCATCTATGTCAGGCCTTCGCCCCCTCCGACATTTGGAAGTAATTTGCTGCCCGCAGCTTATTTCTTTGCCTGAAGGGTTGTCACTTGAGTCTCTGATCATAGGGGAATGCCCAAAAGTGAAGGAGCGGTGCCGAAAGGATGGAGGAGAGGACTGGGTCAAGATTGCTAATGTCAGAGAATTGTGGATTGATTAGGAAGAAGTTTCTACAGATTAAGGCTTGTAGTAGCACAAGTGTCTGCCTCAATTCTGATTGTAGTTGACTGCTGCAATACGCAAGCTACAGAGCTTGCGTATTCCTTGGATTTGTCTCTTTTGAAACTCTTTGAATTGCTTTCTTCTGTCTCGTGTGCGTAGATTGGGCTGTCCTCCGGAAGGAGCTCTTTGCTTTGCATGGTGTGGACATTTTCTTACTTTCTTTTGAATCTGCTATTGAAATGCAGATTAGTGCTGGGTTTTGTGCTGTCGAGTGGAAGTAATTGATTGGCTACAGTCATTGTGAACTTCCTGAGAATTATGGCATTATTAAATGGCAGAACTGACTAGGACACATGATTTCTCTTGTTTCTAGGGCTAGCGCAGGATGATGTTGTCAAATGGCCAGCAAATTGAAAATTATGTAAATGTGGGATATAATAATTATATTTAAAATATATATCTTCCAGTGGTAAAAATTTAGTAGAGTTTTTATATATTTAAACTACTTACGTATTTATTTAAATGATGCAAACAGAGATCTTTTAATAAGAGGAAATTGACAAACTTTTAATTGATTTATAAATTGATGGGCTGTGTAAGCAGAGAGTTAAAAACGGATCTCCACTGCATGGGGTTATAACCTTCTAGGATGAAAGTTGTGGAACCAACAAAACACCTGCCAAGTCATGTAAAAACTGGCCAACTCTATTCTCTCTTCATCTAGAACAGAGTAGAAATTAAAATCTCTCACAGCCTAAAATATCCAAGAGGATTAGTGCCATCGAAGTGGTTGAGTCCACATTTGGGTGATAACATGCGTTGGCTGATGAAAATTAGTTTGTGCCATGTTTGTGGGGTTGGAGGAGCTAGAGGTTTGGTGAGGCTCATCGTGAAGAGTTTTTTGGAGGGAGCTAAGAATTTGCCGCAGGTCATCAATGGCCTCCACTCACTCTGCTGACCTCTCATAGCGTTCCTCTTGTGTGCGTTGCTGGGTATGATGTGCTCCCTAAACTATGGTGTGGTTGTCTCTCTCAATGAAAGCACCAGAAAGATGCATACTAAACATGAGAATTTATTTTCGACGAAACAAAGAAAACCAGGGAAGAAAAGAACAGAAAAATCTCTTAGTAAGCCTCCTTTCTTTATTGCCTATAAGCAATATATATATATATGGGGGGGGGGGGGGGGATGAAGGGGTCCTTATCCCTATGCATAACTAACTATGGTTAATAGAACTATCAACTCATCATGATAACGTTCTACCCCTTTTCAAGAATCACTTAGTAAACAATATAATTTTTCAATTAATGTGGTGCTCTTTTCCTTATTAGCCCTTTCTCTTTGTTTTCCTATTGGAGTTGTGAGGATCCACCACACTTGAACCTGGAGTCTATTTAAAGTTGACAAATACAAAAGCTGAAGAGTGTAATTTATTGAGGGAGCAGGTGTTGTAAAGATTGTTGGATGAGGCGAGGTGGAATGCAAGAACGCCAAGGGTCTCCGTCGTGTCTCCTCAATGCCTTGTTTATTGATTGTTGTGTTCATTGGTGTATTTGGGCTTTTCACATGATTTGTGTCCCCTTCAATTAAAATATTGTTCTTTGTTTTTTTCTATTTTCCCTTCTTTCCTAACACTTTCTAGTACCATCAAGTTTATTTTCAACTTGCGTGTGATGTCGCAAATGATCATAGTCGCTAAATAAAACTTCAACTGCCCTGTCACCAAAAGTCTTTATTTCAAACAAGAAGCAAGTCTAGCTCTCAAACAAGTGGTCTCTCCATGTCCGGATTTTCTTGCTCCCAATGCTGCGTTTTACTTTGTTTTGTCCCTAATATATATGTGACTGGTCATATACCACGTTTGCTGAAACGTCCTTTACAGACCTCGACTTCAAAAGGGCTCATCTGTATTTCTATTTGGTGGTTGTAAAGTGTCAAAAATTCAAGATGAATACTTCCCTTAAGAACCCCACGTTTGATTGAAAAAGCAAATATTATCTAAATTAAATATATATTTCTTCACGTACATACTAAATTGTTTCTAAATTAGTTGCAATTTTGCTAATTTAGAGCGTTATGTGCTACTTGTCGAAAGGATGAAAATAAAAACCAGTGAATCGTATGTTCTACAAATAGTAGTCAGTAGGCAAACAAAACTCGTAAACTAATATAGAGGAAATAAAGAAATAATAAATAGAAAGAAAAACAAATGAATTTAAATTAAGGGCATATAAGTAAATTCACATTGTGTAATCAAAATAGGCCTAAACACTTAGTAATATAAATTTAAAATTAAAAGTATTAATAATATTTGACATAAGAAAAGAAATAAGATCAAACGAAATATAACAGTGAGAAAATTTCATTTAGAGAAAGTAAAGAAACAAAGAATAGAAAGAAAATCAAGAATTTAAATTAAGGGTATATGAACAAATTCATATTAAGAAAATGACAGATTTTAACACTGTGCAACCAAAAGAGGTCCATATCTTTAATACATAGCATATATAAAATAATAAAAGTAGTTAACATCAAAGTACTTATGAAAGTTCACTTTGTGCAATCAAAATTTTTTTATTAAAATAATAATATAATATAATTTATTATATTTCATTATTTTAGTATACTATTCTAACTCATGCTATTCTTTTTTCACCTTTTTTGTTATATATCTAGCATTTTCCTCGTATTTTCTTCTGAATAATAAATTTATATAAAACCATTATTAATTTATTCAAATAATTACACATACGCATAGAATATGCTACTAGTGTGTGTGTGCACGAATGCGCACATAATATATATGTGTAAGTTTATCACATATAAGGTGATGATGTTATGTTAATCATTCTAATGCTCGCTTTTATGATTATGACCATAAAATTTAATGCAATATTATTCATTTAATTAATAAAAGAATGGAAAAGGTATATTTAAAAAGACCGAATCACTTCTTTAACTGCTAAAATACTATGACAGAATAATAACAACAATAAAGATAATTTCAATATGTAATTAGGAACCAATTAGAGTTCTCTTACAATTTAAGCTATTAATAAAAAAATCAGATATTTGGAAGTATACAGATATAGAGCTTTTTCATTATATTTTATTCAACATTTTTGTCAAAAAAATTGAAATTAAATAAACTTAATACATACATACATATATATATAATTTTAAATTGGGTCTAAATTATACCCCTAGATATTCATTTTGTAAATATTGAGTTTAGAAAATAATTTAATATCCCTTCTACATTCTGATGGTGTTCAACAATCCACCCCAAGGGGCAATTGGTGGTGCAGAAACTTCCAGTCTTGCGACGAAAAGGCAAAGTTCAATAATGAAGTTACAAGGTGGGTCTTAAACACGCAAAGAAAAAACTTCGTCTCTCCCACTCAGAGCTCTAAAGTTCGGGAATTGGAGCAGGTGAATTGGGATCAGCTCATTGCGGAAGCTGATTGGTGCACTGGTCCCAACCCATGAGGTGGGGCAAAGCAAACTGTACCCAGAACACAAAAAAGGGATATGAATAGAAAAAGCAACATTGCCCAAGGAAACGAGCTTTCATCAATTCAAAGCTTGCACAAAATGATAAAATTTCACTAGAGATGATTATTTTCATGCGCCAACAGATGGTAACAGGCGGGCAAATTGAAAGGTACCACAGAATTTGGCAACTGATTGCTAATTTCAGATCTACGGTCAATCAAAGGAAGCATCTAACCATAGTTCGGTTATTTGGTAGAAGTAAGCAGGCATTCCAAAATTCCAGCACAATCATGCATGCAATCTGATCTTCCCAAAACCACCCTTCACGCGCACACGTGCACGCACACACACAAAAGGATTCAATATTTATTCTCCAAACAAGTTCTGCATTACCAGGCTGACAAATAAACAATATAACAATAAATAGCCATACAGTGAAAGCTCTCCGCAGGGATACAAATTCAGCAGAAGTGATAGGAACAACAAATCGATCATTTGGCATGTGAGCTTTGAACTTTCATTTGTATTGAGCACACATATATAGTTTTATACACAAATTGGATTCAGTCGTCTTCACACAGTAAAGAAGTCCATACTCGGAGAAATGAAGTAACCACTGGCATCAGCATGTGCTTTAATTGATAAGCTCTTTCTAACTTGAGCTGCATTACTGTGCATTAAAATTCAATTACTTCACAATCGAAAACTACAAAACAAGAATTAAAAAATCTACCTTGATAGCAATGATGGATCACGGAAGAATTTACATGAATCTTTTGAACCAAAACAGATCAGGGATCCAACCTCTGTTGCTGACAAAGCAAATTTCGGCAGCACGCATAAGAATATACAGACAACTTGCAGATAATTTGAGCAGTATTAAAATTAAAAGAAAATACAATTGAGGTAAAGACCAAATCTTACGCGAATAAAGGGCCGGTAAATAAATAAAGTGTCAACAGCCTCTTGCCCCAAACATATTTGCGCTCACCAATAGCAGGCCAACATGTCAACATAATTATTCAACTTTGTAACCTCCAGGCTACAAAAGAGGAGTGCAAAAACAGAATTGCAATCAAACTCCACTTGTTGACCCCCTGGGGGGGGGGGGGTTTGTTGTTTCTCTATCATGATAAAGAGTCGCCATTATCATTTAAGATCATACTTCCAATTTACTAAAAGTCGGCAGAAGTGGGTCAGCAGACATCGCAGCTTTGCCCCTGTAAATTGAGTAAGGTGGAAAATACTTTGGCTGCAGACTTCCCTAAGGACACAAAACAAGCAGAATCATTAGAAAGGTAAATTCACCTCAAGGGCCAACAAAGGATTTTCATTTGCGAGCCAGAGCTGCTTAAAATTGATCCATGGTTTCATGCAAACTTCTGCTTCATGTAACTTCTTACCACCATCTACTGCCTCCAGGGTAAGATGGTGTATCTTACGAGCTTAAAAGTGTTCCGTTAAGACATGAAAGTAGAGATTTAGATGCTTTCCAGGCTCGAATTCAAGAATTCCAGACGAACGATTTCCTCTTTGGGCCTGGGTGTTAAGCATGGTAGAAGACTACGTAACTTACTACTTCCTTTTAATGATAATTTGTCAGGTGTCTGTTGATTCTACACAATGAAGCCATTGTCGCATTCCCACTATTGGCAATTGGCTGAGGTTTAGTGGCACCAGAAAATACGTTAAAATGATCTGAGAGTTGGGGCAAAACAAGAAAGAGGAACAACTTGATGAAGAGCTTGTGTTCTCTTGACTCGATTGTCTTCTCACAGTCCTGACTATTTAACACCACCTCCAAATTTTTGTGAAGGCTACAGCGCTTATTAAGTAACAACGTTGGATGCACGCTATTGAGGATTCTGTCTCATTCTTGGTGACGAAAATTCAGTGCTGTGGTAAGAGAGAATTATGAAGGAAAGCAGTGTTTGGTGAGCACACACGTTGCGTTTCTGAAGCCAGAAAATCCATAACTCGACTATGCTGTATATGTGTTTGAAGAGATCGCCTTTGTCATGGTTCTATGTACATATAACACAAAATGAGACTTCCAAATTTGCTGCTTCACCAGTGCAACTATCTTCTGTCACACCGAACAGCCTCATCGAATCATGCGCAATTAGAAGCACCACAGGCAGAATAAATTCCATGACAAGAGTGGTGGAAGCTTTCTTTGTAGGACAGGCCCCCATGCCGTCTCCTGATGGTCGGTGCTAGCTTACGATGTTTCAGGTGTGTCTTCAATATACCTTGTTTAGGAACAGCCATCCCATACTGAATACCATCTTTGAAAGTGTTGGCTGGCATGAAGCATTCCTGATCATCTGCTTGTTGATGTGGAGCACACCTGAAGAACTGGTGCCACTCGGACTACTCTTCCTCGAAGGCCTTCTAGAACGATAGAAAAGGGTATTATATACTTAAAGCACAGGTTGTAACAGGAGGTTGATTAACTGTTGAAAATATTCATCTATAAACATTTATAAAGCTCTTCTTTTTTTCCTCCCAAAAAGTAGAGTAATGCCTCTTCATTAGTATTAAGCATTGCCTTGTATGATTGACCTGAAATTAAACAAATTATTCCTAAATTTCACCATTCAGGCATTTCCTCGAACACATGAAGTGCAATGTTTAATTTAACCCCCACATTCAACAGTTGATGTGGAAATCGAATCGACAGGTATATATCCATTCAAGGCATGAATAACAATATAAGCGATTAAAATTCTCGATTTTCGCCAGCATAATATAACCTCAAATTCTTGGAAATGCTGAACAATTCCCAACCTTTGCACAAAGACAAGTAGCAGGCAAAAACCATTCACAAATACAGGAAATTGATGGAGGGAATTACCTGATTACTGATAGAAAAGAAATATAAAATGGAATTAGTGAATATGGGCCCTGATCCGTCCCCCAATCGTGTGTAAACAGGAACAACAACAAGCGCAGAATGCAAAGGCATACTTGTTGCGAAAGTGAGTGACTTCTGGGTGATGGTGCAACAACGCAGTGGTTACGTTGTGGGGTTGGATTATTTGTGTGAAGGACTTTAGAGTTTAAGGAATGAGAGCTTCGTTGGTGGAGGGACGACTGCTTGGGGTTGAGAAATTGGGGCGCAATGTGGTGCTATTGCGGTCTCTATGCGGCCGCATAAGGACCGCATGAATATAAGGTTCGCTTCTGCTGATGCCGCATTTGGGCCTCACGAACTGGGGAGAAACGACGAAATGGTATTTATTACTTATGGGTAGTGGACTCAATACACTCGGATTTGACCCGACCCGACCCGACCGATGCGGCAGATAAAATGAGATTTGTTAATTGTGTGTTTTGGACTCATTACACCTGGATTTGACCCGACTCGACTACAGCACAAATGGAAATATGGATTTGAATGCACTTTCAAGCTTTAGAAACCCCAGTCGTCTCTTCTGCAAGACAACACAACTTTTTTGGGGCTTTCTCATCTTCCGTTCCAAAAGCTCTCTTGTTTTTCTTTTCTCTGTATCCTCTTTTCCGTTCAGATACGCAACTCACCACTCAAACAAACATTGTTCAAAAGTGGCTCACTCTACTGCAAATATTTTCAACTCAAAACCGGCGGGTATTTTACACTTAAAGCGAGGAGCGAGATCACAAGCACTTTCGTAAAAAAATTCACGTACAGAAGTAAGACCGAAACCTGATAATACTCTTGTTGTATAATGTGCTTATAAATGAGTGTAAGTGAGGTGAATCTAAAATCGTGTGTGTTGGCGTACGCTTGTGTGCGCATACTCCAGAAAGGAATAAAATTACTTTGTGGACTAGCATCTACATTGAGAGCCGATGCCTCAAACTGGAATGTCGATGGCGTATATACAAGTGTGTGCGCACATACATCTTACTTAGAATACCACTTCTTGTATGCATTACTTTACATAAATCTCGAAAACCTGCATGCTTGAGCCTTGAAATTCGGAAAACCTGCTTATTTGTACTATTTTTTGCTGTCGAACATTCATATGATGTGCAGATTTTTTTTAAGGGTTTTTTACTGCAAACCTTTGTATTAATTTTTCTAGGTAATAAGGGTGTGCCAATAATTTAAATTAAGAAGTCATTCAGAATTATACTGGAAATAATCTTATGGCCAATATGTGCGATCCAAAGTTTTCTCTTTCTTTTATTTTTTTTTCACGTTTTCTAAAATCTCAAAGACATTTTTCTGATATTTATTCATCACAAAAATGTTTTCCAGATTAAAAATGTTCCCGCTTTTTAGCCTGGCGTAAGACGTGGATGCTTGTGTTTTGTTTGATTTGGCTTTTCATTGGATTGAGTTGCTAGTTTTCCATTTCCTAGACTATTTACCTTGAATCAATTTTTATTATTCAAATTACTTGTTTGCTGAGTACTCATATTGCATCAATTTTTATTATCTGCTTTTGTCAGGTGTAGAGGCATTGCTACCCATATCATGGCGTCTGTTTTTGAAATGCAGATTACATCAGCTCCTTTGCAAGTAGTTATTGACAAGTTTGCAGCATTTTCCTTGCGAGAGATCATGTTAAGATTGCACATGGATGAAGAAGTTAAAACATTTCAAAGAACCCTTAAAAGGATCAGTGCCAAGGTTGGCCACGTTGAAAAAAACCATTTACTCTTGTCCAATAGCATCAATAGCGAGGCTTGGAAATTGTGGCTTCAGGATATGGAGGTGCTTCTATTTTGTGCAGATAATATGCTTGATAAAATTTTTTTAGATGCGTTAAAACACAAAGATGGTCTCAATGTTGATGCCACCAGCCCTGTGAAAGAGACGCTTCTTGCACCTTTCTGATGGACTCTGCCCCACGACCTCACAAAGATTAGGCAGCGGTTGGAAGAAGTGTCCTAAGAAATGGATTCTCATTAGACCTGGATTTGACCCGACCCGACCACACCACAAATGGAAACATGGATTTGAATGCGCTTTCAAGCTCCAAAAACCCCAGTCGTCTCTTCTACAAGACAACACAATTTTTCTGGGGCTTTCTTGTCCTCCGTTCCAAAAGCTCTCTTGTTTTTTTTTCCCTGTATCCTCTTTTCCGTTCAGATGCCCAACCCTCTACTCAAACAGACACTGTTCAAAAGCGGTTCACTCTACTGCAAATATTTTCAACTCAAAACCGGCGGGTATTTGCACTTAAAGCGAGGAGCGAGACCACAAGCACTTTCGTAAAAAATTCACGTACAGAAGTACGACTGAAACCTGATAATACTCTTGTTGTGTAATGGGCTTATAAATGAGTGTAAGTGAGGTGAATCTGAAATCGTGTGTGTTGGCGTATGCTAGTGTGCGCATACTCCAGAAATGAATAAAATTACTTTGTGGACTGGGATCTAGATTGAGATCCGATGCCTCGAACCGGAATGCCGAAGGCGTATATACACGTGTGTGCGCACATACATCTTCCTTAGAATACCACATCTTATATGCATTACTTTGTTTAAATCTCGAAAGCCTACATGCTTAAGCCTTAAAATTCGGAAAACTTGCTTATTTGTACTATTTTTTGCTGTCAAACGTGCATCTGATATGCAAATTGTTTTTAAGTGTTTTTTTACTGCAAATAAGGGTGTTCCAATAATTTAAATTAAGAAGTCATTCGAAATTATACTGGAAATAATCTTATGGCCAATATGTGCGATCCAAAGTTTTCTCTTTCTTTTATTTTTTTTCACATTTTCTAAAATCTCAAAGACATTTTTCTAATATTTATTCGCCACAAAATGTTTTCCAAATTAACAATGTTCCCGCTTTTTAGCCTAGCGTAAGACGTGGATGCTTGTGTTTTGTTTGATTTGGCTTTTCACTGGATTTAGTTCCTAGTTTTCAATTTCTTAGACTATTTACCTTGCATCAATTTTTATTATTCAAGTTACTTGTCTGCTGAGTACTCATATTGCATCAAGTTTTATTATCTGCTTTTGTCAGGTGTTGAGGCATTGCTACACACATCATGGCGTCTGTTTTTGAAATGCGGATTGCAACAGCTCCTTTGCAAGTAGTTATTGACAAGTTTGCAGCATTTTCCTTCTGAGAGATCATGTTAAGATTGCACATGGACGAAAAAGTTAAAACATTTCAAAGAACCCTTGAAAGGATCAGTGTCAAGGTTGGCCACATTAAAGAAAACCATTTACTCTTGTCCAACAGCATCAGTAGCGAGGCTTGGAAATTGTGGCTTCAGGATATGGAGGTGCTTCTATTTTGTGCAGATAATATGCTTGATAAAAATTTTTTAAATGTGTTAAAACACAAAGATGGTCTCAATGTTGATGCCACCAGCCCTGTGAAGGACGCGTTTCTTGCACCTTTCCCATGGACTCTGCCCCACGACCTCACAAAGATTAGGCGGCAGTTGGAAGAAGTGTCCCAAGAAATGGATTCTCGTTACACTCGGATTTGACCCGACCGACCACACCACAAATGGAAACATGGATTTGAATGTGCTTTCCAGCTCTAGAAACCCTAGTCGTCTCTTCTGCAAGACAACACAATTTTTCTGGGGCTTTCTCGTCCTCTGTTCCAAAAGTTCTCTTGTTTTTTTTTCTCTGTATCCTCTTTTCCGTTCAGATACGCAACTCAACACTCAAATAGACACTGTTCAAAAGCGGCTCACTATACTGCAAATACTTTCAACTCAAAACCGGCGGGTATTTGCACATAAAGCGAGGAGCGAGACCACAAGCACTTTCGTAAAAAATTCACGTAAAAAGTAAGACCGAAACCTGATAATACTCTTGTTGTGTAATGTGCTTATAAATGAGTGTAAGTGAGGTGAATCTGAAATTGTGTGTGTTGGCGTACGCTTGTGTGCGCATACTCCAGAAAGGAATAAAATTACTTTGTGGACTGGGATCTAGATTGAGAGCCCAAGCCTCGAATCGGAACGCCAAAGGCGTATATACATGTGTGTGCGCACATACATCTTACTTAGAATACCACGTCTTGTATGCATTACTTTGTATAAATCTCGAAAGCGTGCATGCTTGAGCCTTGAAATTCAAAAAACTTGCTTATTCGTACTATTTTTTGCTGTCGAACGTGCATTTGATATGCAGATTTTCTTTAAGTGTTTTTGACTGCAAACATTTGTATTAATTTTTCTACGTGAATAAGGGTGTGCCAATAATTTAAATTAAGAAGTCATTCGGAATTATATTGGAAATAGTCTTATGGCCAATATGTGCGATCCAAATTTTCTCTTCCTTTTATTTTTTTTTTCACGTTTTCTAAAATCTCAAAGACATTTTTTTGATATTTATTCACCAAAAAAATGTTTTCCAGATTAAAAAAGTTCCTGCTTTTTAGCCTGGCGTAAGACGTGAATGCTTGTGTTTTGTTTGATTTGGCTTTTCGCTAGATTGAGTCCCTAGTTTTCCATTTTTTAGACTATATACCTTGCATCAATTTTTATTATTCAAGTTACTTGTCTGCTGAGCACTCATATTACATCAAGTTTTATTATCTGCTTTTGTCAGGTGTTGAGGCATTGTTGCAAACATCATAGCGTCTGTTTTTGAAATGGCGATTGCATCAGCTCTTTTACAAGTAGGAATTGACAAGTTGGCAGCATTTTCCTTGCGAGAGATCATGTTAACATTGCACGTGGATGAAGAACTTAAAACATTTCAAAGAACCCTTGAAAGGATCAGTGCTAAGATTGGCCACATTGAAGAAAACCATTTACTCTTGTCCAACAGCATCAGTAGTGAGGCTTGGAAATTGTGGCTTCAGGATACGGAGGTGCTTCTATTTTGTGCAGATAATATGCTTGATAAAAAATTTTTAGATGCGTTAAAACACAAAGATGGTCTCAATGTTGATGCCACCAGCCCTGTGAAGGACGTGCTTCTTGCACCTTTCCGATGGACTCTGCCCCACGACCTCACAAAGATTAGGCGGCTGTTGGAAGAAGTGTCCCAGGAAATGGATTCTCATTACACCTGGATTCGACCCGACCCGACCACACCACAAATGGAAACATGGATTTGAATGCGCTTTCCAGCTCTAGAAACCCCAGTCCTCTCTTCTGTAAGACAACACAATTTTTCTGGGGCTTTCTCGTCCTCCGTTCCAAAAGCTCTCTTGTTTTTTTTCCCTGTATCCTCTTTTCCATCCAGAAACTAAACTCACCACTCAAACATACATTGTTCAAAAGCAGCTCACTCAACCGCAAATATTTTCAACTCAAAACCGGCGGGTATTTGTACTTAAAGCGAGCGGCGAGACCACAAGCACTTTCGTAAAAAAATTACGTACAAAAGTAAGACCGAAACCTAATAATACTCTTGTTGTGTAATGTGCTTATAAATGAGTGTAAGTGAGGTGAATCTGAAATCGTGTGTGTCGGCGTACGCTTGTGTGGCATACTCTAGAAAGGAATAAAATTACTTTGTGGACTGGGATCTAGATTAAGAGCCGATGCCTCGAATCAGAACGCCGAAGGCGTATATACACGTGTGTGCGCACATACATCTTACTTACAATACCACGTCTTGTATGCATTACTTTGTATAAATCTCGAAAGCGTGCATGCTTGAGCCTTGAAATTCGAAAAACTTGCTTACTTGTACTATTTTTTGCTGTTGAACTTGCATTTGATATGCATATTTTTTTTAAGTGTTTTTGACTGCAAACATTTGTATTAATTTTTCTAGGTGAATAAGGGTGTGCCAATAATTTAAATTAAGAAGTCATTCGGAATTATACTGGAAATAGTCTTATGGCCAATATGTGCGATCCAAAGTGTTCTCTTTCTTTCATTTTTTTTCACGTTTTCTAAAATTTCAAAGATGTTTTTCTGATATTTATTCGTCACAAAAATGTTTTCCAAATTAAAAATGTTCCCACTTTTAAGCCTGGCGTAAGACGTGGATGCATGTGTTTTGTTTGATTTGGCTTTTCACTGGATTGAGTTCCTAGTTTTCCATTTCCTGGACTATTTACCTTGCATCAATTTTTATTATTCAAGTTACTTGTCTGCTGAGTACTCATATTGCATCAATTTTTATCATCTGCTTTTGTCAGGTGTAGAGGCATTGCTGCACATATCATGGCGTCTGTTTTTGAAATGGGGATTGCATCAGCTCCTTTGCAAGTAGGAATAGACAAGTTGGCCGCATTTTCCTTGCGAGAGATCATGTTAACATTGCACGTGGATGAAGAACTTAAAATATTTCAAAGAACCCTTGAAAGGATCAATGCCAAGGTTGGCCACATTGAAGAAAACCATTTATTCTTGTCCAACAGCATCAGTAGAGAGGCTTGGAAATTGTGGTTTCAGGATATGGAGGTGCTTCTATTTTGTGCAGATAATATGTTTGATAAAAAATTTTTAGATGCGTTAAAACACAAAGATGGTCTCAATGTTGATGCCACCTGCCCTGTGAAGGACGCGCTTCTTGCACCTTTCCGATGGACTCTGCCCCACGACCTCACAAAGATTAGGCGGCAGTTGGAAGAAGTGTCCCAGGAAATGGATTCTCATTACACCTGGATTTGACCCGACCCGACCACACCACAAATGGAAACATGGATTTGAATGCGCTTTCCAGCTCTAGAAACCCCAGTCCTCTCTTCTGTAAGACAACACAATTTTTCTGGGGCTTTCTCGTCCTCCGTTCCAAAAGTTCTTTTGTTTTTTTACCATGTATCCTCTTTTCCGTGTAGATACTCAACTCGCCACTCAAACATACACTGTTCAAAAGCGGCTCACTCTACCGCAAATAATTTCAACTCAAAACCGGCGGGTATTTGCACTTAAAGCGAGCGGCGAGACCACAAGCACTTTCGTAAAAAAATTACGTACAAAAGTAAGACCGAAACCTGATAATACTCTTGTTGTGTAATGTGCTTATAAATGAGTGTAAGTGAGGTGAATTTGAAATCGTGTGTGTTGGCGTACGCTTGTGTGCCCATACTCCAGAAAGGAATAAAATTACTTTGTGGACTGGGATCTAGATTGAGAGCCGATGCCTTGAATCGCAACGCCGAAGGCGTATATACACGTGTGTGCGCACATACATCTTACTTAGAATACCACTTCTTGTATGCATTACTTTACATAAATCTCGAAAACCTGCATGCTTGAGCCTTGAAATTCGGAAAACCTGCTTATTTGTACTATTTTTTGCTGTCGAACATTCATATGATGTGCAGATTTTTTTTAAGGGTTTTTTACTGCAAACCTTTGTATTAATTTTTCTAGGTAATAAGGGTGTGCCAATAATTTAAATTAAGAAGTCATTCAGAATTATACTGGAAATAATCTTATGGCCAATATGTGCGATCCAAAGTTTTCTCTTTCTTTTATTTTTTTTTCACATTTTCTAAAATCTCAAAGACATTTTTCTGATATTTATTCATCACAAAAATGTTTTCCAGATTAAAAATGTTCCCGCTTTTTAGCCTGGCGTAAGACGTGGATGCTTGTGTTTTGTTTGATTTGGCTTTTCATTGGATTGAGTTGCTAGTTTTCCATTTCCTAGACTATTTACCTTGAATCAATTTTTATTATTCAAATTACTTGTTTGCTGAGTACTCATATTGCATCAATTTTTATTATCTGCTTTTGTCAGGTGTAGAGGCATTGCTGCCCATATCATGGCGTCTGTTTTTGAAATGCAGATTACATCAGCTCCTTTGCAAGTAGTTATTGACAAGTTTGCAGCATTTTCCTTGCGAGAGATCATGTTAAGATTGCACATGGATGAAGAAGTTAAAACATTTCAAAGAACCCTTAAAAGGATCAGTGCCAAGGTTGGCCACGTTGAAGAAAACCATTTACTATTGTCCAACAGCATCAGTAGCGAGGCTTGGAAATTGTGGCTTCAGGATACGGAGGTGCTTCTATTTTGTGCAGATAATATGCTTGATAAAAAATTTTTAGATGCGTTAAAACACAAAGATGGTCTCAATGTTGATGCCACCAGCCCTGTGAAGGACGTGCTTCTTGCACCTTTTCGATGGACTCTGCCCCACGACCTCACAAAGATTAGGCGGCTGTTGGAAGAAGTGTCCCAGGAAATGGATTCTCATTACACCTGGATTCGACCCGACCCGACCACACCACAAATGGAAACATGGATTTGAATGCGCTTTCCAGCTCTAGAAACCCCAGTCCTCTCTTCTGTAAGACAACACAATTTTTCTGGGGCTTTCTCGTCCTCCGTTCCAAAAGCTCTCTTATTTTTTTTCCCTGTATCCTCTTTTCCATCCAGAAACTAAACTCCCCACTCAAACATAAACTGTTCAAAAGCAGCTCACTCTACCGCAAATATTTTCAACTCAAAACCGGCGGGTATTTGCACTTAAAGCGAGCGGCGAGACCACAAGCACTTTCGTAAAAAAATTACGTACAAAAGTAAGACCGAAACCTGATAATACTCTTGTTGTGTAATGTGCTTATAAATGAGTGTAAGTGAGGTGAATCTGAAATCGTGCGTGTTGGCGTACGCTTGTGTGGGCATACTCCAGAAAGGAATAAAATTACTTTGTGGACTGGGATCTAGATTAAGAGTTGATGCCTCGAATCAGAACGCCGAAGGCGTATATACACGTGTGTGCTCACATACATCTTACTTACAATACCACGTCTTGTATGCATTACTTTGTATAAATCTCGAAAACGTGCATGTTTGAGCCTTGAAATTCGAAAAACTTGCTTATTTGTACTATTTTTTGCTGTCGAACGTGCATCTGATATGCATATTTTTTTTAAGTGTTTTTGACTGCAAACATTTGTATTAATTTTTCTAGGTGAATAAGGGTGTGCCAATAATTTAAATTAAGAAGTCATTCGGAATTATACTGGAAATAGTCTTATGGACAATATGTGCGATCCAAAGTGTTCTCTTTCTTTTTTTTTTTCATGTTTTCTAAAATCTCAAAGACATTTTTCTGATATTTATTCGCCACAAAAATGTTTTCCAGATTAAAAATGTTCCCGCTTTTTAGCCTGGCGTAAGACGTGGATGCTTGTGTTTTGTTTGATTTGGCTTTTCGTTGGATTGAGTTGCTAGTTTTCCATTTCCTAGACTATTTACCTTGCATCAATTTTTATTATTCAAATTACTTGTCTGCTGAGTACTCATATTGCATCAATTTTTATCATCTACTTTTGTCAGGTGTAGAGGCATTGCTGCACATATCATGGCGTCTGTTTTTGAAATTGGGATTGGATCAGCTCCTTTGCAAGTAGGAATTGACAAGTTGGCAGCATTTTCCTTGCGAGAGATCATGTTAACATTACACGTGGATGAAGAACTTAAAACATTTCAAAGAACCCTTAAAAGGATCAGTGCCAAGGTTGGCCACGTTGAAGAAAACCATTTACTCTTGTCCAACGGCATCAGTAGCGAGGCTTGGAAATTGTGGTTTCAGGATATGGAGGTGCTTCTATTTTGTGCAGATAATATGCTTGATAAAAAAATTTTAGATGCGTTAAAACACAAAGATGGTCTCAATGTTGATGCCACCAGCCCTGTGAAGGACGCGCTTCTTGCACCTTTTCGATGGACTCTACCCCACGAGCTCACAAAGATTAGGCGGCAGTTGGAAGAAGTGTCCCAGGAAATGGATTCTCATTACACCTGTATTTGACCCGACCCGACCACACCACAAATGGAAACATGGATTTGAATGCGCTTTCCAGCTCTAGAAACCCCAGTCCTCTCTTCTGTAAGACAACACAATTTTTCTGGGGCTTTCTCGTCCTCCGTTCCAAAAGTTCTCTTGTTTTTTTACCCTGTATCCTCTTTTCCGTGTAGATACTCAACTCGCCACTTAAACATACACTGTTCAAAAGCGGCTCACTCTACCGTAAATAATTTCAACTCAAAACCGGCGGGTATTTGCACTTAAAGCGAGCGGCGAGACCACAAGCACTTTCGTAAAAAAATTACGTACAAAAGTAAGACCGAAACCTGATAATACTCTTGTTGTGTAATGTGCTTATAAATGAGTGTAAGTGAGGTGAATTTGAAATCGTGTGTGTTGGCGTACGCTTGTGTGCCCATACTCCAGAAAGGAATAAAATTACTTTGTGGACTGGGATCTAGATTGAGAGCCGATGCCTTGAATCGCAACGCCGAAGGCGTATATACACGTGTGTGCGCACATACATCTTACTTATAATACCACGTTTTGTATGCATTACTTTGTATAAATCTCGAAAGCATGCATGCTTAAGCCTTGAAATTCGAAAAACTTGCTTATTTGTACTATTTTTTGCTGTCGAACTTGCATTTGATATGCATATTTTTTTTAAGTGTTTTTGACTGCAAACATTTGTATTAATTTTTCCAGGTGAATAAGGGTGTGCCAATAATTTAAATTAAGAAGTCATTCGGAATTATACTGGAAATAGTCTTATGGCCAATATGTGCGATCCAAAGTTTTCTCTTTCTTTCATTTTTTTTTCACGTTTTCTAAAATTTCAAAGATGTTTTTCTGATATTTATTCGTCACAAAAATGTTTTCCAAATTAAAAATGTTCCCACTTTTAAGCCTGGCGTAAGACGTGGATGCATGTGTTTTGTTTGATTTGGCTTTTCACTGGATTGAGTTCCTAGTTTTCCATTTCCTGGACTATTTACCTTGCATCAATTTTTATTAATCAAGTTACTTGTCTGCTGAGTACTCATATTGCATCAATTTTTATTATCTGCTTTTGTCAGGTGTAGAGGCATTGCTGCACATAACATGGCGTCTGTTTTTGAAATGGGGATTGTATCAGCTCCTTTGCAAGTAGTTATTGACAAGTTCACAACATTTTCCTAGCGAGAGATCATGTTAATATTGCACGTGGATGAAGAACTTAAAACATTTCAAAGAACCCTTGAAAGGATCAGTGCCAAGGTTGGCCACATTGAAGAAAACCATTTACTCTTGTCCAACAGCATCAGTAGCGAGGCTTGGAAATTGTGGCTTCAGGATACGGAGGTGCTTCTATTTTGTGCAGATAATATGCTTGATAAAAAAATTTTAGATGCGTTAAAACACAAAGATGGTCTCAATGTTGATGCCACCAGCCCTGTGAAGGACGTGCTTCTTGCACCTTTTCGATAGACTCTGCCCCACGACCTCATAAAGATTAGGCGGCTGTTGGAAGAAGTGTCCCAGGAAATGGATTCTCATTACACCTGAATTTGACTCCACTTGACCACACCACAAATGGAAACATGGATTTGAATGCGCTTTCAAGCTTTAGAAACCCCAGTCGTCTCTTCTACAAGACAACACACTTTTCTGGGGCTTTCTCGTCCTCCGTTCCAAAAGCTCTCTTCTTTTTTTTCCCTCTATCCTCTTTTCCGTTCAGATACGCAACTCGCCACTCAAACAAACACTGTTCAAAAGCGGCTCACTCTACTGCAAATATTTTCAACTCAAAACCGGCGGGTATTTGTACTTAAAGCGAGGAGCTAAACCACAAGCACTTTCGTAAAACATTCACGTACAAAAGGAAGACCGAAACCTGATAATACTCTTGTTGTGTAATGTGCTTATAAATGAGTGCAAGTGAGGTGAATCTGAAATCGTGTGTGTTAGCGTACGCTTGTGTGGGCATACTCCAGAAAGGAATAAAATTACTTTGTGGACTGGGATCTAGATTAAGAGCTGATGCCTCGAATCAGAACGCCAAAGGCGTATATACACGTGTGTGCGCACATACATCTTACTTACAATACCACGTCTTGTATGCATTACTTTGTATAAATCTCGAAAGCGTGCATGCTTGAGCCTTGAAATTCAAAAAATTTGCTTATTTGTACTATTTTTTGTTGTCGAACGTGCTTCTTATATGCAGATTCTTTTTAAGTGTTTTTGACTGCAAACATTTGTGTTAATTTTTCTAGGTGAATAAGGGTGTGCCAATAATTTAAATTAAGAAGTCATTCGAAATTATACTAGAAATAGTCTTATGGACAATATGTGCGATCCAAAGTTTTCTCTTTCTTTTTTTTTTCACGTTTTCTAAAATCTCAAAGACATTTTTCTGATGTTTATTCACCACAAAAATGTTTTCCAGATTAAAAATGTTCCTGCTTTTTCTCCTGGCAGTAAGATGTGGATGCTTGTGTTTTGTTTGATTTGGTTTTTCACTGGATTGAGTTCCTAGTTTTCCATTTCTTAGACTATTTACCTTGCATCAATTTTGATTATTCAAGTTACTTGTCTGCTGAGTACTCATATTGCATCAATTTTTATTATCTGCTTTTGTCAGGTGTAGAGGCATTGCTGCACATATCATGGTGTCTGTTTTTGAAATGGGGATTGGATCAGCTCCTTTATAAGTAGTTATTGACAAGTTTATAGCATTTTCCTAGCGAGAGATCATGTTAATATTGCACGTGGATGAAGAACTTAAAACATTTCAAAGAACCCTTGAAAGGATCAGTGCCAAGGTTGGCCACATTGAAGAAAACCATTTACTCTCGTCTAGCAGCATCAATAGTGAGGCTTGGAAATTGTGGCTTCAGGATATGGAGGTGCTTCTATTTTGTGCAGATAATATGCTTGATAAAAATTTTTTAGAGGCGTTAAAATACAAAGATGGTCTCAATGTTGATGCCACCAGCCCTGTGAAGGACGCACTTCTTGCACCTTTCCAATGGACTCTGCCCCACGACCTCAAAAAGATTAGGCGGCAATTGGAAGAAGTGTCCCAGGAAATGGATTCTCATTACACTTGGATTTGACCCGACCTGACCACACCACAAATGGAAATTTGGATTTGAATGCGCTTTCAAGCTTTAGAAACCCCAGTCGTCTCTTCTACAAGACAACAAACTTTTCTGGGGCTTTCTCTTCCTCTCTTCCAAAAGCTCTCTTGTTTTTTTTTCCCTATATCCTCTTTTCCGTTCAGATACTCAACTGACCACTCAAATAGACACTGTTCAAAAGCAGCTCACTCTACTGCAAATATTTTCAACTCAAAACCGACGGGTATTTGCACTTAAAGCGAGGAGCGAGACCACACACACTTTTGTAAAAATTCACGTGCAGAAGTAAGACTGAAACCTGATAATACTCTTGTTGTGTAATGTGCTTATAAGTGAGTGTAAGTGAGGTTAATCTGAAATCGTGTGTGTTGGCGTACGCTTGTGTGTGCATACTCCAAAAAGGAATAAAATTACTTTGTGGATTGGGATCTAGATTGAGAGTCGATGCCTCAAACCGAAACACCGAAGGCGTATATGCACATGTGTGCGCACATACATCTTACTTAGAATACCACGTCTAGTTTGCATTACTTTGTATAAATCTCGAAAGCCTACATGCTTGAGCCTTGAAATTCAGAAAACTTACTTATTTGTATTATTTTTTGCTGTCGAACGTGCTTTTGATATGCATATTTTTTAAGTGTTTTTGATTACAAACATTTGTATTAATTTTTCTACGTGAATAAGGGTGTACCAATAATTTAAATTAAGAAGTCGTTCAGAATTACACTAGAAATATTCTTTTGGCCAATTGTGCGATCCAAACTTTTCTCTTTCTTTTATTTTTTTTCATGTTTTCTAAAATCTCAAAGACATTTTTCTGATATTTATTCGTCACAAAAATGTTTTCCAAATTAAAAATGTTCCCGCTTTTTAGCCTGGCATAAGACGTGGATGCTTGTGTTTTGTTTGATTTGGCTTTTCACTGGATTGAGTTCCTAGTTTTCCGTTTCTTAGACTATTTACCTTGCATCAATTTTTATTATTCAAGTTACTTGTCTGCTGAGTACTCATATTGCATCAATTTTTATTATCTACTTTTGTCAGGTGTAGAGGCATTGCTGCACATATCATGGCGTCTGTTTTTGAAATGGGGATTGGATCAACTCCTTTGCAAGTAGTTATTGACAAGTTTGTAGCATTTTCCTACCAAGAGATCATGTTAATATTGCACGTAGATGAAGAACTTAAAACATTTCAAAGAACCCTTGAAAGGATCAATGCCAAGGTTGGCCACATTGAAGAAAACCATTTACTCTTGTCCAGCAGCATCAGTAGCAAGACTTGGAAATTGTGGCTTCAGGATATGGAGGTGCTTCTATTTTGTGTAGATAATATGCTTGATAAAAAAATTTTAGATGCGTTAAAACACAAAGATGGTCTCAATATTGATGCCACCAGCCTTGTGAAGGACGCGCTTCTTGCACCTTTCCAATGGACTCTGTCCCACGACCTCACAAAGGTTAGGTAGCAATTGGAAGAAGTGTCCTAGGAAATGGATTCTTTTTTCATGATAGAGTTAACAAAATTGGACTTCTATAAAAGTTGGAAGCATACACCAACTTATGGGAGTTATTTCTGTTCCAGAAGTTTGTTGGTGAATGAAGTGTTTGTGGTCAAACGAGATGGGGAAAGAGAGGAGATTGTGAAGATGTTACTCGAGGAGAATTTTGGGGAAACCAATGTCACCGTCATTCCTATAGTGGGAATGGGTGGCATTGGTAAGACCACAGTCACCCAAATTGCGTACTATGTTCCTAAACTCACTGACAAATTTTAGTTGATGATGTGGGCTTCGATTTCCATTGATTTTGAGGCTATTACAATTACGAAGTCCATTTTCGGGATTGCGTCTGGAGAAAAATGCAGTGATACAAGCCTGGATCCAATGCAAATAAAACTTCGGAATTTGATTCATGGGAAGAAGTTTTTGCTTGTGTTGGATGACTACTGGGATAAAGAGTACGGAGATTGGGATGCAGTGTCTTTGTTGTTCGAAGTCGGGGCTAGAGGAAGCAAGATCATTGTGACAACACGTAGCACAGTAGTATCACAGATTGTTGGCACAGTTCCTTCATACTTTTTAGAAAGTTTGTCCGATGAGAACTGATGGCAAGTGATGAGGCAAAGAGCGTGTAGAAATCCAAAGAATTTGCAAAGGGAAGAAGTTGGGAGGGAGATAGCAAGGAAATGCCGAGGGTGCCTTTAGTAGCCAAGACACTTGGAAGCCTTCTTCTTTTCAAGGACTCCTTGGGCGAATGGGAATCTGTTTTAAGAAGTGAGATCTAGGACTTGCCTAGCCCAAATAAGAGTGACATTTTTCCAACTCTATCCTTGAGCTACTATCATCTTCTAATTCAATTGTAAACATGTTTTACTTACTGCTCCATCTTTCCAAAGAATTATGAGTTTGAAGTGAATGACTTAGCATTGAGATGGATGGCGCAAGGATTTCTCCCTTCCAGGATAAATGAACTGTTGGAAGAAGTTGGGAGTAATTACTTTGTTGGAGAGGTCTCTCTTTCGATTTTCACACATAAATGACAAAGGCCAAAACATTTACAAGATGCATGATTTGATTCATGGAATGGCTCAATTAATATCCAGACATGCATATTTACACTAAGAAGTTATGCAGTCAAACGAAGTATACACCTTCTTTAGAAATACTCGCCACTTCTCATTGCTTTATAACAGCATGAAACCACTGATATTACCAGACATAGCATAATTAATGAAAGGGTTTATGATATTTTGTACAAAGCGATCAATTAGGAAACGCGAGAGATCAAGTCAATGAAGACTATAATTGATGGATATCTACATCCTTCTTCAAAAAATTTAACCTATTTAAATGCACTTTTTGTTATCTATATATTGAAACTTTAGTCACAAAAGATGGTTATGGTTTGTAAAGACGTGATACAAAAAAAAATGATCTCAAAATATATATTTACATATCAAAAAAAGTAAATTCGACCTTGATTTAAAGATTTTATGAAACAATTTTGAAGGACATCAAATCTCACTATAAGAAGATAATAACATACAAAAATTTTAAAACTTTATTCAATCTCATAAACAATGAAGAGAAGTTGAAAATATATAATTTAAGATTTTCTATGACAGTTTGGAGGCATAATAGAGTTTTAATTCCCTTTCCTGTACGTTGTCAACTCTGAAGTTCATTTAAAAAAATATATTCATTGACAATAGATATATGGTATATTAGTTGTATAACATCATAAATACTGTTAAAACAAACTATTTTCATAAAAATTTGTTACTTAACTTACACGTGGCCTTGGCATCCCAAACGAAGTTTGATAAACAAAGATGGTTAATTTTTTATTGTTAATTTTTTTAAAGAACCTTATACAAAATGTATTATCCTTATGCAAGATGTATTTATTTTAGTTGTGCAAAGAAATTTAATAAACTAATTATTTTTTAGACGGGGCATTTATTCTTCATATTTCAACGTAAATTTGTATTTTAAAAAATCTCTAAAATTTTTAAATTATTCAATTAATTAAGTAAATTCAAACAAATTAAGTGCAAGTGAGTGGTCTTTACAACCCTCTGAAGAAGATCCATGCTTGGCTTGCTTCCTGTGAAGGGGGGCTCTCGGGTAACTATATAGGGTTCATGAACTGGAGCGATATTATTCCTGTAAGCGAGCGCGTTTGTTTGCTTGATGCACAGTACCAATAGGAGTAAGAAACCTCTTGCTGTTCGATTCAGTTTGAGAACAGGGAGAAATAGTCAGATGTAGCTCTACCGTATAATCCGAACCTTCTCCCATATCTTTATACGACCTATTCCCATAAGTCTCAACTATCACTCTCTATCAAGTATTTGTTGTATCCGATATAGAGCCACCATCAGTCAGTCCGCTGCCCTTTGGGATATTGACCTTGAGGTGTTATTGATTAGTGTCCAAGGTATGTCCTACTTGGGATAAGACCTATGGAACAAGGAGGCTCGTTGGAATTGATCTGCTATGGAATTTACATTATACGCAACAGAAGCACCTGAAGTAGTAAACTGAATAGGTATTAGTTTGGTCATGGTTGGAGCAGCAAACTCGAATTCGGCAAGAATCTCATTTTTTGGTAGTACGAACTCAGTTGAAAAATCTATGGCCTCCATTATGATCTATGGGAAGTTTGTGTTTTGACATTTGAACAAAGGAATTTGAAGCGCGAACCCTTTCCACAACAAAATTTTGACAGTTGACCATCATCACTGTTGCATAGGCATTGCTTACAATGAAGTTTGAAATGTGTGAATTTAATGGGCTTCATCTTATCCTTTCCTTATGTGAATTTCACTAGTGATACTACTTAAGACGAAAAGGTCTGATTTCTAACATTAGAACCAAAAAAAAGTGTTTTTTGGTTTCCAAGGCTGTCAATCACTAACGACGTTGAAGCAATCTTCAGTATTTCTTTATAGTCTGGACAATTTAAGAATCATTGTAATGCCTGCTAAGTTTGTATTTGGATGCGTTCCCTGTACTTATTAGTTGTAATGCAACTTGGTTTCGTGGTAGTACATGTTTTCCTCGCCTAACTTGTCACTCCAGCATGGCGAGAACATCACAGGTTTTTCACATTAAACCCTCACCTTTCGTCATTCTTCACTCCATTTCAGTTCAACTTCTCTCCCTCATTCTCTTTCTATTCATTAACATTTCAAAACACTTCCTCTTTAATCCCTACAAGAGTTTAGGATCTTCTTCATCCTTTTCGTTTGAACAAAAAGGATTGCTTTCCGTTATCTCCTATTTGGAAATATTTGTGGGAAGTTTCATTTTGTCTGCATTGTTATTTACAATTCTGCCTAAATCATGAGATGAAAGAAAAACTTTTGAATCAAATTCATCAATCAGAAATTAAAGAAGAGAATTTGGTTTGCAAGAGGAATGAAGTTATGCTCTTCTTGCTCTTCGAAAATTGTACTCTAGTTTTACAGAATAGACCTTTTACAAGTACAGCAAAGCTAGCTAATTAACCACCCTTACTCCGACTTAATTTACAAGCCTTTCCTAACTACACTTTACAGCTGACAATCACTAACTCCCTAGCTAACTTCAATAGCTTAGCACCATCACATTAACCAAATTTACACTTCAGCTCGAGCTTATCCATTGACCTGATACATTGCAACAACACACTTCAAGCCTGCAACCGTACAACAGATTAAGTATTCTTGATATCCTCCCCTCCCCCCAAGGAGGGAGTGCTGTTCGTCACTCCCATCTTGCTGAGGTGCTTTCTTAATACCTCAGAAGACGGAGCCTTTGTAAAAAATTCAGCAATCTATTCCTGAGTTCCAACAAATTTTGTAACAATCATTCCACTTGTCAGCATGTCATGTACAAGATGACAATTCAATTCTATATGCTCCGTGCACTCATAAAACACTAGATTAAAGGCTATATGTCATGTTGTTTGGTTATTACAATAAACTTCTACAACATTCTCATGGATAATTTACAGAGCTTTTAGGATATATTTTGTTTGGGTGATCTTGGGATATAGACTCGCCATTGTTCTATCAGATGAATTGCTTGAATGACAATCCTAATAGCAGATCAGTCATCAGTAATTTATATTTTTGTTCAATAGTATCAAATTCACCACTCACACATTAACCCTCGTGCAAAAATCATGCCACCTGAGAGTGCTAACATCTAGAGAACACTTTGATGAGGACATTTACTTTACCTTGGGGGCATATCAATTACTTTAAGGATGACATCTCTATCCGTGCCATAATTGCCCAACGAGAACTTCAGAAAGATGCAGTGAAATTGGAGCCATACTCAATTATCATTACCACTCAAAAATGGAAGAATTGTGCAGCACATCCTACTAAAAGGGCAAGCGAGGCATTAGTGCAGGAATTTTACTCAAAGGTTGGGCATATTAGAGTCTGAGGAGTTGATATACCCTTTTCTAAGAAAGGAAATTAAAAAAATATTATTGCATTGACCTCGTAGGAAATACCTTGTGATTTGATAGACATCCTCAAACAACAAAACATAGCAACAACAATGGTAAATGCCTTGACATAGTTCGAACAATGGTAATCTCCACGACCAAATGAAGTGGAAAATCATGATCTTAATTTTAAGAAAACTGGTTGGACTTTAATTCTAAGTTGTCTTAAAATGCAAATAAATCACAAGAACTTAGACATCTAATAATTTCCTGAAGCTGATTGAATATCTAATTAATTCTAAGTTCTTGTGATTTATTTGCATTTTTTTCCTGTTAAATACTCATCACTTTGCTTTCATTGACATTTTTAATAATTTGGACTTAAGTTAAATATATAAGGACAATTGTGTAAACTTCTAGGAACATTGCAGTATGGGACAACTCAGAAGCTCTTTGATTTCTGATTTAATCAAAGTAGAGAATCTTCAATGACTAAAGACTTGTAATTCCTATGATTTAGCGTGTTTTGCTCTTCATTCTCTATGCTTGATTGTGTGAGCATATTTGACTGGTCAAACAAAATAAGAAAATTTTATTTATATATTCATCTTTTCCTATCTAACGCCCCAACAATACCCTACCATGACAAAGAATTACACAATAAAAAGAACACGTCAATGTATTCGACAAACAAAACGATAGTCTTACATTGAAGCATGGTTAAAATTGAGAGTTCATGAACACCATGTTGGGAATGGAGAAGCCCCACTGGGTAATGAGCTCGAGTGCAAGCATGTTTAAAGTGTGACTCACACGGTGGACATGCTTGCTAATAGTCTTCAAGCTATGCTAGAATTGCTTTTCAAGGTCCCCTGCCATTTGTGCATGCCCACAGATTGCAAGAACATGAGAACTTCTTTGTGTGGGGTAATTCAAGTACAGTCAATTGTCATAAGGAGTCCTTGCCCTACTAGCACCAACATTAGACCATCGAAACAAGGTTTATTCATTCACACATTATTGTAGAACTTGCCTAAGTGGGCTATCATAATTTCCTCGACCCAATATTGCCCTTGTAGCATCAATGTGTTTTGCAAGATGAGGGCGGGAGTTTCCAACAGAAGCTGCACGCATTCGTAGATGTACTAGTGTTCATCATTCGACATGTCAACATCCAAACCATAAGAGAAAGTGGAGGACTAGATGACTTGCCAACCTCTAGCATAAGCTCATCTCATCAACATCAACAAGCCTAACTCTTGCATATCATGCCCTAAAAGGGACATACCATCTATGAGTCCATCCATGAGCTCATTGTTTACTTGCAGAAGATCCAACAACATGATATTAAGTCAAATTTTATAGAGAAGTAGGCATATGAGGTGAGCATAGCACACTCAACCCAAACATACATTTGCCAATCATAGATATGTAGGAATCAACATTCATATTACTAGGAATATGTTTTCTAGTACATGCAATAGAAAGCATGTAACAAGCTCACAATCAAGTACAATTGAAAAGATAAATAAGAAAGAAGTAGGTGAAACTGCATGTCCGCTGTTCGAGTATCTAAGAAAACTATGTGTGGTCTAATAGTACAACAAGAAGTGATGCAAATGTTTAAGTAAAGGAAAATAAGGATGGGCACAAAAAGGCGTCCTCTCTGCTACAACAGCTTCCTCATCCAACTAACTCTCTCTCGGTCACTAGGGTGGTTGAGGAAGATGTGGCGTTGAGAGTGCTTCGGGAGTGTGTGGTATCTCTTGCCCCGCAAGTCATTGTCCATGCCCTCTATCTACTGCAACAGTTATATGCAACGCGTTATCTCGTCGTCAGCCTACGGGCCCATCCTCATAAGTGGCGCAAAGGTCAAGCTATTGCGCTTCTCCATGCTCTCAACAACACACTCATTGCCACATTGAGTATTTCGATGCTACTGCATCGAGGGGCTACCATGATGTTCCCGAGGGTGTGGCCTCCACTAAACATCTCCATTGTATATGGGGTACCTACTATATATTGCACTCCTCAATGATGAACCTAGAACTATTGGCACTCCCTACTCGAAGGGATGGGGTGTTGTCACCAGTAGGTTGTGTTGAGGATGGTGCAACCCTGCCTGCTGTTGTATCCTTTTAAAACATTTGTGTGATTAATTCCCTTTGATTCTACATCCTAATAGATAAGATGTGAGGTATTAATCCACTGATTTAACGATCAAGCTACTCACTTCACTTCACACCAACAACAAGGAATGACCTAAAATGGGAGGGGTCTACTAATGTCTAATGTTAGACAATATTCAAGCTAGTCAATGTGTTACCGTTACGAGAAGCATAAAGTGATCAATGTCAAACAACAAACTAATATATGTAGCAACCCAAAATATACCATGGGAAAATGGTTTCAAAAACATAATTATGATACACTAGTTGAAATTTCAACTGAAAACAACTACTGCACATCTACAAGCTTAATATTGAACGACATAATGAGGATCACATACTTGCTTACAAGGACTAAAACATGTTCATAACTGTTATGCAAGATCTCCATAACACAGCAATTGAAAGCCTTGTGAATTGCAAAACACATAGTTGGGAATATATAAACCGCCACCAAATTCAATGACAAGAGATAATAAGTTCCACATAGAGATAACACCAAATCTACAGCATTAAACTATATTAGGAGTTATCTCACACCCTAAACAAAACAAAATTGTTCATCCCCCATCTCCCCAGTAGGTTACATATGAGTATTGTAGATTTTACCATCAGGTAATCGTTAATCCTTAGGTCAGTGGCCTCGATCACCTTAGTGATCGAATTCCATCTCTATCTTGTCCCTCGATTGATCATGTCATAACTATCCCACCAAAGATCCTTGAGGTTCTTCCCATTCAGCTTGTATTAATGATCTATGTAGTAGTACTTCTAGGGGGACATTTTAGTTGAGTACAACAGTTATATTCTTCCACAATAGGGCCATGAACTTGGCTGATATGCAGACATTTTAATCCCACTCATCAAACATCAAGTGGATAAGCATTTCCTAGTGGCCCACAGCCGCGGGTTACACCTCCCACCACTCCCTTCTCCTACTCCAGAAACCTTTTACTTGTCTATCTGTATACCTCATCTAGTCAACTAATATAATGCCCAGGAAGAGCCCCAACTATAAAGTAGTCAAGAAAGAAAAAACAATAATGATAGAAATTAGAGAAAAAATTTTACCTTGTCTACGGTGAAATTATTGACTAGCACGAAATTGTCGCACACACTATTGAATGTACGTTTGCCAAGTAATCTCTCCTTGCCTCCAACTATTGTGGTCTGCACCCACGAGTTCAACTTTTCCATTATGACTTGATCTGCCTGCACTTTTTTCCATAAAAATGGAGCCATAAATGAAAACACTGCAAAGGAATAACGAGGGGGGCACCAACCCATATGTAGCTACCCACGGCACCAACCCCTATAATCCCCTAACCAGTTACCCCCATAACCACCATCCAAAATATAAACCCCACCAATAGGACCCCAATGCTCTTATACGAGAAAAGGCCTAGAGGTTGTTTGCTGTCCACCAAGAACCCCAATGACATCATTTGGCCCCTAAAATGACACTCCAATCATGGATACCTCACCTCCTATAAGGAACCTCAATCTCTTCCAAGCCGAACCAACTCCCCAAACCCAACCTCCCCTTCATCCCTATCCTTTCTTAGAAGAAGTCATTGACAACGTGGTGGTGCTCTGATTTCTACTTGCATGTGGCTAGCCTTGAATTGTGTAGAGACAGCATTAAAAGCCCCCAACCACCACCAATAGAGGACTTTATTGGGGAATAAATCCATATTCCCACTCACATCGAGCAACAATAACACCCTAGAACGAATAAACCTGTGGGATCAATCGAAGGCCAAGATGGGTTGTGCAAATAGTCCTAATTTGGTTGAATTAGTCTCCTAATGGTCGTGCCAAGGGTTCCAAACATATAAGCATCGGGCTGATAAACGACAATAATGTGCTTCCAAACAAAGCCAATAAATTTGAACTAGTATTTGTAATATGAATTAGACACTTAGCATAACAAATTACCTAAATTAATAATAATACCAAGTAAATATAACATTAATACTTGATTTTCAATGTCCCTCGAGTCCAGCAAGAAGACTGAATGACATGCCACCGCAAAAGAAAATAAACTTAAACCTCGCACATGAAATATGAATGAAGCTAACAGCATGCAATGAACTTGAATTAATATTAGTACAAGAGAAATGCAATACAAATTCTTGGTTCGCTGCTGATTGTTTTCCATAAGGAAAATTTTCTCTGTCTTCTTCACTTGTGCCTTGAACCCTCTTCGTTCTTTGCTCATAATTTTGCATTTCGAACGGAAGCCAAAAAAGTTCAAAAGTGATCTTCAGAATTTTTTCTGACATGAATCTCGTAAGGAAATAAAGGCAAGCCTATACAGAGAAATCACAGTGAAACAAAGCAGACATTGAATAGGATTATTTTTCCCTCAAGAACTTCCGAGGAAAAAAAAAAACGAAAAACAAAGAGGAGGTGACTAATAAATAAGTGAACTCTTTCTAAACTTACAGATTGTAAATGATTTAAAAATCAATCAATCACCGAGAGAAATGCAACAAATCTAATTGGGCTTCCTCCTAAACAAGTACTCATCAAGCATATCATCATTCATCCCAACCGGTATTTCGGAAGACAGAAGATTGGGCTCCGATCTTTGTAGATTCCTGGATTGAGGATACCTGGAAGAAGCCCATGGGATGAGGCACCTGCAGCCCAAATTTACTTGCCCCTCCGTGGTAAATGTGGCAGATAAAGTCATAAAGACAGCAGTCGCAGCACAGTACTGTTACTGTAACAGGTTAACTAGAGAGCACTATTGTTCATATACTCACGCACTCACACTTTCGCAGTCTTTCCCGATAATCTCCAATTTCAACAATCCTTTTTGGCATATAATAATGCGGAGCTATTATTAACTTTCTATGCATAAACTCCATCTGGGTCTCTTCTGTTCTTGTCGTTTTATTCACTGGATCAAGGGTATGAATGAGCATTCTATCTTTTTTTCTCTCTCCATTTTCCTTCTTTTTTTCTTTATATTTTCCTGTTTCTATTAATTATTGTTGGATTTCTGGAAATTTAATGTTTTGGGGAATGCATCTTGTTTGATTTGTTACTGTGGGTTGTCTGGTTATGTAGGAAATAATTTGATTCTTTTTACGCTTTGTTGATTCAGTGTTTGCATTTTCTTAGATGCATGAAGTACCTTGTGAACTTGTTAATGGGAAGTTGATTGCGTTGGTTATATCTTGAAGATTTAAGAAATTTAAAAAGTTGTTTCTCTTGTCTTGGTTCTTCTGATTTGTCTCTGTTTGAGCAATTTTCAATTGTTGTTCTATACTTCGGAGTTAACTTGTGTTGAGGGTGCTATAATTGGCTGGATTCTGCATTTTTATGATTGGCTGTAAAAACTTAACTTATGTGGAATTAATGCTACAAATTGTTATTTACTATTTACTATCCTACTCGTATGTCCATTAATTTAGCATAGTTTAGGGCAAGCCAGGTTTCTCAAATTTTAGTCCTCCAGTGTTCTTGTTAGGTGAACTATTTTGAGGGGTTTTTCTCCCTTTTTTTGGGGGGGTGGAGAGAGGATGGGAGAATATGAGGATAAATAGAAGATTTTCAGCTATAACTTAATGATGTGTTCTTTATTGACCCCTAAATATGAGGGTAAATCGAAGATTTTGAGCTATAAGTTAGTGATGGGTTCTTTATTGACCCCTAAATATGAGGATAAATAGAAGATTTTGATTTATAATTTAATGATGTGTTCTTTATTGACCCCTTCTTTAGTAAAATAAGGATAAATGTGCACATGTGATGCTAAGTTGATGAGATAAATAATTGATTTTGTGTTAATTCTACTTTTAGTTTTGTCTTTAATCTTGAACACATTAACTGGTTGATCTATGCTGCAGAAATTTTAGATGTCCAGCAGCTGAAGATCTTTGAAAACACTGCTGTAATTTGGGTGTGAGCTGGGAAGGACCTAAGCAGGGCCAAGATGTCAAACAATAGTGGCACTCACTGGTGTTACCGTTGTAGGGAACCCGTGACTCTTCTGACACAAAATGCCGTGTGCCCCAACTGCGACGGAGGCTTTGTCCAAGAGCTGGTGGATGCAGTTAGCATGAATTCTGAAGAACACAACCAAAGACCGAGGTTCATGGAAGCCGTTTCGAATTTTCTCAGACAGCATATGGCTGCTAGAGGCAACATATCAGATGTCAGCAGGATATCTGAGCAGGGTCCTCTGAATGGCAACTCATGGAACTCATTCCTGGTCTTTAGTGGAGATATGCCGGCAAGGATGCCAGGCAGTGGTGGGCTGTTGGAGTTCCTCAATGAAACCCTTGGATTTAGACGTGAAAACGGGGGTGATTATTTTGTCGGACCAGGGGTGGAAGAATTTTTTGAACATATTACACGTGGTGATCAGCATGTGCCTCCCCCTGCCTCAAGATCCTTGATTGATGCCTTACCAACAGTCAAGATTTCAAAGAAGCATGTCCGGGCTGATTCAACCTGTGCTGTTTGCAAAGAGAAGTTTGAACTGGGCTCTCAAGTGAGGAAGCTCCCATGCAAGCATTTATATCACTTGGAATGTATCGTGCCATGGCTGGAACAACGCAGCTCATGCCCTGTTTGTCGCCAGGAGCTAGCCAATCAACAACAGACCAATGACCGCAACAGTCAGAACTTGAGGGAGCAAAACAGGAACAGGAGACAGGGTAGTCGAGAGGAAACGGCTAGGAATCAGGGAAGGCGGAGGCGGTGGTCTTTCTTGTGGCCCTTTCGGTCTTCTCATTCCAATTCTAGCCGTGATGAACCAGTCGAACCAACGTCGGTGCCTTATCATCAAGACAGCCACTTCACGGAGTACTCCCACTGGCCCTTTGAGTATTGAGCTGTCTAAATTGCAAGCATTCCTGCTGTCCTGTTTTCACATTCTTTGTGATCATAATGTTCTATGAACAAATAAAAACATGCTGTAGACAAGGAAGCGTTTGATCATGGTTTCTGCTTGACTGAAGCTTGTTTCATACTTGGCAATGAAGAGCTCCTTTTTTGTGTTTGAGCATATTCAATCTTCCATGATTTGTTAACCAACCATTCATCTGTAGAAAAGCAAATCTCTATGTTGAACAAATTTGTTGAGTTTTAATCTACTAGCTAATGAATGATACTAATAAATTGTAGAATAAATGATCTTATATGAAAATTATGATTAAATAATCAATAAGTTAGAAATTACATATATATTATTTAGATTATTATTTTAACTTTAATATTATTAATTGAATAATATTCATAGTAAAGTTATAACGAGAAAATAAATGCAATCACTAAAAATAATTATTAAGGATTAATTAATTCATATAAACTTTTTTATCATTCAAAATAATTTTATAAATTATAATTCTATTAAAGAAAGTGAACTTCTAATGTGTGTTTAGACATATGTAAATCTGGATATTTCTTACCCCTTTTATTTGACCAGTTCAGGTTAAATCAAACTTTAGGTTGCCAAAGATCTCAATTTAAATGATGGATAAGAACACAATCTGTAATCTTATGACTGTTATAAAAGTGTGGATCATTTAAGATGTTTTGCGTTCAGTAATTTTTTATTAATTTTTTGTGTGTGATGAATATAATGATATTTAATAAATGTATGGCATTTATTTTGGACATTTGGTTATTATTAATGAATTATAGTTTTAGTTGGACACTAAATAACTCAGGTATTAAAATTATACTCTAATTGGTTAAATACTAAGTAATTTGTAGACGAAAATTATCAAACATGTGGAGAAATAAATTCTTAATTGGATTGTTAACGTTAAACTATGAAGACAAGAAAAAACAGCAACCGGTATCTAAAATCTGATTATATGACTAATTTCGCTCTAACGAAATAAGCATCATGGATTATCAATGAAACCTTCGTTTTACGTATCGTTTGATGCTGAAACCATAATAAAATCGTTTAAACTTATTTTATATTTTATATTGGCAGTATTATAGTAATTAAAATGGAATTTCTGATGAATATGATTACAGCTATCATTGAATTAACTTCTAAAAATGATTAAAAAATATAATAAGAGGAAAATGTGATATAAATGTAGCAACTATGCTTGTAGAAATATATATATATATATATATATATATGTATGTATATGTATGTATGTATGTATGTATGTACTAGAAAAAAGAACATGCTTTGCGCGTATAGTATAAATAAATATTATATTTAATAATTACATTATTTATTATTTATTGATTATTATATTATTTATTCTTAATATTTTACACTATATCTTATTATTATAAATTTATATAATATTTTTTTACTAAATACGTATTATCCTTTATTAAAATTTTCATATTGGACATGTTAATTAAATTTTTAATATTTTTATTACAATAACTATATGAATGGATTCATTTTTTATTTTTATAAATTTTATTTAAATTTGACAAAATTTATAACATTTTACTTACAAGATATGTTGTCTTATTAACTACTATATATTTGTTGTTGCTTTTCTTTTAAATTATAGTTTATTTCCTTAAAAAATATGCTTTCTATTTAGAGATGTTAAATAAGTATTTATAAAATGCTTCATTATTTGTATATAATAAAATTATTTATTTATTTTTATATTTCAATACATTAGTTTATTTTATTTTTTTTTCTCAATTATAATTTCAAAATTGGTATCCAATTATATCATAATCTGTCAATGGTTCTTTAATATTTATGTACAAAATTTTAAGTTTTTTTTATTTTGTCAAATTAATTTTATTTTATTTAAATTTATATTTTTGATATATCTTTATTATTAATTCTAGCATATTTATAGCATATTAATTTGAATTGCGTAAATATTAAATTTGACTACTTATCATGATATTGTTTGTGTGTTTATGAATTTTCATATATATAACAATCTTTCATCGAATTATTTTTTTGAAATATATCATTTTATTTCTCACAATAAAATTTATTTTTTATGTTTTCATTGAGTTCTCATAATACTATATTTAAATGAATCTGTTAAAAAATTTTCAAACAAAAGTTTATTTTATCTTTACAATTAAAAGTTTCATATTTTAATAATTATTTTTCTTACTCTGTAGTATCATATTACAAATAATTAAATTTTAAAATAAAGTTAATTTATAACAAATAAATATCACGTATTTAAAAAATAGTCAAATATCACACAATTAAAATAATTTGAAACATATCGTTTATTTTTATTACAATATTTGTTTCTGATAATAATACATTTTGTTATTTATTTGAAATTTTAACTTGTTGTAACATTATTTATATCACTATTTATTTTATTTTTTGTAATTTTCTTTGATTGATATTTATTTATATGATTTTTTACATATTAATTTATTTTATATTTATTAAGTAGTATAGTTTTAAGTTAGTATCCTCCAAAAACTTTATTATTATTTAATCAAAAAAGTAATTAAGTACTTTATATATTTATAATATAGATCATTGATAATTATAGTAGTTATATAAATAGTTTAGATAATTTAGAATACTATTAATTTTTTTATTTAAATTCATATATAAATATCAATACAAGAAGTTTAGATAGGTTAGAATTCTATTAGTAATCAATTAGGAAAGTTTTAAATTTTAAATAATTTTTTTTTTATCTAACTAACCTTATTGGTAATATGAATATTAATATGGATGTGTCAAAAGCACGTGCTTATGCATTTTCATATTTACAACACTATTTCATAAAATTTTCTTTTTTTAAGTATATTAATTAATTTCTAATACTATAAATTTACTTTTTATAATATACCTCTAATATTAAGAGGGATACATACTTTTATATGATAGTAGATAGATACCCATCTACTTACGCATTTGACAAAGGCCTTTGGAGTGAGGAAGAATAAAAATTATCATCCAATATTCAAAAAAAAATAAATACATAAATATATAAGATAATAATTTTAAAAAAAAAACGTTGTTTTTATTGGCACTATTGTGCAGAGGAATGAAATACTTCCAAAAATAACAATTACAGAGTGCAAAGATACTACAATTTAAAAGTACATTATGTTTTGTTGTCGATACAGATTTTTTTTATTTTCGATAATTTTTTTACCATGCCAATTAAAGTATTATCATTGATAATAACAACATTAAAGTTGGTTTTATAAATTATGTTAAACACAAACTAACTGATAACCGAGAAAATAAAATAAAGATTAAACATTATTTAGGGCATTAACTACAGCTGACAGACCAACGCTTCAGAAATTCATTTTACGACATTCATCAACGTAAATTATTTATAAAATATTTTCTTTATCTTTGACCTAATTCTCGTTGTATCATGAACCATGAACTTTTGTTACAAAACCAAAAAGAAAAAACTGACTAACCTAAATAAATTAATCAATTTAGAATCTATCCAGCCTGCCTGATATCATTCAAATTAGTTCAATGGATGGTTCTGCCTCAGCCATACCTTGGCATTGATTAATGAAATAGTTACTTGAAATGAATCCTCTCACAAATCCAAAATCCAATAGGCAGAGCAATATCCATTTGTTGCCAAAGGTTGAGTGTAAAAGGCGCAGTAAAACTGGGTAATCACCATGGGCAGTTATTGTATACATGAACTTGCGAGTAACAGATAAAAAGAAGTTGAGCAAAACACCTCGACACTTTTCAGGTTCAAAAGGGGAATGTGACCCTTACACAACAACAAACCCAAATGCAAAAATTTCTCTAATTAGTGAGCTCCATGATAGCAGAGACAATATCTCCCTCGGCATCCTTGAGAGCTTTGACAGCTCTAGCCCTAGAAACCCCAGCCTGGGTCATCACAAGCTCTATGTCCTTTGGTTCAACACCTGTCTCGTCTACATCTTCTTCATCCTGGGGTGCAGTTGCGGGCTCAGAATTTGGCACAGCATTGCTGAGGTTAGGAGCCTTGAACTGCTCCGCAGCTTGAGTCTGCAGTTGGGAGCTCAGATCCTCAATCTTTGCCTCGCCAAAGATAACATATGTATCTGAATTTGGGCTCTTGAAAACATCTGGTTTTGATATGACAAATAGAATCTGAAATGCCATGTCATAAAGACTAAAGCTTAGATCAACATGTAAGAGCAGTAAAAGCAGATAATTTTCAACTAATATTGAAACTGTCAGACAAGACTACAAAACCAACATTCTTGCTCTTCTTGACAGTTACTCGGCTGACCCCAAGGATGGGCTTCATTCCGAGTTTTAGCATTGCCTTGCGGCTCTTCTTCTCACTTCGGCTCTGCTTTGACTTGCCACCAGCGTCTTCTTGTCCTGCCAAAAAGTACACATACAGTGTTCAGAAGATATTACAGAATGCATTAACCAAAAAGACATCTTCTTTGTGCCTTCTCAATATTCTACTCTTTGAGAATGCACTGTTTGGGATAGGACAACATATGCTATCATTTTGTCCTGTCCGCAAACAAATTAATCATAAAATTTAGCTCATCAGTAAATATCTGGAGAAGTATTTGGATGGATTTAGGATTGCATCCAAAGACCGTATGATTTAATTTCCAACCATCTTCAAGAAAAATTTCAAGGTTTACTTCATTTCATACACATGCTTCAGTATCTGCAACCTTGAAACACGTACAGAATTCTTGCCACTCAAACTTCAAATTTAGTGATAAAGTTCAGAACTACTGAACTGTATCTCCTGAAAGAGTCCAGTAAGTATATACCTTTCAATAGAACTGTGTAGTGTATATGAGCAACACTAAATAGGTCCAAAGTTGATGATTGAAAACTTAAACTTTAACTAGCTCCAATCCTCAATCAAGAAAAAAAAAACTCAAAAAACCCAGTTTGGAAGTAAAATTATTTTCTTACATGACAAAAGGAATCATCTAGATTGTTTCCTTACTGACAACTCTAATAAATATGATTTCTATAAATTCCAAAACACACGAACCAGTAAGGAGATATTTTCAATCTGACTTCTAGTTTCCATAACCATATAATTTATGACTCAGAAAGCTTTGAAGAAAAATGAGAAAATCTGACAAACTTACAAGCCAGTTACAACACAGTCCAGTGTTAAGGAGGCACATTACCTTCAGCATCATCTTCATCCCCTTCATCATCTTCATCATCATCCTCTTCATCCTCAATCACAACCTCATCATGCTGCAATCAATGATTGGACACATCAAGCAACCAATTTGACAGTACAACTTTTCAAATTTCATATCACAAGCAGCATTGTTCTCTGCCATGGCCATGCAAGTCGCATGATAAAATGTGACATCGATGTAAGAAAAATCAATTGTCTTATATCATCTCAAGCACTAATATCAGAAACCCCTAATATTATTTAATTTACAAGTCATATTGCAGCACTGGACAAATGCAGACCATTTCATCTATACTACATCACATACACAAAATTAACAGCATTAAAGCAAAATGCAATAGCAAAAACATAAGATAAATAACTAATATATTTGTGCCGAATTCTTCACTGAATTTATGTTACAATTCATCCCATCTAAGTGGTTCTCACCGAACTAGAAATGAACCCTTAATGTAACACTGTATATCAGGGAAAAAGGGTAGAATTGCAGTTACCCTAAATCTAATTATACAGATAAAACCCACATCACCGTGAACGTGAATATCAAAAATCCAAAGCAACTTCAATCATCATCCTATGCGAGGGATAAAAAGCTCTTCCTCCACATTTCGAAACTAGCCAATGAAATACAGATTGGACTAAAAAATAATCCGAGTCATGAAAAATTAACAAAAAGCCCCGTGCCCCCCCCGGCCCCGCCAAAAATAAAACTCAACTACAAACTTGTATACATGGGCAAGAAAGTGAGACAGATAAAACGAGAGATTACGTCAATCTTCTGTTGCTCAAGATGGATGGCCAACAACTCTTCTTGTGACTGGGTCATGGAGAAAGGCGGCGGCAAATGGAGAGAAAATTTCAGAAAACGAAGAGAGGAGCTTTAAAACCCTAGGAGAAAAAGAAAGAAGGAAACGTTGAAAGAGGAAACGCTAAACCCACCAACCATTTAAAGAGGGCCTTCCGCTTACACGTTCATTTTTGCCTTTTAATTTTTCTCCTTTTTATCTCTTTCCTATTCTACCAAACGCTGCTTTGTCTGAGGAGGAAGAGGTTGGACTAACTAACAGTAACTTAGCCTGACTTTTAAACAAGACTGTTGTGTTTGTTTTGTAATTTTTATTGGTTAAAACCACACATTAAATTATTAGATTTTTTAATTTTTTTTATTATCATGTAATTTTTAAAATAAAAAAATCTCAAAATATACATTAAAATTTAAAAATAAATATAGCCAATATTTTTAAAGGTATTTCCCCAATTTAAACCAAAATTTTGGCAAATGTTAGATTAGAATTTCAACTCGGAATTTGTTTAATAATTTTGAAGTTTTAAGTTTTGGTTCGGCTTCTATATTTGAATTTGATATGTCGTTTCAATCCGAATAATAAATTTTATTTTTATTTTTAATATTTATCATATTTTTATTTATTTTTTTTCTTAATTCATCATATATTTATGATTTAATTTTTTAATACTGTATTTATTTTTAAAATTTTTTACATTATAATCTTATGTTCGTTAAAAATATTTTATTATGATAAATATATTTTTCTTTAAAAAATTAAAATTAAAATAATAAAATATTAAATATATATTTATAAGCTGTATAATTAAGATTATAACTTTAAATATAAATTTATCGTTTATTTTAAATTTTTTAATTTAAAATTCAGTTTATCAAAATATCAAACCAAAGATACTTAAAATTTCAATAAATTACCAACTCAAACCAAAAATTTTTATTCATATCCACCACACAAATTTGACATACTAAAAATTTGATTCAATTTCATTGAATGTGCACCCTTACCTTAGTAATTAATGAAAGTTTACAATGATATATAAACAAGTAATTTGACTAAATCCTGATCAAAATTCTTAACTTAAATTCAACTTCTATTAATTTGGGTAGAGTTTAAATTCAAACTCAAAAAAGTTTATTCGAATTCAAAATTTAATATTTTTTAGTTCAAATTGAATTGAGGTTGGACAGCTTATTAATTTTTAAATTTTTTGAAATGATATTATTATTTTTCATGAGTGACTATATGTGTAGGTGATTTTGTAAACTCTATAAAATATTTTATAAAATATTTAAAAGTTTGTAATGTTTTTATGAGTGTTTGATATTTTTTAATAAAAACGTTTATAAACTCAAAAAAAATAAGATGTTTGAACTTAAAAGTTATTTAAAAATAAATTAGTTATTCTCAATTTAATTTTGTCAATTTTTTTAAATGTTTTATAAGTTACTTTATTTTATGTATTAAAAATTAACATAATTATTCATAAATTACATTTTATTAATAGTATTTAGTTTATTTTTAAATTATTATATCAAAAAAATATAATCAATTATAATAATAAATTTTTATTAAATTTTATAAGATGATTTTACCAAACATTTTATTAGTTTATTTTTAAAATAAAACATATGAACTTGTAAATTTAAAAAACATCTTGTATACTCTATGATTTTATAAGATATGAAAATTAAGCTTGACTAAATACTTTTTAAGAGGCTATTTGGACGAGCTTAAGAGTTTTTCAAAATATCTTATAATATATTAAAATTTTATAAACTATTCAAAAGTATTTGATAATTTTTTAATAAAAATATTATAAATTTTCAAAATAAGATATTTAAAAATTATAAATCAATTACAAATAAGTTAATTTTTTCAATTTATTTTTTAATATCTTATAAGCTACTTCATTTTATATATATATATATATATATATTAAAAATGATATAAATATATTCAATTACATTATGTTAAAGATGTTTGGTTTATTTTTGTCCCTAGTGTATAAAAAAATATAATTAACTATAATTATAAATTTCAATAAAATCTAATAAGATGATATTATTATTTTTTATAAAAATATTTTACTAACTTATTTTTAAAATAAAACGTATCTTATAAGTTTTAAAAAATTTTATAAATTTTAGATCATATAGACTCTTAAAAATAAATTAGTCAAACACCCTCAAAATTGGAAATAACTGATTTATTTTTAAATGATTTATAAATTCAAAATATTTTGACTATGCTTATTTTGCAATTTTGAAGACAAAATATACATATTCAATAATTATATTTTTAAAAAATTATATTTTTTCTTACTTTTAAACAAATTTTAAAATGAAATATCTAGAAATACATTACAAATTTTAAAAACAAACATAGCCCTTATTTTTTGAGGTTGTAAGCTCTTTTATTAGAAAGAAAGTTACCAACGCTTATGAAGAGCCTATAAGTTGTAAACTTTCAAAAATGATGTTTTGAAGGATTTATTGTTCACCTGCTAAGTGTATAAACCAATTTTATATATGTAATTTCACAAAATATTAAATTACTATAATATTTTCACATTTTTATACATGTCTCCTTCATTTTCATTTATTTCATTATATTATTCCTATCTTTTTGTTTTTCAATCTCCTCTCTTAAATTTAATTTATTCTAATTATTTTATTTAATTTTTATTTTGTAAATAATATAAAATTTATATTTAAAAATATCATTAATTTATTTATATAATTATACACACGCTTCGGGTGTACATTTGGCTATTTTTTTTATTAAAAATTTTAGTGTGTGAAAGAATATAAAAAATTTAAAATTTTATTTCACTTTTAAAATTTTTTACGTGTTCTAAATATATATATATATATATTTTTTTTTTGTAGATTTGAAAATAACCAATATATTCTTAATTTATTTCTGGGCTCGATATGAAAGACGTTAACTAGTGAAGAAGGTTATGATAATTTGGTCCTAAGTTCAAGTAGCCCTTTGGGCCGTAAAAAGGCATGAAAATGCAGATGTTACTGCCCTTTCCTTGGAGAAATTAATGGGCTTTCATGAGAAGGAAAAACATATCCAATGGCCCAAAATATTTCAAAGCACGTCGTAGTTCAAAGCCCCCTTCTCATTTTTCGAAGCTAAAGTGTGTTCTTCATCTTACAGCATGTTGAGAAGTTATAAGTTATTTAAAAGTAATTGATAATTTTTTTAATAAAGTAATTTATAAATTTTTAAAATTTATAAATTTATTAAAAATAAGTTAATTTTTTTAACGTACATAAATTTATTGAAAATAAGTTTAACTTATTTTCAACCATCTTATAAACTACTTTATTACATGTAAATTAAAAACTCTAAAAATATATTCAATTATATTATATTAAACATATTTAGTTTATTTTTGTCACTATTACACCAAAAATATAATTATTTATAATTATAAATTTTAATAAAATATTATAAAATGATCTTATTATTTTTTATCCAAACACTTTACTAACTTACTTTTAAAATAAATATATGAGTTTATAAGTTTAAAAATATTTTATAAGTTACGCGATCTTGTAAACTCTTAAAATTAAGTTTAACTAAGAGGGTGTTTAAGTAAGTTTATAAGTTTATCAAAATATTTTATAAAATATTTAGAAATTTATAGACTTTTTATAAGTATTTGATAATTTTTTGGATAAAAGAGTTTATAAATTTCAAAAATGAGATGTTTAGAATTTATAATATATTTAAAAATATATTTTTATATATTAAAAATAACATAAATATTTTTAAATTATATTTTATTAATATTATTTAAGTTATTTTCATTATTATTACATAAAAAATTATAATAAATTATAATTATAAATTTTAATAAAATCTGATAAGATAACCTCATCAAACACTTTTTAAACTTATATTCAAAATAAAATTTATGAGCTTATAAATTTTAAAAACATCTTATAAGTTATAAAATATTATAAGCTCTTAAAAATAAAATTAGCCAAACATCCTATAAATTGGAAATATCCAATTTATTTTTAAGTATATAGAACAATTTTTAGCCACACAATATTAAATTACTATAATATTTTTCACATTTTTATATATGCATTTTTACTTTCATCTTTTTCATTTTCATTTATTTCAGTCCCTTCTCTCTATTTTTTATTTATCAATCTCCTCTCTATTATTAATTTTTTTATATAATTAAACATAGAGTGTGTATTTAACTATTATTTTTTATTAAAACAGTTCTTGTATGAATGAATATAAAAAATTTAAAATTATATTTCACAAAAATGTGCATGTTTTAAATGATATTTTTGCAGATTTAGAAACAACAAATATATTCTTAATTTTTTTTTGGACTTGATAAGGAAGACGTAATCCATTGAAGAAGTTTAAGCCAATTTGGTACTCTCAATTAGCCTTTTGCGCCGACAAACGGCACAAAAATGCAGATGTAACAGCCATTTTCTTCGAGCAATTAAAAAAACAACTTTAATGGCCCAAAAAATTCAAACCACTTCGGAGTTCGTAGCCCCCTTTTCATTTTTTGAAGCAAAAGTGAGTGTTATCTTTTATTAATGTATTGTATAAACATAAAAGAAAACAAAGATAAAAAATTATATTCAATGAATGAGGTTTTGTTTGACGAATCAATGTAAGCTGATATATTTTATGAGATAGAACACAAAATAATACATGACATAAATTAAACCAACATTCAGACATATATCATCGTATACATATAAGTTCAAAAGGGATGTAATGGAAAAATAAATCTTTAATTGTACATATTAATAATAGGGATTATCTTTGTAAATTTAACAGAGAGAAAAATATAACAAAATTTTATCCTAACACCCAAGAAAAAATAATTGTAATTACCTCACCGAATCCGGGTCACGGGCGAATGGCGGTGCGGCCCACAAGAAATGGACATTTTGAATTAAAGCCCCGTCCGTGAATGGCTGCCCCTTCATTTATTTTTCTTTCCCATTTAATTCTTATATTTATTTATTTTTCACAAAGTAGAAAAAAAATAACATACATACATGCATACATTTGTATGGGTGTGTGTTTGAATTTAATTATTTGACAATATAAAACGACCTTCTTCATCATACATCTTCTTTTTGCGCGTCGAAGCTAATGCCCACTGCCCACCTCACCTAAAGGAGTCCCTTCACTTTCAATTTCACTTTCCCATCCAAATATTTGTATATGAAGCCAAAATATAAAATGTATTTGATTTCCTAATGACAACACGTCGTCCACTAAAAATAAAATAATAGTTATTAGTGAAGCACTTGGAAATATGATCCAAAGTGCACATGGGTTCAATCACAAATCCACTTATTAATTCAAAATTCAAAACCATTTGCCTATCGTTATTTTGGACTCTCATAATGACACCAACTCTCTCTCTCTCTCTCTCTCTCACACACACACACACACGCATTAATAAAACAAGTACTAATCGATAATTTTTCTTCAATAAACACTATATGCATTATAAAGATGGTTGGATAACATTAACAATATAGAATAATCATGAGAACATTTAAAATAATGAAGAACTACCACTTGTGCTGCATTTATTTATTTGTGTTGTGTATATAATGCAGTGCATATGAAGCCAGTGGTGTGAGGGGTACAAGTTTTTAAATCACAACAACTTGGTAAGACATTTTCAAAGGATGTAATTTGACATCTTGCACTGAAGGATGTAACAATTAACTTGTAACATACAAATGTACTAAAGCTTTGTTTCATCCTTCTAAGCATTTTCTTGTCTATTGGTTTACCCCCTCACCTATAATTCAGTTAGCCTTGCACTTTCCATCAGAATAAAAGAGGAGTTTTCTGGGGTTGGTTGAGCGTCCCCTTCTTATTACACACGCACAAATAAATAAATAAACAAAGCAAAGCAAAATTAAAAAAAAAAAAATCACTAAAATAGGCTATTTATTTATGAAAATCGACACGAGAAATAAATTAAATTATACATTTGGCATAGACCTTCCTCTTGTTCATAATGATGTTACAATTTTTTTCTTCACAAATGATTTGTTGCTATCTATTAGTTCATACGCGTGTCTACACACACACACACACATATATGTGTATATATATATTCTCACTTTTTAGGTATAAAGGGAATAAGGTATAAAGGGATATCTTAATTTCCAAGAATGGCACAAGGCAAATTATTTCCATACTCGAACACCACAAGAAATTTTATGTTGCTAATAAATTGTATTAAAAAAGGGAACTTTTTTTTTTTTTTTACAAAAATGACATGGTTAATATATGATTAGGACAATAAATGGGAATGCAACATGCCAACTACCTTGTTGTAACACTAAAAGTTAGTATTACTTCCTTTTAGGTTAGTATTACTTATTTTTCTTTTGTTGCAGGATTTAAGAACGAGAAAGAGATAACTGACCTACTTGAGAAACATAAACATCAGCAGAGAGCCATTACTTAGCGGAACCACATTTATATAGATAGTATCATGTCTTTAGTTGGACAATATAAATCAAACTAATATGTGGAAATAAACTTAATTAATTAATATCCATCCCACAAGCTTTTAAGATATATTATAATTTAATACGCACTCTTTTAATATATTTTAAATATAAATAAAGTTGAAACAAATTCCTTTCGTATGGTTTTCATGCAAATAGATTTAGGTAGGTCCAAGAGTTTTTACCATTATGACATCTTTATTCTTCAGCTTCAACTTTCTGCATTTCACCTAAAAAATTAAACTACAATTATTTCTGCGTTTCAATTTCAACCACTACTATTAAACCATTCCTCTTGGTAACAAGTAACACTCAATACATATATAATTATATAAATAAATTCATAATATTTTTAAATTCAAACTTCGTAGTAGAATATAATAAAAATATAATACATCAAAATTGTGTAAAAATAATGAAATAAATTAAAAGATTGGTATAAAAAAGTACAAAAAAGAAACAATGATATCTAAGTAATTATACATTTAGTAACAAGAATGAACCCTTAACCTTCTTGTACAACTAAAGAAAGTTACACCTTATCCATGTACAAATTATAAAAAATTATTTAATTTTTCTAATTGAAATAAAATATAAAATAAGGTTATTTCAAAATTGAATTGCATTGAAAATTCTTAAAAAATAAGAGAGCAAAAATCAAATATTAATTGAGAGAAAGAAAAACAAGCTAAAAAATAAGAAAGAGGTGTGAAAAAAAAAAGATTAAACCTAAGTTATTTTAGTAATTTAACAGTTAAAGACTTATGAGTTGACAACACAATGTCATATATATATATATATATATATATATATATTACCTAAAGTGATATCTAAGACATTTAAGCTGCAAGTTAGGACAGCATTTATTTAGTTGTATGATCACTCACAATCCACATGGCACACCTTAATTAATGAAGACATGTCTAATTTTGATAGTCAACTTTCTTCTTGTAAAAAACAGTGATGGTTATCTTTACAACATAACTGTACATATGAAGTTTCCACTGAATTTCCTTCCCATCTGCCCAAATAGTTGACTTCTAATTTATCCATATAGCCCAAAAAAGTAAAAAATTAGCTTCCACTTTGGTGAAATATCAATCCAGAAACTCTCCGAATTCATTACACCACCCTTTTTATTGCACAGGCTTGCCCCCATATTCCCACTACAAGACACAGCTGCACAAGGCTTGTCTTATTCCACGACCAGGAAAAGAGGAAAGAACAGTTGATCTGCTCAAGTTAATCCACCATCTTCCACCCCACAGCATCATCAAACCCTAAAAATAAAATAATTTCTTCAATTCTCTACTCCTCAACGACTCACCAAAAATTCTCCTTTTTGCTTCTTTTCTTCTCAACGTTAGTGCAAGAAACCGAAGGAAAAAAAGAGATGGTGGCTATGGGCTATCTTTCACCGAAGTAATGGAGCCTGGAAAAAAAACCTACCGTGAAGAAAACCCACATTGCTGAAACTACTGCAATGGGGAAGGCGGAGGATGAGCGGTCTTTACCGAGTAATGCTGTTGATGGTCGGGGAACAAACCCCAGTGCGGGGAACAGAGATGGGTGCTGTCTGAGCTGCGGTAGGCTTCGAAAGTTGGTGACTTTCAGATGCGTTCTTGTTTTGCTGCTTGGTGTTGCAGTGTTCTTATCTGCTGTATTTTGGTTGCCGTTTTTCCACTTTGGAGATCATAAAGATCTGGATCTGGCCTATAGAGGTTTGTTGCCCTCTATTATCATCCTGTTTTGTATTTTTAAATATTCGATTATTGCAAATACTTTCTTGGTTTTTTATGGAATTGTGATATCCGCATTTTGGCGTCATATGTTGATCTGTGTTTATTTTGTTGTTTACATAGATCAAATGCGTGCATTTGATATAACGGATGTTGTTGGGGTTTGTAATTTGCTGGTTTTGGGGGATTGGGATGCTTTGCAAAAAGTGGCACATTTGATTTTTGTGTTTGGATGATGATTTGAATTCCTTCTGATGTTAATTTTTTTCTTTTAGTAAGAAAAATTCCTTTCATCTTCAAGATTTCTTGTCTTTATTCATGAATTGCCGTTACGGAATTTTACCTGTAGCTGTTGGGGTCGAATTGCTGGCTGTAATGAAAGATTGTTCCTATCCAACTCTTACCCACTCCTTGTTTTGTGGGCAGTTCTTATTTTGTGTTGTTTGTTCTATTTTTGCCGATAACTGGTAATGGGTGGCGTACAATGGCAGCATCTCTTAGTGAGATTAAATTCCGCCTTTGAAATGGTATTTACTGTCTAATGTTCTGCAAAATTACTTGGATCAATCTCTAAATTTGATATTCTTAATTACTAAGGGGTGTGGGTGTTTTGACTTGGATTTTCTTGTCACGTATTTAATTACCGTAGTTTGATACCAATTACCTTGTGACTAATGGTAGTGCTAGCATCACAAATTACTTGAAAATACCTTTTTTCACTTGCACTACTACTAAGAGTGGAAGTCCAGCAATTCTGGCATAAGCCGGAGCAAATAGGTTTTTTGTTGAACTTGAATAAAATGCTTGTAAAATTAGCAAGGCCTACATGTTTGTGTGGTTTTCTGATAATATTTGATCAATACTTTCAATGTTTGTTGTTGACAAAAGAACATACGAGACTGCTTGTTCTTGTTTTGGTCTATGTTTGTCATTTGGGAAAGATTTTATTACTCGAATGTAACATGTTTGTTTAATGCTTTCCAGGTCATGATATAGTTGCGAGTTTCATGTTGGGAAAGCCAGCTTCTTTTCTCAAAGACCATATCGTGCAACTTGGGGATGATATTTTTGATGAGATGCGCTTCTCCTCTACTAAAGTACTCCTGCCAGCTCTTGCTAATGTTGCCCTACAACTTAGTTGCTCTTTTTTCTTCACGTTAGAGTCTCAGAGATAGCTTCTGACAGTTACATATCGTTCTTTATGAACACGCGAAAGTATCTTACATCAACATTATGCATCCTGCAATGCATTTTCATGTTAGTTGGATCTGCTTGAATTAGCATGAATTTGATAGTGTGTAATTTGTAACTTAATAATTTTGGGGTCAGTAGCTTCCTGCTAATTGATTTATTGGATTAAAATGCTCAATATCTGGCTATGGGCTATTTTTTGGGGAGAGGGTGGCTGTTAATACAAGGCGCCATGTCGATTTGGTGAACATTTTAATTATCTTGTGGATACCCTCTGACCCAATTTTGAATGCCAAGGAATTTGTGCCTCCAAATGTAGTAGACCTAATATAGAGCATATCTGGCTATCTTAATCAATGTTCTTATTTTCTCCCCTGAAGTTTAACTAAGTTCCTTTTTGATGACAGGTAGAAATAATATCTTTCAAGTCAATTGGACCAAACACGACAAAGGTTGTGTTTGCAGTTGAATCTGATGTGACTGCCCAGAGCTTAATCAGAGCCTCTTTTGTGTCTTTAGTTACACATCAATCATTTCTTCATTTGACCTCATCATTGTTTGGGGATCCATTTTCCTTTGAGGTGCTCAAATTCAGAGGAGGGATAACTGTGAGCCCTGAACAGAAGGCTTTCCTGATGCAAAATGTTCAGATTCTTTTCAACTTCACATTGAACTTCTCTATTGATGAAATATTAAACAATTTTGCTGAACTCAGGCTCCAACTGAAAGCAGGCTTACATCTGTCGCCATATGAGGTATGGGGATGTTGCTCTCTCTCTCTCTCTCTCTCTCTCTCTCTCCCTGTGTTAAAGATGATTTGAAATATTTTTGTCAAAGAGTAAGCAAAATCTCATCAATTAAAATTCTTGCTTTGCTTCTTTTCATGTCTGAAATGCAGAACTTGTATATTAGGCTCACTAATCTAAAGGGTTCGTCAGTGGCACCACCCACAACAGTTCAGTCTCAAGTTCTCTTGGCAGTGGGAATTAAACCTTCGAAGTCAAGGTTAAAGCAGTTGGCTCAGACTATAACTGGTTCTCATACTAAGAATCTTGGTCTGAATAACACTGTATTTGGACGGGTCAAGCAAGTTCATCTTTCATCCATCCTGCAACACTCACTTGGTGGTGATGCAAGCCGTCCATCACCATCACCTTCTCCCTCTCCTCTGCTGCAGCCTCACTACCACCATCACAATCACCACCACCACCGCCACCATGACGCCAGTGTTGCTCCTAGTATTTCACCTGCTCCATCAAGGGGGAGCCATGGATCTGGAACTGAGAGAGGATCGGTGACATCTGCACCCATGCCTTCACCAGATCCAGGAAAGAATAAAGCTGTGCCACCCCCAGCTTGTCCATTTGGATACAATAATAGGTTTCCCAGGAAGCACCATAAACACTCTCATATTGCACCTTCTGCACTGCCACATTATGCACCGGATGCTGCTCCACCAAAACCAACGCAAACAAATACCCCACAA